>JAGSMP010000391.1:0-681570 GCA_029286625.1 Parnassius orleans | reverse complement strand
GTAGATGTATATGGACCACAGCATTCACTTACCATCAGGTGAACTATGTGCTCATTTGTCACCCATATTCTATAAATAAAAACACTTTATATACTTATAAATAAGATAAACAGCTTCATAAAAACACAGTGTACTTAAAATCTATAACAAGCGTAGTATAATAAAATTTTGTGAGTTTTTAAGTTGGAATCACATGAATATGCATGCAGAATAATGCACGCATAACTTCTTCACCCCCTTGGTTTTTGACATTTTTTTAAATAAAATAATGGTGACAAATGAGCACACAGTACACCTGATGGTAAGTAGATGCTGTGGCTCATAGACATCTACATCTATCCTCGATTAAGAATCAAAATGCATATGCGTTGGCACTCCTGAGGACCAAGATGGAATGCCTCATTTCCAGTAAAAAGGGTCTCCGGTTCTCTACACTCACTATACGAAACACAGCAGCATTGAGCTCCTATTTTACGCTGGTGTTCTGTGAGAGCGTTGTCCTACCCCGGTCGAGCCGACCCATTCGTGCTACAACCATAATGTAGCTGCAGCATGGCTCTACATACAACATATAAAAACATACCAAGCATTCAAACTAAACAGGTTGTTTTGTCGTTCGTCATGGATACAGAAACGTGTGGAATTTGCTGGCATCTGTCATCTTACAATGTGGGTGTCTTAAATACAAGAGTAAAAAGGATTTTGTTTAGTTAAGTTTACCGCTATTCTTTGCCTACGTCACCACTTACCATCAGGTGGGATGGCAGTCAAACCCAGTGCTTATAATAGTAAAAAAATCTTTTTATGACTAAGGGTGTCTCAATTGCAGCTGTCACTATGTGAAATACAACTTTATGTTTGTATGCTATTATAAATAATTTTGATGTATTTTACATATTAATACTTCCTTATTTATTCTTTTTAGGCACAAGGAAAAGGAGGGGAAGCAAATAAAAGAAAACTTACCAAGCAAACGTTACCCGCACGCGACACGAAGCAAGCCTCTATATCACAACTGCTTCTTGCAAGCTCCGGATGGGGAGTTGTTATGTACCTGTGACACTAAAAAGGCTGAATGGTATGTGCCGTATGTGTTTAGTTACTATTAAGTAATGTTATTATTATATAGGCATGCTTGGATGCCATGTAAGGACATTTTGTGAACTTTTTCTAGCACATGGTCCCTTTTGACTGTTTGATGTAATAAATAAGAATAAATTAAAGTAACAAGAATTTATTTGCCAGAACATTTGCACAATATGATTTATCTCTTCACAACTTACTGGCTAGTTTACAGTAAAAATGTAGTAAGGACCTAACATTGTGAGAGACTGGAGAGTATTATAGTTTTTATATTAAAAACCCGAGTTACACGTCACCAGCCCCTCTCGGATAGGTTACATATTAAACCATTTGTTTTATTAACCCAGTAATGTACCCTACATTACTGGGTTAATAAAACAAGTGCATCAGATCATGAAACCATACACAGAGGAAATATATTATAAAAAGAGTTATAAAAAGGTACATTATTAGGCGAATTTTAGAATCCATTCAATGGATAGAATAGAAAAGAATATAATAAAATCACTGGCGCGTTGCAGCTGCAGAAGAAATAATTGCGGAAATATCGTTTTAAATTTCGAAGTGTTATATAATGGGAATCATAAAACATTAATTGACATTTAATGATATAATACAACTTTCGAATAAATTTGTCGGTACGATACTCGCGCTACCTAGTGTTAGTTAAGTGTACTATACCTATAACCTACGCGGAAGTAACAAAGTTTTACCGCAATCTGATGAACGACATTGCAGCGCATAAAATACTAACAAACAAATATTAATTTTTATATATTAGATAGATTACATATAATTCATGATGAAAGTAATTTTTTACTTTTACCGCTGGTTCGATAAAAACCTCTGTCCTGGGAAGAACCAGCAAGAAACCCCGCGGGATTTTTTTTAAATAAAATTAAATTACAATAGACATGTGTTAATCGTCACTGATTCGTTCATTTGACCCGGGTCGCATCAAAGTATTGATGATTGCAATAAAATTTTGCAATCATCAATCCGCAAAGGCCGCATCCTGCCCCAATCGGCCGAACTATAGTGCCAAACACGGCGGCAACCTGCAGAACGCAACCGCGAGCGTGAGTGGTACCACAATCCGGATCAGACAATGGTCCGAAGAGCCAAGAGGGGCATCAACGGAGATCTGTTATCCGTCCGGATGAGAGATCAGCAGAAGGTCTAACAAGGAAGGTGCATTATCCTCCACATCTGGGATACGCGTAGGCGAAGTAACCAGTTGTGTCAGACCATATGCCAAGGCAAAGTCATAAACAGATCAGAAGAACAGAGAAACAGGAAGCCAATCAGCGTGGTGGGGCGTTAAAATCACTGAGGATCACGATCTCTGCGGATGGGACCTGTTGTAGCACAGAGTCTGCAGCCATTTGGACGTGGTCGATGATTCGGTCTGTGTCGGCATCACCGCTATGGTCGTCGCTGACTTTCCTTCGAGACTGCCGAGGCGTCGAAAACAGATGTTCTCACTGACGTATACGCAAACTCCAGCCCGAGGCACAAAAGTGTGTTCTAATTTGAGCCCCGGGTAGGAGAGATAAGAAGTATCAGCCGGAGAAGACACCTGTGTCTCGGTTAGAAAGAGCAAGGCCGGCTTCGCCGTTTCGAGATGGTAGTGGACGGCGTTAAGGTTTGAAAGAAGTCCCCAGATGTTGCAGAAATTTACGGATAGCGTGGCAGGGGTCGCCTTTGTCTTATTGCTCCGCTTGCCCCGAGTAGCTTAAGTCGCGAGCGGAATTTCGTTCTCCCCAGAATACGCGGGGCAGTCTGAGCACCCACGCTCAGGAAGAGTAGGGTAGCTTGGGTGTGGATACTGTTGGTACTATCCTGGGGTAGTGTTTTATTTAACTCCACTACTATTTTAAGGGGGGGGGGGGGAATTGGGCCTCCGGCCACCATCACTTACCAGGCGAAACGCAGAAGTAAACTTCTACTTCACGCTGGTATTCTGTGAGGTCGTGGTACCACCCCAGTTCGAGCCGGCCCATCCGTACGACAGAAAAAGCTGCCGCGTGGCTCTACCACTTTTTCTTCTCCAATCTAATCAAACCTTTTTGAGAATTGCACGTTGTGCTCTCTCAACTTCGATGAGGTACCTTTTGGCACGTCCCCATGATATTATACAGTATTTAATTAGGGATTAACATTTTTTTATAGGATAGGGTGACAAACGAGCACACAGTCCACTTGATGGTAAGTGGTTGCTGTGACCCATAGACATCTAAATCTATCCTCAATACAGAATTAAAATGCAGATGCGTTGTCACCCGCGAGGACTAAGATGGAATGCCTCTTTTCCAGTAAAAAGGGTCTCCGGTTCTCTTCACTCACCATACGAAACACAGCAGTGTTAAGCTGCTATTTTACGCTGGTATTATGTGAGAGCGTGGTCCCTCCCCGGTCGAGCCGACCCATTCGTGCTACAACTAGTTATACTATTAATATAGCTGCAGCATGGCTCTACCACGTATAAAACATACAGCGAAATATACTAACATTTTAACACGGCGCTCAGCTATATGTTTTAAGGTACTGAATATATATATACGGGATACTAAAACCTCAAAGTGGGGTTTTAATGTTAGGGACTGATCAATAAAAATGCCGAGATATTTGATTTTATCAGTTATTTCAAGTAAGGGACAGTGACATACGGTGTGCGCTGTGATTGTCAAAGATAATGGTGGAAGGAGTTTACCCCTATGACCAAATACTTGTTTTATTAACATTTAGTGTTAAGACATTGTAGCTAAGCCGTTTACAGACGGATAGTCTTGAAGATATTATCCCAGGATTCATCGACAAAGAAAAGGGCAGTATCGTCAGCAAATGTAATTATTTTTCCTTTCGAGAGTTTAAGCTGGCATAGGTCATTAATATATACCAATAAGAGTGTCGGGCTGAGAATGCTGCCTTGAGGCACACCAAATCGTCTCGACTCTACCAACTCGTCACCTAATGTATAATGATCTAAACGAACCCGCTGCCTTCTATCGGTCAAAATAGTCTTCCATCAATTTTAGTGGAATACCCCTTACGTCGGCCCTTTCTAGCTTTTTTAGATGAGGGGTCGTTACCGTGTCAAAAGCTTTAGATAAATCAAGGTATACTGTTAGACACTTGTTTCTTTTATCTAATTAAGTATTATCGAGTTAATGAATTCATGAACCACATCATTAAGCCTTACCGCGTGGGAAACAAAATTGATTAGGTGAAAAAAAATATATTCGACTCCAAAAAACTAATCAATCTTATAGAATTAATGGTGTGCAATAATAATTTACCAGAAAGATAAAAATTTAAATGAACTAATTAATTAAATAAAATTTAAGAATTATAAATCCACCATTATTTCAAATTAAATTTAAAGATACACGAGTCAATATTTAAAAAAAAATTATATTAAATAAAATTATTGGATAATTAATAGAATTAGGCGTTACTTTGCGGAAATCCATTATATTAAAGTTGGTAAAAATTACTTTAATCTACATCACCTGAAGATGTGATGTAGTAGTCTACATCACCTGAAGATGTGATGTAGTCTACATCACCTGAAGATGCCTCGTGTAGAGGCGAAACACGTGTCGTATTGTCGTCAATGGTGTGTCTTTCCTAGTGTAGTGGTGTTGGGAGTAGTGGTGCTGGGATTAGTGGTGACGGGGATAGTGTACGCAATTGAGGGAGGGCGGGAAGTGCTCTTCAAACTAGGTAAGACACATCATTTTATTATATCGAGCGGATGTACGCAAAATAATTTTTACCAACTTTAATTAAATTATTATTACATATTCGTAGTAGCAATTTCCAAAAGCAATTTTTTTAAGTTTTCTCATAAATATATTTAAAGTCAACCTTTCAAAATCTATTAGCAGCTCATTACCCATGCCGAGGACGCTTTTCATGTATGTATTGCTGGCTTCAAATCCATTGATATTTACTGAATCCAAACCCTACAGATTGTAAGCGGCGTGACCATAGCGTCATACATAAGCGGGAGTATTGGTGATACGCTCACTGACCCACCTTTCTAGCGTTGTATGTTCAAACTTTCAAGAAAGGCGTCATTTTGCACGTTCTCTCCTTTCACAGAAAGGATTTCATACTCGTCATTACATTCTGAAGCTTGATTTAGACAATACCGTCATTTTTTGACTCATTTGAACAAGGTGTGCTTAACTCCACCTAGGTAGGGATCACACCAACCCACATGTTATAATAGAGTGATGTGCTTATAGGTACGTTGAAAAAGAATTGGCAGATGTAGTGGACAAGGACCCATTCACAGTTCGTCTAAGGTTTGAGCCAGCCGGGCGCTCCGTGGGCGACGTGGGCCGATACTACCAGCTCACTAAAGAAAACAAATGCGTTGTTTGCGGCAGCAACAACTCGTACATTAGGAAGAATGTTGTGCCCAGGGAATACAGGAAGTATTTTCCAGGTGAGTGTTCATATTACGCATTTATATTACTGTTACAGTATTATTATATGTTAACAAAAAACTTTCGCTTTGACTGATTCGATGGTCTAGTGGTCGTAAACGCGACAGTTAATCCTGGGTCGGGTCAAAAATCAGTTATTGGGTTTAAGATATAATAATAGTAATAATGTTCTCCAGACCGAATTTTTGTCACGGCAGTCTAACGAAGACTAGCTATCCGCGCAGGATAGGATCATGCAAGATTATGCACAATGTGTGTTGCACTCTCTCTCTCTCTCACAGTCTGATGGGACGGCAATTTGATACGCTTGGACTAACGGCTTTACGTGCTTTCCGAAGCACGAGGATGAAACATCGCAATCTTCCTGACTTCAGGTTGATTTCTTGACAGAAAAACTCAATAACTGATTTTTGCCCAGTTCGACCCGAGATTAGAACCTTGTAGCACATGATCAGCAGCCGCATTTACGTCAATTAACAGTATTTTTTATTTATAAATGTTTTTACATCTTTTTTTATAAAAACGTTACCCTCACACTATTATTTTCTCCTGTATCATGGAGGCAGTTTACATGCATAAATTGCACCAGGACAAACATCCAGACCCGGAACAATTTTTTTTTCCGCCAATGGTTACACCACCATTGACGAAAGTGTATTTTCAATTTCAACACAGTTGCTTTTTTTTGTACACAATCTATTTTTTTAATTTAGTTACTGTTTTCAGAGGATATACTTTACTGCTGCGATTTGATACAGAGTGAAGTGCTCCTCTTAATTTATAGTTAACATAGATTTAAAAAAAATATATAACTAATACACACATACAAAACTAAAACAAATAATAATCTTTTGCGTCTCTGTTTATATAACTTTTGTAACATTTTACTAATGACCTTAAAACTAAATGCAACATATTATTAAAACTAAGACTTTTTTTTATTACAACTAACAAATATCATCTACTACTGTCATTATGTGTTTTATTAAAGTGATTGAGACTATTTACAATTATTTTGATAAATTTATTAAACGATTCCAAAGTTGCTTCCTTTTCCATCAATTCTAACAAGTTATAGGGTGACACACTGAGATTGTTGCAAATTATCTCGTGATTAAGCCTATGCTTAGAGAAAGCAGGACATTGTTCTAAGAGATGGGCCAGCGATTGAGACGAGGTGCCGTCGCATGGGCACTTGTCGTCGTCTGTGATTTTAAATCTATATAAATAAGATTTATGAAATTCGTGATTTGTAAGAAACTCAGTCATATGAAAACTTGTGGAGATTAAGGATCTAAGTTTTTTAATGTGTTCTAAGCACAAGTGTTCTAAGTGTGTTCGGAACAATTATTTGTAGGCCATACAAATACTTATTCCGTGCGGGATTCGAACCTGCACCCCTTAGCGCCGCAAGCTAAGCCTTAGGGCCACGGGGCCGTCAAATATACTAAGTTGAATTTAGTCAGCTTTATTTCAGTTTTACTTTAAGGATTGTATTTTACAAAGATTTTATTTGCCACATCTTTCCGTAGAAATAATGAAGGATCACTCGTCCCACGATGTGGTCTTACTGTGCGTGGAGTGTCACCAGCGCAGCAACATGCGAGACCAGTCTGTGCGCGAACAACTTGCGGCCCAGTGTGACGCACCCTTAAGTGTGCACGGTGAGGGCAAGTACAAGGAGAACCCGGAGTTTAAGTGAGTTATACAGCTTTGTCTACCAGCCCGGCTAGCAAGGGCTGGGGACAAAACATTTATCCCCCGATTATATCCACTGACAAGAGATAAAATTATCTTGTCCTTATGCCAAAGCACGGCAACGAGGAGAAGTATATCCCCGTTTGACATAACGAGTAGACATATATCCCCCGTCCGTAGCATGGAGCCAAATGAAAGATAAAAAGTTATGCTTTTTTTAAATTTGAAAGGGACAATTTTATCCTACCATTGGACGTGGGTTTAAGTTTATATTCATACAAAAAATCTATCTAAGTCTAAGTCTATCTCCCATTATATCTACTGTGGATATTATATCCACCGGTGTGCCCATGCTCGAAGGGTGGATAAAAGTAAGCGAGGGGATAAACATTTTCTCCTTTCCCCGGGGGAATAAAATTGTCTCCTGCCCATGCTAGCCCTGCAGCTCTGTGCTGTGCTACTTTCTATGTGAAATTTTGACGGTTTTTAGACAGTCAAGTGTACTCGAAACCTCAGCTTTGGTACATATATAAGTTTTACTTACTTCACCTTAATACAAATTTTTGGTGAAAAAGAATATAATATTACATTTTTAATTAAGTTTTTACTACATTATAATATTTAAAGGATAATAAGATGCGCACTAAAACAACATAATGTTCAATAGTGAGAAGTCAGCCTACGAGTGAGACATTAAAATGCTATTACTAACTTTCGCTTATTTGCCATTAGGAAAGTGCGGTCCGCCGCTCGGGCACTTCTGTACCAGACTAGGAAACACCTGATGCCTGAGACGAGACGGAACGAGTTGGAGAATGTCATACTGCTGCACTTCCCAGAACATGACAACATTACAGAGGTCTTATTGCAGGAAGCTGCTGAAATGAAAGTTGTGTAAGTTCTCAGTTGCTTTAGTTAACTGACAGTCAGTTGCATGGTCCATTTATTCAATGTCTTCCTGAAAGCAACTAAAAAATAAAAAACTGTGGTTGCCAACCCGCCTGCCAAGCGTGGCAACTTTGGCAAATATCCCCCTATGAATCAATCTATAGGGAGGCCTATGTTCAACAGTGGTTTTTGATAGGCTATAATGAATGAATACATAAAGTACGTAAATGTTTCATGGCTCATCCATCAATAACGAGTCTTCCTCGTCTAAAGCCTTTATTGAACTTTTTCCGCTTTTTTAAATATATTTATGTGGCCCATTATTTTCTTAGTTTTCATTAGGTATCGTCGCTATTGCTCTGATAAATAAAGCCAGTGATGTTCATACACCTCTGTGGGCACAAAATTACTGAGGATCCGGCCGACCGTTATCCCTTCTGTTGTAATCGCCCAGTAGCACAATTAGATGGACCCAGTCAAATTGTATCGTGTATTAGTTGTGTAACAAAACGTGGGCGGTTTCTTCAAGTTATATAAATTTTTATATTTCTAAAATATACAAAAAAGATGACTATTTCTTTTAAAAGCACTATAGCGTCATTAATTCTTAATTTTAAACCATTTCTATAGAAAAAAATAATTTTGACAGCTTATAAACTATTTCAATGAGATCTAATAATTTACCGCTCACCAGATGTCGCTAGTTGGGACTGAGGTGAAGTTATTTCATATTATGTGTAATAAATACTAATAGTGGGTCAACTCCTTTGTTATACCGCAAAAAACCTACAAGTCTTGAGGTCTAATCGCTAAAAATATGCAAGGGTTGTCACAAAAACATTTCCTTAGATAATAATATCATAACATGTTGTTTTATCAGTATTATGGATATTCCGGTGTTGGAGTCGAAATAATGTGTAGAGATGATGAGTTCGAGAGTGCATATCGTCGCGCCCATAGCTACCGACGCTGTACATAGGCCCGTGCCGCGCGTCCCGTCAATATGGCTGAAGAACTCGCCGCGATTAGAAGAAACCAGTTGCAAATCGAGGAAGATTTAATTAAGAAGAAATACGCTAGGGACATCGCGCAGTTACAAGAAGAAACCGATAGGGAAAGTTTAGACGGAGCCGAATATAGGAGTCGTGTCGACCAATGGTTAGATAACGTGGAGACTGTGTGGGGGGAGCCGCCCTGCCGCCTGTCTCAGCCCGCGCCCCGCATCGATCGAGTGCAGGCCCGGCCGGAAAAGGGGACCGATTACGTTCCTGCGCTACCCGTGTATGTTGAAGATGCCCAGGGGGACGGTCGCGAGTAATGATCAGCCACGTCACGCGAATATAACACAGAGGGATAGTGGAGTCACCGCAGAATCGAATCAGGTGAATCAAATCTATTTTACTCCGCGACTCTGTCGGAGCCACACCTTTGAAGCGATGGTGGTGGGCTGCGGGGGAGAGGAATGTCGGTATTGCCACCGCTCTGCCTTGTCTCCACGGCCGAAACTTCATTGGCGGCAGAGCCACAGTCTAGATCCGCTGCTAGGGTCAGGAAAATTGGTACTTCCGAGTGAATAACTTTACTGGCCCCATGTGCTCCGCGTACCTCAATCTGAGGCTGCGAAGGTGGAGTTAGATGCCGTGGACCTAAGAAGGAGAAGGGGGAGAAGTCCTCTTCCTAGGAGGAGCTGCCATGCGGCGTCCGACGCTGGTGGGGCCGCATATGTGTGCGAAAGCGTTCCCGTAGCGCTACCAATATGCCTTTACACTTTACATGTAAGGGTTACGTAGTAGACGCGCGCCCAATGCCGCACTCTATCGCCAAAACATAGGTCGTCATCGCCACATCGCCGCGAGGAACGTAGATTATCGTCGCCTTATCGTCGCGATGTAGGTTATAGGTCACGGTCGCCATATAACCGCGATATATCCCCGAGTCGTCGTGTATCGCTCGAGGGAAATAGAGGTAGGTCGCTCACTCCGAGAGGGAAAGATAGGGGTATCGAACGGCTAGCGGAAGCATTAGAGAGTATGGAACCGGACATCGTCACGCTATCACGGTTTATGGTGAGAGAGGCTGACCGTGCGTTAAGTCATGCCTAAACGTCCGCCGCGCCGACCAGGGAAGCGCCCGTGAGGAAGGAAGCACCGCCGTCGAAACGAATAGTAGTCACACGCCGCGTATAGAGGATAGGCCCCGCGACGTAAGAACATTCACCGCACAAGAAGACAGTGAAAGTGTTAAGTGTTTGTGTTGTGGTGGTGAACATGTGATAAACAAGTGTAAAAACTGGTGCAGATAGACGTGGATAACCGGTGGAAGTGGGTGAAGGAAGAGGGAGTGTGATTCAAGTGTCTAAGCAGCAAGCATCGGCGCCTGAGGTGCAAGGACAAGGAATGCGGCGTCGACGGTTGCACCGCCCCTCATCACGCGTTACTTCACGCCCGCAAGACTCAGACACCGGCAGCATCTGCAAATCCAGGTGAAACAGTGCTCGTCGCGTCTAATACAGCCAACAGTGAGACGGTGTTATTAAAAGTGTGTCCTATTATAGTGCGCGGACCGCGTGGTAAGGAGATAGAGACCTACGCGCTCCTCGATGAAGTGTCCACAATGTCGCTGATAGACGACGAATTAGCCCGTGAATTAGGTGCGGAAGGACCGACGAAGCCACTGAACATCCGAGGCGTATCGGTTAGAATAGGAATACGCGGAAAAACCAGAAACGATACGTACCTAGTGAGTGCTCGAACGATAAGCAATTTGACAGTAGGTTCGTAGTCCGTCGGTAAGGAGTGTCTACGTTTGAAACATTTACGTGGCTTACCGAGCGAAGTATGTTATAATGACGCGAAACCGAAAGTGTTAATAGGTTCAGATAATTGGCATTTAATCATAACGCATAATTTACGAATAGGACGTCGTAAGCAACCCATTGCCGCTAGGACGTTATTAGGATGGGTCTTACAAGGAACCGCGCCGCGCGTAATATGTAAGCAAGACAGTGAAACGGTGCTACAGATATCGAAAGTTAACGGGCGGATAGATAAATATGTCAAGACGTTCGCCAGTCCAGATGAGGAGCTGACAGATCTTCTCAAGAGGCAGTGCGAGAACGACTTCATAGGTATCTCGCTCAAGAGCAGACCAAGGCGAGAAGAGGAGCGCGCTGTCGACATATTCCAGCTCACCGTCAAGAAGGTCGGTGAGCAGTACCAAGTCGGACTGCCATGGAGGGACGACGACGTCAGGATGCCACCGAGTTACGAGATGGCAGCACGAAGACTCCGAACCATCGAACGGAGGATGGATCAGTCGCCGGAGTTTCGAGATGCGTATACAACGCAAATTAACAACCTCTTATTGAAGGGCTACGCCGAGGAACGGGTCAGAGAAAGAGGATCCCAAGAGTTGGTACCTGCCACACTTCGCTGTTAAGAATCCGAACAAGCCAGGGAAGATGAGATTAGTGTTCGACGCAGCAGCTTGCGCATCAGGCAAATGCTTGAACAATTACCTGCTCGACGGCCCTGACTTGTTACGAAACCTACCCGGTATATTGTTTAGGTTTAGGGAAAACGAAGTAGCTGTGTCCGCGGATATCCGTGAAATGTTTTTGCGTGTAAAGAACGATCGCCGCGATCAACCCGCGCAACTGTTCTTATGGCGAGGAAATGAACGTTCTAGTCCACCACGAGAATACGTAATGACGTCGATGATTTTCGGAGCGTGGAGTTCGCCTTTCCTTGCACATAGCGTTAGGGACTACAACGCGCACGCACACGCCGAAACACATCCGCGAGCGCTTAACGCTATCATAAACAACCACTATATGGATGATTACCTAGACAGTTACGATACGTTAGAAGAAGCAATAGACACAGCGAAGCGGGTCACCGAGGTACACCAGAAGGCAGGCTTCACTTTGGCGGGGTGGAACTCAAACCATGCATATTTATTAGAGGACAAACCAGAGGAGCTGCTGGCACGAAAGCCCAAGGAGGTGGGAGCGACACAGGATGGCCCAGCAAGGACCCTACGATTGTTATGGATGGCCGAAGAGGACGCACTAACATTCAATACGTCCATGAACAGGGTGCCGTACGAAGTGAAGATGCTCCATCGACCACCGACCAAGAGGGAGGCGCTGAGCGCAGTTATGTCAGCTTTCGACCCGCTTGGACTGCTCAGCTGCCTCACCATCACAGCAAAGATCCTGCTGCAGGACTTATGGTGTATGAAGAAGGTCGGATGGGACGACGAACTATCTGAGGAGGCAGCGGACGAGTTTCAGAGATGGCTGCGAGTCGTCGAGGAAGTATCACAACTGCGACTTCCGAGATGCTATGCTCCTACGGGGGGAGTAGTAGATCGTCAACTTCACATATTCAACGACGCAAGTGAAGGCGCGTACGCATCCGCGGCATATTGGCGTACGGTTAGGGTTATGATGGTAGCGGCCAAGGCGAAAGTCGCCCCGATTTAGACTCAGAGTATACCGCGATTAGAGTTGCAGGTGAACTTGACGTTCGGGCGGTGTGCGGTGTGCGGTGCGTAATGGGGGCGACGGGCGGCGGCTCCCTTCGCCGTCCGTAAAATCAGTATTCCTCGTAATAACTTATTTTTCAATACAAAGATACAAACTAATTACTACTTTACAAAACTAGTTGCGTTCCGCAGCTTTACCTGATTCGGCGTGATGGAAACAAAGGCTTGTGCTGGTAGGTACCTACTTAATTTTACTATATTTTACCTATATTATAGCAGTATGTCAGTTATTCCGCTTAAAATATTGGATAGGGGGTTGAACAGAGTAAATAAAACAGGTTTAAATTATACGTTGGTTCTGTTAATTCAACCGTCTCGTTACAGATATGCAAGTGACAAATATTTACGACATTTATTATTGGGTTTTTAAATTGTCTTTTGTTGAATTTAATGTTATAATGAATTTTCATCCTTACATATAATTCAATTGAAAATCGTGACGAAGCAATACATTGTTGTAAGAATTAAATTTTACTTAAAGCGTCATACAAACTTTTCCCAATATTTTCAAACAAGTTAATTAAATAATAAAAATAATACCGAGTAATATCGTGTTGCTGGGTGAACACCAAACGCGTGGACTGATTCTGTTTACGTGACAATCTTTAAACGGGCGCAGGCGTCGCGGGCAGGGGGGGATTCCGCTCTCCTTCATACCGCGCCCCATCGTTGCTCCATCTAGTCGCCGAGTTGACTCACTATTAGTATTTATTATACATAAGGTTATTTGTTACACAGTGTCACCATAAGTGAAAAGTTGCGTTTCAATTAAAACTTCTTCGGTTTATAGTGTATGTACTTTTATAGATACATAAAACCTCAGTGGTTGCCCTTTAATTTTTTACACATTTTACTCTCTTTTTAATTCTTTTACTTTTAGAAATATGTAGTTTGTTTCATACATTTTAATCTAATTAATATAAAATATTATTAATGTTTCAGAACGAAACATTAAACTTTATATTTTCTAACAATTTAACTTCCCGCCATGAGATCTGTTAAATATTTCACCTCAATCCAAAGTGGCGCCGCCCTGGTGGCAGAAAAAGTGGAAGCCTTCATTTGGACACAAGTGTCTACAACCCTAACAAAGTCTGTTTATATTTTGTCTTAAATAACTCATTCACTTTCTTTACAGTATTGAGAACATAGATTATGAGTCTCACGGCCACAAAGTGGTGGAATACTTCCTCAAGCATGACGGACTGCTACAACTGGAAGAGCTGTGGAGATCTCACTTTTTACATTCAATGAAACCAAAATACATGCCCGAGTTGTGGTCTGTCAAGCATAATGAAGAAAGGTCAGTGGCATCATACATCACTTTTGGAATCTCGCAAATATGCAGAAGTTATTGTAGTAACACTCGGTATACTAGGCGCTGGTAATCTGGCATGCTGGGTATTGAACAACTTCGTAACGTGTCTACGACTTTCCAAGTTGAAGATCACATAATGTTTTTTTATAGAATAAGGGTGACAAACGAGCACACAGTCTACGTGATGGTAAGTGGATGCTGTGGCCCATAGACATCTACATCTATCCTTAATAAAGAATCAAAATGCAGATGCATTGTCAATCGGACTAAGATTGACACATTACCATTGAGAACACCTAAAAGGGGTCTCCGGTTTTCTACACTCACCATAGGAAACATAGCAGCATTAAGCTTCTATTTTACGCTGGTATTCTGTGAGACCGTGGTCCTTCCCCGGTCGAGCTTACCAATTCGTGCTACAACTTTAATATATCTCCAGCATGGCTCTACCACATATTATGAAGAATTAAATAATATTTCATTATCTTTATAATATATACGTGTGCGTGTGTTTGTGTGTTCGTAATTCAACTCCTTCTAAACGGCTTTGATCGATGTTATGGGGTCACCTGGATGGTTTTGAGCTATAGTTGGCCATGATAGATGGCGCTGTTGTCGAGATCCAGAAAGCACTCGTGCGAAGCCGTGGCGGATCGCTAGTATATAATATAATAAATAATATATGTATAATCTGTTACGCCTGTTACCCAGAGGGTACCACGGTAAGCAAAGACTTCGGACTTACATTTGTTACGATTCTGAAACACCTCTCTCGCTTCTTTCACATCCAATATATTTACATGCTCGTCGGTTAAGAGTACTCTCAATTTGGCACATCTTTAATATATCGCCAATTTTGTCGATAAACTTCCGTCTAGGGCATCCCTTAACAACACCGCCACTCACTTCTGCAGTATATAAATTTGCCTTGTCACTCTTTCCTCGTTCATTTTGCCTGTGTCCTAAACACCGAAGCATTTTATACATGGTAAAGCCATGGTTAAGGTTGTAGCACAAATGGGTCGGCTCGACTGGGGTAGGATCACGCTCACAGAATACTAGCGTGAAAGGGTAGCTTAATGCTGCCGTGTTTCGTATGGTGAGTGTAGAAAACTGGAGACCCCTTTTACTGGTCAACGCATCTGCATTTAGATTCATATTTGAGGATAAATGTAGATGTAACAGCATCCACTTACCATCAGGTGGAGTGTGTGTTTGTTTGTCACCCTTATTCTATAAAAAAAATTGCCTGAACAGTAAGATTGTGTACCATCACTTAATCGTATGATAATAATATGGCATGACTTTTTAAATAGGTTACCTATAATCTTGCTGCCTTTGTTATGCATTGTCTACTAATTTACTCAAAAGCTCTTCGCTTACTTGTAACATTTATTTCAGACTGAAAGTACGATTAAAAGAAGGACGCCTATCTGAAGAAGATGCAAAGATTTTGGGACTATCCAAGTCCCTGTAAGAAAAAGAAAATTTTAACTATTATAAGAGAAATATATACAATTTTAATAAAAATATTTATATATAAATAATTCATGGTTTTTATTGAGTTCAAGCTTTGCCTACAACACTGTCGATGTTTTTAACTTGTGATACATTTCATATAATCTTCACTTGATAACCTTGACTTAGTAAATTAATATAAAATAATAATAACTGTTGACATGCACACCTAATTTTACAAATATTTTTTTTAAATTATGACTAGATCGATTTTTATGTGTATATATGTATATATGTGTGTGTTATTTATCTTGTGACTTTTTATTATTAATAATTGATATTCTTAAACATTTGTATAGAACTAGGCCAGTCTTTCTCAAAGTGGGCGATAACGCCCCCTTGTGTGCGTTGGAGACCTAGAGGGGGGCGTTAAAGGGCCCAGAAAAAAATGGGGGGCATTTGCGTGGTTTAGGGTGGCGATGGTTGATTTGTAATTTCATTTAGATACTTTATATTTTATAATTTACTAAAATTAAAACCTACCTTTTTTTTACATGGGTAAATGCCTACGCATACCCGCCTCGCGGGGGCAAGGACGGGTTATGTAGGACTCGCACCGACTAAAACCCCATGGTGTTCCACCTTCATCGCATATTGGCAGGGCCACGGGAACGCTTTCGCACACATCCGCGGCCTCACCTCGGGAGAGGACTACTCCTCCCCCATCTCCTGGCGCGCCCTCCTCCACGGCCTCCAACTTCACATGCGTAACGGACGCCCCCGTGTCCGATGCGCGAAGGCAATGGGGCCAGGAAAAACAAGCACTCAGAAGCACCAGCCTTCCCGACCCCGGCGGCGGATCTGGTCTATGGCTCCGCCGCCAACCAAGATTTGGCTGCGGAGGGTGAGAGAAATACTTAACATAGACTTCGAAGGATAGCCCATACGCCGTACGCAATCAAGTTGTAACAAGTTTTTGTTAAATAACGCTATTGGTGCAATCTGGTAGCAATCGGCTGGTTCATCGATACTCTCTAGTCTTAACTTGCTCAGTACTATTGAGCGTGGAAAGAGATAAACGAGTTTGTGCGTGTTTGTCTTATTCCTGTCGGTGCATGCTGTATTTAAATCATATATAAAAGCTCGTAATAATTTTTATGTTTTCATTAGTAGTTTCGCGCGCAATCTTTAAACAAGTATTTAAGTTCAACACTTTATTTACATATTTGTAAAAACAAAGTCATGTCGGAAGCAAAAGAAGAGACGGCGATATAATGCAGAATATATTAAAAATATGGATTCATAGAAAATTCGACAAATCCATCTTTGCTTTTGTGCCTTCTTTGTTCAAAAACATTTTCAAACGAAGCGATGAAGCCTTCAAGACTTCAAGATCATTTGAATAAAATGCACCCAGATAAGAAGGACAAAAATTTAGCCTATTTTCAAGACCTGAAAAAAAGCATAATGCTCAGCCAAGTGTATCAAAACTTTTTTCGGTGGCTGCTAAGCAAGACGATGATGGACTTCGAGCTTCATACAACATCTCTTTGTTAATTGCTCAAACAGGTAAACCACACACCATCGGAGAAACGTTATTTTTGCTGGCAATAAAAGAAGTTATAACTCCTGTGCTCCATAAACCGGCGGCAGACATAATTCGAAAAATTCCTTTGAGCAATAGTTCTGTGCAAAGACGAATTGATGAAATGGCTGAAAACATTGTAGAGTCATTGTGCAATCATCTGAAGACTAGTCAATTTTCAATTCAGTTGGATGAGTCCACTTTACCAACTAATGAAGCATTGTTGCTGTCTTACGCGACGTTTATTAAAGATGAAAAAATATGTCAAGAACTTGCTAGAAATTTAGAGACAGACACAAAAGGAGAAACCATATTTAAAACACTGGAAAAGTTTTGTGAAAAAGGAATTCCCTTGAAGAATATTATATCAGCTGCTACAAATGGTCCTCCAGCTATGACGGGGTGTCAAAAATACTTCATAGCGTACTTAAAGAACAAAATTCTAGATGTGCTTGCTGTACATTGCGTTATACATCGACTACATTTGGTTGCTAGAAATTTAAGTGAATGACTGTTTCAATCATTGCAACATGTCATCAGAGCAGTCAATAAAATCTGAAACAACTCTTTAAATGACAGATTATTTAATCAGCTTTGTGTTACTAATGATGAAGATGTCAACCGATTGATCGTTCACACAGAAGTGCGTTGGCTATCAAAAGGAAATTGTCTGACTTGATTTTACAATCTGTTTGACTCTGTCATAGAGTTCTTGGAAAACAAATACACAGAATTGCACGACAACCTCATCACATCAAAGAATGATATCGCATACCTGACAGACCTTTATAAATAGCTTAATGATATGAACTCCAACTTCAAAGCGATGACTTGAACTTAATAAAAACAAAAACTGTCGTCGCTGCTTTCGTAGCCAAGCTGCTCTTACACAAGAAGAATATCGGCAGACGTGAGTTCCATAATTTTCCCAATTTATCAGTATCCTGTAACAATTACGACTTGCTTGTCTACTGCCATCATTTGGAAAATCTTCACAGTGATTTCATTGAAAGATTCTAGGACATTTTGAAATTGGAAATACCAGACTGGGTGTTAGATCCTTTTTCAAATGTCAACATAGCAGTATCACTCCAACTGGAAGAAGAACTTATAGAACTGACAACAAACGAGGAAATAAAAATCAAATTCATAAATGGCTACCAAGAATTTTGGCTAAAAGTCAATCCCGCAGTTGTACCCCGGATTGTGGTCGATCGTTCAACGATTTTTGATAGCATTCCCATCGTCATATTTGTGTGAACGTGGATTAAGCGCTGTAACAACGCTGCTTACTAAAAAAAGAAATCGTTTGCATGTTACCGAACGCGGCGACTTACGACTTTTTTGAGTAAAATCGAACCTGATATCAACAAACTTGTTAAAAATCATCAAATTCATCCATCTCATTAGATTAGTTTTAAAACTAAAATTGATTACCTGCCACAAACTAATAAGAAGTGCTAGCTATCCATAAACTAATAAGAAGTGCTAGCGTTACTATCTATATTGTTTCTTTTAATTTGATTAAAATATATTCCTAATATTATAAAGTTGCGTTTTAATTGGTCTCTGGTGTAACATACACCTATGCCGGTAGTTGTTGGTAGCACTAAGCTCGAAGTTGTTGACGAGTATGTTTACCTGGGACAAATAGTCCGACTAGGTAAGTCCAACTTCGACCGAGAGGTCAATCGACGGTTTCAACTCGGCTGGGCGGGCAGCGTTCGGGAAATTACGGCACATCTCGTCAGGTATACCTCAAAACTTGAAAACGAGACTGTACAACCAGTGCGTGTTGCCAGTGTTGACCTATGGAACTGAGACGTGGTCCTTCACTGCTGGCCGTATGAGGAAGCTCAAAGTCGCTCAGCGAGCTATGGAGAGGGCTATGCTCGGGGTTTCTAAGCGTGATAAACTTAGAAATGAGGATATCTGCAGTAGAACCAGAGTGACGGACATAGCCCAAAGGATTAGTAAGCTGAAGTGGCAATGGGCCGGCCATATAGCTCGAAGAACCGACAACCGATGGGGAAGGAAGGTTCTCGAGTGGCGACCTCGTACCGGCGGACGAAGTGTAGGGCGACCCTCCACTAGATGGGAGTGTGTCTCAGGACCATGCTTTGTGGCATTCCTTGGGGGAGGCCTATGTTCAGCAGTGGACTTGTGAAGGGCTGTAATGATGATGATGATGATCGTGATTGAAAAATACATATATATACCAATTTTCATGGTGATCGTTCAAATAGATTTTGAGTTGAACGATTTCATATATAGAAACATCCTCTTTTTATATGTATAATATAGAATATGCATGTACTAAAAACATATACTTCCTCTTCTCTTCTGTCTATTGATGAAAACCGCATCAAAATCCGTTGCGTGGTTTAAAAGATATACTATGTAGAGATTTATTTGCATGCTACTGGCGAAATATGCTTGTAGTATCCCTAGTAATATCCCTAATCATTATTTCAGTAACTACCATATTTCTTGCAAATAAATTCATCTAGTTGGGCTGCATAAATACATAAAAAAGCTTAAATACATAAATATACAAAAAATATAAAAGATAATAAAATACATAAATTAATAAAAACCCAACCACATGGAAGCCCTCGGCAGGGGAGACCAAACGGCCGAGGGTTAGGGGGAAAGGGAAAAAAACCGGCGGACGATGCAAGTGATATCGAGGAGCACTGCCTTCTGTATTTGAGCCCGGAGTGGTCCGTCACGGAGTCCCAGTCGCCTTAGACGACCCGAGAGGCTGACCGGGATTAGCCCGTTCGCAGAAACGACTACAGGTATAATTACGACCGGCAGACCACCTCGTGAGCCAGGTCCGTCATATTTTGTTCGCTTATCTGTTTCGGCTTTCACGAGGTTCTCATCATACGGAATGGTAATGTCAACCAAATATATCCTTGACTGTGCCCGGTCCATCAGCACAATATCAAGCTTAGCACAATATAAAGCATCAGCACAATATAAAGCGCCGAACAACCGGAGATGATATGTCTAAATGATTCACCGGGATGGCGACAAGCTCGACAGATGTCGACGGTGCCATCACTTACGATGTGTCACGTATGATGTATCTCTGATAGTTGTTGGTCTTAATAAACTGATCTTGTATTCCACAGACAAAGGTCACAAAAGCGTAACCAGTGGAGGGAGGCAACTTTATCTACGTTTTCTTTTGCTTGTTTTCTTGAGTTTGGTTTATTATTTGGTTGTGGTGTTTGCCGATCTTTCACTTTTTGATCTTCTTTTTTAAAAGTTCTTCGGCGGACATGTCTTAAAGATACGTTTGTAGATGATGTTGTGGCGACCGGTGTTAAGCACTGAGCTTTGGGAATAGTTACCTTTTGTGGTGTTTTCATATTAGGTTTCCATTTTGGTAATATTAATATGTCGTGTATTTCAATTTTATTTTTATTTTGGAGGATAGGTCTCGGTACATCGTCAATGGTTATACTCTTTGTTACAGTATTTATTATATTTTATGTTATTTTTTTTCGAACTTTTATTTTCCTCCATGGTGTCTGAAATAACATAACGACTCACTTAATTTCGCGATAAAAAGAACTAACAAAACGTGATAAAAATTAACAAAAAATTTAAAAAAGCCTGAAAACGACCGCTATTCTTATATCACAATCAAATATATTTATTTAAACATATATTACTATATTAGTCACAATAACTAAAACTATTAATATAAGAATTAGAAAAACATCACACTTACATACCTCCGTTAACTCGGTGATACTGTTTCGCGCTTCAATCTCGAAAATCGTTAATTTTTGAGTCCAGTAGATAAGGTATTGTTCAAATATTAATCAGAATTAATTAAAACCATTCACAGTGGCAGCAATTATATGTTTTGAACAATTGTTACACCTATGTTTTCATTTAAAATTTATTAATAATTACAACTCCAGTCATACGTTGTCGGTGAGAAGCAAAAATGGCCGGTGGAATGACAAATCACGTGACTGTTATTATTTGACTAGCAAGTATTGAACAAAATTTTATGGGCCATTTACACGAGGCCAATAGCAAAGACAATCCACTTAGCCAATCCAATATTGGCCTTGTCTAAATGGAGACAATCCATTGAAATAGAACGATTTCAAACTTTTCGAATCCACCACCCGCGCGGTGGATTGGCTTGCCCAATGGCTCCGTGTGATCGCGCGTTCCTAGACAGTAAGCCAATATGCCAGTGAGCCATCGATGCCGGTCCCGACAACACGTGTTTGTTTTCAGAATTTGGGCTACGTTGTATTGTATTAATTATCATAGATTACACACGATTTAAATGACCATGGTTTTAACCAAATAGACTCCAGAAATGACATCGAAATTCATATCTCTGTACCGCGAACAAGAATGTTTGTGGCGAATCCATAGTTTAACCTATCGGGACAGAGACTAGGAACACTGCTTTAAGAAATATAATTACCGGTATGGAGCTCCCCGATCTGACTGTTGATCATGTCAAAAAGAAAATTAAATATTTGACTCTTATATGGTTGAAGTAAACAAGCAAGAAAAAAGTCTACGATCTGGCGCTGGTACTTCTACAATTTATAAGTCATCCTTGTCATGGTTTAATGAAATGGATGCATTCATCAAATACGTAAATGTTAAAAGAAACACCGGTAAGTATATATTTTATATTATGTTTACTTTGCTTACAACATAGAGTTCTTGTTTATCGTATCATCTTGTTTTGCCACGGAACAGCTTCCTCTTTAGAAAAATAACTTTTGTGTGCATCTCCGACAACTTTCGCGTCGGTGGAGTAGCGGTTTCCTCCAACTCGCGCAATGTCATTTAACACCACATTAGCTTCACGCCATTGACCAGGTATAACCTGACAAGTGTTCACATCTTCAAAGTCAGCATAATTTTTTGGTGTATAGGTTTTTTATTTGTTCGTCTGAGCCAGTTATGTAGGGCACAAGCAGCTAAAATTATTTTATCAGCAGTTTCCAGTTTTGTTGTAATAGAACTTCGAAATATTTGGAATCTGGTAACTAAAATACCAAATGCGTTCTCCACGATCTTTCGAGCCCGTGACAATCTATAATTGAAAATTTTCTCTTCTAATGTGAGGTTATTTTTTGAATACGGTTTCATTAAGTACGGCTTCAGTGGGAATGCATCATCTCCTACTATCACGCCCCCATCAGGGATCAATGTTTTATTTTCTAGCGCAGTGGATAGAGAACAATTGTTGAATACTCCCCGTCAAAAGCCATTCCATTTGCTCCTACATCTATATACGAAAAGCAATAGTCGTGGTCTACCAAAGCAAGAAGTACAATACTGTTTTGTTATTTATAATTAAAAAACTGACTTCCGCAGTTTGGAGGGGCAATTATATAAAAATGTTTGCCATCAACCGCTCCATAGCACTTCAGAAAGTTCCATCGCTTACGGAATCTTTCTTCTATAAATTTCCACTCTTCGCTTGAACTGGGAACCTGAAAAAATAATTTGAGTATCTTAGTGGGAGATCTTAATATTTATTTTACTACAATCATTTATTGTTTCAGATCTCTCAACCGGATTTCGAGAACACTGAAAGTGATGAACATTCTGTGACTGACACAAATAATGAAACAGATACAGGAAGCGTGAGAGTGGACCAACAAATATATAATAATAGGAAGCAAGAAGATAGTCAGAAAAGAAACACTGATATGCAAGCCTGTGGTAAAAGATCACGCTTAAATAAATTGAGTTCTGTTGTAGAAAATATGCAAACACTTGCTGAGACCTTGAATAACGAAGCACAAGAAAGTGACGAGATTGACATTTTTGGAAAAAGTGTTAGCATGCAATTAAAATCCCTGAATGAAGAAGATGCAATTCTTGCACAACAAGAAATACAGTCGATTTTAACTCAATACAAATTAAAAAATAAAGCGCAGTCATTATATCACTCATACGTCTACAAGCTCTACACCACTTTCAGATTACCAAGCTCTCGATTCACCTTCTGAGGGCCGTAGAAGCGCGCAATCTTACCTGCCATATCAGTCTCCTGCACAAGAGCAATCACCTCTGTCACACCAATCACCCGTACCACAATCACACGTGTCATGCCAATCACTTGCACAAGATCAGTCTACTCTGCCACACCAATCACCCGTACCACAATCACACATGTCATGCCAATCACTTGCACAAGATCAGTCACCTCTGCCACACCAATCACCCGTACCACAATCACACATGTCATGCCAATCACTTGCACAAGATCAGTCACCTCTGCCACACCAATCACCCGTACCACATCACAAATTTCATGCCAATCACTTGCACAAGATCAGTCACCTCTGTCACACCAATTACCCGTACCATAATCACAAATGTCATAGCAATCACTTGCACAAGATCAGTCATTTCTACCTCACCAATCACCCTTACCACAACAATCACAGATGTTTTGTCAATCACTCGCTTCACAACAGTCACGCATGCCATACTTATCACAAATAATACGTGCACCGAATCAGCCTCAAGCGTCATAAGATTCTGAGATATCAGAATCGTCATAAGAACAGTTTCTTCACCTTCTTATGAAACACCTATAACGATCAAAATATTAGATCACTCTTCCATTGAAGACAATACAAAAGAAGCACAAACAGCTTCACAGTTTTTTTCTAATAACTCTTCTTTGTAATCGTGCAGTTTTTCCTCTTTTGGTATCGTTTTTATCACTATTTTAAACTATTTTTGTGCCAAATTTCATCGAAATTCGTTTATACTACAATTATTTTGTCCGTGCAGTTTGGGTCATAAATCATCGAAGTATTTCGCTCTCTCTCCCACTTACGCGCCTTAGGGGCGAGCATAGTGATGTGCATTATTGTTGTCGATAGGCGTTATCGATAGTGTATTTAGTTTTGTCATTATGTAGGTTAGTGATAAAATGAAAAAAATAGATAAAACAACGTATTTATTAAAATAAGAATAATAATAATTTAAAATAAATTATGAATTAGGTATCTATGTATTAAAAAAACTATAAGTACAAATGTTTGGAATGTAACATGTTAAATTAAAAATAAATATAAATATAAAGATAATAACTTATATCTAAAATTAAATCTAAAACTAAAAAAATATTGGGATTTTTGATCAAAAAAATGCGACAAGTAGTTTTGACAGTCCTCTCTTGATGTTAACCTAACACTACCCAAAGCATTCTGAAGAGACCGAAACAGGTGAAAATCTGAGGGTGCAAGGTCAGGACTATATACACTTCCCAACCAAGCTTTCTCAATTTTTGCTGAGTGACCAAAGATGTATGTCGTCTGGCGTTTGCATTTTGCAATTTGCTGGTATTAGGCGGGGGTAATAATGGAAACAAATGACTCATAACATAACAATGTCGCACCACCCTGTGTATACCGCACCGCCGCCGTGTACCTGCCCTCGATGATTCATTTGTTGTTATCGATAATGGCGTTGCGCCCGCGCAACATACTCACCGGGCTAAGGCCGAGCTTTGATTTATGACCCCAACTGCACGGACAAAATAATTTTACTATAGTAGTTTTTTTTAAGAATAACAAACACGTTTAAATTTATATTACATCGTATTAGTACAGTAAGTAACTGAGGAAGATTTAATAAGTTAGGATATGAAAGTTTCTATGTTTAACATTCAATCATGCAGAAATGACTAAACGGATTTAGATGAAATATTTCTATTACATATTAAGATGATAAAAGTTTCTAGAAAAATAAATAGATGATTATTAGCTACTTACCTTTGTTTAGTTTTTTAATCCCTTGGTAATTGAATCACATACTTCTGGAATCATAATTGAAATAGCCGGAATTGAAACTCTGAAACTTCTTTGTTGAAATCGAAAGCTGCATCCACAAATTAGTCATCATATGTCAAAGTCAATTCTAATTTAACTAAAGCAGGAATGGAATCACGCATCATCGTATTCAGTTTTTGTATATCAGGACCGATTATGCCAAGAAGAGTTTCTAACATGTCCGGTGACATTCTCATGCACAATTTGTATTCTTCAGGATCTTCGGCTTGAAGTTCTCTTAAAATGAGACTTGACTAACCAAATGCAGATCTCCTTAATAGCCACGATCGAGTCCACCATCTTCTTTTAAAATTTATTTCATTTTGTAGAATATCCAGGACTTCTTTCTGTGTCAAAATTAATGCCTTTTTTAACGTCGCCTTAATAACACTTTTACGCCTATCCATCTCTATAGAACGTCTATAGAACGTGTATACTAGAAACTGCCTGCTGTTCAGGCCTACGTATAAACGTCACTGCATTTTTCATCGACTGGCTTATTGGATTGGCTTAGTGGATTGTCTTGGCTATTCGTCTCGTGTAAATGGCCCATTATACACAAAAAGAAGCCTTATTGTCCTATCACAAAATGAATTTAAAATAGTAAATTTTGCTCCTATAAAGCAGTGGAAGCTTCAAAACATATTTATGCTAGTTTACCCTACTCGAAATATTTTCTTACTTTTTTCTACGTAGGTATTTAAATACAATTTTCCTGTACCTGAAATAAACCTGATAGTAAAAATAATAACTATTTCTTTCATCGTCATCATCATCATTACAGCCTTTCACAAGTCCACTGTTGAACACCCCTAAAGAATACCACAAAGCACAGCTCTGAGTCAACTGCATCCATCGAGTTCCTGCATCTCTTACAGGTCGTCACTCCATCTAGTGGTTAGCCGCCCTATACTTCGCTTACCGGTACGAGGCTGCCACTCGAGAACATTTTTTCCACATCGGTTTTCGGATCTTCGAGCTATATGGCCGACCCATTGCCAATTCACCTCAATGATCCATTGGGCTATGTTGGTTTTATAAAAAACTCCTCCAGGTTAGGTAAAAACTTCGAACATAGCCCTATCCATAGCTAACTGAGCGGCTTTGAGCTTCCTCATACAGCCAGCCGTGAAAGACCTCGTCTTAGATGCATATGTCATCACTGGGAATAGAGTGAGGGAATAGAGAGTGCACCTGTGCTTGCGCATACACTTGTGCATTATAATTCTGTCCTGCGCCAATGGCTAGTCTCCAATTAGGCTGATCGCCGTGACCGAAATTCGGTCTGAAGGACATTATTATTATTATTGTGAATAAATTTCACGACAAAGTAGGCTGTATGGATATAGGCATTTTCGCCTTAATATAAAAAACAATAATCTCTGTGATTTTTAATCTGTCAAATCAAGTGTCATATAGGGACGTGCAAAAAATATATCGATATATCGTTGGCTCACCATTACAAGGTTCTTTGTTACAATATCAGCTTTTTTTGAGTTATGAATGCTACAAAGTTCTATGTGTCATTAGCTACACTTTCTCAAAACGAACAACTAGATGGCAGCATTTTCTACTACAAAATATTAAATTTTACATAGTCCTATGTCGTTTATTATTACGAAAAGAAATAACGAAGTTCTATGTTTGAACATAGAACCATTTAATTTTGTTTTTATTCATTTTAACGATAACAAGGTTTTATGTTAAACCAAAAACCAAAAAAAGACAGATGCGATTTGTGCGAGGGGGTTCATGTAATTTACAACGGAGGACATACATTAACATCAAATTTACAAGAGAAGACAAACAGGCACAAAATAGAAAAGGTGGCTGCTAGGACAAACCGTGACCAAAACAGAAAAGGTACAATTATTTCAGTATTGTGCTTTGATCTAGAGAATGTTTTACCCTGTCCCAAGGCAGAAGTAAGCAATTTTTTTTACCAAAATAAATTTTCTACCTAAAACATGACTGGTCATCTTTCTACTAATAAAAAAGAGTACTATGCCATTTGAAGTGAGAACACTGCTGGAAGAAGTGGAAATGATATAGCAAGTGCGGCAAACAAAATTTTGAAACAGGTTCTGCTTGACAATCCTCATTTCACATCAATTATATTATTGAGTGATAGTTGTGTTCTACAGAACCGCAACAGCATTATGAGCTTTGCTTTTAGACAGCTTATTGATATTTTTTTTACATTAAAACAAATTACCTTAAATTTTTCAACACCTCGACATTCTTGCATTAAAGAAATTGACAATGTGCATAGCTGTATTGATAGAGTCTTCTCAAAGGCTAAATATTATTCACCTTTATATCTCATGAGATTATTATTGCAGGTGAATTGAGCTAAACCCTATTTTATCATACAAATGAGTAGCAATGACTCTTTAATTTTCAAGAAGCCTGTTTGGGGCTAAAATATTCACTAGTTCATTTTTTACGAGACAGAGCTTTGATTTACGAAGTCACAATTTGAAGTGAGCTTTAAATGTTCACACACTGCAGAATCATACACTGTAGCTAATGTGAGAATGCAAACACAATTTTCCTGACTGCACCAAAACTGTTAAGAAGACCTACATTGTGCAAGACTAAGATGGATAATATACGGTCTATGTAACGATGGATAGTGGACAAGGAGTACTATGAGGCAATATTCAAAAAATAAAATGTAACTTTGTAACTTTTTTAATATTGTCTAAACTTAAGTTTTAGTGATTTATTTTGGTTAAATAAGTATACTTTTTTATGATAATAAAGATATTTCATGTATAATGTTTTTAATGCTGCAGAGAAATGATAAAATAAATTCATTATAATAGTTCTTAAGACTAAAAAAAATTAATACTTAGACATAAACTTTTTTCTCATACTTATTTCAGAGAAACAAAGTCCTAAGTTCTGATTTTAAGTAAATTATAAATATGTTTTCAATCACAAAGTTCTGTCATTTTAATTTCGATATTATTTTAGAACATAAAAATCGATATCGAATTTTTGTTCCAGAAAGCATTTTGTAGTCCTAAATTATGATAATATAATGTCACATAAGCATTACGGCTACTATAATAATATTTTAAGTATACATTTTACTGAAGTCAAAAATATAAAAGTCTAATTACCAAAATCGCTAAAATTAACATAAAACCTTCTTATAGTGAGCCAACAATATATCGTGTGATAAATATCGAATTCGATACTCTAAAATAAATATTGATCTATCGCGGTTAAAAATATCGATGATATACAGGTGTCCAGTAAATAGCACGACATACTGCAGGGGTGATAGCTAGGTCACTACCATCAATACAACACAATATATGTTCAGCAAAATCTTACGGATTTACAGTTTTACAAAATTTTCCGAAATACCGAAAATCTCTACCTTGAAACAGATTTTTAAGCATCTCGTAATGAAAAACTTTTCTAGTACTTTTTACATCAAATTATTCGTGAATAGTTACTTTACTCATTGATAAGTCTTTTTCTATCAAAGACAAGAATGTTTTCAAGAAATACTATTTTTGTTTAAATTTGCACAGAACTATTTTCTTATCACTTAAGTTTAACCTACAGTGGTGAAAAAAAAAAATGTATGTGGCAGTTTTGTACAACAAACTTAAAAATAGCTTGTTTAATGGTGATTTAGGAAAGATACAATACTAGTGCATTTTCATTAAAAAATACAAAAATGCTATTTTAGTTCCAGAGAAGCTGATTTTGTTGAAAATGTAATTAACGTAATTTTGACAAAACCACTATGAGAATAAGTAATAGCTGCTCATTTACGCGAATTATTATAAAACTAGTTGTGACACGTAAAATGCGAGATGCACGCGTAATGACTAAAGGTTTTACCTGCTCGCCGACCGACCCGACCCGACCGGTTACTGTCTAACAAAAGAAGCGCATGTGCTATCCCGCTCTTTCTTGCATTGTGATTTTGTGTCTCACTCAACCTTATTTGCGACACTTGTCAGTACGCTACCTTAAACCGTGTGCAACGCATCTCTGTGTTCACAAATTATTGTTTCGTACTGACGACTGTTTTGTGCCTTGACCCCGGACTTTGTTTGCCTTACGATTTGGATTTTTATTGTGATCACTACGACGACTTGGCGACCACCTGACTTTTGTGTTTTATAACATGGCCAACCGCCGCGTTTTTCCTGGTTATACGCAGCGAGAGTATGCTGAGATGCACCTTATTTACGGAGAAGCTGGCCAAAGTTCCCGAGCTGCTGCCACCTCTACAGGGAAAGGTTTCGATAGGAGACATCCACACCATGAAATGTTTACCAGAGTGCATAACTCCTACATGGAAGGCAGACTCCTGGTCAACGTGGCGGTGGACGGCCTCAAGTTGTTGACGAAGAGATAGTGCTTCAGGAACGAGAACAAGACCCGACAATTTCGGTTAGGGCGATACAACGGCGCACAGAGATACCGAAGTCCACTGTTCATTCAGAACTTAAGAGGTATGGATACCATCCATTTCACGTACGACGCGTGCAAACTCTTTTAACTAGAGACTACCTGCCGAGAGTTCAATTCTGCCGCCGCATGCTTGAAATGCATCGGGAGGACCCAAACTTTTAATAAGGTGTTATGGAGTGATGAGTCAGCCTGCAGAAAGGACGGCTACTTGAATTTGCATAATTTACATAGTTGGCAATTAGAAAATCCGTATGTGTCAAGAGAAGACAGGTCCCAGTACCAATTCAAAATAAATTTATGGTGTGGGATTTTAATGGCCAGATTGTGGGTCCCGTTGAGCTTCCACCTACATTAAATGCCAATAATTACTTGGAGTTTTACGAGAAATCCTACCCACGCTCCTTGAAAATGTTCCGAGTGAGCTAAGAGAGGTGATGTGGCTTCAAATGATGGGTGCCCTGCTCATTATGGCCGGGAAGTAAGAGCCTACTTAGATGAAGCTTATCCAGGCAGGTGGATTGGGCGACTGGGACCGATATTATGGCCACCTAGGTCTCGGACCTAAACCCCTGGATTTTTTATTGGGGTGCCATGAAGGACAAAGTCTATGAAAACCGATCCAAAATGACAATGAATTGAGAGCAAGGGTTAACATTGCAGCAAGAAAAATATCGGAAATAAGCCTGAGAAGACTCAAAAGCTCATTTTTAAGAAGATGCCGAGCGTGTATTAGGGCACAAGGGAAGCAATTTGAGCATTTATTGTAATTTATTTAAATAAATGTTTATTAAAGTTAACTCCTCTGTTTTTTTTACTATCACCTTATCCTTCAAGATGTCATTTACAGACCGGCCGGCCGGTCGGCTGTAGATTAATTATTATGTAATTCGAACCGTAGTACGACCTTACAACGATTCGAATTCAAAGTCACATTACTTGCATTTAAAATAAAATGCTCTTATTAACTAAAATAGCTTATTTTTTTGTATTTTTTAATGAAAATGCACTAGTATTGTATCTTTCCTAAATCACCATTAAACAAGCTATTTTTTAAGTTTGTTGTACAAAACTGCCACATACATTTTTTTTTCACCACTGTAGGTTAAACTTAAGTGATAAGAAAATAGTTCTGTGCAAATTTAAACAAAAAATAGTATTTCTTGAAAACATTCTTGTCTTTGATAGAAAAAAGACTTATCAATGAGTAAAGTAACTATTCACGAATAATTTGATGTAAAAAGTACTAGAAAAGGATTTTTCATTACGAGATGCTTAAAAATCTGTTTCAAGGTAGAGATTTTTCGGTATTTCGGAAAATTTTGTAAAACTGTAAATCCGTAAGATTTTGCTGAACATATATTGTGTTGTATTGATAGGTAGTGACCCTAGCTATCACCCCCTGCAGTATGTCGTGCTATTTACTGACACCTGTATATCGATTTTCTTATGAGAAAAACGGTCCAAAATTTAAAAATGACATTAGTTTGGGTAAAAAATCGATATATCGATATTTTTTACACAAAACAGAAATAAGACAAAGCATCATCATTACAGCCTTTCACAAGTCCACTGTTGAACATAGGCCTCCTCCAAGGAATGCCACAAAGCACGGTTCCGAGCCACCTGCATCCGTCGAATACCGTTTGGTGATTCTGAGTATAAGGTACGCAACCCTCGTCGACACACTCACAATCTTTACAACGTTGTTAACGAGAGACTTGTGGACGCTAAATCCGACACCTTCTTGGGAGAGATGGTCGCCCTTCCGGTAATAAAACAAGTTGCCGGATTCGAGGATTACCGTGTCCTCCCCCTCTCTTCGGACCTCAGATAATCCTATAATATCCCAGCACAACTTGTCTATCTTTTCTTCCAGCTCCAGAATCTTCTCGTCAGTCCTCAGGGTGCGTGCGTTGTATGTTGCCAGGTCGAGACATCTTAGGTGGAAACCGAATCTCCACCGGAGATTCTTAGCATCCCCTGCCCCACCGTTACCATGGTAGCCACCGTAGCCAGGAATAGCGGGGCCGCAGGAGACTGGGGGCCGTCTCTTCGTAACTTTTATCATGGGGGAATGTTTGCCATAGTCACTTGGCGAGCGGGTTGGCAACCGCAGTCAGTGTTGCCAACTCGAATTTTTCCAAATCCTTAGATTGGTATAAAAAATTCCGTAGAATTCCGTAGATGCGATTTCAAAATATCTGCAGACTTCTAAAGAGGATCGAAATTTTTTTTTGTCATAGAATAGATCAATTTTTTGGAGAAATTCTTTCTAGTCATGTAAAATTCTTGTTGTAATTTCAATTGTAGTATAACATCGAATCAAGCTGCACATATAAGAAAAAAGTACCATACAAATTGATTGAAAATTAATTATTTTCTTTTAATTAAATTATTTTTAGTAAAGAACAAATAAAATAATTAACACTTAAATATTTGTGGATAGTTATACTAAAAAAATTACGTTACAAACTTGATGCTGAAAATTTTTGAAGCAATAATTAGACAAATGAAAAACAACGGACCATCTTCATTAAAATTAACATAGATATTTTTTTCTGGTTTCTGTTAGCTTACATTAATTACAGTGTTTCAGACTTGTGTACTTTATGTAACAGTGAAAAACTATACAACTAACAACTTATGAGAAATAAAAAAAAAAAAGATAAAGGAAGAGCGAAGAATAAGTCTTCGCTTTTTCTTTATCTTTTTTTTAGGCAGAATTTAGTCTGATTGAGTTGAAATTTTGTATACCGTAATCTCAGTGACAATGCAATAATATGATAGATATTGTTTTGTTTAATTTGTCTTCACCTATTGTGACAACCCTACCAAAATAGGTAACAATTTTGACAGATCCTTGAAGCTTTGCCTCTGTACGATTTCCTTACTCATGTGGGTGAGGTAGGGCCTACCAATAGGAGTGGGCTGATAACAGGAAAAACCGCATATCTGTTCCGCCTGCTCTAGTTCCACATAAATAATAATTCCAAAAATCTGTTACAAAATAGCAGTCTGATACTACAGTCTTTGTAAGTACTCCTCTTTCTATCTAAGGTGTTGAACCTATGCGAGAAAAGGAAAGAGCTTGTGACGAGTAACTGGGTGACACAGTAACATTTTTTATCTTATGCTAACAAAGGTAACTGTCATATGTATGAATAAAGAAAAACTTGTGACTGTATTTTAGTGGATTTGTTATCTCGTGAAACAGGAGCTGTTCTTTCAGTTTGTTTGTCACAGTTACAGTCTGCTATTTTAGGATACCTGACTTTTTTATCTGTTACGATAAATACGCTTCACCATAGATTACTGTATATATACTAGAGCGCTTCACTCCGACTACCCAAGCCCAAAGAGAATATAATCACTACGTTCACAGCCTAGTGTCACTGTTATTTTTAAATTTTGTAACCGTTTTACCGTTTTATTCCTAAGTTCCTATAAGTTTTATTCATGTAAATAAAATATTTGAATTATAAATAGCGACTAGCGAGTTACTATATCAAGTTATATACCTTACCTTTCTGAAATTAATAAAATACAGTCAAGAATTGTTGCTGACCTCCAAATATAATAAAATATATTGATTGAGGAGAATGAGGAATATGTTTAGAAAAGTTGGTATGTAAATTTAATACGTTAAAATTAATTTGGTATCATCTCTAAAAATAAAATTTTGAGTCTAAACTTTTATTTTAGTCAACGCTTTTTCTTTTGTTGCTCTGTCCAAAGTGATTTTATTCTCTGCTATGATAGGATTAGTATTAATTGAGAGAAAAGGTTAATTTGGATGCTTTTATTTACTCCAGATACAGAACTACCGGATGATTGTGAAATACAGGAATTGCAGGAAGAAATAAAACAATTAGAAGAAATGCTTAAGGAAAAACATAATGAGTGGTTTCAGATTCAACGCTATAGGTACAGAGGTTTACCTCACCATAAACCTAACACATCCAAAAATAAACCTGAAACTTTTGTAAGACCTCAGGTACTGTGACATTTAAATTACATACTCAGTTGGTATTTTCATAGTGTTAATGCTTTTAGTGCATAGTTCATATTTATATTTTATTCTTTAATAGAAAATTATACTACAAAATTCAATAGAAAATGTTAAGAGAAACCTGCAACTGATGTCAATGGTGTCAGGCATGGAGGTGCAGTCTTATGCTGCTGGTGATCACTGTTGCATTGTTTACCATATGCAACATGATGCACATACGAGGTTAAGCATGGGTTACGGATTGACATGAAAGCTGGTAAGTTTTAATACATTTTTTTATAGAATAGGGTGACAAATGAGCACACAGTCCACCTGATGGTAAGTGGTTGCTGTGGCCCATAGACATCTACATCTATCTTCGTTTGCAAATTTAAATGCTGATGCGTTGTCAGCCGTGAGGACTAAGATAGAATGCCTCTTTTCCAGTAAAAAGGGTCTCCGGTTCTCTACACTCACCATATGAAACACAGCAGCATTAAGCTGCTATTTTACGCTGGTATTCTGTGAGAGCGTGGTCCTTCCCCGGTCGAGCCGACCCATTCATGCTACAACTATACTGTTAATATAGCTGCAGCATGGGTCTACCACGTAATATATACTATATAGTATCAAGTTAGAATTAATTTACATGTAAAATTTGCATACCGTGATTAATGGCTATATTAGAAGAGCAAAGGCATATTACTATCTTATAAAATACTCTATTCAAGAGCAAATAAAGGAAACACTGTCAGGAAACCTGTATGCTTGAGAAATAAGAAAAAAAAATATTGAAGATATGTGAAGTTTGTCAACATGCATTGAGGCGACGCGGCGGACTATTCCTTGCCCTAAAACCCTCCCAGAAATGGGAGGAGCCTTCTGCCTAGCAGTGTGACATAATATATAGGCTGTAACTTTAACTTTATAAAGAGTGAAATATGTGTGGACCTGTTAAATGGCATCAAGTCTATTTGGTTCTGGTACAATAGGCGAACATGAGGCAAGGTCTGTGACAGCATGGGGAACCAACATTCCATATATAATATTCCAATATGTAATATTCAGATTTAATATAAACAGATTAAGTTTTAAGCAATCAAACATTATTTTAAGTTTTCTTATCTTGTGCTATACTATTTTGTTCTAATGTGTTAACCCATTCACTGCCTTCCTAAGAAATGACAACATTACCCCCATGCCGCCTTATACTGGTATTCAGCCCGCCCATCGGCGGCCCGCATCTCGATAAAGTATCTTGGCCCGCCATCAGCGGTTTTGGTATGAGGCCTTAGATTTCAACATGAGATATTTTTAAGTCTAATTTACATGTCATGAGCGTTGTGTAGAGCGTGTTTGCGTATATTTTTATGTTATTTGTGAAAAAATTGTGTGAGTTTCATTTGTTGTTGTTGTTGTTAACCAAATTATTAATGGAGTGTGAAGGTAAGGCAAAACTTTCAGCTAATTCAATTAAGACGAAGCAAATGTATCTTAATCAGCGTATAAGATAGATTTAAGCTCATATTAGTACAAGGTAATTTAAAATGAAATATAAAAGCATACATTTTAGGGCTTTTTTTTCAAGTAGTAGTCAACCTTTTTGTATGTTTAGTTTTTTTTCCCACGTCTTACCTCTTTTGCATTAAACCACAATCCGAAATAGGTCATTAGCCAAAATTAAATCATATCGAAAAATTGTATATGGTCGGTGACCAAAACAAAGGTGTCGGCACTTTGTCTGTTTTCAGTTACGATTACTGATCGGCTCCTTTTATGTAGATCATCATCTGCATTCTTATCTAGCTTCCTAGTTACCGACAGTATATTGCCTTATCTGCAAGGTGTTACAAAAAAGCGGGTAATCCTCTTAGGAAGTGATTCTATTGCTCAAAAACAACAACTTCTTCTATGGGACCTATCTCGAAATCTGAAAAAAAAAATTACTTCTCCACACAAACTCGTCTCAGCTGATCGGCGGTTTAGTATGGGGAAGCCATATTTTTTTGAGATTTCGATGTAGGTCCCATAGAAGAAGTTGTTGTATTTGAGCAATAAAATCACTCCCTAAAAGGATTACCCGCTTTTTTGTAACACCTTGTATATTGTTATGGTTTTATAGTTTTAATAATAAGGTGCAAAGAACAATAAAGTTTATATTTTATTACCACTACATGTAATTATACTTTGTTAGTATTTCTACTAAATATAGTTTTTTATTAAAATTTTAACAAAAGGTTTGTTTATTCTGAATACGCGTACTGCCCGCCCATGGGCGGGGTCGGCATGACAGGTCAGAATTGTCCTTTTCTAAAATCTTAGATATCCGCAGGCCGTTTTGGTAACGAATCAATCATAATAAAACAAGTTATTAGACAAAATCTTATAATTTTTTCATGTTATTTGGCATACTTATTAAAGTCTGAAATCCGCGGGCGGGCTCGGCATGTGAATAAAAAAGTTTCGCCCGCCCATGGGCGAGCAAGGCACTGAAGGGGTTAAAGAGTTTTGTCTATTTTATGTATGATTTCATACCTACAGATTTCCTCCTTTATGTACAGGTATTGTGATTTTATTGAATTAAATTGTTAAGTAAATATTATTAAGCACAGATTTGTTTAGATTGAGTATGCAGCAAGGATTATAAGCTCCAACCTTTATATGAGCCAATATGAATAGTATTTTTTTTATATCTGTTTTTGGATATGATGTAAAGTATTAGGACAGTGACACTAACCCAAACAATATAAGCTCAATTTCTAAACCTGTGAACTGTTTACAGCATTTAATATGTATAATTTTTATTATTGTTCAAAACTTTGTACATAATCTATACAAATAAATAAAATTTGAAGTGTCTGTATGTAATGTCCAAATAATAGCTTTTTACTAAATGCATATGAAAGTATATACGGTACTTATAACAAAAATACAATTTTTAAAATTGTAGTCTGTCTCTCCGTTTGTTCCCGCTAATCTCCGAAATGGCTGGACCTATTTTGACGGGATTTTCAATGCCAGATAGCTGATGTTATAAGGAGTAACTTAGGCTACTTTTATTTTAGAAAAAGAATAAGGGTTCTGCGCAAAAAAATTAAAACCATAAATTACATGCGGCGAAGTCGCGGGGTACAGCTAGTAAAGTACGGCCAACTAGCAGCGATACGAAAGGTCATTTACCTTAAAAACGACTGTGGAGTTGACAATCTATTATCTATCTCTTTCCATCTTGTGTATTTGTCGTAATGTCTCGTTTTCCCGGCAAAAACATGTCAGGGTCAAGACGGGTTCGCCAACATTCGGGAGGCCATTTTAGTAATAATAGTGATTTATTCCGTTTCGGAACGCGCTCGTGGTGATTTAAGTTATTTGTTAAAAAATTTGTTATTTTTTGTTGTTTATTTAATCATTGTTATTTTGTTTTGTTGATAATTGTTTTTTATTAAGAGTGGTTAATGATGGAGCCACAACCAAGTACGTCGAGAGATAAATCAACAGATTTTACTTCTCCGAAAAAGAAACGTCCAAAGGTATGTATAGGAATAGGATATATATGAATGTTGTTTAGTAGTTTAAATGTAATTTTACTTCTTGGTTCGGAGTGTACTTTAAAGTTATCTTAGAGTTATTTAAAAAACAGCAACTGTAATAATAAAACTTTTCTTAACTTATTAAAGATGCATGTAAGTAAAGTATGTATATCATTTTAATTTAATTTTTAATTTTAGGTGACTAGTTTTACTGTGAATGAAAAAAATATGGTTATTAATATCTACAAATATGTTAAAGAAACTTGGCCTAATGATAAATACCCATACAGAAAAGAGATGGCGCAGAAAGCATCTAGTATTTTAGGTATCGGCGTTGCATCTGCATATAGAATCCTCAAGGACTATAAAGAACACGGCGAAATTTCTTCTCCTGTCACCACCAAACCTAGACCAACGTTTAGTGACAAAATTGATGATTTTACTAAATCAGCCATACGCAAAAAAGTACATGCTTTCTTTATTAAAGGCGAACTTCCTACAGTGAAAAAAGTACTTTCAAATATTAATGAAGACTATACTCTACCAAATTTCAAAAGGACTACTTTCCAAAAAATATTAAAACATTTAAAGTTGTAAGTATTAAAGAGGCAAAGAAATAATGCACTGATAGATAGAGATGATATTGTATTGTGGCGACGAAAATACTTACATAAAATAAGAAGTACAGAGAGGAGAATCGGCGTATTTTTATATGAATGAAACATGGGTGAATTGGATGAAACACTGTTAATAAAACTTGGGTTGACACTGAAATAAAATCAAAACGGCAAGCGTTTTTAGGTCTGAGTACAGGTGCGAAGAATCCTACCACAAAGGGCCGGCGACTAATCGTAGTCCACATTGGAATCATCATCATCATTACAGCCCTTCACAAGTCCACTGCTGAACATAGGCCTCCCCCAAAAAATGCCACAAAGCACGGTCCTGAGCCACCTGCATCCATCGACTTCCTGCATGTCTTACCAGGTCGTCACTCCATCTAGTGGGGGGACGCCCTACACTTCGTCCGCCGGTACGAGGCCGCCACTCGAGAACCTTTTTCCCCATCGGTTGTCGGTTCTTCGAGCTATATGGCCGGCCCATTGCCACTTCAGCTTACTAATCCGTTGGGCTATGTCGGTCACGCTGGTTCTACTGCGGATAACCTCATTTCTAAGTTTATCACGCAGTGAGACTCCGAGCATAGCCCTCTCCATACGAGACAGAGCTTTGATTTACGAAGTCACAATTTGAAGTGAGCTTTAAATGTTCACACACTGCAGAATCATACACTGAAGCTAATGTGAGACCCAAGAAAACCCAAAGGAATGCAAACACAATTTTTCTGACTGCACCAAAACTGTTAAGAAGACCTGCATTGTGCAAGACTAAAATGGATAATATACGGTCTATGTACCGATGGATAGTGAGACAAGGAGTACTATGAGGCAATATTCAAAAAATAAAATGTTACTTTGTAACTTTTTTAATATTGTGTCAACTTAAGTTTTAGTGATTTATTTTGGCTAAATAAGTATACTTTTTATGATAATAAAGATATTTCATGTATAATGTTTTTAATGCTGCTGAGAAATGATAAAATAAATTCATTATAATAGTTCTTAAGACTAAAAAAAATTAATACTTGGACATAAACTTTTTTCTCATACTTATTTCAGAGAAATAAAGTCCTAAGTTATGATTTTAAATAAATTATAAATATGTTTTCAATCACAAAGTTCTGTCATTTTAATTTCGATATTATTTTAGAACATAAAAATCGATATCGAATTTTTTGTTCCTAGAAAGCATTTTGTAGTCCTAAATTATGATAATATAATGTCACATAAGCATTACGGCTACTATAATAATACTTTTAAGTATACATTTTACTGAAGTCAAAAAATATAAAAGTCTAATTACCAAAAATCGCTAAAATTAACATAAAACCTTCTTATAGTGAGCCAACAATATATCGTGTGATAAATATCGAATTCGATACTCTAAAATAAATATTGATCTATCGCGGTTAAAAATATCGATGATATACAGGGTGTCCAGTAAATAGCACGACATACTGCAGGGGGTGATAGCTAGGGTCACTACCTATCAATACAACACAATATATGTTCAGCAAAATCTTACGGATTTACAGTTTTACAAAATTTTCCGAAATACTGAAAATCTCTACCTTGAAACAGATTTTAAGCATCTCGTAATGAAAAATCCTTTTCTAGTACTTTTTTACATCAAATTATTCGTGAATAGTTACTTTACTCATTGATAAGTCTTTTTCTATCAAAGACAAGAATGTTTTCAAGAAATACTATTTTTGTTTAAATTTGCACAGAACTATTTTCTTATCATTTAAGTTTAACCTACAGTGGTGAAAAAAAAAATGTATGTAGCAGTTTTGTACAACAAACTTAAAAAATAGCTTGTTTAATGGTGATTTAGGAAAGATACAATACTAGTGCATTTTCATTAAAAAAATACAAAAAATGCTATTTTAGTTCCAGAGAAGCTGATTTTGTTGAAAATGTAATTAACGTAATTTTGACAAAACCACTATGAGAATAAGTAATAGCTGCTCATTTACGCGAATTATTATAAAACTAGTTGTGACACGTAAATGCGAGATGCACGCGTAATGACTAAAGGTTTTACCTGCTCGCCGACCGACCCGACCCGACCGGTTACTGTCTAACAAAAGAAGCGCATGTGCTATCCCGCTCTTTCTTGCATTGTGATTTTGTGTCTCACTCTCAACCTTATTTGCGACACTTGTCAGTACGCTACCTTAAACCGTGTGCAACGCATCTCTGTGTTCACAAATTATTGTTTCGTACTGACGACTGTTTTGTGCCTTGGACCCCGGACTTTGTTTGCCTTACGATTTGGATTTTTTATTGTGATCACTACGACGACTTGGCGACCACCTGGACTTTTGTGTTTTATAACATGGCCAACCGCCGCGTTTTTCCTGGTTATACGCAGCGAGTATGCTGAGATGCACCTTATTTACGGAGAAGCTGGCCAAAGTTCCCGAGCTGCTGCCACCTCTACAGGAAAGGTTTCCGATAGAGACATCCACACCATGAAATGTTTACAGAGTGCATAACTCCTACATGGAAGGCAGACTCCTGGTCAACGTGGCGGTGGACGGCCTCAAGTTGTTGACGAAGAGATAGTGCTTCAGGAACGAGAACAAGACCCGACAATTTCGGTTAGGGCGATACAACGGCGCACAGAGATACCGAAGTCCACTGTTCATTCAGAACTTAAGAGGTATGGATACCATCCATTTCACGTACGACGCGTGCAAACTCTTTTAACTAGAGACTACCTGCCGAGAGTTCAATTCTGCCGCATGCTTGAAATGCATCAGGAGGACCCAAACTTTTAATAAGGTGTTATGGAGTGATGAGTCAGCCTGCAGAAAGGACGGCTACTTGAATTTGCATAATTTACATAGTTGGCAATTAGAAAATCCGTATGTGTCAAGAGAAGACAGGTCCCAGTACTAATTCAAAATAAATTTATGGTGTGGGATTTTTAATGGCCAGATTGTGGGTCCTGTTGAGCTTCCACCTACATTAAATGCCAATAATTACTTGGAGTTTTACGAGAAATCCTACCCACGCTCCTTGAAAATGTTCCGAGTGAGCTAAGAGGTGATGTGGCTTCAAATGATGGGTGCCCTGCTCATTATGGCCGGGAAGTAAGAGCCTACTTAGATGAAGCTTATCCAGGCAGGTGGATTGGGCGACTGGGACCGATATTATGGCCACCTAGGTCTCCGGACCTAAACCCCTGGATTTTTTATTGGGTGCCATGAAGGACAAAGTCTATGAAAAACCGATCCAAAATGACAATGAATTGAGAGCAAGGGTTAACATTGCAGCAAGAAAATATCGGAAATAAGCCTGAGAAGACTCAAAAGCTCATTTTTAAGAAGATGCCGAGCGTGTATTAGGGCACAAGGGAAGCAATTTGAGCATTTATTGTAATTTATTTAAATAAATGTTTATTAAAGTTAACTCCTCTGTTTTTTTTACTATCACCTTATCCTTCAAGATGTCATTTACAGACCGGCCGGCCGGTCGGCTGTAGATTAATTATTATGTAATTCGAACCGTAGTACGACCTTACAACGATTCGAATTCAAAGTCACATTACTTGCATTTAAAATAAAATGCTCTTATTAACTAAAATAGCTTATTTTTTGTATTTTTTTAATGAAAATGCACTAGTATTGTATCTTTCCTAAATCACCATTAAACAAGCTATTTTTTAAGTTTGTTGTACAAAACTGCCACATACATTTTTTTTCACCACTGTAGGTTAAACTTAAGTGATAAGAAAATAGTTCTGTGCAAATTTAAACAAAAAATAGTATTTCTTGAAAACATTCTTGTCTTTGATAGAAAAAGACTTATCAATGAGTAAAGTAACTATTCACGAATAATTTGATGTAAAAAAAAGTACTAGAAAAGGATTTTTTCATTACGAGATGCTTAAAAATCTGTTTCAAGGTAGAGATTTTTCGGTATTTCGGAAAATTTTGTAAAACTGTAAATCCGTAAGATTTTGCTGAACATATATTGTGTTGTATTGATAGGTAGTGACCCTAGCTATCACCCCCTGCAGTATGTCGTGCTATTTACTGACACCTGTATATCGATTTTCTTATGAGAAAAAACGGTCCAAAATTTTAAAAATGACCCTAGGCTTGGGTAAAAAAATTCGATATATCGATATTTTTTACACAAAACAGAAATAAAACAAAGGAGTATGATAATCAAACATTATCATCATCATCATTACAGCCTTTCACAAGTCCACTGTTGAACATAGGCCTCCTCCAAGGAATGCCACAAAGCACGGTCCCGAGCCACCTGCATCCGTCGAATACCGTTTGGTGATTCTGAGTATAAGGTACGCAACCCTCGTCGACACACTCACAATCTTTACAACGTTGTTAACGAGAGACTTGTGGACGCTAAATCCGACACCTTCTTGGGAGAGATGGTCGCCCTTCCGGTAATAAAACAAGTTGCCGGATTCGAGGATAACCGTGTCCTCCCCCTCTCTTCGGACCTCAGATAATCCTATAATATCCCAGCACAACTTGTCTATCTCTTCTTCCAGCTCCAGAATATTCTCGTCAGTCCTCAGGGTGCGTGCGTTGTATGTTGCCAGGTCGAGACGTCTTAGGTGGCAACCGAATCTCCACCGGAGATTCTTAGCACCCTCTGCCCCACCGTTACCATGGTAGCCACCGTAGCCAGGAATAGCGGGGCCGCAGAGGACTGGGGACCATCTCTTCGTAACTTTTATCATGGGGGAATGTTTGCCATAGTCACTTGGCGAGCGGGTTGGCAACCGCAGTCAGTGATGCCAACTCGAATTTTTCCAAATCCGTAGATTGGTATAAAGAAATTCGTAGAATTCCGTAGATGCGATTTCAAAATATCTGCAGACTTCTAAAGAGGATCGAAATTTTTTTGTCTTAGAATAGATCAATTTTTGGAGAAATTCTTTTTGTCATGTAAAATTATTGTTGTAAGTTCAATTGTAGTATAACATCGAATCAAGCTGCACATATAAGAAAAAAGTACCATACAAATTGATTGAAAATTAATTATTTTCTTTTAATTAAATTATTTTTAGTAAAGAACAAATAAAATAATTAACACTTAAATATTTGTGGATAGTTATACTAAAAAAATTACGTTACAAACTTGATGCTGAAAATTTTTGAAGCAATAATTAGACAAATGAAAAACAACGAACCATCTTCACTAAAATTAACATAGATAATTTTTTTCTGGTTTCTGTTAGATTACATTAATTACTGCGTTTCAGACTTGTGTAACATGTGATTTATGTAACAGTGAAAAACTATACAACTAACAACTTTTGAGAAATTCGAAAAAAAAAGATAAAGGAAGAGCGAAGAATAAGTCTTCGCTTTTTCTTTATCTTTTTTTTAGGCAGAATTTAGTCTGATTGAGTTGAAATTTTGTATACCGTAATCTCAGTGATAATGCAATAATATGATAGATATTGTTTTGTTTAATTTGTCTTCACCTATTGTGACAACCCTACCAAAATAGGTAACAATTTTGACAGCTCCTTAGAAGCTTTGCCTCTGTACGATTTCCTTACTCATGTGGGTGAGGTAGGGCCTACCCAATAGGAGTGGGCTGATAACAGGAAAAACCGCATATCTGTTCCGCCTGCTCTAGTTCCACATAAATAACAGTTCCAAAAATCTGTTACAAAATAGCAGTCTGATACTACAGTCTTTGTAAGTACTCCTCTTTCTATCTAAGGTGTTGAACCTATGCGAGAAAAGGAAAGAGCTTGTGACGAGTAACTGGGTGACACAGTAACATTTTTTATCTTATGCTAACAAAGGTAACTGTCATATGTATGAATAAAGGAAAACTTGTGACTGTGTTTTAGTGGATTTGTTATTTCGTGGAACAGGAGCTGTTCTTTCAGTTTGTTTGTCACAGTTACAGTTTGCGTTTTTAGGATACCTGACTTTTTTATCTGTTACGATAAATACGCTTCACCATAGATTACTGTATATACTAGAGCGCTTCCTCCGACTACACAAGCCCAAAGAGAATATAATCACTACGTTTACCCAAGCCTAGTGCTAATGTCACTGTCATTTTTAAATTTTGGAACCGTTTTATTTCTAAGTTCCTATAAGTTTTATTCATGTAAATAAAATATTTGAATTATAAATAGCGACTAGCGAGTTACTATATCAAGTTATACACCTTACTATCTGAAATTAATAAAATACAGTCAAGAATTGTTGCTGGCCTTCAAATATTAATAAAATATATTGATTGAGGAGAATGAGGAATATGTTTAGAAAAGTTGGTATGTAAATTTAATACGTTAAAATTAATTTGGTATCATCTTTAAAAATAAAATTTTGAGTATAAACTTTATTTTAGTCAACGCTTTTCTTTTGTTGCTCTGTCCAAAGTGATTTTATTCTCTGCTATGATAGGATTAGTATTAATTGAGAGAAAAGGTTAATTTGGTTGCTTTTTATTTACTCCAGATACAGAACTACCGGATGATTGTGAAATACAGGAATTGCAGGAAGAAATAAAACAATTAGAAGAAATGCTTAAGGAAAAACATAATGAGTGGTTTCAGATTCAACGCTACAGGTACAGAGGTTTACCTCACCATAAACCTAACACATCCAAAAATAAACCTGAAACTTTTGTAAGACCTCAGGTACTGTTACATTTAAATTACATACTCAGTTGGTATTTTCATAGTGTTAATGCTTTTAGTGCATAGTTTATATTTATATTTTATTCTTTAATAGAAAATTATACTACAAAATTCAATAGAAAATGTTAAGAGAAACCTGAAACTGATGTCAATGGTGTCAGGCATGGAGGTGCAGTCTTATGCTGCTGGTGATCACTGTTGCATTGTTTACCATATGCAACATGATGCACATTACGAGGTTAAGCATGGGTTACGGATTGACATGAAAGCTGGTAAGTTTTAATACAATTTTTTTTTATAGAATAAGGGTGACAAATGAGCACACAGTCCACCTGATGGTAAGTGGTTGCTGTGGCCCATAGACATCTACATCTATCTTCGTTTGCAAATTTAAATGCTGATGCGTTGTCAGCCGTGAGGACTAAGATAGAATGCCTCTTTTCCAGTAAAAAGGGTCTCCGGTTCTCTACACTCACCATATGAAACACAGCAGCATTAAGCTGCTATTTTACGCTGGTATTCTGTGAGAGCGTGGTCCTTCCCCGGTCGAGCCGACCCATTCATGCTACAACTATACTGTTAATATAGCTGCAGCATGGGTCTACCACGTAATATATACTATATAGTATCAAGTCAGAATTAATTTACATGTAAAATTTGCATACCTTGATTAATGGCTATACTAGAAGAGCAAAGGCATATTACTATCTTATAAAATACTCTATTCAAGAGCAAATAAAACACTGTCAGAAACCTGTATGCTTGAGAATAAGAAAAAAATATTGAAGATATTTTTTTGAAGTGTGAAGTTTGTCAACATGCATTGAGGCGACGCGGCGGACTATTCCTTGCCTAAAACCCTCCCAGAAATGGGAGGAGCCTTGTGCCTAGCAGTGTGACATAATATATAGGCTGTAGCTTTAACTTTATAAAGAGTGAAATATGTGTGGACCTGTTAAATGGCATCAAGTCTATTTGGTTCTGGTACAATAGGCGAACATGAGGCAAGGTCTGTGACAGCATGGGAACCAACATTCCATATATAATATTCAATATGTAATATTCAGATTTAATATAAACAGATTAAGTTTTAAGCAATCAAACATTATTTTAAGTTTTCTTATCTTGTGCTATACTATTTTGTTCTAATGTGTTAACCCATTCACTGCCTTCCTAAGAAATGACAACATTACCCCCATGCCGCCTTATACTGGTATTCAGCCCGCCCATCGGCGGGCCCGGCATCTCGATAAAGTATCTTGGCCCGCCCATCGGCGGTTTTGGTATGAGGCCTTAGACTTCGACATGAGATATTTTTAAGTTTAATTTACATGTCATGAGCGTTGTGTAGAGCGTGTTTGCGTATATTTTTATGTTATTTGTGAAAAAATTGTGTGAGTTTCATTTGTTGTTGTTGTTGTTAACCAAATTATTAATGGAGTGTGAAGGTAAGGCAAAACTTTCAGCTAATTCAATTAAGACGAAGCAAATGTATCTTAATCAGCGTATAAGATAGATTTAAGCTCATATTAGTACAAGGTAATTTAAAATGAAATATAAAAGCATACATTTTAGGGCTTTTTTTTCAAGTAGTAGTCAACCTTTTTGTATGTTTAGTTTTTTTTCCCACGTCTTACCTCTTTTGCATTAAACCACAATCCGAAATAGGTCATTAGCCAAAATTAAATCATATCGAAAAATTGTATATGGTCGGTGACCAAAACAAAGGTGTCGGCACTTTGTCTGTTTTCAGTTACGATTACTGATCGGCTCCTTTTATGTAGATCATCATCTGCATTCTTATCTTGCTTCCTAGTTACCGACAGTATATTGCCTTATCTGCAAGGTGTTACAAAAAAGCGGGTAATCCTCTTAGGAAGTGATTCTATTGCTCAAAAACAACAACTTCTTCTATGGGACCTATCTCGAAATCTCAAAAAAATTACTTCTCCACACAAACTCGTCTCAGCTGATCGGCGGTTTAGTATGGGGAAGCCATATTTTTTTGAGATTTCGATGTAGGTCCCATAGAAGAAGTTGTTGTATTCAACAATAAAATCACTCCCTAAAGGATTACCCGCTTTTTGTAACACCTGTATATTGTTATGGTTTTATAGTTTTAATAATAAGGTGCAAAGAACAATAAAGTTTATATTTTATTACCACTACATGTAATTATACTTTGTTAGTATTTCTACTAAATGTAGTTTTTATTAAAATTTTAACAAAGGTTTGTTTATTCTGAATACATACTGCCCGCCCATGGGCGGGTCGGCATGACAGGTCAGAATTGTCCTTTTCTAAAATCTTAGATATCCGCAGCCGTTTTGGTAACGAATCAATCATAATAAAACAAGTTATTAGACAAAATCTTATAATTTTTTCATGTTATTTGGCATACTTATTAAAGTCTGAAATCCGCGGGCGGGCTCGGCATGTGAATAAAAAAGTTTCGCCCGTCCATGGGCGAACAAGGCACTGAATGGGTTAAAGAGTTTTGTCTATTTTATGTATGATTTCATACCTACAGATTTCCTCCTTTATGTATAGGTATTGTGATTTTATTGAATTAAATTGTTAAGTAAATATTATTAAGCACAGATTTGTTTAGATTAAGTATGCAGCAAGGATTATAAGCTCCAACCTTTATATGAGCCAATATGAATAGTATTTTTTTAAAATCTGTTTTTGGATATGATGTAAAGTATTGGGACAGTGACATTAATCCAAACAATATAAGATCAATTTCTAAACCTGTGAACTGTTTACAGCATTTAATATGTATTATTTCTAGTAAACAAACACTAAACCAAAAACAAAAATAAATCATCAAACAATCTCGCAAATATAGTATTTAACAACTTAATAATAAGAACTATATTGATCGCATATTTCAAAGATTCTAGTAAGCAAACACCCAAACACGGAACCAAAATTGATCAACACAATCTCATAAGCATATATAGACTTTAAGTACTTAGCAGTAAGGGTCATATTGATCGCGTATTTCAATATGCAATAGATTTCCGTAGCCGACAAACCGAAATCCAAATCGCAAAATTCGCGCCATCCTTTTCATTCCGCTATGTTGTGTTTGATTAGAAAGAGAGAAACTGAGAAAACCGATTTCTACGCATCAGTTTGCGTTTGGATTTGGGTATTGTCGATTCGGATTCGTTTGGTGGTACAGATCGTAAGATCATAGCTTAGTTAGGTCGATTTTTGAAATCGGATTTTCTAGTTTGAGAAATCGATACGATTCGATTTGTGTTTAAAATCGGATTTTAGATTCGTTTTGATATATCTGATGCATGCCTAATGTAACGGTAAATAAAAAAAAAGAGCGGGGTAGATGCTCTACAAGGTACCCTTACGAATGTGTGCGTGCATAAAATAGTAAATGTTAGATATTTATGAATGAAAGTCAGTTAAAATAATGCATTACAATGACAAATAATGCATTTTTAGGTTTTGAAAGTCATATTTATTTTTGTAATAAATTTTTGGAAAAAAATAAATGACAGGGGCAAGCCTTCAATAGACCTAGATTTTTATAAACAAAAACGATTACTCTAGAGGCATTATCCAGGAAGAGAATAGGGGAATACATTTGTATGGAAAAAATGCAGCCCGTCTACGCTCTTAATTAAAAAAAATTGTATCAAATAAAAAATGGTACTATTGAAAATGATGAAAGCGGTGTAAATTATGGTGCCACTATACAGCATGCATCAGTACAAAACAAGACAGTCCAACTATTTTGTAGCCGCATTTAGCATTACACCCCTATTTGCATTGCAAAAAATTGTACTGAGGCGTTTTTCCAGTGCAGGTGGGAGTAATGTCTGAATTGATTCCAATGTATTGTCAATTAACTTCCAACCCCAGTCTTCTGGGTCCAGTTTATTACCAAGCTACATTTGAACTTGATAAAATAGGTACCCGAATAGATGTTGATGAGCAGAAGCAGAGGTTGGGTGAAGACAAGCTAATTGCACTCGTTTTTTGTTATGAGTATTTTTTACAAAAGATAAGTATCGAAACTTATCTAAGCCGGTGTGTTTTTTTGGAGCTCCGTATACAGAAAGAAGGAAGTGAATTCCAGTGGTGATTGTGGAGTAGCGTTACTCTCTTTAAAAATTTCGACACAATTAAATATAGCAAAAACTCTTGTTTATCAAACAATTTCAAAACTGTTTTTTTACAACAACAAACTATTTACAAAATTTATTTAGAAACAGCTTCGAAGCGACTACCCCATTCCCAGGGGTTACTATCAACCATGTATTCATTTATATTATAATACCTAACCCTTTTATACAGTTTTTGTTTAATAAAATATTTAAACTTGGTAATAGAGAGACCTTGTATATTTTCTGACTTTGTTGTAATAGAATTTAGATTGCCCCAAGAATGAATTACTGACCCTGTGGAGTCGGTTGTGTTTGTTCATAGTGTTTACAGACTGTATATCCCTTTTTTTACTAAAACTACTTTTGTTTTTGTGAACATACATTAAATTTTCGTAATTATACTTAGAGAAAAGTTAACACGTTTATTTCTTTAAATTTTCTCTGAGACTAAACTCTTCTGCAAAACAAAAATAGATTCTAAATCAGCCGCATTTCCCATAGCAAAATCCCATAAGACATTATGCTGTGGAAATAACTGAAATAAACGAATCTAGAAGTCTCTGAGCATTCTTTTGTTTAAAAATTGTAATTGTTTTGTTTGGCATCAGTACAACATGGTAATGTGTATGAATCCCATTTGGAACAACTATTTGTATATCCTAAAATTGTTGTCAATTTATGTGTTAAGCTGAACGCACATTTGTCCGCGCCGTACGCGCCGAATTTTAGAATTCGTTGTATGAAATCATATGAAACATCGCACATTACACCCGCACCGTACGCGCCGAATTTTATAAAATGCGGTAGGTATCCGAATATTGAAGGACGCATGCTGATGACGTCATATAACGCGGCGCGTGCTGATACTTAGTGTTGTCTAAGGTTGCCAACTTGTGGATTTTCCACTAAAACTGGTGGTTTCGACTTACGTGATAATTTTTGTATTTTTATAACTTTTAATTAATTCGTAATTAATTAATTCAAATTAATACATAATTTAATAAAAATTAATACATAATTATTTTTTTTGATAAATTATTTAAATACTGCACTAAAAAAAATTAATAGTTAATTTTAGTTCAAAAACCCAATTATACCTGATTACTTAATTATCAATAAAAATACTTACCTCAAATATACAACAAGTCTTTTTTCTGGTTCAATTGGCCTTCTAAATCTTGAGTTTTCTATAGAAAGATATAGTTTTAGTATAAGAAGCAATTCTTGAAATTTCTTGTATGTTAAATGCAAATATCTAAAAAATCGTTCATCATCATCTAATAAGTCTTTAAATAAAGTATAATATTCTCCATACAACTGCCTTTTTAAATTAATATTATGAATCCAGAATCTTCTTTTTCTTCGAATTTTATTTTCTTCTTCCTCTGCCAATAAGCAGGCTATTACTATATTTCTTTCCATAGTGATTTCGAGCGATCAATTTCACTGTACCGTTTCACACCAGTGGTTGGAAAAACTACAAAAGTTGTTGGTAATACAAAAGATTTGCGTTCGGTGCAGACGGTGCGTACAGACAAATGTGCGAGGCCATCAGTAAAACTAGGCGCGTACGGTGCGGACAAATGTGCGTTCAGCTTTAGGTGACTCTACAATAGAGTCAATAGTAACAATTAGAAAAAAGATGAAAAATATTTCTTTGTTTTTAGTAGTAGTTAATTGAATCAGTTCATTTGTATGGTGTCCCTACCTATAATAAGGCAGTTTCCGATCCACGAGACCTTATTTCTTTTTATTGTTTGTAATTCGCAGGAAAATGGCGATGGCCTAACTATAATGATGATTTTAGGCTTGTTTTTTGTTTCATAGACTTTCTTTTTATTTGATAGATTTGCCAGAGGATGCACCCGAGGCCCTTAGAAATCAGTGTGCGGTATTTAGGAAAAAGTCTTTACAGAAAGCATTTAAAGAGGCATTTATGGATGGAATTGGTCCTTACAGACTTATGCAACAGGTAATATATATATACTTATTATTTTACATGATTGTGTGTAATGAAATAAAACCTAAAATTTTGTCTAATATTCAAAATATAAATCTCGCATTTAAAATTATACTAAATCAAATGAAATTTCAATATTATAAACAGAATTATACTGGAAAATAAATTTCTTTTACAGTTTATGACAGAACCTAAACCGAAACCGCAACGGAGACCGAAGCGATTCCGACCAAATAAGCACAACTATAACAATGATGACACCTTCCTGCCTGAAGAATGCTCCGACCAGGGTGAAGATGATGAAGTAGAACAATAAATGCTGTCTCTTTTTTTCATGTCTTCTCAAGTTCAGACAAAACAAATTATTGGTAATAAAATCATTATTAGTAAAGGGAATAATAAAAACAAGCTTTAATTATGTAATAAAATTTATTAGAAATAAAAATAAAATAAAAAAGGAATTTTTTACAACTCTTTATACATCCATAGACCTAGTACAAGATCTGGCAGTGTTGCTCTTATTTATGCACCAAGTAGTCTATCAAATTATATAACTTCTGGATTCCTGAGTATAATTTAATTTCATGACAATAAGATGTCACATTTTTTGTCAATAAATAATTTGTGCATGGATGGCCAAATTCTCATTTATTCATACACTGATACATTTTCAGATATTACATTATAAATGTTTCTATTATTTACAAAAATAAGTCCTAGCTTGCATTAATGAATTCTAAACATATATTTATCACTATAATGAAATAATATTTTATAAGTGTTAATTGATATTTTTCAACTAGTAAATGCTTTGAAAGTTTATATGGTGACAACAACAAAAATGTCCTGCAGAGATTCATTAAGATGTGTGGTCATCGTTATCTCGGTTTGGGTATTTTGAATCGGCCATTTACAAATGGCCATATTGCCATATATAATATACAAGCTACAACTACAATTAGTTTTACAATTTATCATTTTGTACATTATTAATTTTACTTTTAATATTATTCACTTGCTCAATTTTAAAAATGTTTTTCCTGTAATTATAAACTTAACTCTTTCACAGCGAATCACGAGTACCGCTCGGCATTCATATTTTCTCCAACTCGCGAATCACGAGCGGCACTCGTTACCGCCTTTCATACTGTTTATTAGAAAATCACGTCGCCTAGTCGTGATTCGCTGGGTACGCATTTGTAGCCGAGTTTATAAGCTATACACACATCTGCAATACATGTGCGAAGCGGGAACAGGAGAGCTACAATATGATCCCCGCGCCGCCCGCTCAGTCTGCCGCCGGCGAGTAAACAGGGTGAACGTTACTGCATTTTGGCGCGAAATGGCTTCCTCGCAGCGCAATCGTGCGATCTCTATGCGCGAGATTGCTGATTTTTTACAGGATGATGATGACTCTGATATTGAGGAGGCTCAGAATGAAGAAATTGAAGGTAAATAATAATTTATATTTATATTATTTCTATGTAGGTAAACCATTTCCGTATTGAGTATGCTTTCAATAGAAATTTCTTTTGTAGACTTGTTGTCTGACCTGCAAGTGGTTGTGGCCAGTCAAGAAAGGCACGATGATGGTGCAGTTGAGGAGCAGGAGCAATTTCGTGAACCGGTCAACCAGCGAGGGCGTACTCGGGAGCGTACACAGAGAAGGTTTCGGCGCGGGCGTCAGCGCGGCGGCACAGTGCGCTCAACTACACACGGGCGATCTTCACAAATGCAGATTACTCTAAGAGAAATGGACGAGGCCAATGGATGGACGTATGTGCCAAGAGAACGTCCATTAGAAGACCCTGTCTTCGAAGAAGTATGTCGTGTCTTAGCCCCCATAGATGAGAATTCATCAGAAATCGACTGCTTTTCAGTCTTTTTCACAAACGATTTTTGGAAGCTCCTGAAAACTGAAACGAATCGATATGCCGCGCAGATGAAGACCAAGCTGGCTAGACGAGGACTGCTAAAACCAGGGAGTATGCTCGATAAGTGGACACCCGTTACGTTGGAAGAGCTGAAACTTTTTTCTCCATAATAATTGTCGGCTACATGTCGCTAGTGCATAAAGAAAGCTTTGACGCGTACTGGTCCACAAGAGAAATTATACACACCCCATATGCGGCCAAACTGATGAATAGAGATCGTTTCAGGGCTATTTACAGTTGTCTACACCTGAACGACAATTCTAAATACATACCTCGGGGTCAAGATAACTACGACGCCTTTTTCAAGCTACGGCCATACTTTGACGAGCTCTGTCGGCTGTGTGCTACCAGTTTTTATCCTGGGGAAGCCTTGACGATTGACGAAGGGACGTGTGGCTTTAGAGGCAGAGTACACTTCCGAGTTTTCAATAAAGATAAACCCGACAAATACGGAATGAAAATTTATATGTTATGTGACGCAGCGACGGGGTATATTTTGAACATGGTTCCATATGTCGGTGATTCCAAAACGGTTGAGCAAATAGTCACAGAACTAAGTGAACCGTACTTTGAAAAATGGCACACGATATATATGGATCGATTTTTCTCCAGCCCAACGGTTGCAAACTTACTCTGGCTGAAAATACTCGTGTTGTCGGCACTGTGATGCCGAACCGGCGTGGCTTGCCCCAAGAATGGCGACAACAGCTCTTGAGGTGAATGAAATGTCTTTCTGTCACCGTGGAATCTCACCGCCTGTAAGTGGAAAGACAAGCGGGACGTCCCTTCCTGACGACCAAACACGCTGCAACCTGGACAGAGGTGACTGTAAAAGCTAAAGGAGGTCTGGCAAAAAAAATAAAACGGACTGCGTCTTAGACTACAATAAAAATAAAATCGGTGTAGACCTGAACGACCAATACGTGTCCTATTATGCCCTGCAAAGGAAATGTATGAAGTGGTGAAAAATGTTTTTCATTTAGTGGCAAGGGCCATGGTGAACTCCATGGTAATTTACAACAAACAGCAGCCTGCACGCCGCCAATTGCGGTTTTCCCAATTTTGATGGCTTGTGGTGATGAAGGCATTGTGCCAGCTAGGTCTACTGATGATGCAGGTCCATTTCATGGAGCTCACCTGATCGGCAAGACTTCGAGATTAGTGGGAAGACACTTCATTGAAAGAATTCCAAGTACAGAAAAGAAGACAAAAGTGACGAGAGTCTGTAAAGTTTGTGCCGACACTATCAAACACGAAACTGGAAAACGAGGACGCAAGGAGACTGTTTTTTACTGCCCGGACTGTAATGTGCCACTGTGCAATGACCCGTGTTTTAAAAAATATCACACGGTAAAGAATTACCATCTATAAAGAGGCATAGTATTATGTAAGACTTATTTTTTTTTCAAAAAGGATTATATTGTTTTTTTATAAATATAACAAAAATAATATAATGTATTTTTATTTACTAATCATAAACTGCAATAGTATATCTTATATACACAAAAAGAATTATCTGTGTTCTCATTTTAGTTAAGTTTATATGACATTCACAAATATACAGAAAATCGCCCGCGTACCGTATCAAGCGGCGCCTTAAATGCTCCGCTGTGAAAGTGTTAATACAAAGACCTTGAATGAGACAGGCCTGTGCCAGGATGGTCTGTTCTCAAGTCAACAAGAATGACAATATTAAATGATTTAACTTTTTAAACATAATTGTATAAGTAAACAGAGCTAGGAACTAGTAAGATAATCAATTATTAGTGCGATGAGCGATTGATGAATCGATACTTTTGTTATTGCCGCCGAATAAATAACAAATGAATGAAAGTTGACGATTGTATAATGCACGTAGAATAACGATTCTTATTAAATTGCAATCAAATGAAGTAACATTAATATATTATCTAAAATATACACTGTTTTACGTATATTCCAAATATAATAAACTTGAAATTAAAACAAATATTATAAATATTTAAAATAAATATAGTGCACATAATTTGTTAAGTGCCTATTAATTGTGCAGTTGAGGTTTGCAATTGCACTAACTAGCATCTATTGTTAGCCCATACTTTGCAAATGTGGGTTTGGAAATTATCTAAAACTATCTATTCAGTAAGTATTATCAGGGTATTTTTGAAGGTTATAGACAATTCAAATGAAATTGAGATTTATAAAACAATTTCTACAGAGCAGCTAGTTTAAAATTGTAATGATTTTTAATTTTTAGTTCCTAATTTGAATCATCAACACTGCGCGACTTTATCCTACAAGAGTTTTAACAGTCATGGGGTAAGCTTTAGCCTTCTTCATCAGACCCCGCGATTGGGCAACGGCTTAACTTTGTATATGCGAACGAGCCAGTGCTCCGTGGTGTATGCCTCTTCTAAGACGTCCAGGTTGAAGTCCTTGTTGCCGATCTCTGCGCTACGAACGCGGTCGTAGCCGGGCGGTCGACCTGTGGAGAATTAAAATGTAAAAGGGATAAAACTCAATTATTATATGCCTTCCTAATAGGTAGTGAGTGCCTATATTAAGGTTTACTATAACTTTGTAGTACAAAACCTCATATAGTTTGAACCTTTATCAGGCCTTCCCCATCATAGAAGAAGGATTTGCCTAATCTTAATGTCTAAATGAAGACTGCAGTACTAAATGTATCGCATCTATGACGCTGGCCCACGTCGCCTGTCTGGTTATTTCACATCTGGTATATACTAGATGGTATACCCTCCATCTATCGGAGGCCGTTCTGGTCTTTTCCATTGTTGGCCATTTACGACGCCCACGAGGTAAAATGGGTGATGCATTAATTTACGCACCTACGGCAAACAAAGATTAATTCCTATGGCAATGGTGAATATTTCCTTTGTATACACCTAAATCTACCGTGATGCTAAACAAGTTTCTAAGTCATCTAGAAGTGGTTTAGTTTTCTTTGAGTCAAGAGTGATTAAAATAGCATGGAGGTGAAACACCGCCAACTTCCTGACTCCGGGATGCTACTGAGCAATTATATACATACATAAAAACTCCCGTGTAGTGGCGGGTAAGAATACTCACTACCCCATATCTTCTCTTGGGTGTCGTAAGAGGCGACAGAGGAAACTGAGGCAGAGGATGGGCAGCAGCATCTTTCTGATAACAGCAAAAACGATTAAAAAATGCGGTTGCCAACCCGCTTGCCAAGCGTGGCAACGACACAAATAAACGGCCCTCAGTCCCGGCGGCCCCGCTATTCCTGGCTACGGTGGCGACCATGGTAACGGCGGGGCAGGGGGTGCTAAGAATCTCCGGTGGAGGTTCGGTTGCCACCTGCGACGACTCGACCTGGCAACTTATAACCCACGCACCCTGAGGACTGACGAGAAGATCTTGGATCTGGAAGAAGAGATAGACAAGTTGCGCTGGAATATTATAGGATTATCTGAGGTCCGAAGAGAGGGGGAGGACACGGTATTCCTCGAATCCGGCAACCTGTGTATCACCGGGAGGGCGACCATCTGTCCCAAGGAGGTGTCGGATTTATCGTCCACAAGTCTCTCGTTAACGACGCTGTAAAGATTGGGAGTGTGTCGACGAGGGTTGCGTACCTTATACTCAGAATAACCAAACGGTATTGTATTCGTTGAAGGTCATACAGGTTTACGCACCAACCTCGGTATACCCCGATGAGGAGGTGGAGGAAACGTATGAGGATATCTCTAGAGCCATGCATTCCTCCAAAACCCACTATACGGTGTTAATGGGGACTTCAACGCAAAACTAGGCACAAGAGAGAACGGTGAGCTGAAAGTAGGAAATTTGGAATAGAACAACGAACCCAAGGGCCAGCAGCTCGCCGACTTTATGGAGAAAGAGGGACTCTTTATGATGAACTCTTTCTTCTAGAAGCGGCCCCACAGGAAGTGGACCTGGTCTGGCCCCGACGGTTTGACAAAATGAGATTGACTTCATTATGACGACCAGACGACAACTGTTCAGTGATGTCTCAGTGATCGCGGTGAAACCGGCAGCGATCACAGAATGAGCACACTGAACCTAAACGTTAAGTTGACAGGTCACGTCTAATGAAGTCAACGCTCCGTCCCCTCGTGCTCTAGTCCAAAGTCCCGAAACCTTTCAGCATGAGCTACGAAACCGTTTTCAGTGCCTAGAAGATTGCAATGCAGTGGACGATATGAATGACAAGCTCGTGGAAACTGTCCATGCGGTCGGAGCTAAGTTTTGCAAGACCCGCCGCAGAAGAACACAAAACTCTCCGATCACACTCTTAATCTCATGGCTGTTAGACGGGTTATGAAGCTGCAGTCTTCAGTAGATTTGACAGCATACAGGCAACTGAACAGACAGATCTCCAAATGCATGCGGCGGGACTTACGCAACTTAAATGCTGCACGTATTGAAGAAGCGATCGAGCGGAACCAGGGCTCCAAAGTCTTTGCTAGAGATCTGTCTGCCAGAAAGAGCCAACTGTCGAAGCTGAAGACCGAGTGTGGCAGCGTCGTTTCCGGGACCCTGAGATTTTGAGTGAGATTGAGGTTCTATGGGCAGCTGTACACGTCATCGTTGGAGCCACACGCAAGTGTGAGTAACGATCCAAGAGCGAGTCTTATCCGACACAGAACCAGAGTACGAAACCTATCCAACTGCAGAGAGGTGTAAGACAGGGTGACGTTATAGCCCCGAAACTCTTCACCGCTGCATTGGAAGACGTTTTAAGCTTCTGGACTGGAAAGGATACGGTATTAACATCAATGGCGAGTACATCCTCATCTTCGATTTGCCGACGATAGAGTCCTTATGGCAGAATCGCTGGAGGACCTAAGCACTATGCTCAATGAACTCAGTAGTGCCTCCCAGCGGATAGGTCTTAAGATGAACATGGACAAAACAAAGATCATGTTCAATGTCCATGTCACACCTATGCCTGTAGTTGTTGGGAGCACTAAGCTCGAAGTTGTTAACAGTGTGTTCACCAGGACAAATAGTCCGACTAGGTAAGTCCAACTTCGACCGAGAGGTCAATCGACGGATTCAACTCGGCTGGGCAGCGTTCGGGAAATTACGGCACATCTTCTCGTCAGGTACAATACGGCCGACGTATCTTGGCGAGTCCGACCTTCGCGCAGAAGGTTGCGCAATAGCTTTTTTAAGGAACAAAATGGTGGCATGAGGCGACGTACGGGGGGCGGTGGTCTAGGCTAGAGATTGACCATAAGTAAACACAATCGACCCTTTAGTCATAAAATATCGCAATCGATTAGTTTTATTTAGAAGTTATTGATTTTTGTTTATATAAGATATTAAACGAAATAGATTTACAAATATAGTGAATTTTGTTGATAATAAACAAGATTTCGACTTAAATAAAAAAAAAACTAAAACATATTATTTTCTCAGCTGAAAGACATAATGTACTTAAATATCAATTATCTATTAACGTCTTCTTGAGTAACGACTATTTGAGAAAATTTAGAACCTCCTTATAAATTGCAAATAAATATATTTTTATGTCTTAATTTTAATCGATTTGAATAAAATCGATTAAACAACACCCTCAGGCACGCGTGTTGGACATCCTTTCTGGTTACTTCGTAAAGCTTCGTGCTTATTCGGCAATGCTCGGTACACGGTAATATTTCTCAGTCACACGTTAGCATTGGTGTCGTGTTCGTGTCGCTATCTCTGTCTTGAGCACAGTCGGTTACAAAAGTTTTCGTTGTTATTGTTGTTTGTTTTATTAATAGTGTTAAGTTTGTTTTGTTTGTTTTATTTGTTTTATTTGCAAGTGTCAGTTAGCACTTATATTATTCGCCAAACATGCCACCAAAACATAACAGTGTGTTAAATCGCCAGGCGAGAAAAATTATTTACGATTTAACGCAATATATGAAAAAAGAAAAAGAAGAAGGCGTAAAAGATGTCGATAAAGTTTATTTAAGAGTTGCTAACGCAACTGGTGTCCCAACGCACAGTACAGCGGATCGCAACTGAAGGCAATATTTCGGGCTTACTTTCAGTATTCCGCACGCCTGGTAAAAAGGTCTAGATCAAAACCTATTACTGATATGGATAATTTTGACCAGGAGTAGTAAAAGATGCATACACAACTTCCACAAAACTGAAAAGAAATGCCGACGATAAACAAATTACTAGCGAAACTCTAACGGGATATAAATTTTCAAGGTGGTAAACGAGCTTAAAGACAATTATCAAAACTTGGGTTTCAAGTGGCGAAAGACCGAAACCAATAGAATGGTTCTTATAGAGAAGACCGACATTCGCCTGAAAAGGATCTTGTACTTGAAGGCAATGAAAAATACAGGGACGAAGGGCGACCAATTGTATTCACTGACGAGTCGTATGCCCTCATCACATACAAAAGGTAAGGCGTGGTCAGATGGTTCCGCTCAAGGACTAAAGCGCCCGATATCAAAAGGTCAGCGGATAGTGATGGTACACGCTGGGTCAGAAGCAGGGTTTGTTCCGAAAGCCCATAGATTCTCTACAACTGAACTTTATGAATTGAGTAATTTACTTTCGGTAAGAAAACTTTACATTTTAGCAACAGTTTTAAAACTTCATAATACCGTAAATTACCAACCGTCAATCACCAGACGTAGGAATTATACAGTACCCTACGAAGATTCATTTAAGACTAAGTTTGCATCAAGACAGTATACAAGACGTTCAAATTACTTATATAATAAAATAAACCAAAAAATCAATATTTTCCCTATGAATTACCATGACTGTAAAAAAAACGTAACAGACTGGTTAAGAAAACTTACCTATGAAGAAACTGAATGATTCCCTTCTCGGAAATTATGCCTTATAAATTTTTATCCATACACACACACACGCACACGCCCACAAACACACACAACTTACACACATTCTTGCACACAATCACGCAAATATTGTTAATTATACATTACTGCAAGTTTTAAATTCTTTAGCTTTTCTATTTATTTATGCTTTTTTTTAATTTAATTCTAATTTGACAGGTATCTATTTACTTAAAAGAGGGTACCCAACAATATTGTAACAACTTACTACTTATTTTAAAGCTATAAATTATTATTATTATTAAAGCAATAAATTATTATTATTATTACATACATAGGGCTTGTAATAAAGAAAGAATGATGACGTTCACACATGAAAGCAGAATAATGCTTCTGTTTTTTTATTAATAAAGTAGCTGCTTTTGGATTAAAAACGCTTAGCTATTTTTAACTCCTCTTTTCTTCAGCCCATAATGTCTACAGTTGAACATAGGCTTTTCTCGTTCTAGGGAGGATTTCCTTTAATCGCCACACCTGGGAATGGTAATCACAATTGTAGTGGCTGGCATTCTTGCACCTTTTTCCTCTTGCCGGTCGGTGTCTTTTAAACCTGGCATTAACAAGATGTAGCGCTATCTATAGAAAGCCATGGCACATTTCTTGCATATTCTATAGTCACGATATGATCCATCATATATATCGCGATGGATCCTCTGACACCGCCACTAAATTGTTTATTTTTTTTGTAGAAGTTACTTAACGTGGAAGCACAATTTTTCAAGAAACTGGACACATCACATGTTAAAATATCGTTTTTTGCTGAAACTGATATAGAAGGGGAGGATGAACCAGTGGTGTTCAACATAGACCTTATGTTGGACTACAGGGTTTATGATATAAGGCCCAAGACCTATTGCTTCAATGAAGACGGTGAGATATGACGGCTTTATTATTTTATTGCTAATCTTATGAAATAAAATGGCTACTAATTAAATTATATATAACCTAGCAGAGTCAATGCTAAATTTTTTATTTAAGTTCAATTCAAGGCTTGTTTAAAGCTCTTATGAACGTCACAACATCAATCAATCTGCACTGGTTCGAAAAACAAGACTTTTTTAGAAAACTGACAGGAAACCCTGGTTTTTTTTTGAAATGCCATGTTACAAATGTAGGTACAATCGAGTGGCGTTATGAATCCGCCACGGGGGGAGGTGTCTTTCGCGAATACGTGGAACAAACAGGTTGCAATTAGTGCGCGCCACCACGAGTCTAGCTTGATTATTATTGCGCGTATTATTTCAGTTTAAATGTGACTATGGTAGCGGCCTAGCGGGCATTCATTATTTACTGTTAAGTATTAATTGTGCATCACATGACTTTTTTATATTTTATTATTTTATATTTGGCATGTAATTTGTCGAATTACAAGGTACTCTTTTTCAAAAAGTTCCGGACTACCAGGGGCTGCGGCAGTACTGTATAGTCCGACAAATTTGATAATCCGACACCGCCTTGCGAAACGTTTGTCGGATTACCGCGGGGCAACTGTATATTAATACTAGCTTTTACGGGCTTAGTCCGGTCAAGCTAGCTCAAACAATAGGGTTACAATAATTCGCATAGAACTAAAAGTTGATACGAATGTTAGGAACGCCATTACAAATGAAATGTGAAAAGTCCCCATCGATCCCATATCTGCAAAAAAAAAATTCAAGGTCAAAGTTCGCAAAAATGGGTTGTTTGCATTTTTCAGCCGCCAAACGGTAAGTTTTTATCATGGTGAGGTAGTGTACTTGGCGTGTTTTATTTTACGTGGTTTCCCCGGTAGACCTATTCCACGATCTATTGTTGTCCTGTTTAAGAGCGTAGTCGGTCTGCACGGATTTAATAAATAGGTAAGGTCCTTTGGGGTTATTACGAAAATGGGGGAATTCCGATATTTACAAATTATGACTAAACTAGGCAATATTTTTCGCTCTGGTAAATTTATTCTAGACGACATTTTATTTATCTCCTCACTTCAGTTGTTTCAGGTAGCTAGTCTCAATAGTGCGCGTGCAAAGTTAACTTTTCGGTGGAAGCAGCTTTTTCAGCTCTTTTCGGTTTTCGGAATTACCCCGTTCATTATCTTAGGAACTTGCTAAGTAATTTTAATGATTGTTTGATTATATGATAGATAATCGTTTTTAAAGCTTTATTTTATAGGTTAGGATTAGCCAGCTATTGTTTTTGTGTTTTTTGAAATACACAGGGTTAATTACGAATTAATAGACTATCGAACTACTTTTCCATTGTAGTTTCCAGTGGCTGTCAATCTTTCGTCAGCATAAATTGTTATTTTGGATAAGTTTAACACGTTCGTGAATTTAACCAACGGGAGTGGGCAAGGCGTACCTACCGCTATGTCAAATATATAGACACAGCCCAGGAGGAATAGGCGCATGAGTACCGAAAACTATTCCACATCATTTTTTTTATGCGATTCCCTTCAAATTGTCCTACTGATGATATAAATGCATGTTGCCATGGGGCAACTCGATGCCATAGGTATTGTTTAAGCCGATTTATTTTTCAATTGCAAGGAGTTGTTATTTTCAAACGGGACAATTTTTTTATATTTTTTGATAAAATACGAATAAAAAAAGTCCCGTGACTTTTTACGATAAAGTTAATATCTTCAAAGTTATGAATTGTTAAAGGCTTGAAAAATCCCAATTTCGAATACTTTTGACCCATTAATAATGCATAAAGAAAAAGAATAAAGTATAAACAATATTTTTTTTATATTTCTTAGCAAAATATAAATAATAAAGGTCCTATAACGTTTTACGATAAAGTTAATATTTTCGGAGTTATGACTTTTTAAAGATTTTAAAAATCCCGAATTCGGATACTTTGACTCATTAAAAATATATAAAGAAATGTATAAAAAATTTGTTTATTTTTATTTTCGCTTACCTGTTATAAAAGTTTGAAGAAACATCTTTAACTAGCCTAATAACTGTCCAACTACGGACACGCAAGGTGCGCTGCCGTGGTGGTGCCTTAAATGTTTAGAACCACTGGACTTTATGTGGGGTAATTCCGAAAATTCAAGTGAGCAAAATATAGTTCAATTAGAAACATAAAGTATGTAGCAATGCTTTTTGTAGAAGGGTATAGACGAACGAAAAGTAAATCCAAACCTTCTGTCGAAAGTCAAAAAGGACCACTTTAACGAATTTTCGGTTTTACCCCGCGTTATATCGGAATTATACCTTATCCACAAGAAAAATATGTCAAATTTTAAATGATCGTATTTGCAATCCAAAGACATTTTATTAAGATGAATAACAAAATAATTAGAATATGTATTTCAATAAATAAAAGTGACATGAAATAGTTGTAAACTTGGATAGATTTTTTAAATAATTATTCAATATACATCATACCAACTAATCAGAAAATATGTCGGATTTACCCCAAAGAACCTTATTTGAAGAAACTATTGCCGTCGCGCTATACAGGTTTATTTTTCAAAGACTAGCCAAATTTAATAATTAAGTTCAAAATATAAATACTGATATACACTTTTTGCAGCTTATAAAAATACGTGTAAATAAGGTGTCTACATTTATTTGAAAATATATGAAATTGAATGTGATTTATGGGCAACAACAGCGGGCGCTCGTGTGTACGAGTCAATGCACGGAGCTTTTGCCTACTATTTACTTCCGTAATGACACGCTCAATACTATGATTCCAATTTTCCTTCATACTTTAAACATGAAAACAAAAGATTATTTCTAGTAAACAAACACTAAACCAAAAACAAAAATAAATCATCAAACAATCTCGCAAATATAGTATTTAATAACTTAATAATAAGAACTATATTGATCGCATATTTCAAAGATTCTAGTAAGCAAACACCCAAACACGGAACCAAAAATTCATCAACACAATCTCGCAAAGCAAATATAGACTTTAAGTACTTAGCAGTAAGGGTCATATTGATCGCGTATTTCCTTTTCATTCCGCTATGTTGTGTTTGATTAGAAAGAGAGAAACTGAGAAAACCGATTTCTACGCATCAGTTTGCGTTTGGATTTGGGTATTGTCGATTCGGATTCGTTTGGTGGTACAGATCGTAAAATCATAGCTTAGTTAGGTCGATTTTTGAAATCGGATTTTCTAGTTTGAGAAATCGATACGATTCGATTTGTGTTTAAAATCGGATTTTAGATTCGTTTTGATATATCTGATGCATGCCTAATGTAACGGTAAATAAAAAAAAAGAGCGGGGTAGATGCTCTACAAGGTACCCTTACGAATGTGTGCGTGCATAAAATAGTAAATGTTAGATATTTATGAATGAAAGTCAGTTAAAATAATGCATTACAATGACAAATAATGCATTTTTTAGGTTTTTGGAAAGTCATATTTATTTTTGTAATAATTTTTTGAAAAAATAAATGACAGGGGCAAGCCTTCAATAGACCTAGATTTTTATAAACAAAAACGATTACTCTAGAGGCATTATCCAGGAAGAGAATAGGGGAATACATTTGTATGGAAAAAATGCAGCCCGTCTACGCTCTTAATTAAAAAAAATTGTATCAAATAAAAAATGGTACTATTGAAAATGATGAAAGCGGTGTAAATTATGGTGCCACTATACAGCAAGCATCAGTACAAAACAAGACAGTCCAACTATTTTGCCGCATTTAGCATTACACCTATTTGCATTGCAAAAATTGTATTGAGGCGTTTTCTAGTGCAGGTGGGGTAATGTCTGAATTGATTCCAATGTATTGTCAATTAACTTCCCAGTCTTCTGGTCCAGTTTATTACCAAGCTACATTTGAACTTGATAAAATAGGTACCCGAATAGATGTTGATGAACAGAAGCAGAGGTTGGGTGAAGACAAGCTAATTACTCGTTTTTGTTATGAGTATTTTTTACAAAAGATAAGTATCGAAACTTATCTAAGCCGGTGTGTTTTTTTGGAGCTCCGTATACAGAAAGAAGGAAGTGAATTCCAGTGGTGATTGTGGAGTAGCGTTACTCTCTTTAAAAATTTCGACACAATTAAATATAGCAAAAACTCTTGTTTATCAAACAATTTCAAAACTGTTTTTTTACAACAACAAACTATTTACAAAATTTATTTAGAAACAGCTTCGAAGCGACTACCCCATTCCCAGGGGTTACTATCAACCATGTATTCATTTATATTATAATACCTAACCCTTTTATACAGTTTTTGTTTAATAAAATATTTAAACTTGGTAATAGAGAGACCTTGTATATTTTCTGACTTTGTTGTAATAGAATTTAGATTGCCCCAAGAATGAATTACTGACCCTGTGGAGTCGGTTGTGTTTGTTCATAGTGTTTACAGACTGTATATCCCTTTTTTTACTAAAACTACTTTTGTTTTTGTGAACATACATTAAATTTTCGTAATTATACTTAGAGAAAAGTTAACACGTTTATTTCTTTAAATTTTTCTCTGAGACTAAACTCTTCTGCAAAACAAAAATAGATTCTAAATCAGCCGCATTTCCCCATAGCAAAATCCCATAAGACATTATGCTGTGGAAATAACTGAAATAAACGAATCTAGAAGTCTCTGAGCATTCTTTTGTTTAAAAATTGTAATTGTTTTGTTTGGCATCAGTGCAACATGGTAATGTGTATGAATCCCATTTGGAACAACTATTTGTATATCCTAAAATTGTTGTCAATTGATGTGTTAAGCTGAACGCACATTTGTCCGCGCCGTACGCGCCGAATTTTAGAATTCGTTGTATGAAATCATATGAAACCTCGCACATTACACCCGCACCGTACGCGCCGAATTTTATAAAATGCGGTAGGTATCCGAATATTGAAGGACGCATGCTGATGACGTCATATAACGCGGCGCGTGCTGATACTTAGTGTTGTCTAAGGTTGCCAACTTGTGGATTTTCCACTAAAACTGGTGGTTTCGACTTACGTGATAATTTTTGTATTTTTATAACTTTTAATTAATTGGTAATTAATTAATTCAAATTAATACAAAATTTAATAAAAATAATAATAATTTTTTTTTTGATAAATTATTTAAATACTGCACTAAAAAAATTAATAGTTAATTTTAGTTCAAAACCCAATTATACCTGATTACTTAATTATCAATAAAATACTTACCTCAAATATACAACAAGTCTTTTTCTGGTTCAATTGGCCTAAATCTTGAGTTTTCTATAGAAAGATATAGTTTTAGTATAAGAAGCAATTCTTGAAATTTCTTGTATGTTAAATGCAAATATCTAAAAATCGTTCATCATCATCTAATAAGTCTTTAAATAAAGTATAATATTCTCCATACAACTGCCTTTTTAAATTAATATTATGAATCCAGAATCTTCTTTTCTTCGAATTTTATTTTCTTCTTCCTCTCTAATAAGCAGGCTATTACTATATTTCTTTCCATAGTGATTTCGAGCGATCAATTTCACTGTACCGTTTCACACCAGTGGTTGGAAAAACTACAAAAGTTGTTGGTACAAAAGATTTGCGTTCGGTGCGGACGGTGCGTACGACAAATGTGCGAGGCCATCAGTAAAACTAGGCGCGTACGGTGCGGACAAATGTGCGTTCAGCTTTAGGTGACTCTACAATAGAGTCAATAGTAACAATTAGAAAAAAGATGAAAAATATTTCTTTGTTTTTAGTAGTAGTTAATTGAATCAGTTCATTTGTATGGTGTCCCTACCTATAATAAGGCAGTTTCCGATCCACGAGACCTTATTTCTTTTTATTGTTTGTAATTCGCAGGAAAATGGCGATGGCCTAACTATAATGATGATTTTAGGCTTGTTTTTTGTTTCATAGACTTTCTTTTTATTTGATAGATTTGCCAGAGGATGCACCCGAGGCCCTTAGAAATCAGTGTGCGGTATTTAGGAAAAAGTCTTTACAGAAAGCATTTAAAGAGGCATTTATGGATGGAATTGGTCCTTACAGACTTATGCAACAGGTAATATATATATACTTATTTTACATGATTGTGTGTAATGAAATAAAACCTAAAATTTTGTCTAATATTCAAAATATAAATCACGCATTTAAAATTATACTAAATCAAATGAAATTTCAATATTATAAACAGAATTATACTGGAAAATAAATTTCTTTTACAGTTTATGACAGAACCTAAACCGAAACCGCAACGGAGACCGAAGCGATTCCGACCAAATAAGCACAACTATAACAATGATGACACCTTCCTGCCTGAAGAATGCTCCGACCAGGGTGAAGATGATGAAGTAGAACAATAAATGCTGTCTCTTTTTTTCATGTCTTCTCAAGTTCAGACAAAACAAATTATTGGTAATAAAATCATTATTAGTAAAGGGAATAATAAAAACAAGCTTTAATTATGTAATAAAATTTATTAGAAATAAAAATAAAATAAAAAAGGAATTTTTTACAACTCTTTATACATCCATAGACCTAGTACAAGATCTGGCAGTGTTGCTCTTATTTATGCACCAACTAGTCTATCAAATTATATAACTTCTGGATTCCTGAGTATAATTTAATTTCATGACAATAAGATGTCACATTTTTTGTCAATAAATAATTTGTGCATGGATGGCCAAATTCTCATTTATTCATACACTGATACATTTTCAGATATAAATGTTTCTATTATTTACAAAAATAAGTCCTAGCTTGCATTAATGAATTCTAAACATATATTTATCACTATAATGAAATAATATTTTATAAGTGTTAATTGATATTTTTCAACTAGTAAATGCTTTGAAAGTTTATATGGTGACAACAACAAAAATGTCCTGCAAAGAGATTCATTGTCAGACAAGATGTGTGGTCATCGTTATCTCGGTTTGGGTATTTTGAATCGGCCATTTACAAATAGCCACATTGCCATATATAATATACAAGCTACAACTACAATTAGTTTCTTTACAATTTATCATTTTTGTACATTATTAATTTTTACTTTTTAATATTATTCACTTGCTCAATTTTAAAAATGTTTTTCCTGTAATTATAAACTTAATACAAAGACCTTGGAATGAGACAGGCCTGTGCCAGGATGGTCTGTTCTCAAGTCAACAAGAATGACAATATTAAATGATTTAACTTTTTTAAACATAATTGTATAAGTAAACAGAGCTAGGAACTAGTAAGATAATCAATTATTAGTGCGATGAGCGATTGATGAATCGATACTTTTGTTATTGCCGCCGAATAAATAACAAATGAATGAAAGTTGACGATTGTATAATGCACGTAGAATAACGATTCTTATTAAATTGCAATCAAATGAAGTAACATTAACATATTATCTAAAAATATACACAGTTTTACGTATATTCCAAATATAATAAACTTGAAATTAAAACAAATATTATAAATATTTAAAATAAATATAGTGCGCATAATTTGTTAAGTGCCTATTAATTGTGCAGTTGAGGTTTGCAATTGCACTAACTAGCATCTATTGTTAGGCCCATACTTTGCAAATGTAGGTTTGGAAATTATCTAAAACTGTCTATTCAGTAAGTATTATCGAGGTATTTTTGAAGGTTATAGACAATTTAAATGAAATTGAGATTTATAAAACAATTTCTACAGAGCAGCTAGTTCAAAATTGTAATGATTTAATTTTTAGTTCATAATTTGAATCATCAACACTGCGCGACTTTATCCTACAAGAGTTTTAACAGTCATGGGGTAAGCTATAGCCTTCTTCATCAGACCCCGCGATTGGGCAACGGCTTAACTTTGTATATGCGAACGAGCCAGTGCTCCGTGGTGTATGCCTCTTCTAAGACGTCCAGGTTGAAGTCCTTGTTGCCGATCTCTGCGCTACGAACGCGGTCGTAGCCAGGCGGTCGACCTGTGGAGAATTAAAATGTAAAAGGGATAAAACTCAATTATTGCCTTCCTAATAGGTAGTGAATGCCTATATTAAGGTTTACTATAACTTTGTAGTACAAAACCTAATATAGTACAAAGTTTGAACCCTTATCAGGCCCTTCCCCATCATAGAAGGATTTGCCTAATCTTAATATCTAAATGAAGACTGCAGTACTAGATGTATCGCATCTATGACGCTGGCCCACGTCGCCTGTCTGGTTATTTCCATCTGGTATATACTAGATGGTATACCCCGCCATCTATCGGAGGCCGTTCTGGTCTTTTCCATTGTTTGCCGTTTACGACACCCACAAGGTAAAATGGAGTGATGGATTCTTTTACGCACCTACGGCAAACAAAGATTAATTCCTATGGCAATGGTGAATATTTCCTTTGTATACACCTAAATCTACCGTGATGCTAAACAAGTTTCTAAGTCATCTAGAAGTGGTTTAGTTTTCTTTGAGTCAAAGAGTGATTAAAATAGCATGGAGGTGAAACACCGCCAACTTCCTGACTCCGGGATGCTACTGAGCAATTATATACATACATAAAAACTCAAGCCTTACCCGGAGGGGTAACAGAGACACGGACTACTATTTGGCACGATCCTGACACACCTTTTTCGCCTCCTTTATGTCCACGCATACCTACGTATACATGCTTGTCGGTTCAGGCTACTCTTAATTTGGTCCATCTTTAGTATATCGCTTATTTTGTTAGGAAACCAGTCAAGAGCGTCCCTTGTAAATCTGCCACTCACTTCATAAATTCTACTACGATGGAGACATTCTTTACAAAATAACCCAATAACTGATGTTTTTTCGCCTATTTCGGGATTAGGACCCGGGATCACATGATCAGTAGTTGTGCTTACGACTAATTAAATACAAAGCAAAAGAGTTTAATCTTTATACACGTATTCCCAATTTGCCGTGGCATAGAAATTATGATATCTATTTCTGGTGGATATAATAAAAATCGTATTAATCTTGGTCCTTCGAGCCGGAAAGATCCAGCGACCTACGAAAAGCTAGTATAACAAATACAACTTACCACCCTCTGTGTACATGAGGCCGAACTTGTAGTAGCTCATTTTGTACATGAGGCAGTTGAGCAATGTGGAAGAGCCGTCAGCGTCAACTCTGAACTCTCCAGCAGGTGTGTAGTAGTCTGCTTCTTTAATATGGGCCCCTCTGTCTGTACTACCTCCAATGCGTACCATCCATAGGAATTTGTTGATGTCTGCAAAATAAAATAAAAAAACGGTTCATACAATTTTTAAATTAATTTGTCTTTCTACAAAGGTTAGGTTATTTCATTACAAATGAATTATTCAAATGATTGAAAATAGTATTTCAGTATTTTAGACAATAAAAAATTGTTTTACAACAGTAACCAGTATTATCGAGACTCAAATAATTACAAATAATAAATAAAATTAATAGGCTTTGGGATAAGCAGGTGGAGTTTAGTAATATTGTTAGTATAGACTAAACATTTATGTTGTCCTCTATTTACTCCTTGCAGCCTCATACTACAGCAAATATTTTATTACGATGCTAGATTGTATTTACCACCGCCAAGTTCTCCCATGATTTTTTGTTCATAAATCAATTATTTTATGAATTTAAGAACCTGCTCAAATTATAAAGATTGCCCATCATAATTAGACTACCAGAAAACAAATAAAAAAAAAAAGAGTAACATAAAGACATAGATGCAATCCTCTCATATTTTTCTTGAAACAAATTTAAAATCTATTTAATTTTGACGTACGTAGGACGTAGCGCGACAGCCAAGCGCTGATCATGCATCAGCTGATCATTTACTCTAATTTTTAAATGGCAGTGCCATTATTAGATAAATGTAAAAAGAATTTCTGTTCTCACCATCAGACGAGTAGCCCACTAGTCCACCGAATATAACCAGCACATAGTCCACATCCAACTCTCTCATGATCTCGTAGGCTTTCTCTTCTGTTGAGGCCATCGCCTGGCCCACTCGTGATATGTGTGTATTGTTCCACGTATTATTGTCTACTATCACGGTACGATTAGCCATTGCTGTTATTTGGTAGCCATAATCCCACCATGACATCACTTTCGAGTCCTGAAACGAGTTGTGTTGAAATTAAGAATGAAGTTTTAAAGTCTGTGTCCATTGTCAAGGTAATAATATCATTACTAGAATGGCTTGCAGAAGATAACTAATTGCAAGAATGCTTAATGTAATTATTATTCAATATTTTTTTTATTCTTTAGTATAAGGGTGACAAACTGAGTTTTGGCGGGAACTTGACCGGCGGCGGATTGCTGCTCCTGTATTATTGTTTAAATTATGGTTTGAAGTGGATTTTGATATGTAAAAGTGGTGCGACTTTGTGTATTAAATGTCTGCGCATGTGAATTATTAGTGGAAACGTTGAAACAAGTGCTCCAATAGTGATGTGAATCTCGAGATAAGTTGTCTGTCTGCTTAGGCGCCTTGAGATATTATCGCCAACTGTCTACTGGCTCAAGTTGCCGTCAAAATCTCCCAAGGGCTGCGCAATGTGACGGATCAACATATCGTGAAGCAGTGTATTTCACTTTAAATGAAGACATGGCTTAAAGGACAAGCATCAAATTTTGCAAAGCATATTTACGTGGTAGAGCCATGCTGTAGCTATATTATTGGTATAGTTGTAGCACGAATGGGTCGGCTCGACCGGGGAAAGACCACGCTCTCATAGAATACTAGCGTAAACTAGCACCTTAACGCTGCTGTGTTTCGTATGGTGAGTGTAGAGAACCGGAGACCCTTTTTACTGGAAACAAGGCATTCCATCTGGTGACATTACATCTGCTTTTTAATTCATAATCGAGGATAGATGTAGATGTCTATGGGCCACAGTAACCACTTACCACCAGGTGAACTGTGTGCTCGTTTGTCATCCTTATCCTATAAAAAAAACCAAGCCAAAAATCTTAATTAAAAAAAACTGACAAACGGGCACATAATCCACCAGATGGTAAGTGAATGCTGTGGCCCAGAGACACCGACATCTAACCTCGATTAAGAATTAAAATGTAGATGCGTTGTTACCTATAAATAAATATAGACAATTTTTTGAAAAGCATTGTTTTGTGTAAGAGATTTAAAACAGATGAAAAATTTAAAGCCCATTTCATCAATTTAATTATGTTTAACCAGGCATTTACGAGGGTGACACTGAAATTTCTTCGAAAATCAAAAACTGAACAAACTAGCAAGTTCTTAGTTTTATTGTATCTTTTCAAAATAGTATCCATTTACATCAATACATCGCTGCATCCGATGGAACCACTGACTCGTCCTTAGGGGTGACTCTTCGACGGCATTTTGAAACGCAGCCACTGCTTCCTCGGTGTCCATAAAACGTTTTCCTCGAAATTTTTCTTTTATTTTCGGAAATAAATATAAATAGCAAGGTGCGAGGTCGGGGCTATAGGGCGGGTGACCCAGTAATTCCACGTCTGACGTCGCCAAGTAGTCGATTGTTTGCTTGGCGGTGTGCGACGAGGCGTTGTCGTGGTGAAGGAGGATCCTACTGCGAAGTCGTTTCTCCCGAACTTTTTCCAAGACAAGTGGCAAACAATTGTTAGTGTACCACTCTGCAGTAACTGGTTTTCGATCCTCTAAAACAATTGTTGCGTAATGACCTGTCCTTCCGAAGAACGAGGCCACCATCTTTTTCCCACGCTTCGACCTCTCTTCACTTTAGTTAGCAACTCCTCGGAAGGAAACACCCAGACAGCAGACTGTCCCTTAGTTTCAGGATCATAACAATAAATCCAGCTTTCGTCACCCGTAAGTATGTCGAACACAGCATTTGAGTCACCTCTGTTAAATCTTTGAACCATTTCACGACACCAATCAACATGACGGAGTTTTTGGGCCTGTCAAATTATGAGGTACCCACCGACCACAAAGCTTTCTGACCGCTAAATGTTCATGGAGGATTTTGTGCACTTGACTCATACCGATGCCTAAGCTTGTCCGAATCTGCTGATAAGTCACTCTTTTGTCAGTCAGTCTCTATCATACGCCGTCCCTCACGCAGATCATCGGTGGGATTAGTGTGACCATGTTTAAACTCATTAAACCAGTTGTAAACAACAGTGGCACGAGATAGGGCTTCAGCGTGAAAGGCCAATCGAAGTCTATCATAACTTTCTTGTTGACTTAAATGACATCGAAAGTCATAAAAAATCATTGTACGAAAATTTTCACGCGTTAAATTCGTGCTGACGTAACACAGACAATTTTCAATTTGCCGCCAAATCGTAAACAAATGACAAATTAATAAAACACATACACAATAATATTGGCAAAGAGTTCCATTTTCAAAATTTGAACTTATTTTTTCAGTGTCGCCCTCGTATTGTAAACAAATCTAAGAGTGAATTAAGTTTCAGATTTTTGTGAATATACCCACTTCGGGTGTGTTCATCTTGAGCCAGGTGTAGGCTTCGCGGAAGTCGTCGAAGATGATCCTGGCGCCATCGTGGCCGCGTGCCGACAGCACGATGGAGGGGGAGGAGTAGGCCTCTGACGTCACCCACGTGCAGTGAAACACGTATGACGTCAGCAGGCAGCCCAGTACGCATACGAACAGTGCGCCCACCTGACACACACACACTTATTTTTGAAGTGAAAATTTTAGGCGAATTAGGGCACAAAAGACTTTCTACCACCAGGGTGGCGCCACTTTGGATGAGGTGAAATATTTGACAGATTCCATAGCGGTGAAGTTATATTATTAGGAAATTGTTAGGGTTGATGTTTCTATCTGCAATATTAGTTATGTTTTGATATTAATTAGATTAGAAATGAATAAACCAAAACTACGGATATTAAAGTTAAAGTAGAAAAATAAAAAAAAGTTTTATATTTTGTTGTATGGACAAATTAAAGCTTAAAATAAAGAATGATGATATATAGGTTCACATTAAACTCTTTATCTCACCTCAGAGCGAAAGACTAAATTATTCTCGTGCTTCTTTTTCTTATCATGCTTCTCTATTTTAGGTTCAATGTCCTTCACGTGGAGACTAAGTAGACTGGACGCGGCCACGCCTGACACGATGCACATGACTGGGGCTAATACCAGCATAAGACGGACCATGACACCCTGTAAAACAGTGAATACAACATATTTATTAGGCATGTTACTTATTTCGAGGGATTACTATTAGGTTTGTTGTGAAGTCAGCGATCAAAGTGTATGGGTCATGGTGCGGAGGCAATGGAGAGTTTCTCGACAATGCCTTCTACACACTCAAGCTTAATTTTTCATCATGTTAAAACAAAAATATTACACAGGCATTACTTTCTGTTAACCGATTCAGTGCGGATGGAACGCCAAGCGTGCCATCGATTATTTTTGTGTGGCGTATGACACGCGAGTCGTGTCTTTTTTAAATCGTTATAACTCGCTCAAATTGCATTTTTGGTAGATTTATCCAGAACAAAATATTCATTATTTTGCAAGTAGTTCATGCCTACAGCTTCGTTTCTGGAAAGGAGAATGCCCATTAATGTATGGGATCCCGTACCATGTTGCATCAAAATCAAACTTCGTTTTTTATAGACTACACTGATCATATTAACTCCTACAAAAGTTATTTTTTTAAAAAAATCGGGTTATGGAGTTATTTTATAAAATCGAAAATAACCTAAAAACTAGGTTTTTTTATAAAGGATTATTATTATTTGATATTGAGATAAATGAAGACATAGCTTAAAAGACAAGCATTCAAGCCAAAAATCTAAATAATAATATTGATTAAAAATATATTGCGAGTAAATTGTTACGAAATAAACATTACCTATTGTATTCGTGTAGCATTCATTTCAATTTGATTAATAGTGAGTGATTAGATTGAAACCGATTTATCGAGAAGTGTATGTTGCAGTTTACACTATTGAAATTCCCAGTAGTAGCACGGAGTTTGGATTTGTGCCCGGTGTATGGCAAAAGGCTCAACCCCTATTACATGGGACGTATAACATAACTGAGGACTAGCGGGAGTACTACACACCTCTGCCTACTCCTTCGGGGAAATACAGGCGTGATGTTATGTTTATTAATTTAATGATAATGACTAGTAGGAGTACTACACACCTCTGCCTACTCCTTCGGGGAAATACAGGCGTGATATTATGTTTATTAATTTAATGATAATGACTAGTGGGAGTACTACACACCTCTGCCTACTCCTTCGGGGAAATACAGGCGTAATATTATGTTTATTAATTTAATAATATTTCTATCCAATTAGTTGTATTTAGTAAATTATCATCAATAATGTTCTGTGTCTATATTAGGCATGTTGGAAAATGTCGTGATTAATCGAAAATCGATCATTTAATACTCGATTTAATCGAAAATCGATTCTACTATGTTTGAATCGAATCGGAGATCGATCATTTTTTAAATGAATCGACATGCCTAATATAAACGTCATTTATAGGGAGTAAAACCATAGACATAAAGCATGGACTGAGCCTTCCCTAGCCAAATGTCAAATAAAATTGACTATACCCAATATCCATACTTTTAAACTTAAAAGTAAATTCCCTATTCAAAAATCAAATCCCCCGACGCGTAATGTCGTAAAAAATTATGAAACTAATTACTACAAAATTTTAGTCTTAATGCGCGAGACTTTTTGGTACCACTTTTGGTCATTATCCTTTTGAGAATTTGAAATTTTTAGGGGTTGACAACCTTTTTTTAACTTGTACATGGTACTCTTTTTACTGTGTGGGTTTTTTAAATCATGTTGTGGAAAAATAGTCTAATAAGTAACAAATAATAGTACTCATTGCGATCGCTCACAAACTGAAGTTGTAAATAAGTTTCTGGAAAACAAGTCTCCTGTTAAAAAGAAAACAATGCGTTTGTCTTATTGTTTAATTTTGCTTAAAATGGTTGAACTGCCGTCTTGATTACTATCATATGGCCGAATAGACCTACGAAGTACCATGTGATCTTGTGATGTGGTATAAGGTTTATTTTTGCTTGAAACAGTTCGAATCCGTTCATGCATAAAAAAAGTTCGCTAATAAATAGTCTTGTTCATCCGCCGCTGTACAGCGCCGGCGTTTTTTTTCCTTTTGAAAACACTTGTTTTGCTATTCTTACTAATAAGACGTTTTCAGATCGACTTTACTTTTACATTTGTATAACATTAAATAATATTTAACATTTGTAAATATCAATGAATCATAAACCTTATTTTTTCCAAATTAAGGTTCTTGATTGTTTGATATATACAAATGTTATTATTAGGTAGGTGGAAATTTAATTTAATAAAAACCAAGGTTTTCCAGGGTGAATTAGCTGTAACTACATATATATATAAATGATTTTTTTTATAAAACAAAAAATAGTATAAAAAGTTTGTAATCTCTGCATAAAAAAATTCACTTACTCTCAATTTCAAGTAGAACGCGTAGTTAGCCACTAAAAACAAGTATCCTTAGGTTTGCAACTGATGTTTGACGTCAACTAAACTTAATTAGGTCTAAACAAGTGAAAAAAGCATAAAAAAGAAAATTATTTTTACACATGGCTGATGGCACAATAGGCGTGTCATCAACTTCTATGGCGATTGCCACAGCTAAAAGTTGTCGAAAATTGGTGCCACAACGAATCGGTTAAATATGTAAGTGGAGTTTTCTCAAAATCATAATAAACTGTTGCCAACCTGTTGTCAAGCATGCCAAATATGACAAAATTCCCCCTATGGCAATCTATGGTGTAGGGCTTGTATTCAGAAGTGGACTTTTATAGGTTGTAATGGATGGACGGATGGAGGTGTATGCCTTATATTTGTGACCTTAGATATCAGAAAATAAGTTCAAAAAATACCAAGTTTTATGGTAATCACATGCATGGAATGAAACAAATTTTTAGGAATTTTACTGTTTCATTTTTCGAATGCTTTTGTAGCATCCATCGCTAAGACGGGACTGAGGTGTTCAACATCCTGATATCATAGTTAACCAAATAGTAAAAGAAAATTAGCTTCAAAATCGTCGATTAGACCAAATAATTCATGTAGTTTTGAAAGCTGGTACAGTTATTCCTTAAGGTGTCCAGATGAATATACTAAAAGTCCCCGAGGGAGGGACACAAGCCGGCGGTGGGTGAGGGGAAAAGGTCTCTTTTTCCTGTAAATAGCTGACGTTGTATCACACCTTGATAATTGAAGGGCAAAACATCAATTATCAAGCTTTTTGATCAAAAGCCATTACTAAAGGAAATAGCAACTGTATTTTATGACCCAACATCAACATCGGATGTTATAGCACAAGCCGGAGAAAAAAATGTTTTTTAAATTTTAACACAACTTTGGGCGTAAATTAGTAGTAATAAAAGAAGTGTCAAATTTCCAAAACAAAGTCGGTACCGACAAAGCTCAATTATCGAAGGATTCAATATATTTTCTTTGTAATTGATTTATGCAGTAGTTTTTTTCATAAAACTCGATTTTCCGAATGCCTTTTCGTATTTTTTTACGCGTGTTTTACTATGAATTATCGTGCATCTCACTGAATAATGTTTTCCCCGGTGCGGTGCGGGAGGACGACGCTCACGCACACATGCACATGCCGTGACGCGCGCTTATTTGAGTTTTATTCGAAACGAAAAGTTTTGCTATTTTGTTATTTGCAAGCCAAATGGCATGGAAATTGATATAATTGAAAGGGATGATGCATTTTGGACGACAGACAAAATTTTAAAATTAGATAACTTTTATCAGAAATGTTTTTTGCCGAAGCTGATAGATCCCCGTTACCCCCGCAAACTACAATTTAGAAATCGAATGTAAATCAAATTGACATAAGCACAGACAAAAATAGCGGAATATAAATAAAATAAAAAAAAAACGATCCCAAAATTTTATTAATGTTCTGCTAATTTTATCTGTACCTATGTCAATTTGATTATATTCGATTATAATTATATTCTCAGACATGCAGGTTTCCTCAGGATGTTTTCCTTAACCGCTGAGCATGTGGTAAATCAGCACTTAAAATTGCAACAATTTCATTGGTGCCGGCGGGGATTGAACCCGGGTTGCTCGCGTACTGTGATACTTACAGCGAGCGCTAACCATCTGAGCTACCATGGCTATCAATAAAAATGTTATAAAGGAAATAAATAATCAATAAAGATTTACAAAACAGTTTAATTATTTATTCGACGACTTTTGCGGCGGACAAACTAGGTATATTAAGTGGGATTATCATAGGTACCTACTGTTATTACCTAGATACCTACAACCTACAATAAAACAAAATATCACAAACCGTCGCCGCGTCGTGGACACTAAAATGTAAACTTTAGGTAGGTACGTCTGCACTAAGAAAACAGTCTTGATGGGTCACTTGTCTTAATAAAAACATGTGTTTAAAAACATGTGTAAAAAAAGTAAGAAGACAGGTAAGTAAGTATTTTAGAAAACAATTTAGAGGTAGGCAGAACTAATTACAATTATTATCTAAATATTATAAATGCGAAAGTTTGGATGTTTGGATGGATGGATGGATGTATGTTACTCAATCACGCCAGAACGGCTGAAGGGACCTGGATATAGGGCGGTATGATGTGTGCATCGTGTTCGTGTAACTTCGTTTTTGTTCGAACGGTTCGGAACGCCGTTCAAACAAGACGTGCGTGAAGACTAGCGTCTAACTGCTGATCACTGATACTATCTCTGTCGGGCACGATGCCAGGTGATATAGCGTGCTTTTTGGCCACGCCCACCAATGAGTTCGAGCCCGCAACTTGTGCCACCTTAAGTGTAGTCTTATCTGTAACGGCTGCCTAGGAGCTTGTACTAATGGAGCCCCCGTCGATGTTGATGATAAAGATGACGAAGATGAAACACAATTTGATTGATAAGTCGGCATATTCGTGCAAAAAAATTGTATAATTTTTCAGAATTAAAATTTGTATAACGATTTATTATGATTTTATAACCTTTAATACTCTGTATCTCCTAAAGTGTTGATCGTACAGTAATCTGGACACCTCAAGGAATAACTGTACCAACTTTCAAAACTACATGAATTATTTGGTCTGATTTCCTTAAATTTCCCAGGCTAAAAGCTACCTCTAGCTTTTAGTAAATAATTTTTATTTATTAATTATTTTATAAATACATATTTTTATAAAATAATTGTAAGCACTTACTGCAAAATAGATGCTGAGAACTCCATACAGTATGATGAAGATGTTGGCGTCGGTCAGCTTACTAAAGCAGAAGTACAAGCCCGCAGGGAAGAGGAACACCAGAACTTGCAAGTCGAAGTAGAAGGAGGACCATGACGTAGGCTGGTGCTCGGACACCGACGCTGGAAATCACACGTTTATATATGTAGAACAAGTCTCCAATTTATTTTATATAAATTGGTTACCCAGCTTGATTCTTACTTACCAATAATAGGAATGTGATTCTTAGCATATGAAGGGTCAAGCAGCGAGTAGAATCTTCCGGTCCATGGTGAAATTTTGCCTGCATATTAAAAAAATGCAATAAATAAAGATATAAATAATGTGAGAATTGATTATTAAAATACAAGAATTATTAAAATATCTTTTAAAAAATCGTCCATCGCTACACAACTTTGTTCTAATTGAGTTAAGCAAATAAGCATAAACCTATGTTCATACATACAGTGCATGTATACATTCATCAACTTCTTTGATAATACATTAAATACTATGGAATATCAGAAACAAAAGAAAGCGCAAAATGGGCGGGGCACGCATGCCACAAATAGGCGCAGTACTGCCTAAGTGACCGTCAGTTGTAGGCTTATATTTTTAGGAGCTAACGTGTCGTTACTTATCACATATTTGCGTACATATGCCGTATTGTGCAACAATGGAATGCAAAAATGAATATAAAATAACGCAATTTCTAACGAATTTTGTCAAGTTACTAATTTAATTAACATACTTTAGTAACGGTTATACGTCGATAGGTTGTTCTTGTGGTATTATGTCATGTAGTTCTTTGCATCAGCATTGTGACTATAATAGCGTAAAGTTATTGATGCGACATGGTGGTGGTTACATCTAGCGTCGAGTAACAGAATTTGTTCGTCAATCTTCAAATCTTTTTGTATAAAAGACATAATGCTCTCTATTTGTACAAATTTATGAGGCGTTTTCAAATTGATCACCGTATTACTGCGAAATATCACGTAACGTCACGAATTTTCTAGATTAAAAGAAAAATGACCTCTATATATAATAACTTATGGTTCATACTCAAGCTGGTGAGTAACACAAAACATTTCTCTATTTTTTCTTAGTAACCAATCACACGCGACAAATTATTGAACTGTTGCAAAAATGTCGGTAGACATTTCTTTCCTTGCTAATGTGTGGGATTGGCGACACTGGTTCTCGTACAAATCGTGCGCTTTTCCACTTCCTCTTGTTTTAATATATATTTGTTAAATAAGATTAATATCCTGTTATACACAAGTCCTATATCTACTAGATGACGTTGCCTATTTCAGAACTAAATTGGATAATTGCGTTAACAACCAGCTATACAATTATACACAAGCCATGTATCTACTAGATGGCATTGCCTATTTCAGAACTAAATTGGATAATTGCATTAACAACCAGCTATACAATTATACACAAGCCCTATATCTACTAGATGGCATTGCCTATTACAGAACTAAATTGGATAATTGCATTAACAAACAGCTATACAATTATACACAAGCCCTATATCTACTAGATGACGTTGCCTATTACAGAACTAAATTGGATAATTGCATTAACAAACAGCTATACAATTATACACAAGCCCTATATCTACTAGATGACGTTGCCTATTTCAGAACTAAATTGGATAATTGCATTAACAACCAGCTATACAATTATACACAAACCCTATATCTACTAGATGGCATCGCCTATTACAGAACTAAATTGGATAATTGCATTAACAACCAGCTATACAATTATACACAAGCCCTAAATCTACTAGATGGCATCGCCTATTACAGAACTAAATTGGATAATTGCATTAACAAACAGCTATACAATTATACACAAGCCCTATATCTACTAGATGACGTTGCCTATTTCAGAACTAAATTGGATAATTGCATTAACAACCAGCTATACAATTATACACAAGCCCTATATCTACTAGATGGCATTGCCTATTACAGAACTAAATTGGATAATTGCGTTAACAACCAGCTATACAATTATACACAAGCCATGTATCTACTAGATGGCATTGCCTATTACAGAACTAAATTGGATAATTGCATTAACAAACAGCTATACAATTATACACAAGCCCTATATCTACTAGATGACGTTGCCTATTACAGAACTAAATTGTATAATTGCATTAACAACCAGCTATACAATTATACCCAAGCCATATATCTACTAGATAGGGGTTGCCTATTACAAAACTAAATTGGATAATTGCGTTAACAACCAGCTATACAATAACATATCTATGTCACACTAAGTTAAAAATGGACCTTAGTCTAAGTATTTACTCAAAGAATGTTTAGGGCACTAGTTATTATTTATACATAGCAATGGGCACTAATTCTGCCTTTTGTATTCTTTTGTAATAGGGAATGCAATAAAGAATAAATAAATAAACTTTTACTGTTCTGCCAGACTTTAATTGTGGCTCCATGGCTGAGCATTGAATTGCGGCGCTGAGGGCTACGGGCTCGAATCCCGCACGGAACAAGTATTTGTATGGATTACAAAGAATTGTTCCAGTTTTGGATATTTAACTTTGTGCAATTTATGCATGTAAGAGTAATTGAACCATGTAAATAATGGGACTCGATTGTTTCACCATTAGTTGTTTCTAATGTGTAAACCTTAACATGTACAACATAGGGTTCAAATTGCTATAGTGCGTATATTAAAGTGCAATACGGACCTGTCACTGTGAGCGCGACGGCAGCAGTACCAAGTGTAGCCAACAATGTGCTGAGCAGCGCTTTGAACAGAAGCTCGAAGTTTGCGGGCGACAAACGCGCGCGCAAATATTGGGCAAATGCGTACAATTGACATAATCCAAACGTGCCTAACGCCTGCGGAGGAAATTTATATCAAATTTATTGTTCCAGTCAGATGCAATAATTAAACAAAACACATAGTATTTGATCAACATCAATCTCATTCTATTCATTCATTACAGCGTAACAAAGGTCCACTCCTGAACATATGCCTCTTCTATAATATCCTATTCAACAAAAGATATATATAATTACGTGTCAAAACCGAAAATATTAAAAAACTGCGGTTGCCAATCTGCCAGCCAAGCTTCGCAACTATGACATAATATGAGTCAATCTATGGGGGAGTCCTATGTTCAGCAGTGGATATTTATAGGCTGTAATGGATGGATGGATGAATCTTTCATTGGAGATCCTTTATAAAAAAAAATACAAAGTCATAACACCTACCTAGAGGCACCCCAACATATATAAATATAATTTTATAAATACAGCTCCAATATTATACTATAAATACAGCTGGAATATTTTACGAAAGAGAGGGGAATCCCAAAGAAATTTTGATACTGGTTCAAAAGAGCTACCCTTCAGCAGATTATATTTGTAGAATATGTCACTATACTATTTGTCTAGTGTTGGCAACATTAAAAATAATGTAATAGTAAATATAAAAAACTGTCCTCAAATATACGCTTACCACAAATAGCGATTAATTAATGAAATATGATAATGAATGTAAAAGATTTTATTTAGCTATTGTACTACTCTGTCAAGAAAGTACCGGGAAAAGATCAATAATACACAAAATGTTAGTTATTCATCCAAGTTTATTTTATCACCTTCAAAGTATGCTCCATCAGAAACAATACACTTTCTCCAACGAATAATCCAACCATCAAAACATTTTTTAAACGCTTTTTCCGGAATTGAGTTCAGTTCTCGCTGCAAATTCTCCTTTATGTCTTCTACTGAATGAAAACGGGTGCCACGAAGTGGTAATTTGAGTTTGGGAAAAAGAAAGAAGTCGTTAAAAGATCTGGAGCCAGATCTGATAAATAAGGTGGCTGCTCGATGGTATTTGTTGAGGTTCTGGTCAAGAATTCGTTCACAATGAAGGCCTTGTGCGAAGGCGCATTATCGTGGTGCAAAATCCAAGAATTTTCTTTCCACAAATCTGGCCTTTTTCATCTAATTTGCTCTCTTAAATGCCGCATAACGCTCAAATAATATTCTTTATTTACCGTTTGACGTCCCTGCAAAAATTCCGAGTGGACAACACAGCGATAGTCAAAGAAAACAGTCAACATGACTTTAACTTTTGATCGACTTTGGCGTGGTTTTTTCGGTTTCGGTTCAGTTGGAAGGCGCCACTCCGAAGCTTGTTGACTAGTTTGACATGCATCAAACTCTTAAGCCACGTCTCGTCACCAGTAACAATGCGTTTTATGAATGTTGGGTTTGAATTGACTTGTTCAAGCATGTCCTCAGCGACTCTTATGCGATTGAGTTTTTGGAGAAAATTCAGGTCTTTTGGGGCTAGCTGAGCGGCAATATGTTTCAAACGCAAGTGACTATTTAATTCTCTCTCAAACTTGAATGAGCATTTTCAGTCACTATTTCCTTCACTTTTGCGATGTTAACTTCAGTTACAGACATTGATGGACCAGACATTACAGACCAGAGCGAGGCAAATCACACATCACACCTCAACCGCTTTTGAACACTTTGTACCACTCATAAGCACGTGTTTTTGATAAAGTCGATTCACCGTAAGCCTTCTATAACATTTTCAGTGATTCCGAACACGAAATTCCATTGGCGATGCAAAATTTAAGATAAACTCTTTGTTCAATGTTTTTGTCCATTGTGAAATTCACAATACACACTAGATATGATATAACTAAAAACAGCACTGTATTTAATCTAAATAACAGATGTAATTCAAACTCCGCGCCAAAATGGAAAACAGTTGTGCCAATCTAACAACAAAAAAAAAAAAAAATTTAATTTGGAACCATAAACAAATCATCCATTCCCGATACTTTTTTGACTGAATGTATATCAAGAAAATATTTTGTGGGTTACAAAGCATTTTATTTACTTACCAGCATATGCTCGGAACTCTGCACAGGTTGGAAGCCCACGAATGAAATCTGCATGGACAATATTGTCCCTACACAATACAGTGTGCTGTAGGCAACATAAACTCGAGCTGAAAAACGTCCCAGCATCATCAGTGCTAGGACATGAAGTGGGATGAGGTTTATAAGAAATACATAGCCACCCCATGATGATACCTAGAACGAAAAATTTTACAATAATTAAAGAAATATGTATAATTAATTAATTATGGCTCATTTCTTAGATGATTCAACTTTAAAGAAAATATATAAATAAAATATTATGTCAATTTTAAATAAATTACTGGTAAATACATTCCAATTTTAGTTTAACAGTTGAATGATTCAAAAGTAAATGTAATACAGAGCTTCGTCTGTCTCCCTTTCGTAAGTTAATTCTGCTAGGATAATCTCAAAAACTATGTAACAAAGTTAAAATTAAACGCTGCTAAGCTATATTTTTTTTCATGACATTTTTTCATTTCAGAACATTATTTTTTTCTAATAGCAACCTAAAATCTTCCCTATAAACCAATAGTATTAAATATGTAATATTTTTTTTTATAGAAGAGGGGGCAAACGAGCATGCGGCTCACCTGATGGTAAGTGACTACCGCCGCCCACGAACAACCGCAACACCAGGGGAATTGCAGGTGCGTTGCTGGCCTTTTAGAAAGGAGTAAACTTTTTTCTTGAAGATCCCTAAGTCGTATCGGTCCGGAAAAATCTCCGGTGGTAAACAATTCCACAGAGAAGTTGTACGAGGAAGAAAACTCCTAGTAAAGCGCACAGTGGTGGACCGCAAAGCATCCAGATGATGAGGATGGTATAGTGAACAGCTGGAATTAATCCGAACAATTCCTCAGAGCACTCCCCGTGGTAGATTCGATAGAAAATGAAAAGGGATGCAACATCCCTAAGCAGCGCCAGTGAATCGAGCCGATCAGAAAGAACTCGGTCGTCGATGATTCGAACCGCTCTGCGCTGGATGCGGTCAAGTGGAAGGAGCTGGCACTGGGGTGCTCCGGCCCAGAGATGAGAACAGTATTCCATGTGAGGCCGAATTTGCGCTTTGTAAAGTTGCAAGCGATGTGCCGGCATGAAATACTGTCTCGCTCTGCTGAGCACGCCAAGCTTTTTAGAGGCCAATTTGGAGGCCCTTCCAAGTGACCACGAAACTGCAAGCTATTCCATATGTCGACGCCGAGGATTCAGATGCTAGCTGAGGCAGCAAGGGGAGTGCCTTGAAACTGAGGAGATACGACAAAGGGGTTCTTTTTAGCGGTAAACGTGCAAACTTGTGTCTTCTGGGGATTGAACTGGACTAAATTTAGTCACCCCCAATCCGAGACTTTGTTCAGCAAAGACTCGACTTCAGACACAAGTTTGTCCCGGTACTCGGCGACGTTTTCCCGAGAAATATTAGCACGGCTGGTATATAAGGCATCACCAGTGCTGTCGTCTGCGTAGCAATGAACGTTACCAGTTTGCAACATATCATTGATATGCAGGAGAAACAGCATTGGTGATAGCACGCAGCCTTGTGGAACAACAGCATTGATAAGCTTGTAATCAGAGCATGCACCGTCAACTACGACCCTGATGCTCCGATAAGCGAGGAAACTGGTGATCCATTTGCACAATTTCTCAGGAAGCCCATAGGAAGGGAGCTCCGAACGAAGCGCTTTGTGCCAGACCCGATTGAAGGCCTTCGCTATGTCTAAACTAACGGCCAATGCCTCCCGTTGGACTCTAATAGTATTAAATATGTTACTAGTATGTACTTAGTATGTATTATATGATATCAATCACCATTCCGGTGTTCCCTCCCTAATTCTAATGACATATTATAAATAATAAATTAAACTTTTCTATAAAAATATAAAAGGCTAAAGTTATGTATGGAAGCGCAAAAACTAACAAGTTATTAAACTTATCAGTGTGAAACTTCCACCTGATTGATCTATGATTGACTTATCTACTACTGCATCACACTTTGTGCAGTAATAATAAGCATGTTATAGATGCTTAGATTGGTCAATCAAATTGATTTGCAATTTAAAATTATAGTTTTGTAAAACATATACTAATAACTTTATCTTACACCACCAACAACAAATTATTGGTCTTAGATTTCTTACCATGTAGAAGTATGCCAGAGCAGTCATTGTAGCCCACAATATAGTTCCAGTGTTGACTGCTTTAATCCAGAAGTAGTAAGTGAGCAACATGCAGAAGATGGCGATGCCCTCATTGTCATAACTACCAGCAACGGAACGACTGATATAGCCAGGGACGATGGCAATCATTGCTGCTGCAACTAAGCCAGCACCTTCATCCTGTTGAAACAAAACTATGGTATGTAATATCAGGCTAAGATTTATTGATTTTTTAATTATTTGGTGATTATAACTTTAAATTAAATTTGACACATTAAGAACTTAAGTGATGTGGTAATTTCTAAGATTATTTAAATTTGTTCTGGAAAGACATTGGTTTATTATGCCTCCAAAATTAATAATACAATTAATCAAAAAGTAGGTTTACCTTGAGCTCCTTAGTCAGCAAGTATGTGACAATAGTAGTGAGAGAGGAAAAGAATGGTGCTAGAAAGACACAAACATTCCTAATATCTATGGTAATGTTTAGAAACTGCATGATATTGTAAAGTGTAGCTGACGTCACCATAAGCCCAGGGTATATTGTTCCTGCAGAGAAAATATAAATAGTGAGAAACATATACTAGAACCTACATGGTTCTAGTAAATGTTTTTGAAAGATCTAATTCTCATATTATGTTGTCATTATGTTAACTTTTATTGAGAAGTTTAATTACCTCCTATGATACGTCCCAATGGATACCATGCTCGGTCATCAAACCAATTGTGGAACTTATAAAAACCTTCCTCTGTAAGGTACCGTGTGGTTCTGTAGTTGAAATATGGGTCAAACTCATGGATCACACTCTCAAAACGAAGCACCGAAAATAGCCTAGTTGCAAAAGCTGAAACAATTATTATTAAAACATATTAATCTCATTTTAGTAAATGCATTATATGAGAATTTAATACAATAATTATAATAAAATTCAAGTACTATATTGATTTGTGACTAAACATGAACATTATTAAAGGTATACCAGTAAATTATTCCGAAATTTTATACATTGGAATTGAGAGAAATATATATGTTTAATGTTTGGCCAATTTTCAAATTGAGTCCTTTACATAATAATTTCATAATTTCTCTTTCCTGGATTAAATTGTTTCTTTATTGTATAGCACTAGAGCCAGGTATGGTGATTGTAATTGTAGCTAGTGGGAGTTGTTCCATGTCTGCATTGATGTTTTCTATTATGATAAAATTTTGTAACCTAAATTAATATATTTATATGGTATCAGCTTACAATCAATACAGATACATTAACACAATTTATTGAAATCCAGTCAAACGTTAAAACGTAGCCAAATACGTTTCTCACCATAGTTACACTGTTCAACTGTCTGAAAGCCCACAAATTAACTTTACAATAAATTTTGTTCAATTTATGGGAAATTAATGAATATCTTTTTAGGTAATAAAAATAAATAAGGCAGGCATCTTTAGTATCTGCAGAGTAAATGAGTGAGGCCGGCACAATTTGCCGTAGTTATGACAGAATAGCGAAACTAATGAGCTGCGCTTACACCAATGTTATTTATATCCAAATAAAAGCAGAAAATATAAAGAAATAACTTACATAGGATTGCTGCCATTGATAAAACAGCCAACTTTATAAACGTGAGCTGTTTATCAGAAGAGAGATGAGGCAGTTTAGCCTTAGTATGTGTCTCTACAGTCATCTTTGATACAATTTATTTGACTGCAGTGACTAAACTTAACATTAAAATAGTTATTACTAATGAACACTACACAATATATAATAAATTTGCCGGCAACCTATTCATTTATTGCAAAGCTATCTGGCAAACGGCTAATGAAAACGAATGTTTGACGTCGTTGACACTTAGCGAGCAGCGTGGCCCAATAGGGCTTTCACACAATTGCTATGTTATCGGTTAATCGATTTTTTGATGTAGATAAAAAATATCCAACATCTTAAAAATTATTACACGTACATCTTAAAATTATTTTAATTTATCCTGTATAACTAATAATTTATCTAACCCCAATGAATTACAACATTTTCGTTTTCGTTTGCAACATTTGTTATCAAACTCGACAAAATTGACAATAATTATAATATATAATTTATAGGTATTTGAATCAATGTGTACAAAAATCGGTAATAAAAATGATTTAACTTTACTTGCATTGATTTGTATTTATATAACTATGTGCTAGCGATGCCAATTTACTTTCTTTAGAGCTATATCTAGTCCCTTTTCAGCTCGTTTCGTCTTTTATTTAATGAATAATAATTTATAGAGGCCATTTACGTAGCGACGGTAATACGGACCTTCGGTCAAACGATTGCAATAACAGTACGATTAGCACAGATGCTTTGCGATTTGGTTGAACGGACGATCCGCTAGAAACCAAAGAGTGTAATATAATCAATCGTTTATCGAAAAATGATGAACAGTCACCGTCTGTTATTACTCAAGGAAAGTGGTGTTCTATGCTGCGTAAATCATTACATTGTAAATAAAAATAAATAAAAAAGAAAAGCTGCATTATTAACAGTTTCCATGTCCGCGAAACAGACTCAATAGTTAAACAATTGAAATGTTCATAAATGATTAATGGGACAGGAAAATGGTCACGATAACATTATTAGAATTTGTAGCATGAAGAAAAAAATTGATTTAATTCCAGGAAGGGGAAATACTATTTGGCATTTGTATGTAAAAATCCTATAGAGCAATTCTAAGTTATTGATTACAATATTCCAAACTCTGTGCTGACCACAAGTCCGAATCTCTATTGAAAGCGGTCGTGAATTTGTTTTAGTAATTTTCTTACATTTTCTTCTTTCCTTGACAACTAAATATAACTCTCAATAACTTACGTTACATTAGTCTTAATATGATACCAGTAACCCTAACAGCGTTTCTTCATTGTTCTTGTTTGAAAACTTTGCTGCTGAAATATGTGTCGATTGTTTTGTTATCATCGATTACATAATCAATCACGATAATTATAACCGATTACAGTTATTCAATAACATAATCGATTATGTTCATCACTATTACGACTTATCTCGACCAATCTCGACCCTGCGCGACCTCGACTCGACCATAGACTTCGAACATACTGGTGTAGACTACATATTTATTTATCTATGGTGTAGACTCGACATTGTATACAATTAATTATCTATGCGACATTAGGAGTAGGCTGTAACAGATAAAATCGCATATCTGTTCTGCCTGTTCCAAATCCACATAACAGTTCCAAAAACCTGTTGCAAAACAGCAGTCTGTTACTACAGTCTTGATAGGTACTTCTCTTTCTAACTAAGGTGTTGAACCTATGCGAGAAAAGGACAGAGCTTGTGACAACAGTAGCAGGGTGTCACAGTGTAACAGTAACATTTTGTATCTTATTCTAATAAAGGTAACTGTCATATGTATTGAATAAAGAAAAGCTTGTGACAGTTGTATAAGGAATTTTGTTATCTCACTGGACAGGAGCTGTTCTTTCAGTTTGTCACAGTGACAGTCTGCTATTTTAAGATACTTCCATAGGGTACTTCTCTTTCTAACTAAGGTGTTGAACCTATGCGGGAAAAGGAAAGGGCTTGTGACGAGTAACATGGTGTAATTACATTTTTTATCTTATTCTAACAAAGGCAACTGTCATTTGTATGAATAAAGAAAAACTTGTGACTGCCTTTTAGTGTATTTGGTATCTCGTGGAACAGGAGATGTTCATTCAGTTTGTTAGTCACAGTTACAGACTGCTATTTTAAGATACCTGATTTTTTTTATTTGATACGATAAATACGCCTCACTCCTATGCGATATCGTCTCCGGTTTCGTCCAGTGATGCCATTTTAGTGCTTTGGGCGCTATATCTAGCGCTTTTTGCAGTGTATACCGCGCATTTCAAAATTTTAGCACCTAGCGCTTAATCTAGCGCTTTTTTGGTTATCTAACTCTTTTATACTTTATGTCATGACAGCAGTGTTAGTCTACATTACCGATAGACTATAAGCGGGGAAATCCCCTTTATTAAAATTTTCGTTCATGGTTTAGGCAACGCATTTGTTTTCCTTTATTGAGTTACAGTCAGTTGTTTAGAGTACATCTAAGTTAAAAGTTACTTAGAAGTTACAATACAAAGAAAATGTATAGCATACCGCATTCAAATGCTGACATCGAACATCTGTTCAGTTTTATGAATGTTGTTAAAACTAAGTTGCGAAATACATAGTACTTTAAAACAATTAATGCCATTTTAATTGTTCGTAGAGGACTAACTGCTGTTGACAGCAATTGCTATAATTATAACCTTCCAGTCGATGTCTTGCGAAGTAGGTATTGGGACATCGGAAAATATAGCGAGAAAAAAACTTAATGTTGTTTTCTTTATTATGATGATAACGAAATTAAACGATTTGGTTGAACTTTGTTTATCTTTTTTATTATAATTATAATTAAAAAAAATGTAGTAATTTAGCGCGAAATCAAGCGCTTTTTTTGTCGTCCTAGTGCTAAATGAGTTTTTTGATCTGGCATCACTGGTCTCGTCTGTGTGAATCTGTGTCTGTGATCCTGTGATCTGTCGTCTGTCGAAAGTTTTTGGCGGGAACTTGACCGATGGCGGTATGCTGCTCCTGTATTATTGTTTAAATAATGGTTTGAAGTGGATTGTGATATGTAAAAATAGTATTTTATTAATACCTTTGGATTTAGGTGACTAATAGGAAGAGCGAAGATTCGTATTATGACGGTGACTTCATAAAGCTATTCAAAACCTTTCAAGTGATGTCTGACGGAGATCCCTCCCTTGAAGAAGATGTACCAAAGCCTCTATTGGAAAGACCTGAAGAAAATTTATTTACTCCGAAGATAGCAACTCCTATTTACGCTGGCGGTGTGAAATTACAACACAAGAAGTCAGACGCTATTGAAACAGAATTATTTCTGACTGACTCGCAAAGAAATGACCTTGCTTTCCAAGAGTTATTCCAAGGTGGAGATGGAGATTATATCGAAGTAAGTCAGATGTATAATATTGCATATGTGTATTATGTTTACTGTGTTCTAAATATTGTGAATTAAAATATAATAATATAAATTGACTGAAAGAGCAGTTGTTCAATATAGCTAATTTAAGGGTATTTTCCTAAATTAATTGTGCAAACACTTTATAGCAGTCTGAGTAGAACTAAGGCCTACCTTTAGATTAACTTTCCAAAGATAGCACTTTCAAATAACTACAATTTGAAAGATCTTTTTAATATCATGTACAATTTTCAGCGCAATTTCAGCAAAATTAAAAACAATTACAATATTCTACATTAGCGTCCACATTGGACATGATGAGTTGTTTATACAAGTTGTGTTAGGGTTTTATGAAATTGTGCGATTTGTGGCCCTAGATGGGGCCCCTGTTTGGGCGGAGGCTAAGCGGAGAGGAACATTGCCTTTTTGAGAAGACCTCGGAGGGTGTTGGCCGTTGGGGTCATACGAGGATATCACACTATCTTCTATTAGGCAGTTTTGTTATTAATTATTAGGTAGTTTTGACAGTCCTCTCTTGATTTTAACCTAACACTACCTAAAGACGAAGAATTCTGACGAGACCGAAACAGGTGAAAATCTGAAGGTACAAGGTCAGGGCTATATGGTGGATGCATTAACACTTCCCAACCAAGCTCTCTCAAGTTTTGCTGAGTGAGCAATTTCTTGCTTGAGTCTCATTAGATGTTGGCAGTAGAGATCTGAATCGATGGTTTTGCCCGGCGGTAAAAGCTCATAATAAATGATGCCCTTCCAATCCCACCGTACACACAGTATCACCTTATTGCGTGTTAATCTGGGTTCTTATTTTTTTGTCTAATCCTAAGTGTCTTAAAATATCCCAATAAAGATTTTATTTTTTGCAGACATTTTTTTAACAACAATTTTGTTTAGGTATTAAGTACTTTTTAGCTTTTGGGAAATTAAACATTAATTTATGCTTGTGTAGAATCACAGACATACATATTATTATAGTCATTATGAAATAGAAGCGTTTTACCTGAAATAAAACACATATTAAAATACTTACCTTACTGGAAGCTTTACATTGAGCATTTCCGATTCTGTCGTTTTTTATCAGTTTTCTTACTTTTATCGATGTGATATCCGGTCCAGTGTCGTCACCTGGTGATCGAGGTTGCCATTTTTAGTTCATAAAATGTGTAGCACTGATTTTTTACTCATTGGCTCAATTTTCACCAGGCAGTAATCGAATTAAAACTTCAAGTGAGGTAAGTATTTTAATATGCGTTTTATTTCAGGTTTAACGCTTCTATTAAATCACTTGACCGTCACTGGAAGCTTTACATTGAAACCGGTTTGCTGTTGCCTGGTGACGCCATTTGTTTAAGAACACCAATGTGATAATAGTATTAATAATTACACAATGTAGAATTAATCACAATAATTTATTGGATTTAAATTATTGTGATTAATAATATAATTATAATCAATTTAAGGGAGTAAAACAATTTGAAACATTTGTCGGATCACTGCAGTTAATCACTTCTCTTCTGTAATATTTTTTAAAAACTATTAGCTGATTGACAATTACCACGGGCCAAAATTTCGTCCAGTGGGTGATTGTCGTACCAACTTTTTGAAGCTACTGAAGATCGGATGCTTCCTGGTGTTGCAGAAATGCCAGCTTCCTTGGAAATAGTTTTTACCCAGCCCGCAATGACTGTACGTGAAGCGGGTTTAGCTGCACCTCTTTAAGTGTAATAAATAGGTTAGAAGATCGTGCAGAACTGCGTCTTTCATTTAATAATGTTATAGTTTGTTCTATCCAGAACAGAGGATTTAGGTTGCAATGATTATTATTTGCAACAAATTTCCATCCAGATTGTCTATAATCACTTGATCAGTTTTAGAGCCAATTTTAGGCCAAAATATTATACTATATTCAGATTTTATGCAGTGATTAGGATCTACTCTTAGTAACGTCAAATCATGTAAACGTCTACCCCAGTATATAAGTAATAAAGTTTTATTGGAATCTACTTTGTAGGTGGTCAAAAATGAAATTAATTCACTAACATTCTAAATATGTGGTTTAGACTCTTTCGGATTTTTCAGAGAAATTTATTTAAGTACATGCTTAACGAGAATGTGTGAGCTTAGATGTGTTGAATTTTCAACGTTACACAGAGTAGCAACTACAGACTTATGTAAAAGTCGTGTATTGTATGTCAAGCCATGGATTAAATATAAGTCTGATAAAAATTGCACTAGTTGTGAAATGTAAGACCATGAAACCCAGCGTTTCCAAACTGGCTCATAATTTTTCAAAGTAGACTTTCGCCATGAATTTTTAAGTAACTTGAGTTGTTCAGTGTTCCATGTTTCTACCTCCTTGGACCACCCCCACATTTCCACACCTCGAGTATGATGTTCTCCACATTCGGGGGTGGGTGTCCAGTTGATGTGTCGACTAGGTGATTCTGAAGGTTTTTCAAAGACATCGGTGCTGCGAGTGCCCGAACTTTGAGGTCCGCGCGCCAGAATACCTTTTCCCATCTGGGGACAATTAACAGAAATATTCCTGTCGATTGATTCAGGTGGGCTAAGACTTTGGGAACTAGAAAGGGTGGTGGGAATACCCATGCAAGCGGGTAGTTCCATGGAGTATTGAACGCGTCGTGAAATATGGCTTGAGTATCTCTCACATCGCGATATATAATTGTACACTACATGAGCCATCTTCAATGCAAACAGATCTACCATTGGGGTTCCCTATTTTGCAAACACCGTTTCCACACAAAATGGCAGTAGGTGCCATTCCGGAGGATGGCGAAAACGCGATAAGTGATTGGCATGGTTGTTGTACTTGCCGGGGATATAGTGTATGCTAAAATGTATTTGATGTCGATCCAGCAAATTCAAAATCTTGTACGTTATTTCCATTAACGATTTTGATTTCGTACCTCCTTCTTTTCGAAATTGAGCGACTGCAGTCTTGTTGTCGCTCTGTATAAGGATTGAGCTGTGACGCAATAATTGGACTTGACTTTGAAGAGCATAAAGTATGGCCAACATTTCTTTTTGATTGCAATGAATACCTTGCTCTTCTTCTCTCCAAGTCCCCGAGAGAGCCATATTGTTCAATTGTGCTCCTCACGCTTGGTCCGATGCATCTGTAGCTAAGAATTTTTTTGGTGGAGGGTAATGTAGGGATGTTGATGACTGGCAATTGTGAATCCACTACTTCAAGTCTTGGCGGGCTTCTTCTGGTAAAGTGTGCATCTTCTGTGGTTGCTTTAATACAGTGTTCATAACCATTAATAAGCTTTGATGATGGAGCCGGCCTCTTGGAACAACAAAACTGGCAAAATTCAAGACCCCTATTACGCTCTGCAATTCCTTTAAGCTTAGCTTTTTTCTTTCTAGGGCACAACTTAATTTTTTGATTAACGTGACTGCTTTTTCTCCCGGAAGAGATTTTTGATTTTCCCAAGGATCCCAAAGTACATCCTAAATAGGTTATACACTTTTGCAGACAAAGAATTGATTTCTCGAAGTTTATTTGCCATCCTAGTTTTTGTAAGGTTTTTACTTCAAGTTCTACATGTTCCTGTAGCGTGCAAACATTTTTATGTGCTATTAAGAAATCGTCCAGATAAACTAGGATTCTTATATTGTACTTTTCTCTTAGTGATTGCGCTAACCAATTTGTGAGTATAGAAAAGATTCTCGGAGCTGGACTTAGGCCGAACGGAAGACAAGTCAATTCTAGTAATTCTTGGTTGTACGAGGGTGACACTGAAAGTTCTTTAGAAAATCAAAAACTGAACAAACTAGCAAGTTATTAGTTTTATTATATCTTTTCAAAATTGTGTTTATTTACATCAATACATTGCTGCATCCGATGGAACCATTGAGAAAAGCACTTTGCCCACTCATCCTTAGGGGTCTCCTCGACGGCATTTCGAAACGCAGCCACTGCTTCCTCGGCGTCCATAAAACGTTTTCCTCGAAGTTTTATTTTTATTTTTGGGAAATAAATAAAAATCGCAAGCTGCGAGGTCGGGGCTATACGGCGGGTGACCCAGTTATTCTACGTCTGATGTCGCCAAGTAGTCGATTGTTTGCTTGGCGGTGTGCGACGAGGCGTTGTCGTGGTGAAGGAGGATCCTACTGCGAGGTCGTTTCTCTTGAACTTTTTCTAAGAGAAGTGACAAACAATTGTTAGTGTACCACTCTGCAGTAATTGTTTTTCGATCCTCTAAAACAATTGTTGCGTAATGACCTGTCCTTCCGAAGAATGAGGTCATCATCTTTTTTCCCCACGCTTCGACCTCTCTTCGCTTTAGTTGGCAACTCCTCGGAAGGAAACACCCAGACAGCAGACTGTCTCTTAGTCAAAATCAAATCAAAAAATCAAAAATCGTTTATTGCGTTTCAAAAGGTAGTGTAACAAACAAGTGGCAAGGGCCTCTGTACTGGGTTGGTAAAACCTGTGTTACGGGGTACCCCGCTATTCCAACAGACAAATTTTAACAATTTGAAACATATGATATATTAGTGCTTTAACAATCCTTTAGACATGAATTGATGAAATTTTAGATACTTAAGAAAGAGTGAAAGTGCGTGCGTGCGTGCGTGCTTGCGTGCGTGCGTGCGTGCGTGCGTTTTTTTTGTTATATAGATGTTTTGATTGACAGGCAATTACAATATGGAATATTTTTAATTATTCCATATTTAATTTTACAATATGGAATATTAAAAGCAGGTATAATTCTACGTTTTAGTGTCTGAGGGGCAGTGTATGGTAAAGTGCTGTGGGTTCGTATAACACTCTTTAAAAAGTACATTTGGCGGGTTGTTAGGATTTTGTAAGATTTGTGAAGTTCGTGAGTTGAGAAACGGATTGGTTTAAAGAACATTACTTTCAGTAGTGCTCTCTGAGCTCTCTCAAGAGTTATTAAATAGGACTTACCTGCTCCACCCCATGCTGTAATGCAGTAGCTTAAGACAGATTGGGCTAGAGCTTTATACGTACATATAAGGATTTTATTATCTACGACATGTCTGAGTCTTCTTAAAACCCACATAAGCTTTCTTACCTTGTCAATGGTACACTCAATTTGTTTGTTCCATATAAGATGCTGGTCGATAGTGATACGTAGATATTTAATAGTAGACGATCTAGCAATATCAACATATTGACAATTTTTCACCTGGTGTTGGGAGCAGCTATGAATTTTGAGAGCAAAGTCCGAGTGTGGTAAGGTAGATTTTCGTATCGTAAAAGGAACGAATTGGGTTTTTGATACATTAAGTGTTAATAGATGTGATCTTAAGTAATTTGATATATGTCGTAATCCTGATTCAGTCGTAATTCTAAGAGAATCCCAACTATTTTCACTGAAAATCAGGGTGGTATCATCCGCATAGGTAAATATATCACAATTAGGAAGTTTGAGGCTACAGAGGTCATTCACATATATCAAAAACAATGTCGGTCCGAGCACACTGCCTTGTGGAACGCCGTAAGTAATGGGAGATGACTGGCTGATAACGTCACCAAGTTTTAGATGTTGTAGGCGATTTGTTAGGTAGTCTGAAATCTGAATAGCTTATGGGGTGTCCCTCTTATGCCAATGTGATATAGCTTATGTAATAATATTGGAATTGAAACAGAGTCGAACGCCTTTGCAAGATCCAGGAAGACGCCGACATATTTATTGCCTGCATCTAGGTGCTTACAGATAGTGTCGGAAAGTGCCAGAACTGCGTCTTCAGTGGAGACGCCATTTCTGAAGCCAAATTGATTATTTGATAGCAAGCTGTTTTGTAAAGGAATTCTTTAATGAGCTTTTCCAAAATTTTTGCCAGAACTGGAAGTACAGAGATAGGCCTATAATTTTCAATTTCATCTTTATTTCCACTTTTGTGGATGGGTGTAACAATAGCTTTTTTGAAAACAGAGGGGAAACAGCGTTTTTAGAAACAGAGGTTATACACATGACAAAGGACAGGGGTGAGATAAGTTTTGGCCATTTTAATAAAAGCAGTAGGGATGTTATCCCACCCGGGGACGGAGTCGTTAGAGAAGTTACAGATGATAGTATTAATTTCTGCTGAATCTGTTGCTAAAAGAACGAAAGAATTGGATGAAGAGGGACTATTAATATTATTTATGTTACGAATATAATTATAAGACATAGGGGACGGTAATAAGTTTTCAGTCAGACTTTTACCTAAGTTAGAGAAGTAATTATTAGCACAATTTGCTGCTTCCAACGGTGTGGATTTAAGTGAGAGTAGGTTATGTATATGGTCATTTTTATTATTGTTTATGTTACATATAGATTTTATTGTTTCCCACAGTAATTTAGGATTTTTATTAGCTCTAGTTAAATTGTTTCTTTCGTGCATTAATTTAAGTTTTCGAACAAGTTTACAACAATAATTTCTATAACGTCATGTCACTTTCAAGATTTCGTTATACGGATTCTTTTTTAATTTTAAATGAAGTTTGTCGCGATTGCGAAGGCAACGTAAAACTCCTGGGGTTATCCAGGGCTTGATATGTCTCTTTCTTGAAGGGACACTTATTATAGTTTGGTTGTTTTTAATTACAGTGGAGATTTTAATAACCAAAACCTGGGCAGCTTCAGAAGGGTTTGTTATTGTTAATATATCAGGTAGGTCCGCCTTAATGTCATTTAAAGTGGTATCAAAATTGATTGAAATTTTGGTTTTTAGAGCCAGATTGCGTCGCAGAGGTTCAAACATCACGTCAAGAATGACTGTACTGTGGTCAGTGGTAGGGTTAGTAAGAACAAGTGATTTAGCAGGGTAAGACGTTTTCAGCATCATGTGATCATAGCTCATTTTATCACGAGTTGGGAGCCTGTGAGCTGGGAGTATCCCATAATAAGCGAGTGATGTTAAATAGTTATGACAGTTTGGATCTTTGGAGTCGATTTTGATGTCGCTGTTTATGTCACCCGTTATAATAATATTCGGATCGCAATTATATTGTATGAGAAGAGATTGAAGGGAAGATACGAATTTGTCAGTGTTTCTAATAGATGGAGTGCGATAAATGCAGATTATAACAGTATCATAAAGATCAAAACAAGGCAGGACGCGTTTGTAATGTACGGTTCAAATACATTGATGTTTAGATTCTTTTTTTACATAAAATATTACGCCATCACATTCGTTTAAGGTATTTTTTGTAAAGTGTGTGTTATAATTATCATTTAGGTTAGGAATACTTTTTATTTTTGAGAGGTGACATTCAGTCATAACTAGTACGTCGCAATCGGTTTTAGTACTTATGTTTTGGGTAAGAATGGTTAGGTGACTTTTTGTTGCGAGATTTTTTGACAATTCCCTCGCTAAGTAGTACAGTTTATTACCATTAGGTGTGAGATGGTCAGAGATAAAAATAGGGGTACATGTTCCCTTTAGACCTAGTTTCTGGGTATTTAATTTATTATTCTTATTATAGTTATTGTACTTTTTAGCGGCGCTCGTAATGTTCTTTTTCTGGACATAAGTTGACATTTCGACAACAATAGGCTTTTTATCGCCCTTTATGGTCGTCCTATATATCCTTTATGTCATTACTTTGTATATTGACCTTAAGTGATGTAGATAAATTGCTTACCATGCTCAACAACGTTTCTTTGGATTCATTTTCCGATCTTGGGACATTTTTCAGTTCAAATGAACATTTACGTTGGGCTTTCATGAGATTTCCCACCTTATTTTCAAGTATAGTAATATATTCCATCTGTTTATGCCTCTCTTGCTCCATAAGGTCCACTTTTTTACACATGTCGTCGTATTTGGTTGAGAGAAAGGTCAGTGATTCCTCTATGGATCTCAACGCAGATGTTATTTCTGTTCTTTCGCTGTTTTGCTGATCCATCCATGAAGTAATCATGCCTTTCATTTCTGTTTTAAAGTCCGCTAAATCGGTCAGAATTTCTTCGGAGCGCTTTCTCTTAATTCGTGAGCTAACAAAACTGGGAGGCGATGTTTCTTTGTCGTCGGAGACGCTAGGCAGGTTGGAATCAGAATTGCATTTTTCCGGTGTTCGAAACATTTTGTTCAAACAGTTCTCGTACGGTCTCAAACTTATTTCCAGCTGAACGAATGGTAGAACAAATTGATAGGTTATATTTTATAGTCGAGAGTTACGGCGTCACTTGTAGTAAGCGTGTTGGCAGGTGGTAGGTATGCTTCAACAAATGTCGTAGTCTCGTAGCATGTATTTCGTAGCGAACGTAGTAGTAGTGTCTACGGCGGTTGACGTTACAACGATCATGCAGGGAGGAAAGAGATGAAAAACAAGCACCATCCGTCTTCTTTTGGCACCGCTTGCTGCGTCAGTGAGCAAAGATGCGATGCAGGAACGAGAAGGCAATTATTAAGTCTACTATCTCACTCGCACGTTCCCCACCGCAGCCGGTCGCTGGTATTGAATGGTCAAATGCACTTAATATTATTGATAATTTTTAGCTATTTTGAGCCTTATTGACACACACGCTCGTGCACGTCCGCTCTCGGCGAAATCACGGGAGGAAGAGGAACTTACTTACTTAACTTGCTAGTTTGTTTAGTTTCAGGATCATAACAATAAATCCAGCTTTCGTCACCCGTAAGTATGTCGAACACAGCATTTGAGTCACCTCCGTTAAATCTTTGAACTATTTCACGACACCAATCAACACGACGGAGTTTTTGGGCCTCTGTCAAATTATGAGGTATCCACCGGGCACAAAGCTTCCTGACCGCTAAATGTTCATGGAGGATTTTGTGCACTTGACTCATACCGATGCCTAAGCTTGTCCGAATCTGCTGATAAGTTACTCTTTTGTCAGTCTCTATCATACGCCGCACAACACTGATGTTATCTTCAGTCGTCGCCGTAGAAGGCCGTCCCTCACGCAGATCATCGGTGAGATTAGTGTGACCATGTTTAAACTCAAAAAACCAGTTGCAAACAGTGGCACGAGATGGGGCTTCATCGTGAAAGGCCAATCGAAGTCTATCATAACTTTCTTGTTGACTTAAATGACATCGAAAGTCATAAAAAATCATTGTACGAAAATTTTCTCGCGTTAAATTCATGCTGACGTGACACAGACAATTTTCAATTTGCCGCCAAATCGTAAACAAATGACAAATTAATAAAATTAATACATACACAATAATATCGGCAAAGAGTTCCATTTTCAAAATTTGAAGTTATTTTTTTGTTATATCGTTTACAAGTGGCCAGTTCTAAAAACTTTCAGTGTCGCCCTCGTATATAATGCGAAGGAATCGTCTTTGTGATTCTTTTATTTGTAAATGAAAATAGGCCTGAGACAAGTCCACTTTGCACATCCAGTCCTGGTGTTGAAGAAAATCTGGAATTCGATTTATGTTTATTAGTTGAAAAGGTTTTGCTATCACATACTCGTTGAGCGCCCTGAGGTTGAATATCGGCCGAAGTGAGCCGTCGGATTTTGGCACCAGAAATAGAGGAGAGATAAAGCTTGGTGCATTTGGAGCAACTTTTAAAATACCCTGTTTCTTCATATTTTCTACAATTCCTGACATAACCTCTGAGACAGGAGTTTGAAAAGGGTTTTTTATAACATTCGGGTAAACAAGCGGAGGTTTATGAAAGAAAGGCATGCGATACCCTTGAATCAATTTTATTATAATTTCTGGTGCTCTCATCTTCTTCCACTGCGTCAGATAGAGAACTAGCTGACCTGCTCGAAACGGTGTCGAGTCATTGCTTGAATTTTTTCCTTTGGACATTCGGAGCATTTGAGGGTCTTGAAACATCGGGTTGCAAGCGTCGGTTGTGAAATGAACCCCTTCCATTAATATTGTGGTTGTCGTACCTTGAGTCCACTGGATTGATGTTTGAATTTATAGTGCCCACCTCGCGAAGGTTGTTTGTTATCGGTATGCATGCGCATTGGCATATCCACTTCATTAAAAGTATATAGAGTTCCACGCGACGGAGCTGATGGTTTTCGTGTGCCTCGTCCCCGCGAGGGACGGTGGTCATATTGATTTGATTTAACTTGAGAAAAAGCATCAGTTTTTGGTGGCCAAAATGCTTTGAGTACCCCGCCAGATTTTTCCAACATAGATGTGAAACGTTCAGGTTCAAATAAATAAGAAGGTGTAGGAGGTATTCTGTTTAACGATATTTTCAACAAGGGATCTCGAGCTTGGCTGGTAATCGTTTCATGGCTCATTTCAATAACTTCGGCACGATGGCCGCAAACTAACTGTAATACATCTGAAGAGATTTTATGAAACTCCCCTTTTTGAAATATCTCTTACACCTTAAGACTTAAGTTATCGGTAGTAATTTCTGTGTTTTTAGCCCATGAAAGAAGATTACGGAAACCATCTTGTAATCCTTCTTTTTGCTTTAATATGCCGTAAGTTATGGCTGCATATGCTTTATCGCCATAAGACAAATAACGTAAGGTGTCGTATATCTTTACCTCTTCATTTGCTTCCAAGTCAATGAAACCTGGAGTATGATTATATAGCTTCTATGTATCAGCGCACCTTACTTCTGACCATGAGGTACTGTTGAAGCGCTGAACGTCATTTAACATTTTTAAAAAGTTGTCTGGCGTTTTCAAAACGGGAGATTCCTTTAATTTCGTTTCGATATTAAAAATGAAGTTATCATTTGAATTTTCTTTGTGAACATCGGAATATTGTTCACAAGTACCCGTAAGATCACAATAAAGGTCTCCACTGACCCCAGAAAAATTAGGTTCATCGTCACGATATGTTTTAACATAGTTATTAGATGTGATAACATCTTTCCGAAGTTCAACAATTTCTTTCAATAGTTTATCTATCGTATGACTAGAGTGTCGAACACGTTTATTTTTCTTACGCTGCCGATGACATTGAGATCGCTTACCTCGTTTATTATTTGAAGAGGGTGAGCTAGAGGAATTGCTACTAGTCGAACTATTACTGCTGCTTCGATACTTTTTGCGAGCCTCTCCACTTAGACCAGCCACAGGCTCGGTAGCCATGGGAACCGAAGTATCAAAATTATCCATTACTATAATGAAGTTACGTACCATAAATTTATAAAGTCAACTATTTTTGCATTAAAATATTTCATCAATTTGTTCACAAACAATAATTAAATGTAGGTAGCTTAACTTTTTATACTAGAATTATTAAACAATGTACAAATTAAAATATTTCATCAATTATTCAAACCAACAATAATTAGGTACTTTAACTTTTTATACTAGAATTTTAAGTAATGTACAAATTTAACTGGTACTTAAATGTAAATATAACTAATGATTCGAAGGGAAAATTCCGTTTAAAGAGAAGTTAACATGTTCAGTACGTTACCGGTGGTTAAATTAGTCGTATTCACAATTTCTTAGGATTCAAAACTTTTAACTATTAACACAATCAATTTAAATATATTTTACTTTGTGAACGTTGATCGTCGCAAGGACAGAGCCGCTTTGCGCACAAGTTGCTTCAAGGGAGAATGAAACTCCAATGAATAAAAAATCGGTGCTACACATTTTATGAACTAAAAATGGCGACCCCGATCACTAGGTGACGCCACTGGACCGGATATCACATCGATTAAAGTAATAAAACTGTTAAAAAACGACCGAACCGGAAATGCTATCTCAATGTAAAACTTCCAGTGACGGTCAAGTGATTTAATAAATATACTTGTAAGCTTTTAGCTGTAACCAGTAAATAATACTGAGGCACAGAATAAATAATAGTACTACGTACAGAAGTTGCACTCCTTTGATGTTGACTGCTTGCCGACGTTTTAATAGCCTACATAGTTATTATTAATCAGATAAATCGCACACGCAAGCTAAATAAAACTTTATCGCTGCGCGCGAGTGTCCGTATTACTTTGCATCTTTTCCCCTTCTACGTCACGACGGACTTTCCGTGGTTACTAAGGGCTGTTAATAAAGAGTAAAAAAATACATTGTGAAATGGTAAGTTACTTAGGTAAAGTACCTATTCTGACTATAATATACCATATTATCTACTATGTGAGTTCTGTGATGCCCAACGCATGCAACTTGCAAGGCCATTCGTCGGGAATCGCGATGCTTGGTTCGTATAGGTAGCTAGATAGCATAAAAACAAATAAACCCGAAATACGATTCCTAACAGAAATAGGATCGTAATCTACTTAGTTAAAAATCTAGTAAACAAAGTTTTAATTTCAGTATTTTGTGCTATTATAACTTAAAATATTTTAATTATAAAGACGAGTATAGGTATGTAAGTAGGTACTTGGGTAGTGAAGTAAATTTCAACTAAGTTTTGTAATAAAGTACTTAGGTATTACTTCTGTAGTTAAATTATTACTTAATTATTTTTTCGCTATAAGTACTTATCTAACAAAAAAATGAATTAAATTGACCTTTCATTATCCTTCGGTAACTTAAGAAATGATATATCTGAATCCTTTTAATTGCTCATTTAGCATCCATCCCCGCAACAATTATAGTAGGAACGACGTTTTGCCATTATAATTTATCACATAGATAGGTAATATACACATATATTATTCTTAAATTACATTAAAACTTTTTCAACTATTTTATCCTACAATTAAATATACTAAACACTAAACAAAAACTATTTCGACGAGTATTTCAACAAGTACCTATTTACAAAAAACTATTCACGTAAACAGTAAACTTTAACATTCAATCGCCTAGAACGCGCTAGCCCCGACTGTGATCTACCCCTGGGGCGCCTCGCGATTGTAGGTAATTATTTCAAGCAGGTAGCAAGAGTGACGGAGGCCTGACTGAGGTCCTTCCCCAATAGGGCTGGCAAATAAGCAAATTCTAAGATCGTGAAGTGTTTTTCATTAAACAAAGCTTCAAAGTTAAATAATTGTAATTAATATAAGTCGTAGACTTACATATTTTTTATAACATTTTTTGGAGTTATCTACAGAAATGACAGACAACGTTAATAAAAGATTTACTTACATAATAACTGAAATCATAGATGTTTCATAATATAACCTCTTAAAAAGATAGATATACAACAATATACATGCCAAGAAGTATAAATGACTAAATATTTGTTACAAATACCAAACGAGTAAACTAAAACATTTGAGTATAAAATAACAAATAAATTGCTTTCATAACAGATTTATAATAATTAAAGCTATGAAAATGTATAAACCACAGGTTTAAACAAATTGCACAAAAAAGTAATTATCATCAAAATTAAGCACAGAAAATTACATAATAGTTTATAACATTTTTGGATTATCACGAAAATCACAAACAAGGTAAAGAATAGATTGCTTACATATATTACACTACATTACATGAATTAAGTCACGGATATATAAATAATAAAATTATAATATACAAATATAATACCTATAAGTAAATGACTAAATATTTTTTGTAAATATTAAAATTAAATATGGGTAAAATAATAAAACATTTGAGAATAAACTAACAGATACATTATTTTCTTAACAGATTTATAATTATTAAACCTATTTAAATATATAACTAAAAATCACAAATTTACATACTTTTTTAATATTATATTTTATAGACTTGCAACGAATAGTATATTCGGCCATAAGCCGAATACCGACTTCCTGGCCGAATAGCCCAACATTAGGCAAAAGTATTCGGCCGGGAAGGAAGTTGTGTTTATTCTTCAGAGCGTCTATTCTCTGAAGCTGGGATTGTCTATGAGAAGAAAAAGACTACAGCCTGAAAATGAAGAACAATTTGTCTTTCTGCACCATTATCTTCCACTTTAATTACGATAATACGAGTGCATAGACATTTATCTGACAGTTCTTTTTTTAATTTTTATAATATAGAAGTTGATTATGTACCTATGACTACTTTAATGATAACGAGTACTAGAAAAAAAATTATAAAATAAATAAATAATTTCATTTTACCAATTATCTGACTACAATAAAACCTTTTACTTAAGTATTCGGTATTTGGCCGAAATATCTAGATAATCGGTATTCGACCGAATAGGATAAAAGTAGCCGAGTAGGCCGAATACCGAATAATAGCCGAATATTCGTTGCAAGTCTAATATTTAAGTATTAGTCTTATTTGTTATTAGAAAACTAATGTTAAATAACTAACTGTGCTGCGATTTCATATGAGCAAACATTGCTGTAAAATGACACTCCACTACTTCATATCATCGCCTGTTATAAGAGGCGACAGAGAGAAATTAAACTGGACAAAAAATATAAACTATGAGGTAAACTATGGAGGGCCCTATGTTCAGCAGTGGACTCATTCATGAAAAGCATGCTTTATGGCTAATAATGCAATGCAAGGCTCAGCCAAACAAAGAAAATTAGATGGAGTACAGTGTATATTTCAAGTGACTTGAAAACCAAGGCAAAACCATGGTTACCTTATCGTAAGAACACACAATCTGCATTTGCAATCAGAAACATGGTTTTAGGTGCATTTATATGTATCTGGCTGTGGACTTCTCAGGCTGATAAAGAAGGAAAGATGTGAAAGATGCCTGTTAAAAAGTTGAGCATAGTTTTGGCATCACTTGAAATGTATGCAGCGCTCCATCTACCTTTGTTGGTCTGAGATGCAAAGTAAAACATTCTCGAAATTAACTAATAAAAGCAAACATCACACCATACAGCAACAACTAACATTTTAATTATGTTGCGGCACCTTAAATATAGTTGTATGGTTACGAGTATACCTCACAAAAGTATTATTTATATTTTAATTTAATCTAGCAACTCGCCTGGCTTCACCTGGGTAGAATCTATTAATGTGGCTTTATTTAAAGACCATTTATTTTATAATATTTTAGATTTCTCAAAAAACAAATCTCCAAGTATTTCAGATAAAATATAACTTAGGTCACTCCTGGCAATTGCTCTCTATCTGTTCGTGAAGTTATATTACAGTCTTCTCATCCATTCGGAAGCTTAACACAGACAGAATGACAATTTTTTTAAATAGTTTGGAAAATCCAAAGTGCTCGCCTCATGAGTGTTTCATTTAATATTGATGAAAAAAATAAATTACCAAAATAAATCGATATAGGCTGTATGGTACGTTTGTCCTTTGTCTATCAAGGGCTAAAGAAGAAAATAAAAGCGCCTTTAAAATTTTAATAGCAATAAAATTTATAAAACTTGAAACTCATTTTATTAACAAACGACGCGTACTAGGCTATTGATATGAAATAGGGAACTAGTAGATGTAATATCTAATAGAAAAAAAAACGGTCTCGATACGTCAATTTTTTCGGGGGTTATCGTGACCACATACAAAATCAACATCCGGACGTCCACGTAAAATTTTTTTCAAACCGTTTTTAATCAAAGTAGTAATATAAAATGATTTTTTAGAAAATATAAGATGGATTAATTAGAGTGTTTTCTTGATATACGGCTACTCATATTATCGTACAAGCGCTATATGGTTATGACGAGGCATTTTAAGACCACAAAATTGCTTGACCTTGACGTGTAGAGAAATACACTACCTACCTAATAACGCTTTGCGTTATGAGGCGTGCAAAATTATTGTGCACTGTGATTCGATTGTGTGGAACTTTACGAACAGATAGAGAGTATTGCCAGGGGGAACTAGTCTATAAAAAAAAAACGAAAAATTGACCAATTAAATGATATTTGATTATATCTCAATAACGCCAAATTAATAGATACCTACTAACTAGGCGTGGCCGGGGCGGGTAGCTAATAGTAAAGAAAAATAATTTTCCCATTTACTGACATGGGTTAAGTAATTGAGTTAACTTACAAAACATATGCCCCCTGTTGTTTCTAAAGTGCTTCAGTTATGTATTGTATACTTGCATGTTAGAACTTATACTAGCTATTACATTTTACTACTGAATTGGAATATTTACAAAAACAACAGCTTATTTACAAAAGTTTATTAAAATCTTTTTTATTTTTAACTTATTAACCAACTTTAATAATGTTGCAATGCCTTGTGCTATAACCTCTTACAGTTGAATAAATACTATTTAATGTTCAATGGTAATAAACTATTTTGATATATACCTATATATATATTCATTTAATAGTCTATCAAAGTCCCACCGCTGAACATAGGTTGCTTAATAAGGGGAATATTGGCCATAGTTGCCACGCATGTCGGGCGGGTTGGCAATCTGCAGTTATTATGTTAATATGGATTGTTATTATGAAGATGCTGCAGCCTATCTACTGGTTTGTTTCCTTCAGTCGCCTCCAGTCGCCTCTTACGGCATCCACGGTACGATATGGCGTAGTGGATATTCATACACCGCCACTATACGATGTATATTAAAAGCTACTACTTAAACATAGCAATTATATGTTTTCTTAAATTTTTCTTAAATTCGCGACACATAGAATGAAACTAGTTTTTACGGATTTTATCGCGTGATTTTCATGCTGCAAAGTAATTGAAATGTGGGGACATTAAAATAAACTAGTTTCAATCAATGCGTAGGTAGTGGTCGCGTAAATAAATATAATAAAATAGTTATTTATAACTTTATGATAACATTAGCTGTGATAAGCCGAATAAATCAGTTTTTTTTATCTCTATTGGCTCCTGTCGTTATCACAAACGGCAATGATTTGTTTGCAACTGAAAATGGAAACAACAATAATATTTAAGCTTACTCACAACATAAAATTTAAATTATGTTCTTAGATGTTAATTTAATACTTATTAAAATTTATGAAATTTACACATTAGTAGTTGGTATACTTGGTAGAGCCATGTCGTAGCGATTTATGGTTCTAGCACGAATGAGTCAGCTCCACCGAGGAAGGACCACACTCTCCCAGAATACCAGGGTAAAATAGCAGGGTAAATTAGCTAGCAAAAACCAGGAATTCCGTCTTAATCTTTAGGGAGTGACAACACATCTGCATTTTGATTCTTAATCGAGGATAGATGTAGATGTCTATGGGCCACAGTTTGTTACCCTTGTGCTATTTAAAAATGTTGATAAGAGTGTGTAAGGCAAATTTATTTGTGTAGTTTATATAATATGTTTGTCATTGGAGTGACAGTGTTACAAGGAATGCAGGAAGTTGATGGCTGCAGATGACTCATGACCATGTTCTGTGGTGTTCCTTAAGGAAGACCTTTCTTCAGTAGTTGACTTTCAAGGGGCTGTAAAAATAATGATGGTAGTAGTTACGCTAGAAGGTTATCACAGTCGGACCATAAACTAGAAATAAATAGTACCAAAGCAATCCCTAAATTGGAGATGGAATGGCCATGTAAACAATAGGTATTATATAATAATGAATGTTATAAAAATAAGACCGCTTGGGGAACTTTTCCCATTAACGTAAATTGTAAAACAACAAAAGCAAACATAACTGTTAAAGTACTATTACGTATCCTCTGATATTCCTCTAACAGATTTTGACTACGACCACATCATGTTGGCGGTAACGCCTTCTAACTATCCATATCCGGTTAATAATGAAACTTGAGGTAGGCTCGAATGACTAAAACCTAAAAAGCAACAATATTGTTACAAATGTGGTCCCCGGCCGGGAACCCTTCAATCGAGACCCAGCAAGGCAGACACTTTCGTTACAAAGCCAGTCTAGTAATTTGCTTTTCCGGTTCACATCACTCACCATTCGAAAAGCAGTACTAAGCAGTATTAAGTTACCGCTTCAAGCTGATAATCTGTAAGACCTTGGTCTCTTCCTCGTCGAGCTAATTCATACGCCATTATCTAATTACAGCGTGGTAGAAGCACACCGTATTAATAAAGTCATTCGTTTCTTACTGTCTAACTAAAGTCCACTGCTGAACATAGGCCTCCTCATAAATTGCCTTATCGGGGAATTTAGCCATATTTGCCACGCTTGATTAATTATCTATAGTTGTTATCAGGAAGATGCTGCAGCCCATTTCCTGTTTCTGTTTCGTTACGAAAAAGAAAAGGGCGACGCACACCGATACTGGACATATTTAAACGAGCTCTTTCGCTAAATTAGATACTTTTGTGCCCCTTCCCCTTAACTCAAAAACTATTAGACTTGCACACTTTTGATTTTGCATGTTTAAATAAGGCCCTCTTGAATACCTACGTTTTACGTGGTAGAGCAACGATGCAGCTATATTATGACTGTACCACGAATGAAGATAAAAGTAAAATAGCGGCTTAATGCTGCAGTATTTCCTACGGTGAGTGTAGAGAACCGGAGACCTTTTACGGGTAAAGAGGCATTCTATCCTCAGTGGTGGCAGCGCATCTGATTTTTAATTGAGAATAGATGAGTCTAAGAAGTCCTCTAAAGGTATGCCTTCTCTATTGAACACCACAAAACGTAACAATTCAACTCGTCTCTCTTTTTTTAAGTCGATTCAGCAATATGATGCAAGCTTTAACACGGGCCCCACACTGTGCGTCACTTAGTTCATGAGTTACCCATTTGTCAAGCTTCTTTATTTACTACCTAACCGATCTGCCTACATCAAAAGCCGACGCTAACTCGGCCGTAGTTTGAGACGGATCCACAACCATATCCAGTATCGCCTTTAGTTTGTCATTAACCTTCTTTTCCAAGCGACCATGAGGTTGATTTTTGAGTTACAAATTACCCAAACGAAAACGATTATGCCAATAAAGCACAGTTCGTTCGTGTTTCAAACGCAATATTCCCACGTCTAGACTACATAAGTAAAAAATAACACGAATTTTTTTAGGGTGTCCATGGCTCCATGGTTATATTGCAATATTGCAGAAAACAAAACCCAAAGAAACAAATAAATAACTGATTTTGAAAAAGGAATAACATGCCTTAAATATTGAATTTTATTTGAATTAGGAATCCCAAGTCAAATCATAGTTAATACAGTTCAAAGTCCAGATCCACAAAACGGCAATTTCATACATAAATTAGACCTAATATTTCACAAAATTAATTATGTAGCATAATTACATATTATATCAATTACGGAAACTAAATGGATAAACTAATTTGAATGCAAATCCCCAGGGTTATCTAATAAAGATAAGTGCCTGTTTAATTAAGGCCGCGCGAAAACAAGACGACAAAGTTACCAACTTTTTAGTTGCAAAGTATTACTTACTTGTTTTTAGCCGGCTTCAAAAAGGAGGAGGTTTATAATTCGACTGTATGTTTTTGAAGTGAAAACTTCTTTAGAATCGTTGTGATTTGAAACCAGATGAAATGAAAAAGCGACACTAAAAAGAGACAAACATATACATCTATAGGATGCCTGCGAGAGAATGAGATAGAGTATTATATTAAATTAGTCGTGTTGAGGCCATCTAGCATCTATTTTACATACCTCCTTGAGAGTCAACTAATTTTCGTTCGATAAAATAACTATAAAATGGAGTAGATGGCGCCATTGTAAATCAATTTTACTCGAAAGATAATATTCTTTTCATTTAGTGCACTAAATTTAGGCTCTACATGCCTAAAAATAAGGATTGTAATATTTATTTGTTTTAAAATTAAACTCTTATCTTACATTATATGCCGCGGTTGAAAATTATTTTTATTATATTAAATAAATCATTTTCTGTGAAATTTATATATTTTAGAAAAATAATTAGGGTTCCGCGCAAAAAATTATAACCCTTGAAATCGTAGTAAATTTCACGCGGGGGAAGTCGCGGGTGACAGCTAGTTGTAATATATATAATACACTCAAAAAAGGTAAAAAATTTAACTTTATAAAGTAAAAGCTGTGTGAAATTAATATTTTTAGGTCTTTGAAGTCGACTTTTTATAAAAAGTTATATTTTTGTATGTATGTTATGTTATCTACGTTAATTGTGAACCTACTTTAATGATTCTTTCTATTAAATTGGATATGCTTTAGGAGCGGCTCCATATATTATAATTTGGAGAAAAAAACTTCACCCTTAAGGGTAAAAAGTAGGGGATGTAGTTTTAATATAACTTTTTAGATTACATTCTATTGTTATATTCTTTAGTCCAATCAAAAGAGTAAAAGCCGAATTTAAAGAACTGAAAACAATAAAATAATTTCAAATTCTGAAGTCGGCGCCAAGACATTGTATATAGGAATTAAAGTTCTGTTATTATTTTGTTCTTTGAAGTCGAGTTTTACTTTTTACTGTCGAAATTAGCAAAATACTAAGCAAATATTTTTCTATAACAATGTTTACTAATTAAGCTGAATAAAGTAATACTTCGAGTTTAATTAGAGTGACTTGACTTGACTCTTCACGTTGCAGTGTATGGGTCGCATGAGTCTACTCGATCGGGGAAGGATCACACTCGAAAAGTTTAGAAGGACTAAAGGATATAGAGAGCCGGTATAATAACGGGCTGTGAGGCGTTCCGTTTTGGTACACAGAAGTGACAGCGCATCAGTAGCCCTCTTTTGAAGTTGGTTGCAGGTGTCCATGGGCTATAGTAGCCACTTATCATCAGGTGGACTGTTAGTTCGTTTGTCACATTTTATAATCAAAATACTGCAACGTTTTGTATGGTAAGTGACAAGAACCAAAGGCCCTTTTAATTGGTAACGAGGCGTTCTAACTTAGACCTCAGAGTTAACAACGATTCTGCATTATGATTTTTTATAGATGATAGGTGCAAGTAACTATGGGCAACAGTATCCACTTACCATCAGGCGAACTGTGCCATAAAGAAAGATCATCATTACTGCTTAACATAACTCCACAGTTACAAATAAATATCCACAGAACTGTGTTAGAGGTTTCTCTCCGTGATAAATATCCGCTATATGGATAATTTAGCGATGCCAAGTACATTATTATTTAAAACTAAAGTGGCAGTGGTCGGTCATGTTGTGTCATGTAACTTGCAAAACCTTTTCCGTTAGGGAAAAAAGTTGTCGAGCGACAATTATAATCATTCTTTGGCATCAGCCCTTATGTAGTCCATTGCTGGAACTTGGTCTCGCCAATAAATGTAAGGATTTGCTGCAATTGCCACCACGAGTTGCGCACCTTGTCGCTTTGACGCTGCTGCCTACTGGCAAAATATAAATATATATAGATGAATCTAACACTTTATTTCTTCTCGTGTGTGTTCATTCAGTCGACCATAGGAAATGCCATGAATATGTTATGGCGGTACGACCATCTCGCATATGCCGGATATAAAATATTTTTGAGTGTAGTATTTTACAAAAACTTTGCAGTAATTATTTAAGCGTGTAATACGGTTAAAATTGTTGCTCAGTCTGTGACGCGACTATTGTTTTCCTATATTACACGGTCGGATACCAGACGACTAATTGAATTTCGTTTTGACAGTTGGAATATGTGGTTCTATGGAACGCCTTTCTTTAACTTTGCTCTAAGTACTTGAATAATTTGTGCATTAAAAATAAAATGAAATAAGGTTTTACACACTAGCTTAAACTTGTGATCGTTAATCAAATAAAGATGAATCAACCTTGTTTTAGCGTGAGACTGCCAAGGCCACGTTCACGTTTCTTTTCTCGCTAATATAGTCTTTCTGTGAGTTGAACACTGACGATGATCGCTAGGTCTTTTATCGAAGTGCTGCGTTATGTTCTTTATGATGCTGGCGTGCAGAGAGTGTTCAGAATGCACGCGAGACATGGACGCAAAGTACGACCGTATAAACTACCTTTTCTTTATCTGTGTACAATGATGTCATTGACTTAGTGATTTAAAATGAAAACAAGGATGTTTTAAGCGTTTGTGAATATGCGATTTGTAGGAATTTTTGTGTTGAATAAGTTCAGCAAGTGTTTGACATTTTCTCTTCCTGTTTGGAGCAGACGGAGAGGGAGACGGAGGAGAAGATGGCCGACATGCACGCCATGTCCGTCCTGAGTACTTACAACGACAATCTCTCCCAGGATTTGAACACCGACCGGTGAGTTGTCAAGTTAATTATTGTGTTGTCCTTTGTTTGACAATTAGTGTGTTTATTGTTTGTCACATTGGCATTATTAGTTATGCTAATTTGCACACTAACGGGCTACTGATAAAAATGCGTTAACATCACTGACGTTTAGTACTTATCAAGTGTTTTTGGTTTATAGTCGGTCGTGAGTGTTACCTAATATTTTTATTTTTTTAAAGAAGTAACCAAAATATAGAATTATTAGAAACGTTATTTATTGTTTAAAAAACTTATTATGCTATACTTATGATGTCGTAAAGTCATAATAAGGTTATCTCTATCCTACTATATTTCAAACTATGTGTATGTGCTAAGTGAATGTGTCATTTACCAGCATCATTGTGCCATTGAACTCTGTGTGGGATTTTGGAGTGAAATCTTAGGTTTGTTTCTAATTTCGAAAAAAGAGCGACATTGCAGAAGTTAATTTTATTATTTATCAAATTTGATATCGGTAAAGGAAGAATATGTAATAAAATATAAATTTATGTTATTGTGTCATGAATTATATAGTATATCGTCTTCAAAGTTAATTAATAGAACCAGGCGTTACTTTACAGTACAAATTACTTTGCCTATATCCGCTTAATGAATTAAAATGATGTGTCTTACTGAATGGTCTGAGGTCTTACATAGTTTGAAGAGCACCTCTCCGCCCTCCATCAATTGCGTGCACTATCCCCGTCACCACTAAATCGTCAGCAACCGCAGAGTCTACTTCACTTGAGGATGCCTCGTGTAGAGGCGAAACACGTGTCGTATTATCGTCGGTGGTGTGTCTTTCCTAGTGTGGTTAGTGTTGGGAGTAGTGGTGCTGGGATTAGCGGTGACGGATAGTGCACGTAATTGAGGGAGGGCGGGAGGTGCTCTTCAAATTCAAACTAGGTAAGACACATAATTTTATTTCATTAATCGGATGTAGGCAAAGTAATTTTTACTAACTTTAATACGTTTTGAAAGTGTTGAGGCCGTGCTCAAATCCTAAGATGATAATGATTTCTTATATTTACGCGAACACTACACATTGAATTAAACTACTTTTACGGATTATATCGCGTTTAATTAACTTATTTTATTAATTCCCGACGTTTCGGGTGCTTTACAGCACCCATGGTCACGGGGGACTGAGGTGATTGACGTCCCAATGTCAAAGTTAATACGGAGTACCTTCAGCTTTTTTAATTATTAATTTTGGTCCGATCTACGCAGAATGAACTAACTGTGTCTTGAAGTCTTGCAGTGGTATGCTTGGGTTTAGTTTTAATTTTATTAATTACAGGATCCCAAGCAGGTAGTAGTACCCAGCCTCCCTCTCTATTGAAATTAGGATGTTTTTTAATTTCAATAGCCTCACGTATCATCCTTGGCAGGAATCGATGTTCTTTCGCGAGAATCTGTGGTTTATCAAATCTAATGTAATGGCGGGGGCCGTCTAGGATATGATCACAAACTGCAGACTTCCCGGAACGTTGGTGCTTTAAGTCAGCTATGTAGTTTGACAGGAGTTTTAATAGATCGTTTACGCGTAAACGATCTATTAAAACCTGCGTGAGGCTATTGAAATTAAAAACATCCTAATTTCAATAGAGAGGGAGGCTGGGTACTACCACCTGCTTGCGATCCTGTAATTAATAAAATTAAAACTAAACCCAAGCATACCACTGCAAGACTTCAAGACACAGTTAGTTCATTCTGCGTAGATCGGACCAAAATTAATAATTAAAAGCTGAAGGTACTGTATTAACTTTGACATTGGGACGTCAATCACCTCAGTCCCTCAGACCATGGTGCTGTAAAGCACCCGAAACGTCGGGAATTAATAAAATAAGTTAATTAAACGCGATATAATCCGTAAAAGTAGTTTAATTCAATCCTAAGATGATGTTATTTTATTTTATTAATACATGTTGGCAGCTTATTGTATAATTTTTTTAATTGTTTTAAATATTGGAATTTTTTATAGAATTGAATTGAAAATTGCACCATTTACTAAGGTACGTGAGGGTAATATGGTCACCTTAAGCTTTGCCGCCCCATAAAACCAAAACTAGGAGGAGGATAGAGACAAATACACAATGTCATATACTATAACAAATATACTAAAAAAAAAATATAGCAAATTAGCCTTGGCAATAATTAGGAACACTTTGAAAAATCAACTTAACACGTTCGTGGCCGGTAATTTAACTGATAGTTTCGTAAAAAATCACTAAAATATTCTATACATTTTAGGGACACTGTTATAACCGTACTGTCGTAACACATAATAAAAAAGGTATTCCTGAAGGCAGTACGGTTATAACCGTAATACGGCTAAGGCCATACTGCCGTGTAATATATGGGAATATACATTGCATGATAACAGTATGGCTATAGCAGTTTATAAATAAAAGTCAGCATTCGTAGGAAATATTTATTATAAAATCTGAACTCTGTTCTCATCATATTTCTTGCAATTTTTCTTGTCTCTGTGGTCCCATATAAATTGATCCAGGTCTGACCAATAGTTATTGAGTTATTCTTAATAATTCATAATGAAGTCGGTTGTACAATTTTTTTTATTATTACTGGATAAGAGGCATTCCATTTTAGTCCTCAGGGGTGACAACACAAATGCATTTTGATTCTTAATCGAGTATAGATGTAGATGTCTATGGGCCACAGCATCAACTTACCATCAGGTGAACTGTGTGCTCGTTTGTCACACTTTAATTAAAATAAAACAAAAATATTATATTCATATGTAACTTGTTTCTCGGAAACGGTTCTTACGATTTCGATAAAATTTTGTATTGCGATAATGGTTTAGTTTACAAGGTATTCTAGATAGGTGTAATCCCTGAGAAAATTATATAATTTTTGTAACGCCGAGCAAATCCCACCGACCAGGTACCTACTGATGGTTACAAGAGAATTTTTTCACAGTTTCACAGTGTTATTAATATACATATTCTAAATTAAACAAATACGGTAACGGTTATATGGTATCAGTACATACATAAAAGAGGAATTTTGTAAATAGTTTTTAGGAACAAACTTTGTAAACACGTACAGAAAAAAGCTGACCATAATATTAATATTAATGAGAATACTCGAATGCAAGTTTGCGTCGTCATCAAATATCATTACACCGTCAAATCTTTTAGTTCTAGAACTAACAGTGTTTTGTAGATTTCGAGATGTAAGTCTGTTTTTAAAGTTAACTGCAGTAAAAATTAGGCTTTAATCCTTGACCACTTTACTGTTTGCGAAATAATAATACTGATAGTTTTTAATAAATTGTCGCCCCTGTTTCGAAGTTTCGATCTTTTTTATTTTTAGCCGACTTCAAAAAAGGAAGAGGTACTCAATTCGACTATATTTTTTTTGTGTGTTACCTCAGAACTTTATTCTTGGTGAACCGATTTTGATGATTCTTTTTTTTATAAGCTGGTGCTTCTTCCCATACTTCCCATATTTATAATTTGATCAAGATCTGACCAGTAGTTTTTGAGTTATCCTTAACAATGCGTTTTTAATTGATTTCGACTACATTGATGATGTTCTCATTTTATTTATATTGAAGTCGGTTGTACAACATTTTTAATTTCACCACTTGTTAATAATACGAGGGTGGATTGAAAAGTACTCCGCCTAACACAGATCCATTCAATTCTAAAATCAAATCTACCCACATTATTTAGTTCAGTTCAGACTAGTTCATTGTGTGAAGTTCGAAACGTGTGCGATAATTAGTTGTGATTTTATAAATTTATTAACAAAGTAATCGGACATAATTTCCGCGAATGGAGCAAATCGAGCAGCGTGCCGTCATTAAGTACCTCCATAAGAAGGGCTATCATCAAAAGCCATCCATGATGACATGGTCAGTACATTAGGCGATTGTGCTCTGTCATATTCATTCGTCAAAAATGGATAGCAGAATTTAAGCGTGGTAGAGAGTGAAAGATGAACCCCGCTCTGAAGGCCTTCGACGTCAACTACTGACGAAAATATTAAAAGGTACTTGATTTAATAATGGGAGACCGCAGATTAAAAATTAGAGAGATAGCGAGATTATAGGCATCTCTTATGAACGAACTCAAAACATCATTGTCAACGAGTTGGGTTTCACAAGGTGTCTGCGAGGTGGGTTCCGCGACTGCTTTCAGTTGAACAAAAAGGACGCGATTGACTATTTCACGCGACTGTTTGGAGTTATTTGAAGCCGATGCAGATGATTTTTGAATCGTTTTGTTACTATGGACGAAACATGGGTTCATTACTGTACACGGAAACAAAACAACAATCAAAACAGTGGAGAAGACCTGGTTCACCACCCCTAAAAAGGCTAAGTCGATTTTGTCGGCAAATAAGGTGATGGCTTCAGTATTCTGGGACTGAAAGGTGTTATTATGATTGATTATCTTGAAAGGGTCAGACTATAAACTCTGATTACTACTGCACCTTACTACGTCGTTTACGAGAGGAAATAAAAGAAAACGTCGAGGAATGCTCAGAAGAAAAGTCCTGTTTCATCAAGATAACGCCCGTGTTCACACGTTAGTACAGTCAATGGCTGAAATTCACAACTGTGGCTTTGAACTGTTACCGCATCCGCCGTATTCACCTGATCTGGCACCATCAGACTTCTTTCTGTTCCCTAACCTAAAAAGCACTTGGGAGGTCAAAGATTTTCGACAAACGACGAGGTCAAAGCAGCTGTAGACGCATATTTTGACTCTAAGGAAGAATCATTTTTTTCAACGGTCTAAATGCTTGGAAGGAGGTGGCAAAAGTGTATTGAACTTGATGGTGATTATGTAGAAAATAAAATATTACTGATTTAGTATGTGTTTATTTTCTTGGTTAGGCCGAGTACTTTTCAATCCACCCTCGTAGGTACATAAGGCTATTTGTTTTTGTGTATTACAGAAAATTAAGTAAGATACTAGTTCTAAAACACGGGGAATCCTATTGAGGAGCTAGTGTATTTTTCTATTGAGTCTAACCAGACCCAATTGCTTTAACCAAAATTCTACCTTTTGTACTATAATGTTTTTGCTTTCAGTAAATTAATTATTAGCTAAAAGTAAATCTTCTACCTCTTTTGATAGTTTAATATGCGGGTGCGAAAGTTGTATAGCTCTGTGAGGGTTTCATTATAGACTAATCGTTGTATATCACAATTTTTTTTTACATTCTCGATTTCTTTGTCAAAGACTCTATTTAAAATATTTTGTCACTGGAATCATTAGATATAATATAGCAAATAATTGATTACATATATTATTCGTATAACCTCGCCTGCAAAATAAACTCCAGCAGCATTGTTAAAATTGGTATGTGTGTATAAAGTGACGGTTAACTCATTATGAAGAAAACGCAACATTAGTCATCGGAAAATAATTACAAAAAAAACTTGTACATTTATAGTAAACACGGATAATTAAAAAAATCATGTGAAAAAATATCGTTAACCCACAATGAAGGAAGGACTTATTCGTTTGTTACCGCAGAGTAAAAGCAAGAACAGTGTTTCTTCTCCAGATTCCAATCTGTTACTGGCTCCTGCACTAAAGTAAGCACCGACTTCCGATGCGGGATATTGACGCTGGCGTATCGACTGTAATCGCTGACATGTCTACGACAACAGCAGCAACAAGCAGCAGTTACCCCTGTTATTAACTCGTTCGTAAAATGCCGCTTACCTGTAAGACCTTATTGATACGTTTTATAATCCAGTGTATTTCAAAAAAACTTTGCTCAGTTTTAACGATCTCTAACCAAGCGCCAATTGTTACGAATCAAACCTTATTGGGCAAGTACAATGACCGCAATATCACGCGGTCGTCTATTTCATTGTATGGGATTCAAACGGTGTACGTGGTGTTCTTCTTACCCGACCGCCCAGAATGTTTTTAGAGTGTATGTATGTATGTATGTATGTGTATTTATGTATGTATGTATGTATGTATGTGTATTTCTTTAGCTCACCTTGTAGCCTAAACGACTTGATGAATTTGACCATATGAGGTGTCGTTAGATTTGTCTTAGTTGTGAAAGTGACATAGGATATAATATTTGTATTATTCTCTTTTCAGTAGTCTTTTTTACGGGCTCGAGTTTCTTTTAATTACTCTTTTAACGCTTTTACGCAACGTCCATGTCACACATGTGTAACATCCATGCAACACCTATGTATGTCTGGAGGAGTTAGGAGCCCTACGCTCACAGTTGTATGCAAGTATGATTACCACGTTGTCCTGGGGCTTATGTGTCACAAAACCATTGGGCTTGTTATTGATAGTAAGTAGATACCGAGACCTATGGAGCTATGGACAGTAGACACATAAATGCGTTGTCACCCTTGTGTAATAAGATGGAATGTCTCATTACCCGTAAAAAGGTTTCGAGTTCTCTACACGCACCATACTAAACACAGCAACATTATATCGCTATTTTACGCTAGTATTCCTTAAGAGTGTTTTTTCACATTATTCTACCCGTAATACATTTGCAGCGTAAAATAGCCAGCCATGAATCACACTTGTATGTGACGGGACGTTGAATTATCTATAATTTCAATTATGTAGATATTATTATTTCGAGCCAGATTTAATCCACTTGAATAATAAAACAGTTATAACGCGTGTAATACGCTGAATTACGTAACGAGACCACTGTCAAACATTATTGCAAACAATGCCATACCATTAGCAAGGTGTTACGGTAAACAATTTTATTTGCATCCTACAGTCTAGTGTTCGATTGGTATTCTTCAACACCAATTATTATTGCATTGCACATTAGTTTTTTTTAAATTGAATAATTATGAATATTTCTGGGGATTCGATTCATCGAACTGGCATAAACTGTAGTAAACTGTATTTTATAATAAAGTTAGAGTTGAACAAAATAAAAAGAACACGAATACTAGGTCATAGCTGTTTGTTGTTTTCAATTTTTGTACCGTCATCGGTACCTACTTAATGCATCTGCAAAATTTCTAATTATTCAGACGTACGGAAGTAGGTGAAAACTGAATTAAAAAGCTCATGATCAATGAGTTTTGTTTAATTTTTTACACTATATCAGCTTGACTTGTATTTTCATAAATGTATTTATGAATGTAATGTATATTGTAGTTTTAGTTTTCACCCACTTTCAGACGTCTAAATTATCTAAAATTTTGCAAAAGTATTAAGAACCGACGATAATACATTAATTTTATGACCACTAGGAATTCTCAATTGGATCATCCCAGTCCCAGCCCATTATCGCAGCGTGATGATTGGGTGTTTTATAAAATTATAATAATATTACAATTATAGGGTGGACTATACGTTTCTTTTACCGTTGGTCGTTACCCTTATATTTATTAAAAGAGATTTATGGTTTCGATTTTACGAGTTGTGCTTTCACTTTCCTTCCAATAATATCTTGTTAAGTAACTAACAGGGAAATTTATGTGGAATTACCTTAACCTAACATCTATTAATAGGTGCTAAATAATCGCGTCATGCATTGGTTCATCATTGGCAAGTTATCAATTGATTTCTGTTCTATAGTGGCATGGCGATTGTGTGTTGTTTTTTTTTGCAGATTTTACAATTTTATTAAGTTAAAAAATGAAGGGCAGGATTTTTTTTTAAAAGTATTAAGTGAACATTGAAACAGAAACAGAAACAGAAACTTTTTATTCAATATAGATTATAAATAATACTATTGAAAGTCACTCTTTGTCTAATTACCACTGGTTCGAAAAAACCTCTGTCCTGGAAGAACCAGCAAGAAACCCAGCGGGACTTTTTTTTTAAATAACAGCTTACAATCATGTATATTACACAATTAACCACACAAAACAAATTAGAAACAGCCTGGCAGCGAACACCTCATTCGCAGGGGTTATTATCATCCATAAATTCCTTAATATTATAATAACCCTTTTTATACAAACTTCGTTTAATAAAGTTTTTGAATTTTGAGCTGGTCAAATTTTGTATATTTTCTGGGATTTTGTTATAAAAGCGTATACATCGCCTCAAGAATGAATTACTGACTCGGTGGAGTCGACTAACTGGTACAACTAGCTTGTGTCTGTTCCTAGTATTTACAGAATGAATATCACTTATGACTACTTTTATTTTTGTATACGTACATTACATTTTCATAAATGTATTGAGAGGCCAAAGTTAATATATTAATTTCTAAATTTTTGTCTGAGCGACTCTTTAGGTTTTAAATCATAGATTGCTCTTATAGCCCGCTTCTGTAAAACAAATATAATTTCAGTGTCAGTTGCGTGTCCCCATAGCAAAATACCATAAGACATTATGCTATGGAAATAGCTAAAGTAAACAAGTCTAGCTGTTTCACACTGGTAAGATTTCTAATCTTTTTACAGCATATGCTGCAGAACTAAGTCTGCTTGCTAACTTTGATATATGGGGGCTCCATTGAAGCTTCGCGTCTAGTGTTATTCCAAGAAAAATGGTGGTATCGACAAGACTCAGTTCCTCCCCATTTAAAATTACATTAGTATTTAATTGTCTGACATTTGGAGTCATGAACTTCATACATTTCGTTTTAGTGCTATTTAAATGCAAGTTATTAACATTAAACCAATTTACTAATTTAGATATAGCATTATTTACTTCGTCATATTTTAATAATTGTCGTTTTAATTTGAAAATTAATGAAGTGTCATCAGCAAATAATACTATATTATGGTTATCCCCTACTATGTAAGGCAAGTCATTAATATATACAAGAAACAGAAAGGCCGAGAATTGAGCCTTGAGACACGCCCATTTGTACTATCGACCCGGAAGAGCTCATACTATTAATGACAACTTTTGAGTTCTGTTACTTAAATATGAAACAATTAATTTAAGAGCATTACTTCTTACACCGTAGTGCTGTAGTTTCTGATTAATGTTTCATGGTGAACACAATCGAAGACTTTGGATAGGTCACAGAATATACCCAAAGCATCCTGTGAATTCTCCCATGCATTGAAAATATATTTAATCAGCTCAACACCAGCATCAGTTGTCAAGCGACCCTTGTGAAACTAAATTGATTTTTATGAAGTAAATTGTTAACATTAAAAAAATTAACATTTGATCAAAAATAATTTTTTCAAAAATTTTACTTAGTGTTGGCAGTACAGAAATGGGTCTAAAATTGGCGGGGTCTAATGTACTACCAGATTTAAATAAAGGTATTACTTTACTATGCTTCATCAAATCAGGAAACACACCATATTCGATACTAGTATTAAAAATAATAGCTAGTTGAGGCGCGATTATATCGATTATAGACGCAATAACTTTAACGGAAATGCCCCACAGATCCGCAGTTTTCTTAACATCAATAGTTTTAAAATATTTTACTATATCTTTTGATGATATTTTATGAAATGTAAAATTCTTTGTACACGCATTTACATTTTGTTTAAGCAATGATTCGGCGACGGCAGGAGAAGAATTCAGTGACATAGTGGTTAAGATCGGAATATCCGTAAAATACTTCTCAAAAACCATTGCAACATCCTGATCTGATTCCGTTAATTTATTGTTAAAACTCAACCGGTAGTTTGAATTGCGAGAGTTGACCTTACCAGTTTCACTATTAATTATACTCCACGTCATTTTAATTTTATTAGAAGCCGTCTTAATTTTGTTGCTCAAATGCAAAGACTTGGCTTTGGAGCACACTCCTTTAAATATTTTTGAATATTTTTTAACATATTCCCTAAATTCGACGCTAGGGTTATATGACCTTTCATGGTAAAGTTCATATAACCTTTGTCTGCTCTTATGGACTCCTACTGTCGCCCATTCATTGAAAGCCTTCCGACTGTTCAAGGAGAACGTTTTAGAAGTAAAAATATTATCAAATTCATTGCAAATAAGTTTAAACACTCTTCCATACAAAAATTAGGATCATTTGGTATGAAAGTGATGGAAGTTTCTTCACTATGTTACTTCTAAACTTCTCCAAGCGACGTGCATTTACAGGAACAAACACAATTTTCTCATCTACTTGCTTTTTGTGAACATAAGGTAACGAAACTAACTGTCCACAGTGATCAGAACTCAATTTTTGAATTATACATTTATGCAACGGCTTAACATTTGTAAAATGTTATCTATACATGTTGCACTACATTCAGTAATACGCGTTGGCTCTAAAATAAATTAAAAGACCATATGATTTAAACAATGATCTAAATTTAATATTGGTGGAGGAAGCTTCTAGGAGATTGATATTAAAGTCTCACATATTACAACAGATTTATTCTGTTTATTAAACAACAAAAACTTCCTCCATAATTTTTCAAAATATTGTATATAGAACATGGGGTCTGTAGATGCACACAACAATGAGGTGCTCAAACTCAACACATGCCATTTCTACAGTTCGCTCAACAGAGAGGCTCACAATATCTTTACGTTCCTTACATGATAATAATTTACTAGTTAATATTAACGAGCCACCTCTTAAAACCGTTTCTCTATTGAACGAACTGACCACCTGGTGACTACTGAAATTAAACATTATGTTATAAGCTTTTAACCAATGTTCAGTAATACATAAAATATGAATATTGTTGCTATTTAAGAACAATTCAATTTCTAGCTCTTTGCCTATCATGCCTTGTATATTCTGATGCAAGGTGTAAACAATTTTATTATCACTCTGTGGAGTCATACAATGAAGGTTTTGTAAGTTACATTCTAAATTATTTAAATTATTATAACTGCTAGAGATTACCTCTATTGTCTCATTTTCTAATTTAAATTACTTGGAACTGATTCCAAATTACATATTAAGTCATTACACTGCTCAAAAGAAGCAGATGTCGGTGTAGCCAAGTCCTTGGCTGAGTTAATATATCAACAATAAGATAGCACATTTGCTATCTGTCTTAAATTATATTTGGATAGGTAATACTATCTCTAGTCAAAATTTTCTTAATTAAATTATTTATGTCTATTAAATTAATGATATTATTATAATTATAACAATTAGATGTCAAGTTTATATTGTTATTAAATGAAAAGTTATTCATTAATAAATTTAAATTGTATCTTATTTTATTTTCCTGTACAACCCTGTATGTAAGGCAATGTAAACAAGATAATTTTATGTACATTTAAAGTATTTAGATGATCAATATATTTTAATAATTGAGTTTTGTTTACATTGCCTCTTCTCCCAACAAGAATTATTAATGTGCTATTAGGGCAAAACTCACTAGTTAAAACTTTATTCATTATATGACTAAAGGATGCTCCAGGCATACAACAATTACTAACCTGATGTCCTTTTAAACAGTTATTTAACATTGTGCCCAAATTTTTGCCTATGTCATCACAATACATAATAACTTTATTTTTATTAATATTTAAATTACTTTTTAAGTTAATATTCTTTGTTATGGTACTGTCATAGAGTGTAGGTGAAAATAATGAGTCCTTACTGTTATCATTATTTTTTACACATATTGTCCCCGATGAACCTGGTATGGAGCGCTGATACTCACTCTGATGTTTAATTAAGGAGTCAAAGCGCTCCTCGTTATACTTACATGCCTTTACCAGATCATTCATGGCCAATATGTGTTCTTTTATCTCATCCTGAGCCGATTCATATTTATTCGATATACTTTGTAGGGAGTTTTTAAGTGATAAAATTGTTAAATTTAGACACTCTATATCAGTCTCATAACAGTTATTCATATTTTCCACCTCAATTGAATATAATTTAAGTTTATTAATTAATTCTTGCTTATCTTTACATACATTTATATAATTTTTGACATTAATTTTAGTTTTAATTAACTTTTGTACTTTCCTAATATATTTATTAATTTTTATGTATTTCTTTAATTTTCTTCTACTGCAGGTAATCCTTGCTGTTCTTGATGTGACATAATCATCACCAGTCAAATCGATTGTTGTGGAGGGTTGCAATGATTTAGAAGATTCACATTCTGAGCTCATTGAACAGACTTTGAGTTTGGGACGCTTTCAAGTTATCTATGTATTGTTTTAATTGCACAATCTGCTCATTAGCCTCACTTAACTGTAACTGCAATGCAGCAATTAATCTGAGGATTCCTCATATTCCTTGCTGCATTGGTCAAACTCATCGACTGTTCTCTGAAGTTCATCCTTTTCTTTTAAAACAAAAGTATATTCTTTATGCAACTTAACCATATCACTTTTAGCTGAGTATTTTTAGCAATTATATTTATTATTTCCTTTTCGTTGTCATCCTTTCTTTACACAACAGCTCACACTGCTCCTTTGACGCCTTAAGTTCTTGAAGCGCCATTTGAAGTTGGTTCTCAATTGGCGCGTTTTATGTTACGTGTATTCATTTTACTATTAAGTGTAAATAGCAAAAGAAAACAAAGAAAGAAAACCGAAGAAGCAGAGTAAGCAAATGTCCAGATCTATGGGTTTATTTACAGATCTCAAATTAAATTATCATGTAAATAATTCAAAATGAAATCCAGAACAACACTTACTTAAAAGGTAAATCTTAAAATGTTAAAGGGATAACAAGAATAACACTTACAGTAAGTTTAAACGATGTTCGTTACAGCTGTCACTTTTGGTTAGAACACTAAACACAATTTGATTAAAATACTTATGACTTTTACTTATTTTACAAATAAAAATAAGTCGTATTTAACAACTGTAACTCAAAATTGAGGTGGATATTATCAATTTACAATTTTTAATTTTTAAAATAGTTGGGAGCAAGTATTTTACAACTAGTCACCAGGGTTGCAAAGCAAAAAACTTTGTTTTTGTTATTAATTTTTGGATTCTGGGCATAGCAACCGGAGCACTAGTTGGTGGTCTGGGAACCGAAACATTTTGGTGGGTCCCAGCTCCCTCTCAAATAGAGAGAAGACATTTAGGTAGTGCCTTTATTTGTCAATCGAAAGAACCGTGGGGTAACTCGGAACTAGACGCTCTTTTTAATTTTTTTATTACGGCGCTAGTGAAATTGTTAATAATGGTGATTGAGTTTTCTTGTATATTATGCGTTTTGGCGCATTTCTGCTTCATAAACTTAATTTGTGGAATCGGCTACCATCAGCGATTTTGCAGATCTATACGACTTAGGGACCTTCGAGAAAAGAGCCTGCTCTTTTTTAAAAGTGTCGGCAACGCACCTGCAATTCCTGGTGTTGCAGTTGTTCATGGGCCGCGGTAGTCACTCACCAGGTGTGAGTGACTAACGCGCTTCGCGCTGTGCCGCGCTGTGCCGCATGCTTTTGCCCCCTCTTATGTAAAAGAAAACTTCTCAAAAATGAGAGGAAGCCTAGGATATATATGAAGTTAGTTAATGTACTATTAAAGTCGCTAAAAAGTTTGTTATTGAGTTTGGTTTATTAATATTGCGTTTGATTATAGCTGAGACCTTGTAATATTTTTTCTCATTCTATGTAATGTACATAGTACATGCAACGCACAGTATCTGATTTGATGTTTGATGTTTCTCAACTTTAAATCTTAACCTTATAAGATAGAACTAAAAGTAGTTTATAAGTAGTCTTAATAAGTAGTTAAAAAGAAAGTCCCGCTGGATTTCTTGCTGGTTCTTCCCAGGACAGAGGTTTTTTCCGAACCAGTGGTAAAAGTAAAAAATGACTTTCAATAAGAATTACATATATGTAATCTATATTGAATAAAAATGATTATATTCTATTCCATTCTTAGGCACAGAATAAATAATAGTACTATCTTAAGATTAAAATAGTGTTTATGGCATTTAATATGGAAGTCCGTAGTCTACCTATCCACCCCTCTGGGTGACCGGCGCGAGAGTTTGTGTTAAATGTTACTATTAGTACAGAATGCTATTAGGTACGTAAGCCTACTTAAATAAAATGTTTCTACTATTTCTATTAATGCAGTAATGTAGTTAATGAAATAAACATGTAATTCTTAGCCCCAGCCTCACCGTTTTTTTTTGAGAAAATACATGGACAATAAATATAAAATGGACAACGTCAGAATTGAACCCGCTATAAATAAATAAATATTTATACGAACATAAGTTCATAATATAAGAGTGTAGAGTAGAGAAAATTTAGCCAAATAATCATAAACTAAAAAATAAATAAATAGGCCGTGTAACAAAATACTTTCAGAGACAACGGTAGCGAAGCGTCCACGCGCGAGGCCGAAGAGTGCGGTTGCGGTGAACCTGCCACTTTGTACCCAGACGCGTCCAACAATAATGGCAAACCCGTGGCCAATCATTGCTCGTAAGTAACATGTTTGGCCACCACACACATATTCGATCGCTCATTTGCACCATTATTTGGTCAAACCATTTATAGCACACCTTTTAATCATCACTGCCTTTAATTTCTTAGTTTTTGTTGATGTTTTTCATCCGATATATGATCCATCCCATAATGCTGTCAGTAAAATCCAGTTAAGGGAAATTCTTGCGCATCTGCAGCACGTTTAGTACAAAATATAATATGATTGCTTGGAAGAATTGAATGAAATTTGACGTGAAACATCTATTGGCGCGCCTTGGAGTAAAACCGACTCGTATGGGGGAGTCCACTAATTACGTCAGTTGTTAAAGGGGGGGGGGGTTGAGTCGAATCTCGCCCAATCTCACTTGGGGTAGAGAGATGGTCTCGGTAAATAACAGTGTAAAATTGCGACTTAATTGGTATAAACTAAGTTAAATATAGCTAAATCCTCTAAGTTAAACAAACTAAGTTAAATAATAGTTATCACGTCTATGCGAACTCCACAAATTGTATTTACACTAAAAATACGCATGGGGTGGATAGGTGAGGAGGACGAGCCATATCTCACGTCATCTTTCACCAGGGTGAGGGGGAGGGTAGAAAAATCGCCTCACGTAATTAATGGACGCTCCTATGCCGTGACGGCAAACGGCATGACACTACGCCACCGCTCTCGACTCGCTTGTGTGTGCGTGCGTATATACTATACTTACACTTCGTTGCTTCTCTGTGTGACTTTCTATTCTACTATAAGACAGTTTAAAGACTATAGTACTCGTATGCTTGACGCGCGTTCACCGCTTGTTTATTAATTTTACTCCATATTTCTGTATTGGTTTTCATTAATTATAAAATCTACCATCAACTATGATGATGTTTCACATCTGCCGGCGTCCAAATCCAATTTTTAACATAATATTTTCTATCGTTTTTCTCAATTGCGTTTTCTGTAGTGCATTTTATTTAAGTGACAACCGCACTTTTAATCTTGTTTCTTATTTGGTTATCACTCTGTAGTCTATACTCACAGCATGTGTATGTGACTGTATGTGCTAATAATTTCTCGAATAAACTATTTAATATATTATTTACTATTATATCTTTATTAAAAAGTTTTTTAAAAGTAAGTTACCGAGTTTGTAGCCCGCATCCTGAAACATTAGACTAGTGTCGCTTAAGTTAATACATTTTTTAAAGAAGTAAGCGTAACAAACAGGCACATAGGCCAATATCCTCGACCAAGAATCAAAATTCAGATGCGTCGTCGTCACCTCAGAGTTCTAAGATGAAATGCTTCGTTACTAGTACAAAAGGGCCTCCAGTTCTTGTCATTCATCAACTCATCGTAGTAATTGTGCACATAAGCGCCCCATACAGCAGATCATCCGAGCTGCGGATGGACAAAGATTTCAGAGCCATGCTGTAGCTCTAATGGTTGTAGCACGAATGCGTCGGTTCGAGCGGGGAGTGCTCACGCTCTCGCAGAATATCAGCGTAAATTATGGTGAGCGTAGAGAACTGGACACCCTTTTAACTGGAAACGAGACATTCCATCTTAGTCCTTAGTGGTGACAACATATCTACATTTTATTCTTAATCGAGGATAGATGTCTATGGGCCACAGCATCCACTAGCCATCAGGCGGACTGTGTGCTTTATACTATGAAAAAATATCTCCTCGTAATCCCGAAACGCTGCTGGGTACTCTTCACAGGCGGATTGAAGATTGAGATACCAGACGTCTAGTACATTTGACGCTGCTCCCTAACGCTGGTTTGGGTATTTCACATCTGGTATCTACGAGATTGTCGTATCGCTACGTATCGGTCGCTACAAAAGCTTTTTGGCAGCTCCCATAGTCGCCACCTACGACATTTACGGGATAAAATGGGGTATATTCTTACGCCAATACCATGGGGTAAATTTCGTGTTGTATAATAATTCGCTACACACTTACAATTTTGTTACTCGTTCAATAACATGATGCAAATGGTTGGTCAATTGATAGGTATTTTCTTTTTAGTGTCGTTTTGTATCATTCCTTTATTTGATTTAGTAATCAAAAATAATATAAGAAAAATAAGCGTGAGATAATGTGTTATTTTATGTGTATTTGTTACGTCATGTTAACAAAACGTAAATTATTGTTTATAAATGTATATGAAGTTTTCAAAAATATACTCGAATTATATATTTTTTTTATATTTGAATGCTACCCTTACCTACTTTTATAAAATTGAGACATCAAATGTTCGCGTGGATATTGAAATTAATTTTAACCCTATGAGATACTGAAATGGTAGCAGGGTTTCTAGGTATATCAATATTTTAAAAACTATGTTAAAAATGGAGCAAAATTGTAGTAATACAATTTTTTTATTTACATCTTTTGTTACATATTTTAACACGTGTGAGTTTTTTTGTGTTAGCTATAGTTTTAGGTAAAATTTAAATTAATATTTTAATAAAAATATAAAAGCCTTCAAAGAATAAAAAAAATACACAAAATACTTTATAGGTAGCATCAAAAATCTTCGCAAAGAACTAAATTTTGAAAAATTAAAAACATTAATTTCTACATAATACTTTCTGAGGTCAGTGGTCTGGCAAGTTGTATAGAAGAATGAAAGTTCCGACTTTAGAAGCTGTTATGCGGAAATTATTTCATTTCTTTTAGATTTTAGAAGTTTTTACTTTTTATTGAAAGTTTAATTTTTACCTTTGATTGGACTAAAGAATTTTGTAATATAATTTCATCTAAATAGTCACATTAAAATCTTTATCCCCTATTTTTCAGACCCTAACGGGTAGAAGTTTTTCGAATTTATACGGGACAATTCATGAAGTCTAACCCATTTAATAATAAATAATCTTTAAAGTCGGTTGAAAATTGACGAAGATATAGCGTAACATACTACCAAAAAAAAAACAACATATAGTCGAATTGAGAGAAAAGGGTAAAAGGTTAAATTCGAATAGTATTTATATCTACTTACTTGATATACACAGCGTAAAGTAACAGCTTTTCTAGATGCTCTTTCTAGCAATTTTAATAAAAAGCAAAAGAAGGAAGGTGATTTAAATTAAGACTAGTGGGAAAAATTTCTTTCTTTTGTAATGTGTGCAATTTCGTTTATTACATAAAATTTTATTTTTGATATCCATTGAATCTTTAAAAAAATGAGAATGTGGTTTGGTTTTCTATATACCATGTTTTGGTTGTGAGTTTAGACTTTGTTTTACTTTATATAAATGCAATGGGGTGGGCTGGCTGGGCTTAGAAGCTAACTTTGTGACAGACTTACAATTAAGAGGTCTCGGCTGCGAGAAATTTGAAGAATAGGTTTTAACAATATATGGCTGTCGCGCTGGGCCCAAACGGCTGAACTGGTAGTGTAACAATACATGTTATAAAATATAGTGTAAGGATATGCGAATTCCTCAACGCGTACTGAATCAGCATTATGAATTTTTCTCTACTCCACCTTCCTACACACACACCGCAAATACCACTATAATGGTAGTAGTTACTATTGTAACTTTCTCTTTTCACTTATGCCCATATACTCAAACACAACTCAATTTTAAGATGTCGTTAAGTCTCGTGGTGTCACAGTCACTTTGACTTAAAGTGATAGAGACAGCAAGAGTCTTAACGGCGTCTTAAAATTGAGTAGCGTTTGACCATTTGGGCATTAATCAGATAAAATCTCTGAACAGGATAGTTATGGGTGGCATTCTTAATAACCCGTCACTGACATTCAACGATGGCGTCCGCTCGGTGGACTTCGTGCTCGTATGGGAGGCGGGGAAGGAGGATGCCACCACTCCCGAGGCTTTCCAGCAGAGGAAAATATTCGAGCAAAACCTCGAGGCCGAGGGACTGCAGTTGGAGAGAGAGGCGCCGGAGGACTTGCACGGCTTGCACTTCGTTAAGGTAATCAAATATAAAAAAAACAGGTTTTGTAAGTGGATCTATTCCTGTTTGTTGGTGAGCGAGGCAGTGCTTCATAGTTATATCTACTAATAGATTATTCTTTTCCTGTGTTCGAACAAGACAAAATAGGAACGATGTATTTATGTAGGTACCGAACGGGCATATATCATATATCATGTCTAACATCTCTTCGAGTATCATATGATCTTTAGACTGCCACGTTGGTCTAGTGCTCGTAAGCGCGACTTCTGATGATGTGGTCCCGGGTTGAAATACCGGGTCGAGCCGAAATCAATTATTGGATTCTTCTGTCAAGAAATTCTCAGTAGCGGCCCGGAGTCGAGAATTTGTCGGTGTTTCACCCCCGTACCTAGAAAAGCACGTAAAGTTGTTGGTCCTGCGCCTGATCTATCTCCGGCCGTGATTGCCGACCTACCAGATTATGACAGTGAGGGAATAAAGAGTGCAACTGTGCTTGCACACATATATATTTCTATTTCTATATTCGTGGGCTATAATCCTGTCCTGCGCAGATGGATAGTCTCGGCTGAGACTGGACGTCGTGACCGAAATTTTGTCTGCAGGACATTTACATCTATACAAATAAATAAAATTGAAGTGTATGTTTGTAATGTCAAAATAACAACTTTTTACTAAATATATATATGAAAGTATATACGGCACTCATAACAAAAAAATACAGTTTTAATTTTTTTTGTCTGTCTGTTTGTTCCGGCTAATCTCAGAAATGGCTGGACCTATTTTGACGGGACTTTCACTGGCAGATAGCTGATGTTATAAGGATTAACTTTGGCTACTTTTATTTTAGAAAAAGAATTAGGGTTCCGCGAAAAAAATTTAAACACATGAAATCCAATCTCTATAAATGACTTAATGACGTTAGATTATAATAAAAACAGCTAGTTATTAATATAATCGAACATCAATAGCATATCATGGCGGTTTAACAATAATGTATATGCTAGACGTAAAATAGTAAACCGTGTAGTGGCGGTGTAAGAATATCCACCATCTCATATCATCCCGTGGTTTTCGTAAGAGGCTACAATGGGAAACTGAAACAAGAGTTGGGCAGCAGCACCTTGCTAATAACAACTTAAATCAATGAAAAGTCTAAGTTGCCAACCAGCTTGCCAAGCGTGGCAACTATGGCAAAATCCCCCTTATGAGGCAATCTTTGAGGAAGGCCTATGTGCAGCAGTCGACATTTATAGGCTGTTATGAATGGATGGATGGATGGAAATTACCCAGTCCGGTAAAGATGAGTGGCGTCTAAGCAGCGGGAAATTTGGTATAGTGATCGGCATCCCTTTACCGAGCTTTGAGATTACAACAAATCCTCTCTGCTATGGAAGAAGAACCAACAGTGGGCAGAAAAGATGATAAACCAGTGGTAATAGTCATGAAGTGTAGTTGCCAGTGATGACTTATAGATCTGAGACGTGTTCCTTTACTGCTGGCCGCATGAGGAAGGTCAAGGTCGCTCGCGAGCTATGAGGAGGGCTATGCCCGGGGTTTCTCTGTGTGATAAACTTAGAAATGAGGTTATCCGCAGTAGAACCAGAGTAACCGAGATAGCCCAACGGATTAGTAAGCTGAAGTGGCAATGGGCCGGCTATATAGCGCGAAGAACCGACAACCGATGGGGAAGCAAAGTTCTCTCTCTCTCTCTCTCGAGGGGCAGCCTCGTACCGGTAGGCAAAGTGTGGGGCGGGTCCCCACTAGATGGAGTGACGACCTGGTAAGACATGCAGGAAGTTGATGGATGCAGGTGGCTCAGGACCGTGCTTTGTGGCATTCTTTGGGGGAGGCCTTTGTTCAGCAGTGAACTTGTGAAGGACTGTAATGATGATGATGATGAATAGTCATGAAAATTGTGTGTTATCTGAGAGATTTATATAATGATTTCAAAATTATTGTAAGTAAAGTGCCTAAACTGCTGTCAGGGAGCAGTGTTTACTGTGCGAGGCGTTAAGAAGCACGATCATTAGTCCGCCTACAATAATAACAAAATGCAATACAATACAATACAATACAATACAATACAATGCAATACAATACAATACAAATAAAATCAAAATAATAATAACAATGTACCTAATTATGCTCACAACGAGGACATTCATTATCGACGACAATCATATCGAAGATCATCCGCATCAGTTTTAATTTTGCTTTAAAAGGTATTGCTTTTGTTCAGATACACGCGCCATTGGGAGTGTTAAGGGACTACAGTGAAATACTGAAGCTTCGAATGCCCATGAAGGTTTGTAAATACATAAAATTTTATGATTAATTTATTGGCAGGATTCATTAGTATTTCATTTGCGGGTCTGGTTATTGTATGCGAGCAGTTCTTACAAGGTCAAGACTAGTATGATCGATTGTGGTCGCTATTTTGGCTATAGTTCACCGTTAAGCCCTTCACTTTCAATAAGTTGAAAGAAAGTAAGAACTTGTTTATTCGTTGCTACAAACAGTCTTCGGATTTAATTAGCTGTGAAGTCTTTTATGTTCCCTTCTTCTTCCAGCCCTTATCCCAAGTTATTTTGGGGTTGGAATAGCATGTTCTCTTCTTCCATTTTCCTCTATTATATCATATCCTCACTCACTCCTTTCTTAGGTATATTGTGGCGGCGCTATCTTCGCGCCACAAGCGGAATACATCGAAGCCTAAATCGCGCTGTCAAAGTTCCGAAGCAAAAACAGTATATATAGAATAGCTCCGAACTACCACTAGGGCAGAACACCTTGCCCGGCGGGAGATCTCCCCTTTTCCTTCCACCCGCCGCAGTGGTGACCAACCCACGTGATATGGACACGCAACCAACAGCCTTCGGAAAACTACCTTCAAATCCTCGTCATCGTTCTCAAGTACCCCATTCATTCGCTCCCGAGCAAATATTCAGTCTTCACATCCTGCAAGCCATCTAGCTTTACAAAGGTTCATCGCAGCACTATAATAATGCTTCCTGTTCCTTCAACCTACTCTCTGCGCTACAGTGTTCGGCACGGCTCCTGAGCCTTACTGCTCGCCTCTGCTTCACGGCACTCTCGCAGATTACCTGCCTTCTCGACTCACCGCAGAGTACGAGGCAATTCCCTGGCACTTGCACATTCGTCGACATCTAGACTGCACTATCGACCTCCGGTCTGAGCAGGGGAGTGATGTGGCGGCGCTGTCTTCGCGCCACGAGCGAAATACTTCGAAGGCTAAATCGCGCTATCAAAGTTCCGAAGCAAAAACAGTATATATAGAATAGCTCCGAACTACCACTCGGAGCGTTAGCCGCTCCCCGGGCAGAACACCTTGCCCGGCGAGAGATCTCCCCTTTTCCTTCCACCGGCCACACATATCATCCCTGACACAGTCCATCCAAATTTTTACTAGGCCGCCCTCTACACTTATATCAACCCACCTTCATAGCCAATATTCTTCTTGTTATATGATGTCTTCCTTTCTAATATGCCCATACCACACTAGCCTGCCACTTCTCAATTTTTCTGTGACTGGGGCCACTTTCAAATTATGTCTGACACATTCGTTTCTGCTTTTATCAAATTTTGTCACCCCACACATCGTAGGCGTCTATGGGCCAAAGTTTTTACGTACTACAGTTGGACTGTGTGCTCGTTTGCCCTTAAAAAAAATAGATTAGTGCGTCCGAGGCCTCTTATGTTTGGGCGTACACTATAATGTCTCATGCGAAGTAGCTTTCGATTATTCGGAAATTGTCGCTTAATCAATTGAATTAATTACATCATTTTTTTTCTTTGGATGTCGTAAAAGTAACCAAGGCGCGCATCTGAAAAAATTCGTTACCTCTGACAGAGAACTATATAACTAACTAAAACTACGATCATCGACTATCATTTTTGCCTAAGCTGTTAAATTCGGAAAGGCAAAGGGCCTTCGCCAAGCAGTGAGTTTATTAGTTTTGGATACAAAGATTTATTTCCAATGTGTTATTAAATCTCTCTCTCCCTCTCTCCCTCCCTCTCACGCTCTCTCTTTCTCCCTCTCTCTCCCACTCTCTCTCAACTTGATCTGTCTCTCTTTCTCTTTCTTTTTCGTTTTATTTATTAAATTTATTTGACAGTTCTTTGTTACGAATAAATGTCATTTAGCAAAATTATATACTTAACAGATATTTTAGTGTTGTAGTTGTAGCGCATTAGTATTTATGTTAATTAATTGTTTTATTATTTATGCATGTGCAATTTAGAAACCGTTAATAGTGTATTTCTAAACGTGCTACGGTCGATTGAAAATAACTCTAGTTGTTTATAAGTGCCTATAGTTGTTTATTCTTTGAATAAAATACGTTTCATCTTGAATATTAGATAGCGTACATCCATTATTCATTAACATTGATCATAACACGAAATCTGCCAAAAGTAGGCGGTAATTTAATATAATGATAAAATCGTTATATGAAAAAATTTTGTCGTTTGGTTTTAAAATGTTTGTTATCTTAATTCTTTGAAAAGTAAACATTTCAAATTAGTAAGTAGTTGAATGACATTACCGACAGCCGACACCCAGCAGCTTTTTCTAACATAACTTAAAATAATTAAAAACTGCGGTTGCTTTGAGGCAATCTATATGGGAAGCCTATGTTGTGGTTTCTTTTGATAGGTTGTAACGAATGATGATTAAGTAGTGAATTATAAATATTTGGTAGACTATCCACACACACATATGCGCATAAACATCTGTATATTACAGACAAGGTGTTTTGTATCTAACCTCATATAACTAATTGCATCTATAGTCTATTTGATAACAACACGAGTTCGGTGACACTTACGATTTGACAGTTGTTGCTTTATATTTTACGGTATGATTTTTGGTAGGTCATATCAATTTCATTGATCCAATCAAGTTATTGCAATTTTGAAAATACGAGTAAATAAGGCTTCTACTTTTTTTTGAAGTTATCCCAAATTGAATGTGATTTATGGGCAACAACATTTTTGCCTACCGATCGACCCTTACGAATGTGTGCGTGCGCAAAAAAATCAGTTTAATTAATGCATTACCATGCATTTGGAATTTAAAAGATAAAAAGGACAGAATGTTTGAGAGTTTTTTTTAATTAATTTTTCTTCACCTTTTGCCTATATACTTATTCTGAACCTTCTTATTTAACTCAATACATTGAAAATGTATATATTATTATTGTTGCCTTTAATCCATATGGGCGTAAAGCTTGGTTTAACTTACACTTTTATTGTCTGTTTTTTGTACATTGACTAACATCAAATAACAATTAATATGATCATGGTTGCTGCTCGTAACTTTAAGTTATTTCCTTAACACTGGATAAAGGCAAACAAAAATGATGGGAAAGTTTTGCTGTTGATTGAAAATAATTTTCACAGCATGTAACAAGTTTGTAAACAATTATATGGTGTAGTCATTATCATGTTTCGTTTAACCTTTGGTCTATCATATTAATTATACGCTTTTAAGCCTCGGGGAATGTATATAATTGTTTTTTTTGTTAAATCATCATCATAATGTAAATCCATTCGTCTTTAGTAATCTCGTCATTTTATCGTTTGCCTGTGGCGGGTTGCGCGTGTTCAGACACCTTCATCCTATGGCATTGGTTACTCATTGATAGATATTATTTACGTACAATGAAATCGACAAATTCCATAACTTCACTTTGAATGGTCTTATTAAAATTGTATTGATTCTATTAAATAAATTGCTAAAGAAATAAAACATCTCATCATCTTCATCCATAGATTCTTATAGCTGAAATTTTATGAAATATGTTGCTTTTATGAATTCAATATGTAAACATTTTTAAGGTGTTGTTTTAATATTTTTGCTTTATACATAAGGTATTATAAATCATAGACTTAGAATATACTGGCGTATAGACCACCTGACAGCCCGAAAACGCGTGACCAATTTTGATTTGTCATTGTGTGCGTTAGCTAGTGATGTATATTTTACTTAAAAGGACTATCGAAAATGATTGTTAAGGAAGCGGTAAAAAGATTATAACAATTGTTTAGTGCATAGTTGAATAACTTCAAAAATTAACTGAATTTGATAGTTCTAAAATAATTAAAAAATATTCATATAACATGTTCCTGGGAATTAGCTGAACCTACCTGCCTTTTGTTGGATTTTAATTCAAATGTATAAAATCCCAGGTGACTTTACCGAAAACCTTAAAAAAACTCCCCAATAATCAGATCAATGTTGTATTTTCGAGCTATGATCTTCGGAGAAAAATATTTACTGCCGTGGGCAGTTTCCCCGGAATTTATTTTTTAACATATTGTTAATATAAATAGGTAGATACTTAACTAAGTATATACCTATTTATATTTTATATATTTTATAAAATGTTTTGATGGGGAAACAAAAACGGGGACACGGAGTACATAATGGCTGTTTTATTTTTCATATAAGTATTACTTGTGATAATTACAAACATTTAATAATCAAATAGATTATAGAAGTTTATTTTAACATTCGACTTAAGTATGAATGTAAACTTAATAATTTAAGGAAGGAAACTTGTAGGAATCAGTTAAATAAGATTGCTCTGTTTAAAGGCCAATATGTTTATGAGCTTATCATATGGCTTCATCATGCTTCATATTTATATTCTTTCATCTGTCCCTGAAAAGTATAAAAATAATAATAAACTTATTATCATTTTAGCTGCATGAATTTTAAAAACATAATGATCTTAACACAGTAAAGTGCACTAAGTGTCTGAGGATACAGATGCACTCTCTATTCTCTCAATCTCGGTATGTTAAGAAAATGGTCACTCATTCATGGACTGACCGCGGCAAGTGTAACTTAATTTCGCAGATCTATTGATCTGCGCAGCTATTACTTAATCACGAGTTCCTCTTCTCTACGACTAACGCTGTAGGGGATGAACCACGCTATTTAAGCCCTCGCGACAATGTCGTCGGCCATCAAGCATGAATCGGGCATTGACCGTTGTGAGTATCCAATACTATGGAATTTATACTATCACGTCTCATGCACGGTCGTCTAGTAGCGCTTGAGGAGCATTACTAAAATATCTATACCTAACTACGCTAAAAGTTTTATCGTTATGATTTGGGAATATAACCCGAAGTTCCGAAGCTCCGCTCAACCCCTTGGGGAAAATAGCATGATGCTATGAATATTGTACTAGTGTGACCGTGAGGCTGTGCGGTTGGTTAAGCAAGGTTATACATTTATTTTGGTTGATAAATAGATACTTAGTTGGGTTCATAATGGCTTAAAGAGGATAATCTCAAGATTTTTTTGTCTTTAATGTACTATAGTTTTATAATGTATGAAAATCTGTCTCTATATTTATCTAAAGTTTTGAAAGTTATATTTTTGAAGTCTTCTTTTTCTAATTATAGAATCCGAAGGGAATCTGTTTGAAAAACGGCAAATAAAATTACATTTTAGAACACAAACCGAGGATTTATTTTCTTGTTGTGTAGGCAAGTCTATCGATTCATTATAAACATTCAAGATAAATATCGACATTAATTTTGATATAGTTGAGTCAATCTCTAGCGTACATGTAAAATATTTTGTATAAAAATGTATTTACCAAATTCATGCAAATTATCAACAACGTGGCTTTTTTCTTTGCAAAATATCAAAATTAACAAAATAATTGAATATATTCTATATTTTAAACAGTATGTAACATAAATTTTACCCAAAAATAAACGCGTCATAACATTGACGACGTCTTGAGAATTTACCTGTGATATGTGAAATTATCAGGATTATTTCTATTATTAACAGCACAGTCACTCACGGAACAATTAACCATTTTGGAAAAAGTTACTTACTAAAAATAACCACTATTATACTTTAAAAAATTACAAAATATCTCGGAGCTATTTCTTGCGTGCCGAATTGTGCCGACCTGTCATTCAAAATCGGTTACAGAGTCATGATATTTGGTATCCTTTTCTGTCTTGCATTTTTGCTATAAAGAATTTTCTTCTCCCTTGCACACTATGTTGGTCTATACGCTAGTATATTCTAAGTCTATGTTATAAATACACTTACAATCACGTCATAGAGTGGGCTGAAATGTTTGCTACCTTTATCAAACTGAAAGTAATAATAAAGTCGTATATTACATAAAGTGACGTTTGACATTTTACATAGATTCAAATACGCTAACCTCGCCCAAATTATTTGATAATTAAAATAAATCCAAACTAGGAAGTAGTACAGCATTAGTCTCTATTTATTTTATTAGATATAATTAATTCACTTTACTAAGCCCAATTTATGTTGTCATTTGGATTAGTCGTTTTGATAAAATAAATACCATGCTTGATTTTAAAGACTTCCAAATAGAAAAATAGGTTTTATAAAAGAACAATATCGAAACGGTTTCATAATCAGCATGGCGAATAATTTTCTTTACATGTCGAATTGTCAATATCAAAAACTTGTTTGATAGTAAGAAATATAAATTTTAGAATTACCTTCATAAAAAAATGCATTAAAACTTTTCAAGAGTTTATTTGTAAATAAAAGTGCTTTGTATAGTTCTGAGTATGTATCGATAGAGGCGCGAACGAGTTCGCGCATGTACACTTTCCAGCGAATGTACAGCCAACGAATTAAACGATTATCCAATAAACGATGACAATTGACTAACAGACTAATCACCTGAAGGATATTTATGTCTCCGCGAGGAAAGTACACTAAATATCCATTCTCTTTTGTACTTTAATTCTAATGAATCGACTACTGCTTACGTCAAAGTTGTGACCACGACTTGTGTCGCTATCTCTATTTATATTTTCCATCTTCATTGCTTACTCGTGATGGTCATGTAATGGTCGGTTTAGTGTTTTGTAACTAAGGAATCATTTACAAATATAAACATATTTTTGTAGGGCTTTGTAATTTTTGACATAATATGGATATAAAATTAAACATATTTTGATCTGTCCTACCGTACTCTCTCCAATAGAGATCCATCCAGACGTAATGCCATTCTCTCTTTTGTACTTTGAAGTCCAAGTTAGTTAGTTGTACGTTGTACTGACTAACCAGTAGTTAGTTGGTGAACTGTTTTATATATAACCGACATTTAATTTTCTTATTTATGTAAATAATAGGAATAGTAAGAATTTTATGAGACCTATAGGTGAAATGTGGGTAGTCTGCAATTGCAAGTCAAATGCATGACAAATACAATAACAGATATTTCCAGTTTGCTAGAAGACTATTTAGAAGACGTTTTTATCTTTGTGTTTGTGTCAAAATAACGAATTGAAAAAGATTAAAAATACCGCACATAGATCATACATTCATCTCATAATAAGACTTGATAGCATAGTAGTAGCAAACAAATTATGTAGTACAAGTAAATGAAATCGTCTTGTTGTAATACAACGGTAGTTATCATGGCCTTTACATAAAGTCATATATATTATTTAACCGTAATAGAAAACTTGCTAAAAGCTTTCCACATTTAACTGATTTTTTAACTAACACATTTAATTATAAGCATTGTGATGACATATTAAGTTCTATATTGTCCAGTTCTCAGCATTAAAAGATGTGCAAGAGAAAACGAACAGCGTACTAGACCGGATGGAGGAGTGCTGGGATCGCATCATGTCGAAGATCAGAGTAGATCCGCAGATGTTCCCTGAGCGGAAGCACCGACTCACAGCCATTTACTCAAAGGACAAGGAGTACTTGTGAGTTTTAATTGTTAGCGATTATCTTTACGTAGGCGCGTATTTGATTCACGTGTGTTTCCTGTTGCGTACACTGCCGATTTTACGTAGTAGCGGTAATAAAAATTTAATTTCTTCATCTCGTCCCGTCTGTCTGTAGAAGGCGACTAAAGGAAATCCTGGAAGAAAATAGCCTATGTAACTAGGTCTAGGTTAAAGGGAGCAGTGATTGAGGTGCATAGCGTCTAGTATTGCGATTGTAATTTTTTTCATAAAATTATCCAACTGATGGTAAGAGGCCGCTGCAGCCCATGGACACCTGCAGCTAGCTTCAAATAAAGAAGGCTATAGAAGCGCGTTAACCTCTGAGGACTAAGATGGAATGCCTCACAGCCTGTAATTAAACTGGCTCTCTATTTTCTTCAGACGGGAACAGAGCAGTGCAAGCTTGCTATTGGCGGGAGAAATCGTTTAGAAGGGTGTTACCGACGTGTGACAGACGGTGACCTTCGCAGAAAAGTGGTCCTACTACCTAGTAAATCCGCTAACTAAACGTTGCGGCTATTGCAAAACCTCTTTGGGAGAGATTATAACAGAGTGTATAGACTGTTTAGCGTACTTACTACTGATGTTTTTAATATAATGTTATATAATGTTTCTGCATATCATGTAAGTGATCGATTTCATTATATCCATCATCCAATATTTACTTGTTGTACTGATAATTGAATCCCTCATACATATCATCTGTGGGTGTCGTAAGAGGCAACAGAGGGAAACAAATCAAGAGATGAAAAGCAGCGTCTTCCTTCTATCGACTAAAAATAATAACTTAAATTAAAAAATTTAAAAACTCCCGACACAAAAAGAGCCTTCTTCAAACGGTTGAACAGATTTTATTGAAATATAGCTAAGAATACTCTCGATTAAGACACCTTTCAAACGAAAAAAACTTAATCAAAATCGGTTCATCCGTTCAGAAGCTATGATGCCACGGACAGATACACAGATATACGCAAATACACACTACAAACATATTACACCCCTCTGTTTTCGTCGAGGGTTAAAAAAAACTGCGGTTGCCAACCCGCTTGCCAAGCGTGGCAACTATGGCAAATATCCCACCTATGAGGCAATCTATGGAGGAGGCCTATGTTCAGCAGTGGACTTTAATAGGCTAACTTATTGTTAACTGATAATTGAGTAATGATATTCAATAATAAACGTAAATTCGATAAAAATAAGGCTCCTTTCACAGATTTGACACAGAGTCCGATTGTTTCTGGACGCCATCGATACGCTCCCGCATCGTGCAGTTCATATTAGACCGGAAACGTTTCTCAGAGTTGCCTAGCGACGACTTCGCGTTTGGGATCGGCCGCCTTATATCGAACAATACGTATAGTGCTGCCTACCCTCTTCATGACGTAAGTATTAACGAATCATATTACCTTCACTCCAATGTCCCCTGTGCACTTCTCTACATTTTATAATAAATCTTTCTCTGTTCATGGACTATAATCTCGGAACTTTTAAACGTGCTCAGTCATTAAATATTTGTTAAAAAAACAGGATAGAATAGAATAGAATCATTTTTATTCAATATAGGTAGATTACATGTAATTCTATTGAAAGTAATTTTTAACTTTTACCACTGGTTCGGAAAAACCTCTGTCCTGGGAAGAACCAGCAAGAAACCCAGCAGGACTTATTTTAAAAGCAAATTTACAATATAACATTTATACAATTGTTATGAAAATATTTAGAAACAGCATGGTAGCGATGATCTAATTCCCAGGGGTTATTATCAATTATGTACTCTTTAGTAGTATAAAAACCCTTACTAAACAGTTTTTGCTTAATAATAAGTGTAAGCAGGTTAGGACACAATATTTCTCACGCTAATTTCTCTTCTTTTGTTTCATTTATGGTCACTAATTTATCGCTAAAAGTCTGTCGTATTTTAGTGTATAATCATAATAAAAAAAAGAACAAAATAATATTACAATGTGAAGTCTTTCTATAGAATACTTCTATAGAATTAAGAATATGATTTTTTTTTATTCTCTTTAGTTGTTTGAAGTAGTTTTTACTTTTTATTAAAAGTTATTTTTGATTAAAGTGTTTTGTATGGAATAATCATGTGTGAAAGTTCACTTTATTTTACCTTAATGATGACGTACTCACATGATTTTCTATTTTGTGCATATTTATGACACAGTATCTTTCGAACGATATTATTTTGTTTCATTCCTCTGCTTTTATAATAAATACTAAAAAATGTACTTCAATTTTCGATCTTTGCGTATTATTATAACCATAATTTTTGTTGCAGGGCAATTTAAAACACCTGGTTCTATGCGATACCTACTGTATACGGAGTGGGCGAGTGTATCGAAGTGTTTGAAATATCAACCGTTAGATTACGTCAAGGATTACTTTGGAGTAAAAATTGGTAAGAGCCTTTCTTATTTTACGCTTAAGAGAACTACGCATGCAAATTGATTGTTTTTATTATCCCGTATTTATTATGCCAAAGAAAGGTACATTTTATAGCGTTAAGATAAGGTTGATATTCGCATGAAATTGTGTAATCTGCTCTGTAAACAGTTTTTGATATTTTAGTATTAACTTTTTGGATACTTTTTTTGAATTGAAGTGAAAATTTAAAGTTAAAGAACATCTATTATTAGTGACCTATGTTAAAGAAAAACTTTAAGTTACTATTAGAATGTTTTTGTTAAATTATTTACATTGTGCATCAATTAAGGGTTTATTTTTTATTTTATAAAATAATATAATTATTATAAGCGTTGGTGCGTCCATAGCTGATCGTGTAAATTCTGAACGCATTGACCGATGAAAGTCATATTCATACAATGTATTTGTTTTGTATCGACTAAGGTTCTTAGTTATGCTAAGACCCGAAAGGTGGCGCTGTAGTCAAGTTATAACAAATTCTATTTTTATTTATAATAAACAATATGACACACATATTCACAATAAGTTGGTTTAGCGCCAAGAACGATAATCACAAAACCTGGATCCGATAGGTGGTGCTGTGGGGCAGTTAGTAATAAATTTTATATTTACAATGTAAAAGTTTGGAGTTAGTTCATAGTGCAACTCGTCGCGCCACCTACCGGAAAAGTCAGAAACGTCTGCTAGGCCGGCTAGTTTATGTACTACATAATATTATTTGATTTTCTTAAAATAATTATTTCCTTATATTTACGCGGATACTACACATTAAATGATTTATTAAATAATATAATATTTAAAAGTTGAAAGTAGCCTTCTTTAACTATGACATTAGGATGTCAAACACATTCACCAATGGTGCTGTAAAGTGCCCGACGGAAGTAAAAAGTTAAAAATAAACACGATAAAATCCGTAAAATTATTTTCATTTAATTTTCTTAACGTACTAAAAATTTATATTACAATTTTTTATATCCAGTAAGTACATACATTATTATCGTTTTTTTTACAGGACTGTACTTTGCCTGGCTCGGCTTCTATACACATATGCTTATCCCGGCGTCTATTGTTGGACTTATATGCGTCATATACTCCGCCGCGACGGTCTACTCTAATAAACCGAGGTAACGTATTTGAACAGGATCATATCACGATACATAAATACACGCTCACGATCATACAAGGTTTTCTTTATAATGGTACTTGGTGACAGTTATAAACAAAAAGGGAGCATAAACCCAAAGACAGACTCCTAGAAAGAAAAGGATCCACTAATTGTAAACTTCTCATTATATCTCATGTGTGATCTATTTTGTGTTTGTTTTAGCGAAGACGTCTGCAACTACGTGTCCACGATAAAGATGTGTCCGCTGTGCGACTACTTCTGCGAGTACTGGGACCTGCGCGACACGTGCCTCCAGTCGCGGATCACGTACCTCTTCGATAATAATACCACTGTGTTCTTCGCCATTTTTATGAGCTTTTGGGGTAAGTTTTTGTCATTAAATCCAAGTGTATTTTTATAATATAACAGTCACAAACAAGCTGGCTGGGCCGGGCGGACTTCGCTTAATAGGTACGAAACTACAAGTACATCGGCCGTACATTCAGTGAGTTGCCACATGCTGCCCGAAATGTACATACAATGCGATTTAACTGAGAATAGGAACGTCAATGATTTCGATCTGTCAACTGTCACTTGAAAAGTACGGCTTGCAAAGAAAATTAATTTGCGTATTAATAACGTTTTTCACCAGATTATTTAACAAGTCATAGTATTGCCAAATCTATTGATAAACAGTCGTTGGAATATTTTAAATACCTACATAAATCCATATTTTATTTCAATAAGGATAAGTAGCAATGATGATGATGATGACTACTCAGACAGTGATGCAGAGGTGAACGCGATTGAAGTACTAGATGCAGATCACTCTAACTAGTTTGTATTGACAGCTAAGACGTCCCAATATGGCGCAAGGTCATTCCTTTTCATTGGATAGCATTGGAAGCCCGCTACTCACGCGCTTGGTAGTCGCCTAGGTTATTCTGATTATTATTCGAATCGTACATCGTTCCAGATTTGATATGCGTATCATATCTGCAATGACGTACGACTCGACTACTCATCTAAACACCTAAAACAGTTATTTTCAGTTTAGTAGACACGTACGCAATTTACTTATTCTAATATTATGCTGTTTACATTGTAATAGTTTTCTAATTTGATTCTAAGAAGGTATATTTGAAATATCATTTTTCAAAAAAGGAGAATAATAGATACATAATATATAACTGGCAGTGGCGAAGCTAGGGCTCTAAACTAGGGCAAGCCCAAGATATGGTTTTGTTGTTTTTAGGCAGTTTTATAAAAATACAACAATCTTGATCTGTCTCCACTCTTCAGTTTCATATTCAGTGCTTTTCAGTCGAGGACGTGTTTAACAGAGCACATAGAAGGCATACTACTGCTAGATAGATTGTATGACATATCAGCAATTGCATACCTTAGGTGGCTTTGAAAAAAGCCGTTTGGGTTTGCTTGAGCGTAAGAAAAAGATAATTACATACAATACAATACATGAACAAAGTATGTAAAAAGAAAAGCATGAACAAAGTACAAACAAACTATGTACAAAATTAAAAAAAAATTATTTATATTCTAAATCGAATCGTCTCTTTCTTAAGGAAAGATTTGATTACGTCCGCGTAAAATGTTGGTGAACGTTTTAATTGTACCAATAACTGTTTTCAATTGCGATAATTGATAAGTCTGAAAGACGCTCTTACCTTGTGTATTTCTCAAATAAGTATGGATGCGCTTCAGAGATGAGAAAGCACGTTCCGCGGAGGAACTTGTGGCTGGATTAGTTACGACAAGATAAGATAACTTTAAAAGATGGGGAAAGGCCTCTTCAAGACTATTTTCGTTTATAAAGTCAATGAGTTCGAAAACTTTGCGGTCTTTTAATTCAGGGAGGAATACAATGAAATCAATTGGTTTTTCAATGTTTGTTTATCAAAATGGTTTGCGTAATTTTCAAATAATGAATCTAATGCCTTTAAAGGAAAATCTGAACGATATTTTCGAATAGTTTGTTGTTGAACAATTGGAAAATTTTAATTTGACAATTTCAGAATATCGGCCATTAATTTCTGAAGATATGTGATCAATTATTTCAACAAAAAGTCGTTTGTATTCTGTCTGAGCACAGCGCATTGCGTCTCAAACGAGGAGCAGAGTTATTTTGCAATGTGTTTTCATAAATGTGATCAAAATACACAGATCAGGCGTTGGCTTCGGCGTGGATATGAGCTGTTTTTTTCAACAAAGTTTAAAGATTTTACCTTTTCTCGCCGATTAACACTTTAACACACTTCAATTCATCACAAGGAACACTATTATTCTCCATTTTCACTAAAATCTTTAAATAGCATAAATTTTAACTCGCAATATTCATTCGCTCAAGTAAACACACAGAGTAAACATTGAAATGTGAAGTGAACTTGCAAACGTATCGACCGCGCGCCCCCGCGCTCTACTAACTTCACACTGAAAGCCCGGTTTAACGCTCCATACTAATTGCAATATAAACAATCGTAGTTATATTTCATTATAGAACATTTTGCCACAGGTTAGAAAGGGAGCGATTGTCTTCGCAAAAGCCCGGTAAAAAGCCCACGCTTGCGATAGAGACGACTAATCGCTCAACTCAACTCCTTTTTTATGACAGCAGTATCGCGCAGTTTTGCCGCGACCGGGGTCCATCCATATTGCTTTGCTTTTTGACAGTCCATTGCGTGTTCGCTTTAAGACAGAGAGAACACGAATCAGTGTATTTCGAATTGCTAAGTGTTGACGTTACATAATAAGGCTACGAGGTCATGACCTGTGTAGAACAGGAGCGCGCGGGAAATTTGAAATAGTTTGAAACAGTTAACGAATTATTTTATTAGTTGATGTTATTGATTGAGCAGTTTGATAGGGCAAGCCCGGCTTCTCGGCTTCTATGGAGGCTTCGCTACCGATAACTGGTATGTTTATGTTCAGATTCATTTTTCGTCGCAAGTAGACAACCCTTATGTTATACGTATTGCGTCAGAAGAGATAAGATTTACGTAATAAAAAGAGAGGCACATTGTAAGTGAATATAATATCAGGCACTCAGCGTTCTGCTAGCTAAATTGTACTTTATTTCGTTGTTTCAAGAGTCGCAATTTATTTAAACGTTTTTGTGGAGTTATCTTTCTGGACGTTGTTATATAAAACCAACTTCAAACAAAGGAGGCCACAGATGCATCGTCACCGCTACTCAACGCTACCTTACTTATCACCACTGCTTTCGGTGGTGGTAGACTACACTTTTCAATTGATAATTCCCTAATGCCGCGATTATAATAATATGTATCATTTTTCCACCAGCCGCTTGTTTCCTGGAACTGTGGAAACGATATTCTGCTGAAATGACTCATAGATGGGACCTGACTGGATTTGATGTGTACGAGGAGCATCCAAGACCGCAGTACCTGGCTCGACTTGCACACGTTAAGCGGAGACAGGTATCTCATTTGCTTACTTCTTATTGCTCTCTTGCTCTCTTTTTTTGTAGGTAGGTCAACAATCGTCATCTCCAATTCTAAATGTAGCATTGGTAGTGTAACGACTTGAATTTAAATTAAAAAGCGGTCTATCCGTAGATGAGGGATGTTTAAAAGACATGACAATTGTGCGATTGACCTTTACGAATGTGCGAGTGCGTAGTAAAATAGTAGGCGTTAGATATTTATAAATAACAATCAGTTAAAATAATGCATCACCACGCATTTTGAATTTAAAAGATGAAAAGGTCAGAATGTTTGAGATTTTTTTAATTAATTTTTCTTCACCATTTGCCTATATTACTTATTATGGACCTTCTTCGTAATTTTGGTCGGTTATTGCAAAATAACCCTGTATAGGTTGTAAATTTACTTTTTTTTAGTATTATACTTAGATAATATTATGATATATCTGTATGTGTTAATATGTTAATATGTTAATATGTTAATATGTTTTAACATTTTTTCAAAAAAAAAAAACTATAACTTCTAAATTAACATCTATGTTACTTTGAAACGAATGTGTCATGTGGTATGTACAGTGATTTCGTAGTAACTGTATCTATTTGACTCCTATATACAGACACGTATTCTTTCGCATGGTCAATTTGAAATTCGAATCAGTATATAATAATAGATATTTTACGTTATTATTATTTCGAGTCTCATATTAGATGTTGTGTGAAGTTTGACTAACACGACATCGCTGTACTGCAGCGGTATCTAATACATAGGTAGTATGTCGTCCTATATACGATCTGCTCCTATGTATGATTTGTATTGTTCACTCTTAGTGTGGACTGTGGAGAGGCGGGTAAGGTCGATATTAATCAAAATAATTATTGGTTTATCTTACTTATTAATAACATTTCAAATATTTATTGGGCAATAATAACTACAATTTCGTAGAACACTATAATTAAGGAGGGAGGTGCTCTTTGAATTACGCAATGCACTCCATATTATGTTTGACGAGCCTGCCAAATGTGGCGATCACGGCAAATCTCTACAATGGGAGAGATCGACGTGTAGCACGAGTAAACACGAGTGTACCAAGACAAGTGTGTTGCGAGCGCAGCTGAACGTGGTGACGGGCGAGCGCGAGCCGATGGTGCCGTTCTGGCGCATGCGGCTGCCGGCCACGCTGATGTCGTTCAGCGTGGTGGCGCTGCTGGTGCTGCTGGCGCTGGCCACGGTGCTGGGCGTGGTGCTGTACCGCATGTCGCTGCTGGGCGCCAGCATCCTGCGCCGCAACGACAACGTTCTCATCACCTCCAACCCCATCATGTTCACCACCGCCACCGCCGCCTGCATCAACCTCGTCTTCATATGCATCTTCAATTATGTGAGTAGCTTTTAAATGTTCCTACGGGCCTGGCCCAAACTATACTGTCGAAAATTGCATCAGTTGTCGCTAGGATGTTTTATTAGTTTTTAGTCACAAATTTTCAGATGTGAGCCTCTTAGAGGGTCTGGCATATCTCTAAAGATAAAAGCCGAAAAAAATATGTTTACTCAATTGTAGATCCAAAACCAATGATGTTACAAGTAAAGAATCGAACACTCTCGCATTGAGTAAAGGTTAGCTAATGAGCAGAGTTTTAACGTGCCACATACGGAGCGCGTATAGCCCATCTATATTTTTTTTCTTATAATATTATTGCTCAAAACAATAAATTTTATATGCAAATTGTTTTTACACTGCATTGCACTTGTCCTTAACGACACAATAAAAGGAATTTAGCCTCTGTAGCACAACGGCTTACCGTTTGATAAATATATATCAATATATTACTATATAATAAAGTAATATATAGATGGCGCCACTGATTCTCCGACATGTATATTTTTTTGTACTGCCTCACTCGACTTTCATCTTTGCCCTCAACAGTGTCAACATATCTGTGGCCTTAGTTCTTTATTCGAAATTGGTAACAGTTGCTCATGGCTGGCAGTAGCCACTTACTACGGTGGACTGTTGCCATGTTTGTCACTGTATTATAAAAAAATGTTCCACCCTTGTGCCTTTAATGCATTTAGTAAGGAATTAGGTATAAGACCGACATAGCCCAACGAATTAGTAAGCTAGTGGCAATACGGCCATATAGCTCGAAGAACCGACAAACGATGGGGAAAAAGGTTCTCGAGTGGCGGCCTCTGTACCGGTAGGCGAAGTGTAGCGACCCCCACTAGATGGAGTGACGACCTGTAAAACATGCAGAAGTCGATGGATGCAGGCTCAGGACCGTACTTTGTGCATTCTTGGGAGGCCATGTTCAGGACCTGTGAAGGCTGTAATGATGATGATGATAGGTAAGGACTTTCCTATTTTAACTAATGAACTCTAAGGCCCTGTATTAATAAACGTTACTCAACGACGAATTCAAGTGTAATCATTTGATACGCTCTCATTACGAAATCAGCATCTCAAGATCGTTGCTAATTATAAACACATAAAAACAGTATCTCAAAACGCTGTACTTAGGAATACTGTTCTGTGACTTGCACTAGTATACATACTTGAGAGTCGAGTTTGTTTATTAATCAGTGTGGCACCAACTGATATCGTAAACCCAAACCGCATCTTGAGATATGTTTATTAATAAGATCATAACCTCAAGATTGTACTCAAGTGCGTGTACTTGAGCTGAGTAACGTTTATTAATACGGGCCTAAATGCTAGTGAACTCGCACACATATTAAATATGTAGATTAATCTAGTATAATAATATTTTAGCGCTTAATATAGTGTTCATAAATAGATTCCCCTGTACTATGTATCGTGTATTATAACCAGATTCATGTGTGTAAAAAATATATCAACTTATCTACCAAGAGGAGTACACATACAATACATTTTGATTTTACATCGTATTTGAATAAAAAAATTACGTTAATAGTTCTTATCGAGAGTAATCTAATACAGCCATTAGTGTCAAACTTATAAGTTCATAATCGTTTATTCTCTTTTTAGGTGTACCAGTATTTAGCAGAATGGTTAACTGAGAAGGAGTTGTTGCGCACGCAGACTGAGTTCGACGACTCATTGACGCTCAAGATATATCTCCTGCAGTTCGTGAACTACTACGCGTCCATTTTTTACATCGCTTTCTTTAAGGGCAAATTCGTCGGCCGACCCGGTGACTATGTGAGACTGTTTGGTCATAGACAGGAAGAGGTAATGTATTGTTTAATAAAAAAAAAGTTATACTTTTTTTATAGAATAATTGTGACAAACGAGCACACAGTCCACCTGATGGAAAGTAGACATCTTAATAAGTCGTATTACATGGCCTTTATCATATTATTGAAGAGCTTAGAACCAGTCTCATGTTGGTCTGGAACTTATAGCTTCTTCAAATGTTCTCTAGAGGGCAAGGGCCCATGTTCAGAAGTAAGCTATTACGGGCAGATGATGAAGACGAAGTGTGACATACGAGCGGCTAGGGCTAGGCTATCTGATGTTAATTGAGGTTGCGACCTGAGGGCACCTACATTAAGCCTAGATTAAGAATCAAAATGTAGATGCTTTGTCATTTCACCCTGAGCACTAAGATGGAATGCTACCGGGCAGAAAGTCTCCGATTCTGGTCATTCACAATACAATATACAGCAGCATTATGCAGTTATTTTACACTGATATTCCGTGAGTTAGTAGATAGTCGGTTGAGCTGTCTCATTACTCCAGAAAGAATTTAGGTCACGGCGGCCAGGTGCTCTCTCAATTATCTCATTTACATAGTTCGATGAACGGCAATTCGACACGACTGAAGAGAGATCAGGCGCCGGCGTTATGTGCTTCTGAGGCATGGTGTGAAACACCACCGACTTCCTGACCTGAGCTGTTTGTGACAATATTTTGACAGAAAATCCCAATAACCTATTTTGTCCTGACCAGGATTCAAACCCAGGATCTCATAATTTGTAGTCGCGCTTACAACCACTAGACTTATAAGGCAGTCAAATACATGGTCTTGCAGCCATGATGTTTGCAGTATAGTTATGTGGTCTCACCACTTAAATATCTTTTGGCTTTTAACAAATGATAGCAAAATCTAATATATGCAAAACTTGTACAGAGTGTCATAAGAGGATGTCATCATCATCATCATCATCATTACAGCCCTTCACAAGTCCACTGCTGAACATAGGCCTCCAACGAATGCCACAAACCACGGTCCTGAGCCACCTGCATCTATCGACTTCTTGCATGTCTTACCAGGTCGTCACCCATCTAGTGGAGGGTAGGAGGATATAGGATACGATAAAGTAAGAGAATCCATATCCCCATGTCGTAAGAGGCGGCTATGGGATATTTCAGAAAGTTCTGGTGGCTTCCGACAGATGGCGTATAACCATCTCTTTACTTCAGGTGTAAAATAACCAGTCTGGTGATGGGTTGCAATATAAAGGTGGTACGATCACGTCTGGTACTGCGATTAAGCCACCTGCCAAGTTTTTCGATTGAGGCAGACCCTGAAATAAAGAAAATGTATAATTTGTTTATCAATTGTAGATCCAAAACCAATGATGTTATAAGTAAAGAATCGAACACTCGCATTGAGTAAAGGTTAGCTAATGAACAGAGTTTTAACTTGCCACATACGGAGCGTATAGCCTATCTATATTTTTTCTTATAGTATTATTGCTCAAAAGAATAAATTTTATATAGGGCTCGGAAACCGGTTAAAATTTAAACCGGTTTCGGTCATTGACCCCAAAACCGGTTTTAGCGAATACCGGTTTTTCACAAATTTAGGTTAAGGTAGTAACAATTAACCGGTTAAAACCAAGTTTTGTTTTGTCCCCGCCCTCTCCCTTACCCCGCTTGTATCCAACTTTGTACGGCTGCGCTCTGTCTAATTCACGAAGTTTTTAGACGCACGTACGATATATTCATTGCATAAACGCGACTTCCCTAAAACGACATCCCTCATATTTTTTTATCTTTCAGCAATGACCGTATTATAAATAACAGTGGTTAGTTTTGTTTCAATTTATTATGCGTTATCTCCACTTTAAAATTAAGTTTCGATATCATGTTTAATTTCACCTTATATATTTATATTGATTTTAATTTTATTGAAAGTTTTCTACTAAAATTACGCTTTGCGTTTTTTACTAGAAAACTTTTTAGTAATATTATATCGCAATAAATGATGAACTTTCTTAACAGAAAACACGTTTTTTTTTTTAAGTTGATGAAATTATATGTTATAGTATTTGTTCTTTTAGGTCTGAAGTGAGGCAGATCACCAGATAATGATTTCATATTTACGCGAACATATTATTGAATAAAACTATTACGATGGTCATTTTACTTACTACTTGATTTCGAGGCTTTGGTGCTTTTGACTGGTTTGACGTCTCATCGTCTAGTTAGCCCGGCTGCCTTCAGTTTTTGAATATTACTGGCTGCAGCCGGGCTAACTATGACATTAGGACGTCAAACACCTCAGTCCCCCCCGTGACCGTGGGTGCTGTAAAGCACCCGAAACGTCGGGAATCAAAATTAGTAAAATTAAACGCGATAAAATCCGTAAAAAATAGTTTTATTCAAGATCACCAGATTTTTTAGATTTAGAAACTTGTGATTAGAACCAACCTCTATCTCGGTCTTTGCAAAAACTAATAATTACCACTTCTGAGGTAAATAAAGTTTAATAAGAAGTCGTGTCTTTACACGATAAAAAATTTATTTGTCATGTTCAGAGAATTCTAAAGTCGTACAGGATAAAAGAAATTACTATTTTTCACATCTCATTCCTACTAAAAATATTAGTTTTTTAAAATAGAGTAGAAGGTAACCACATAGAAGAAATTGACTTTACTGATACAGAAGTTAATAAAGAAAGATAACAATTTGAATCTAACAAATCATTATGATTAAACTCGACTATATTTTGCTGTCGACTGTCACCAAATACATATACTGAAAATTCCTGTCATTTACTAACAGTAATTATTAATAACTCCCATTTAACTAGATACTCAACAGTATAAATCACATTGATATTTACGATCTTGTATTGAATTATAAAAGAGAATGATTAAAAGTGCAACCAAGTTTTCTCACGCCTCAAGATCAAAATAATATAGTGATCGCTTTGGAATTTTTTACAACCGTTCATACTTTACGAATATGGAATTAAATCTATTTAAATAAATGAAATTGAAGTATCTGTTTGTAATGTCAAAATAACAGATTTTTACCAAATACATATTATGAAAGTTGGGTGCGTTGCCGGCCTTTTAGAAAGGAGTAAGCTTTTTTCTTGAAGGTCCCTAAGTCGTATCGGTCCGGAAAAATCGCCGGTGGTAAACAATTCCACAGAGAAGTTGAGCAAGGAATTATTTAAGGAATTATTAGTTTTATACGTGGTAGAGCCATGCTGCAGCTATATTAGTAGTATAGCTGTAGCACGAATGGGCCGGCTCGACCGGAGAAGGACCACGCTCTCACAGAATATTAGCGTAAAATAGCAGCTTAACACTGCTGTGTTTCGTATGGTGAGTTTAGAGAACCGGAGACCCTTTTTACTGGAAGAGAGGCATTCCATCTTAGTCCTCACGGGTGACAACGTATCTGCATTTTGATTCGCAAACGAGGATATGTAGATATCTAAGGCCACAGCAACCACTTACTATCAGGTGGACTGTCTGCTTGTTTGTCACCCTATCCTATAAAAAGGAAAAAAAAACTCCTAGTAAAACGCAGAGTGGTGGACCGTCAAGCATCCAGATGGAAAGGATGGTATTGTGAATTTTGACGCGATGTGCGTTCGTGAAATATGGCGGCTGGAATTATCCAAACCTCAGAGTACTCCTGTGGTAGATGTGATAGAAAATGCGAAGGATGCAACATCCTTACGCAGTGCCGGTACGACAAAGGGGTTCTTTTAGCGATAAACGCGCAGACTCGACTTCAGACATAAGTTTGTTCTGGTACTCGGCAACGTTTTCCTGAGAAATATTGGCACGGCTTGTATATAAAGCATCACCAGTGCTGTCGTCCACATAGCAATGAAAGTTACCATTTTGCAACATATCATTTATATGCAGAAGAAATAGCGTTGATCACGCAGCCTTGTGGAACATCAGCCTTAATAGGCTTATAATCAGAGCATACACCGTCTACTACAACCTTGATGCTCCGATCAGCAAGGAAACTGTTGATCCAATTGCACAATTTCTCGAAACCCATAAGAATAGAGCTCGAAAGAAGCGCTTTGTGCCAGAACCGATCGAAGGCCTTCGCTATGTCCAAACTAACGGCCAATGCCTTCCTTTAGACTCTACTACCTACGCCCATCTGTGAGTTAGGTAGACTAGAAGATCACCAGCTGATCGACCCCGACAAAAACCGTTTACAATAGATTCCATTATTTTGAGAAGAAGGAGGAGCAGACGGCTTTTTAGGATTGGGTGACCAAAGCTGTCTTCCATATTTTTTTATAGGAGAGGGGCAAACGAGCATGCGGCTCACCTGATGGTAACTGCAACACCAGGGAACCAGAGGAATTGCAGATGCGTTGCCGGCCTTTTAAAGGAGTAGGCTCTTTTCTTGAAGGTCCCTAAGTCGTATCGGTCCGGAAAAATCGCTGGTGGTAAACTATTCCACAAGGAAGTTGTGCGAGGAAGAAAACATCTTCTAAATCGCACAGTGGTGGACCGCCAATCATCCAGATGGTGTGGATGGTATCGGGAGTTCTGCCGCGATGTGCGTTCGTGAAATTTGGCGGCTGGGATTAATCCAACAATTCTCAGAGCACTCCCGTGATAAATGCGAAAGAAAATGCAAAGAGATGCAACATCTCTTCGCAGCGCCAATGAATCGAGCCGATCGAAAGGACTCGGTCGTCGACGATTCGAGCCGCTCTGCGCTGGATGCGGTCAAGTGGAAGGAGCTGGCACTGGGGAGCCCCAGCCCAGAGATGGGAACAGTATTCCATGTGAGGCCGAACCTGCGCCTTGTAAAGTTGCAGGCGTTGTGCCGGCATGAAATACTGTCCCGCCTGCTGAGCACGCTGCTTTTAGAGGCCAATTTGGCCTCTCTTCCAAGTGACCGCGAAACTGCACGCCACTCGATACGTCGACGCCGAGGATTCCGATACTGGCTGAGGCAACAAGGGAGTGCCTTGAAACTGAGGAGATACGACAAAGGGTTCTTTTAGCGGTAAACGCGCAAACTTGTGTCTTCTGAGGATTAAACTGACTAGATTTAGTCGCCCCAATCCGAGACTTTGTTCAGCAAAGACTCGACTTCAGACACAAGTTTGTTCCGGTACTCGGCGACGTTTTCCCGAGAAATATTCGCACGGCCGGCGTATAGAGCATCACCAGTGCTATCATCCGCATAGCAATGAATGCTACCGGTTTGCAACATATCATTGATATGCAGAAGAAACAGCGTTGGTGATAGCACGCAGCCTTGTGAAACACCAGCGTTAATAGGCTTGCAGTCGGAGCATGCACCGTCTACAACGACCTTGATGCTCCGATCTGCAAGAAAGCTGGATTCGAAACTACACCTTAGGAGTAGGAGTACCGGAAAAGATGCGTTAAAACCGGTGCCAACTTCGGAGCACACGTGTTCAGCACAATGGGTGGGACTCCATAAGTCCCATTCGTCTTGTTGACGTCCAGGGAGAGGATTGCTTTGCGAACCGTGCGCTGTGTAAACCGCACATCCGGCATGGAGCAATCACACCGCGGGGTGGTCGGCGGTGTGTTCCCCCCGTCATCGAGAGTCGAGTTGGACGCAAAGAGGAAGATTAACAGATCGGCTTTCTCCTTTGCGGCATGGGCCAGTGAGTCCCTCTCTGTGCTGAGATGGAAGAGATGACTGACAGAAGTTCCGTTAGACAGCCTTGGCAAGAGACCAGAATGCACGGGTTCCCAGGAAGGCGAACTAGCTTCTCGACAATTCTGCCGATGTGCTCTGACCTTGCCTTGGCAATGACTTTTGAAGGACCTGAGGCGGAATTATACTTCTTTTAAGAGCGCTGGTGTTACCATCCCGGGATGTTAATGCATCAGTTCATGCCCGGTAGCACTCCTGCTTATATTGTGATGCTATTTTACTGAGATCTGCCTCCGATGGGCACCACAGAAGTTGGAATAAAAGTTGCATATTCTGAAGTACCACATCAGCAACAACCCTGGGAGTGTCCAGCGAGAAGCAATTTCGCACCCAACGGTAGGATGCAAAGAAAGATCGCATTCCGTCCCAATCTGCTGACCTGTAATGCCAACACGGCGGCAGTCTGCAGAACGCAACTGCAAGGGAGCGTGAGTGGCACCACACCGGACAAGACAATGGTCCTAGGAGTCAAGAGGGCGTCTTCAGAAACCTGATATCCATCCGATGAGAGGTCAGAAGGTCCAATGGGAAGGTATATAATCCTCCACATCTGGAATCCGAGTAGGCGAAGTAACCAGCTGTGTAAAACCATATACCAAGGCAAAGTCATAAACAGATATCCCCGCATGATCGGTTAAATGTGAACCGAGCCATTCGACGTGGTGGGCGTTAAAATTGCCAAGGATAACGATCTCTGCTGTAGCAAAGAATCTGTAGCCATTTGGACGTGTTCAATGAGTCGGTCTGTTTCGGCATTACCGCTATGGGACCTATAGAGGCACCCGTAGACACGGGGACAGTCATCGCAGTCTACGCGCAGCCATAGGATGGACAGGTCCGTACCTTCAAGACTGCCGAGGAGTTGAAATCTCTCCAGCCCGGGACCCAAAGGAGTGTTTTAATTTGTACCCCGGGTAGGTCTATGAGAGATATGAAGTATCAGCCTTTAAGTGACACTTAAGGACACCTGAGTCTCGGTTAAAAAGAGAAAGGTCGGCTTTGTCCCCCCCTCCCTTCGTCCCCCCCGTATACGCGGGGCAGCCTAAGCACCCACGCTCAGGAAGAGTAGGGCAGCTTGGGCGTGGATGCTCAGCGAGGGATTCTCCGTCACCAGGGGTGTTGGTAACCTCCTAGGGTAGTTTTTGTTTGATTCCGCTACCATTCATGGTATTCTGCGAGGTCGTGGTATCACCCTGGTTCGGGCCGGCCCATCCGTGCGACATCAAAAGCTGCCGCGTGGCGCTACCACTGTTAAAACGTAAATATGGAACAAATTCTATTTACTTTTTTTCTCCCCATCATAAATAAAACACCATAAATAAACAACCGATACACAAAATAAATTATTTTCTTCGTATGAGACAAGTCCAATCTTAACGTATAAACCAAACACAATAACTGCCTTTCCACCGGGCTCTTTTGCGCGAATACTTAATACTTTCACGTTTTCGTTAATGCCAAACCTCACTAGACAATTAATAGAATCAGGCGTTACTTTGTGAAACCATTATAGTTGAATTTTTATTTTGCAAATATCCGCTTAATAATATATTTGCGCGGATATTTGCAAAGCAAATATTTACAACTTTAATATCCTACTAGACACTCTGATCGCGAGTGAAAGAACGTGTTGCTTAAAGGCAGATAATTGACCATAAGTATGCCCGCATGCGGCGACACGGCATAACCACCTCACAACATGAATCTACCTATCCCATTCATAATTACTTTTACGTTTTACGGAATTAACCGGTTAATTTGGGTGTCAAAACCGGTAAGTAACCGGTAACCTTTACCGTTTAGGTTAGTTAAAATCGGTTACTTGTTTAACCGGTAATTGAAGGAGCGATATATTTACCGTTAATTAATCGAAATTAACCGCTCTTTTTAAACCGGTTCTGAGCCCTGATTTTATATGCAAATTGTTTTTACACTGCATTGCACTTGTCCTTAACGACACAATAAAAGGAATTTAGCCTCTATAGCACAACGGCTTACCGTTTGATAAATATATATCAATATATTACTATATAATAAAGTAATATATAGATGGCGCCACTGATTCTCCGACATGTATATTTTTTTGTACTGCCTCACTCGACTTTCATCTTTGCCCTCAACAGTGTCAACATATCTGTGGCCTTAGTTCTTTATTCGAAATTGGTAACAGTTGCTCATGGCTGGCAGTAGCCACTTACTACGGTGGACTGTTGCCATGTTTGTCACTGTATTATAAAAAAATGTTTTTGTTCTTGGGTTGTGTCTTTAATGCATTTAGTAAGGAATTAGGTATAAGACCAACTTAGCCCAATGGATTAGTAAGCTGAAGTGGCAATGGGCCGGCCATATAGCTCGAAGAACCGACAAACGACGGGGAAAAAAGGTTCTCGAGTGGCAGCCTCGTACCGGTAGGTGAAGTGTAGGGCGACCCCCACTAGATGGAGTGACGACCTGGTAAGACATGCAGGAAGTCGATGGATGCAGATGGGTCAGGACCGTACTTTGTGGCATTCCTTGGGGGAGGCCTATGTTCAGCAGTGGACCTGTGAAGGGCTGTAATGATGATGATGATGATAGGTATAAGAACTTCTTCCTATTTTAACTAATGAACTTTAAATGCTAGTGAACTCGCACATATATAGTATATATGAAGATTAATCTAGTATAATAATATTTTAGCGCTTAATATAGTGTTCATAAATAGATTCCTGTACTATGTATCGTGTTTTATAACCAGATTCATGTGTGTAAAAAATATATTAACTTATCTACCAAGAGGAGTACACATACAATACATTTTGATTTTACATCGTATTTGAATAAAAAAATTACGTTAATAGTTCTTATCGAGAGTAATCGAATATAGCCTTTAGTGTCAAACTTATAAGTTCATAATCGTTTATTCTCTTTTTAGGTGTACCAGTATTTAGCGGAATGGTTAACTGAGAAGGAGTTGTTGCGCACGCAGACTGAGTTCGACGACTCATTGACGCTCAAGATATATCTCCTGCAGTTCGTGAACTACTACGCGTCTATTTTTTACATCGCTTTCTTTAAGGGCAAATTCGTCGGCCGACCCGGTGACTATGTGAGACTGTTTGGTCATAGACAGGAAGAGGTAATGTATTGTTTAATAATATAACTTTTTTTTATAGAATAATTGTGACAAACGAGCACACAGTCCACCTGATGGAAAGTAGACATCTTAATAAGTCGTATTACATGGCCTTTATCATATTATTGAAGATCTTAGAACCAGTCTCATGTTGGTCTGGGACTTATAGCTTCTTCAAATCTTCTCTAGATGGCAAGGGGCCCATGTCCAGAAGTAAGCTATTACGGGCAGATGTTGAAGACGAAGTGTGACATACGAGCGGCTAGGGCTAGGCTATCTGATGTTAATTGGAGGCTGCGACCTGAGGGTACATACATTAAGCCTAGATTAAGAATCAAAATGTAGATGCTTTGTCATTTCACCCCTGAGCACTAAGATGGAATGCCTTGCTACCGGGCAGAAAGTCTCCGATTCTGGGCATTCACCATACAATATACAGCAGCATTATGCAGTTATTTTACACTGATATTCCGTGAGTTTGGTGATCGGTTGAGCTGTCTCATTACTCCAGAAAGAATTTAGGTCACGGCGGCCAGGTGCTCTCTCAATTATCTCATTTACATAGTTCGATGAGACGGCAATTCGACACGACTGAAGAGAGATCAGGCGCCGGCGTTATGTGCTTCCCGAGGCATGGGTGTGAAACACCACCGACTTCCTGACTCCGAGCTGTTTGTGACAATATTTTGACAGAAAATCCCAATAACCTATTTTGTCCTGACCGGGGATTCAAACCCAGGATCTCATAATTAGTAGTCGCGCTTACAACCACTAGACTTATAAGGCAGTCAAATACATGGTCTTGCAGCCATGATGTTTGCAGCATAGTTTGGCGTGGCTCTACCACTTAAATATCTTTTGGCTTTTAACAAATAATAGCAAAAATCTAATATATGCAAAACTTGTACAGAGTGTCATAAGAGGATGTCATCATCATCATCATCATCATCATTACAGCCCTTCACAAGTCCACTGCTGAACATAGGCCTCCCCCAACGAATGCCACAAACCACGGTCCTGAGCCACCTGCATCTATCGACTTCCTGCATGTCTTACCAGGTCGTCACTCCATCTAGTGGAGGGTAGGAGGATATAGGATACGATAAAGTAAGAGAATCCATATTCCCCATGTCGTAAGAGGCGGCTATGGGATATTTCAGAAAGTTCTGGTGGCTTCCGACAGATGGCGGTATAACCATCTCTTTACTTCAGGTGTAAAATAACCAGTCTGGTGATGGGTTGCAATATAAAGGTGGTACGATCACGTCTGGTACTGCGATCATTAAGCCACCTGCCAAGTTTTTCGATTGAGGCAGACCCTGAAATAAAGAAAATGTATAATTTGTTTATCAGTTGTTTCTTACACTTTCAGTGCGCTCCCGGTGGCTGCTTGCTCGAGTTGTCTATCCAGCTGGCTATCATAATGGTCGGCAAACAGTTCATCAACACCGTCGTAGAGATGATGATGCCGTACGTCCTCAAGTGGTGGAACATCATTCGCACCATCGGAAGGAAAAACCGGTAAATCTGTCCGATTTGTGTGTTAATTAGAATAGTTGTTTGTTTGTTCATACATGAAATATCAATTTTGATTCGGCAAGTCCGCAAAGTATTCATTCCCTAAGGGAATGTGAGTATATATCGTAGCCTGTTAGCTGATATTATTATTTAATTGTCTTGGATTCAAATCTCTTTAACAAGTGTAACAAAAGGACTAGAAAATATTTACCCATCTGTTTCAAGACTGTGTTTATGTTCTGTTACAATTTTCGTGCGTTTGATGGAAGCTTTTGTTTAAAGTTGAACTTAAAACAGTTCCTTCATCATCCAACTTTTATTAAAAGTAAAGCCAACTTCAAAGAACTAAAAATAATTAAATAATTTCACATTGTGTGGACTTAGAAATATCACAAGCTCAAGTTAACAACTAGAATGTCCTATAAAAAGTTACAGTCAAAACTCCATCTCCTATTCTGTCATCTTTAGGATAGGAATTTTTTTTTCAAAATTTTATGGGACCACTCCTCAAGTATCTATATTTTCTGTTTTTAAAAAGAATCCTCAAAATTGTTTCACAATTGTCGACATATCGACGTAGCTTACATCTATAGACATAAATAAAATTTACGTGTCTGTTTCTAATGTCAAAATAACGGCTTTTTACTAAATGCAAATATACGGTATTTATAACAAAAAAAAAACAATTTTTAAAATTTTTGTCTGTCTTGTATGTTTGTTCCGGCTGTTCCTTTCACTGGCAGATAGCTGATGTTATAGGGGGTAACTAAAGCTAGTTTTATTTGAGAAAAAGGTATTTTAATTCCACGCGGACGATGTCGCGGGAAACAGCTAGTAGCAAAATAAGAGCATACAGCCGAATTGAGAAACACTTGCTTTTTTCTAAAGGCGTTTTGTAAAAATTTTATGCATTTTAGTGGTATTTGATGAATAAATTATAAATGATGAGTGAATTTTCAAATTAAAATTCCATTTTATATTTCAGAATAAAGAGTCCAATGCAGTGGGTAAAGGACTTCAAGCTGGTTGATTTCGGGAACATGGGACTTTTTCCGGAGTACCTCGAAATGGGTAGGTTTTTAATTATCTTTTTATATTTCTATGAAAATTAACTTTAAATCGCATAGTGGTATTACTCTGCTGTAAACACTGGTTTTTTAAATATATATATATACATACATACTCTTACGCCTTTTACCTAGAGGGGTAGGCAGGGATTACCGACTTCCTTGTCACAAATATGACACATCTTTCTCGCTTCTTTCACATCCATATACCTAGGCATATATGCTCGTCGATTAAGGGTACTCTTACTGTTACGGACGGCGAGGAGAGCAGCCGCCCCGTCGCCCCCTCATACCCCGTTACGCCCCGCGCACCCCGCACACCGCCCGGACATCACGTGAGGCCGACAACCAATGAGCGCACAGCACACCGCGTGAGAACACGATCACCTTAAAACAATCGCCGCGGAAATATAATAAGGGGCTTTTGGGCTCCGCATTCATTCGATTCGACAGCGGCACTCAAGAAAGAAGACTCTCAAGACTCTCAAGAAAGACTCCCAGAAGATATCCCTACATATATCCCCACAAACATACATTAGTTGCCGCTATTGTAAATAGTTAAATATAAAGTTGTAAATTGTCCCACTTTTCTTTATACAGTCCTCTTAGTTCAGTAATAAGTTATCGAAGTAAAGTCAGTTATTCAGTACACATACACCCAATATCTCTCCTTTAAAATTCTGTTATCTCGACACACGGCCCCCTAAGCTATACACAATACTTACGTACAGACAAACAGATAAAAATCTGTTTATGTTTTTTTAATGTGTATAGATGACACGGGATGAGATGGAACGATGTATTCATATCGATCTTTAAATATTTTAACTCTTTTCTTCGTCCTAGTGCTTCAATACGGTTTCGTGACGATATTCGTGGCGGCGTTTCCGCTGGCTCCATTCTTCGCGCTGATCAACAACATCCTAGAGATGCGACTGGACGCCAAGAAATTCCTCACTTGCTACCGGCGGCCCGTGCCGCAGCGAGTCAACGATATCGGGGTCTGGTACCGGATACTCGACTCCATCGGGAAACTGAGCGTCATTACCAACGTGAGTATCATTTTACTTGCTGGTAGGATTACGTCCGTTAGTAATCTTAAAGCCTTGGATATACTTGGGGACAAAAGGAGCGGCATGTTGCGCAGCATGTCGCTCAACAACTAGGTGGAGTGTCCCGAGACATATGTCGCGGAATATTTTGCAGGCCACACTAGTCAGTGCTTATAGAAATGTCACCCGAGGAGGTTGTGGCGATTAGTGCTAACGATGGGCGATTATTACTAAAACTAATCGAATTAGTCGATTGTTCAGTTTAGTCGATAAAATTCGATAACAATCCATGTTAGTCGATTGTTATCGAAGGCGTGCGGCGGGCGACAATGACTGACTCGGTTACCGTGTCAACTTTAACTACTAATTTGTAGCGCAGCGCACCCATTATGCGTACTACTAAATAAGTAGTTACAAAAGATCATCTGCTTCACCTGATCATCTGCTTACGACTGTAGTTATTAGGCATGCGATTGGCGCCAATAGATTATTCAATTGTCTGTTTTGTATTGTAATCAAACCATTGAATGAGGGAACATCCATTCTAGACATGGCGATAATGTTAAAATTTATTTATTTGTTTAAAGTTATTTGTAATTTTTTTTAACAGATAAAATTAACAGTTTGAATTTAAATTTTATTTTTAAATTTTTGATGTTAATTTTATTGCTTAAATTTTACGCGTGAAATTTTAATTCAATAAACATTTCTTCATACTTTAATAGGTACAGGACTCTCCAGTATTAAAAAGTCTTATTAAGCTAAGCGTATTTAAAAGTTTATTAATTCAATATTTACATTATATTATGATTTTTAGGCATTGCGTCAAGCCGGTCATTGTGTGACCTTTCTCTAAAAAAGTCAATATTCATTAACCAACTAAAGTAAACAAATTAAAATATGTATTATGTAATACTTAAAAACAATCGATGCATTCAACACTCCCGCACGCACAAGCACACGTCGTTGCTTGCAGTGTGCGATGTGCGTACAATTAGTAGTTTCTCGATTGTTATTCGAATAATCATGGTGCGGAACTACTAAATCGACAATTGAATGCGCAATAGCACAATTTTCGATTCAGTCGATTGTTTTTTTTTGCAACAATCGCCCATCGCTAATTAGTGCTGCGTACATAGTACTTATTTCGAGAGTGAAACGTAAGCGAAAGAGTAGGTGGTGGATGCGGAATTTCTTACTACAACGAGAAGAAAGAAGAATTAATATTTTAAGTGACCTCCGAAAGTCTGACGGATCTTTTGTGAATTTTACTCGAATGTCAACATCGGATTTTGAAACTTTATTACAAATGATCGAACCTTCCATAGCTAAACAGGATACAATATAACGGAACGCTGTTGGCCTCATACCAGACTTGCCATTGCATTAAGATACTTGTCGACTGCAGATTCTTATGCTTCCTTGTCGTACACTTTTCGAGTGTCGAAACAACTGATCGGCAGAATAGTACCAGAAGTTTGTGGTTTGAAGTATTCCACAACAAAACATGACTCTGGTAAAGCCCAAGAAGTAAAAGCACGGTTTCGTTTCTCCACACTACTGACATGTATGCCTTGCAGCACGTTGAGCACATGGGACACGTGGGGGGAACAACATGTCCCGCGTCACGTAAAATGTTGCGGGTCACTGTGCAACGTTGCATCGTCACGTAGATTGAGTGTTTCCGCGTCATGTTGCGGGACTAAATGTCCCCTAGTGTATCCGGGGCTTAAAGCGTCTCCCACAGACAAGCGGCTTGCGGTGGCGGCCGCGGTACGCCATATAGCGCCTGCGAGGTGCCCCGCCCCCTCGGCCACTCCGCCCCTCGCCCCTCGCCCCCTCCGCCACCGCCTGTGTGTGTGAGCGAGCGTACGCCCTATCGGTGACCACAGCGCGGTCACTTGTTAATTTTTAACCTCGTTAAAAATGGCACTAAATACAGAGATTTTAATAGAAACAGTGCAAAATTATCCAATAATTTAGGATTAAAAACAAAATATGGGATAATATTGCTGGATATAATAAGAGTAATAAGACTTCGCCACGGTTAGCCATGTTAACTGACGTCTGATCGTAGCACAGACAGCACGGCGAATGGCGCTTCAGACGCCACTGCGACCGCGGTGGAGTGTTGTTGCAGCGGCTGGTGCCGCGGCTCGCGGTTAGCCGCCACTGCAAACCGATTGTGTGTGGGATACGCTTAAAGTGACTGTGACCGCACAAGAAAAACAAGTGCAGGCAAATCAATGAACGAATGAAAAATGTACGAATGCAAGAATTTAAACTTTAAATTATGTTTTTTGAATATTTTATGTATTCGTTCGTGATGTTAATTGTCTCACTATTACGTCTCTCTGAATGTTGGCTTTCGTGGATGTTGCAAGAGTTGACTCTGGGAAATTGAAGAAGAAAACTGTGATTTCTAGTATATTTTGTGGTAGCCTTATTGAAAACAAAGAAATATAAGTTTTTTTTATGTACCGCTAATTTTAAAAATATCTTTATCATAAGAAGAACCAGCAAGAAAGCTAACGGGATTTTTTAAATATAAAGTTTTCAATAATAATGTGAAATTGAATTAATTAATTACATTAATTACAGTTATATTAATTTCACGGCTAAACATAGAGCTACCCTGCCTGGGTTCAGCAATGGTCTGGTTCGGTCCTGGCTTTAACGATAGTTGCCACGCTTCGCAGGCGGTATGGCAACTATAGTTTTTTTTTAATTATTTTTAGTTGTTATCAAAATAGATACTGCCCATCCCCTGCTTTATTTCCCTCTTACTTACCCTGCTTATTAAAAGGCCGTGTAGTGGCCTTTTTATTATTGATTTTAAAAATGGTTTGTTAACATAATTCTAATGGAATTTACATTGATTTTTTTTTCAATGAAATTTTTGAGCTTGGAATCTAATTGTGCATTGGAAATTTTCATAAAATTTGTAAAAACATTATTCCACAACAGGGCTTCATTATCGCGTTCACATCGGAGTTCATCCCTCGTCTGGTGTACCAGTACTCGAACGGCTCGTTGGACCAGTACGTGAACCACACACTCGCGGACTTCAACATCACCGTGCTGGAGCACCCGCCCATAAAAACACATTACAATCAAACTATGTGCAGGTAAGATCGTTTTTACTTCGGCAGGCCTAGTTGTTGAGACTTTTTTATCTTACCGAATAAATTGCGGCGTAAGAAAAAATAATAATTACCAAAAGAAGCGACTATGGGATATGAGAAAAGGATCTCACGATTTCCGATTGAAGGCAGTATCTTGTGTTTGCCAGATTTTAATAACAGTGGGTTAACAACCACTTTATGGTAGGTGATATCTGCCACCCATGAGCTTCTACAACACCAGAATAAACGCAGATGTGTTGCCGGCGTTCGAGGAAAGAGTAGACCCTTGCAGGTCCCTAAGTCATTACGGTATATTACACCGTTGATACACTGAAACTTATGGAAAATTCCACAGTGATGCACTGCCTAATCTGTATCTGTAGATTATATATATATATATATATATATATATATACTATATAAAATCATGTTCCGTGCTGAAATTGAACCCGCGGCCCGCAGTGCCGCAATCAAATGCCTATCGAACCTATAAATTATTAAGTTATTATTAATAAAAAAGTTAAAAGTTAAATAAAATTAATAGGTTTAATCAAATTAAAATTAATAGTAGGTGTCTAAATTTTTAATTTAATTTTTAAAACCTTAAGAATATGTTGCATTTTCGTTTATCCGCTAATTAATCCAAACAACAGTCATTTAAAATTAAATTGTATTTAGCATTTTGCCAACTGCGATGGATAGGATTATAGTGCCCGAGTGTATGCACAAGCACAGGTACATTCTCTATTTCCCTCACTCTCATAGCCTGACTACGACCGATAAGAGATAAGGCGCAGGACCAACGGCTTTATATGTTTTCCGAGGCAAATTTGTGATACACCGCCAACTTCCTGACTCAGGGCTGCTACTGAGAACTTTTCACGTTTTGGCCTGACCCGCGAAGTGTAAGGTTACTCGATGGAGTGATTACCTGGTAGTGATCCAGGAAATTGATGATGAATGCCACAAAGCTCTGTTTTAAAACAGAGCTTTGTGGCATTTTTGGGGAGGCCTTAGTTCAAGGACTGGGCTGTACTGATGATAATAATGTATCTTCCAAGTATTGCTTCTCGGCTATCGCAACCTTAAAGAGGCCTATGCCCAGATATGGACTTAAAAGGTTATTGAAGGTAAAAAATAGGTAGTGGGATTCCTTTTCTGGCTAAGGCCGCGCTCACTTTGGATGCGAAGTTGTATCGTACGTAAACGTATGAATACTGTTCGTACAAATTCAGTGTGATAATGAATACTGAATACGTTTTTCTCCGTCAAATAAGCAGTGACCTAATGATATCGCGTTCGTGAAGTCATCTTTGGTGCGATGAATAATCTGTATCTTCTAGATAATCATTTACTTTACTGAAGATTGTAATTCGGTAAATTTCACTTCACCGAACATAAATTAACTTTCGTACATAAATGTCACTTTGACCGCACAAACACTTATGTCTGTGAAACCAAGTTAATTAACTTTTCTACATCCATTTTTCATGTTCAACGCACGAAAGTGTGTTAGAAACCCAACAAGTTCGTATTGTTTTCGGACGTCGTAACTGAACGCACGTCTACGTACGACTAAACCGCACGCAGTCTGCGCGCTCCGATAGTACTTGGAAACTTGGGATTGTTCGTGCGTGTTCGTGCGTTTCTACACGAATCAAATTCGCACGAAAACGTGTCTAAAGTGAGCGCGGCCTAACAATCCGTCTGTGTAGTTACAACCCTCTTTTTGTTGTGTTCAGGTCTGAAGGGTAGAGACAGCCAGTATATTTACATTCTTTGTTTGAAGTTGGTTGCAGGTGTCTGTATTTAATAGACTGCAGTAGCCACTTGCCATCAGGTGGACTGTAAGTTCGCTTGTCATTTCAGTTTTATAAAAATAAATGTGCGGTCGGGGAACCCCCGTCATGAACGAAGTTCCTTACGTTACTTTTTTCAACTCTAAACGTGATTTAATATGTAGATTTCAATTGATTAAAAATAATACTTTTTTTTAAAATTATTTTAAATAAAATTATTTTTTTATATTAATCTCGTTACTCTCACGAATACACACACATACAAGAAACAGAAACAGAGACAAGAAAGAGACAGAGAGAAAGAGTAAGAGGGGGAAAGGTCGCCTGGAGGGAGCATAATCCTTACGTGACGATTTCTGCCAGTTCACTCTACTGTAAGCTGCGTAAAAGAACTTCGTTCCAAAAAGCAGATACGAGTAATATTTCTTTGTTTTACAGTTATCCTGGTTATTGGTATTACAAAGAAGGTGACAATTATGCCCATTCGAACTTCTATTGGCACATAATAGGTGCTCGGCTGGCGTTTGTGGTTGTTTTTGAGGTAAGTTGTCTATTGTAATGCTTGAAACTATGAAGATGTCGTCGATGTGTCAAATCTATCAATTGCGCTGGAGATATTATAGTGCTACGAATGTAAGAGCAAGTAAACTACTCGTCACGGATTTACAAGACAAGAAAGGATGATTGCGGATATTAATGCACGATATTTGTTTTAAATTGGGTATTATTTTCTATCGGATGGTATTTTAATAGCTAAATAATCATCATCAATCAATCGTTACAGCCTATTAAAGGCCTATTAAACGTGGCAACTATGGCAAATATCCTCTATTTGCCATAGTTGCCACGTTTGGCAAACCTGTCGGCAACCGCAGTTTATTTTGAGTTGTTATCAGGAAGATATAACGATACCGCCCCCACGATACAGGAGAAAATGCTAATGTAGAAGTTAAATAAAAAAAAAGAAAAGATGCTGCTGTCTACCTTCTGTTTTAGTTTCCCATTGTTGTCTCTTACGACACCTATGGTATGTGATTCTCTTTCGCCGCCACTCCAGTGACTAATTAGACTTAAAAATGAAAATTCTGTTAAGTTTTATAGACACTACTAACAGTATCAAGTTCTAATTAGGTACCAATATGATGTAGTTATATTTAAGCGTTTTTTTTTATAGAATAAAGGTGATAAGCGAGCACACAGTCCAGTTAATTGTAAATGGATATTGTGGCCCATAGACATCTGCATCTATCCTCGATTATGAACCAAAATGCAGATGCGTTGTCACCGCTGAGGACGAAGACGCCTCGTTACTAGTAAAAAGGGTCTCCGGTTCTCTACATTCACCGTACGAAACGAAACACAGCATTATTCTGCTGTTTTATACTGGTATTCTGTGAGAGCGTGGTCGTATCCTGGTCGAGCCGACCCATTTCGGCATCAACCATAATAAAGTTGCGGCGTGGTTCTACCATGTTTATATTGACTTAAAACGCAAATTCCACTAAGTTTTACAGTTACTATCAAAAGTAACAAACTCAATAGATATCTATATTATATTAACGGTTGCGTCAAATACGCGATTGGTTCAGAACGTGGTGGCGCTGGTGATGATAATCGTCCGCTGGGCGATCCCGGACATGTCGAACGAGCTGCGCGACCGCATCCGGCGCGAGGCGTACGTCATCAACAGCTTCATCCTGGACGAGACGCGCGCGCGCACGCTCGCCGAGCGCCCGAGCGCGCTCGCCCGCACGCAAGGTCCGAGCGCCACGCGCCACACGCGCCCCACACTAGCGCACTCACGGTAGCGTATCCGCTTCCTACGCCCATCACTAACACCGGCCCTTGTTCACTGGTTTTTTTTTAACTTTATTGCGGCATTGGCTGCAAGGCTTTCGGCCAAAAATATTTTTTTTTTAATTTTTTTATCACTACATATAATTGATACAAACATGTAAATGGCACCGATAAAAACCACTGAGGTTTATCAACAGTGCTAAATCCACATCAAACACCTATAATAACATGAAAAATATTTACAAAACGAAATTTAATCAAGTTTCAAACATCGAACGCCGTTATACATTTAGCCAGTCAGGATATATAAGAGTTAACATTTTTATTTCACAATGAGGACTTCCACAACACTTTCTGTTATCAGGACAGCGCCACTTTGGAATAAGGTGAAATATTTGACAGATCTCATGGTGGGGAAGTTAAATTGTTAGAAAATTATAAAGATTAATATTTATTTCTGAAACATTAACTATATTTTGTATTAATTCGATTAGAAATTGATAAACCAAACTACGGACACTCCTTAAAGTAGAAGAATTAAGAAAGAGTTCAAAATGTGTTAAATAATTAAAAAAGCTTTATAAAGCTCCTTCCAGCTTCATTAAAAAAAAACTTATTTAAAATTCAACTTATCAATGACGATAACAATGTGTGACTATGTCTGACTAATAACTTCACCTCAGTCTCTACTACAGACATCTGGTGAGCGGAAGATTATTAGCCTTCATTAAGTGTGATTTATTAAATTATTATTTTGTATTGTTATATAAGTACCCGTTCTTACATCATAAGCTAGTCTACTCTACTCTCTTTAGTCCTAGCACTGACAATGACCCGTAGACTCTTCGATATTCGATGATTTTTCATAACATTATTGGAACAAAGCCTATATTATAATAATAATATATACTCCTCGAAACGGGAGAAAAAAACAATAATGATAATTTTTATTCGTACCATGTTTTACTAAAACTGTTCTCATTTCTAAGTTCTCTTACAATAATACTCATTTAAAAAAAAAAAAACAGTAAATTGCTATCTTTTGAAATTAGTACAAATATGGAGATATTTTCAGGGTTTGATCGCAGAAGTATGACTAAGTATTTAACTAAATAAAAACTCGTGTTGTTTTACAATAATTGTTATGCGTATTATATTGCTAAAGCTAACCAGTGAACAAAGACCGTAATTAAGACTGTGTTGTGTGTTTTGATAAATTTACATGAATGCCTTAGAGTCAGATTATTAGATTACACCTTACATCATTAAGTACCGTAAGTACCTCAGACATCCGTGTATGTTAGACTGTTTCTTGATTGGTCGGTACGACAGCGACGCGCTATACGCTCGATGTGCAGAGCCAAGATCGAACGCATAATATAATTTAATTTGGAATAGAGACTTCATTAATTAAATGAGGCGTTAGTTTGGGGAAATTCATATTTAATAAAATTGGTTTTGCAGCTGGATCGTAGTTAAATAGAAACTACATTATTAAACGCGATGATTAAGAGATACGATGCGTGCTTTATACTTATATAGTCGCCCGATTGATATGTTGAATAATTTTTTGTTTTTTTTTTACGTTACCTCCACCCTAGGAGTTTCTCCTGTATCGTGGAGACAGTTTACTTTTATAAATTGCACAAGGACAAACATTCAGACCCGGAACCATTACTTGCAGGCCATAGAAATACTTGTTCCGTACGAGATTTCAACCCGCGGCTCTTAGCGCTGTAACTCATTGCTAAGCCACTGCGCTATGGAGCCGTTAATTTCTTTCTATGTATAAGGAATGGCAAAAAAATATTTCCGTCAAATCGTTCCGAAATTGTAAATACAGACAAAATTGTATCGTAATCGTAATCGATGTCAACAATAATGTATGAAATGTGTACATCGATAAGGCCTCGACAGAGCAGACGTCGTATTGCTGTTGTACCGATCATTAGTAAGGAAAAAGCTTTAATGGCCAAGTATGTTTCGCCGAACATTAGTGTGTCTAGAATATTTGTAATTCTTAAATCGTATTGTTACGCAAGTTTGAAACGTTGGATTTACATTAAAATTAATTCATCCATTGTAGTGTAAAAATTAACATATCACGCATTTGCGATATATTTTTGGGTGTAGCGATGGCTAAAATTAATAAATAGCTTTAGTCATTAGTGCTTTTAGCTTTAAAGGGGCGTTTGTTTTTGAAGTTTTGTTATGATAATTGGTTTTAATTGAAGAAATATTGCGTATTAGTATCGCCTGTGGTCGGTGTTCGACCAATGTGGGCTTCCATAACTTTTTCTGCTGCCAGGACGAGGTGAAATTTTTGACGAATTCATGGCGGGAAAGTTAAATTGTTAGGAGGGTGTAAAATCAATGTTTCTTTCTGAAATATTAGATATAATTTATATTAATTAGATTATAAATGGTTAAACAAAACTACGGATATTCCTAAAATAGATGAATTAAAATAGAGTTACCAGTGCGCGAAAAACTAGAGAGCATACCACTGAGGCAATGTTTTGTGTAAAAATATACTATGTATATAGTAGAGGATCCGGCTTAAAAACAAATCACTAGTCTTGCCACGATTTAAAAAATCAACCATTGGACCAAATAACCATTGGATTCGCAATAAAAATATCTATATTTACACCTTTAACTATTTAGGAAAAGAATGAGTAAACAAGTAAACTATATCAGTTTACTTGTTTACACCTGGTAGACAGGTATTGTTGCATGGAAAAAGGTAGTCAACCATGCTGTCGCATTTTCTATATATGTAGAAAGGTCATTAAGATTATGGAGAACTTAAATGGAAAGCTTTATTCCCACTTCTTATGAAGGATGTTATTATGATGTAATAAAGTCACATGAGAAGGCTTTTAGAATAGAATAGAATCACTTTTTCAATATAGTACTACTACCACCGGTTCGGATAAAACCTCTGTCCTGGGAAGAACCAGCAAGAAACCCAGCGGGACTTTTCTTTTAAACAAGGTTAATTTACAATATATCACTTAATACAAACTATAAATTGTACCGAGACCAATTTCCTAGTTGGGAACAATAATTAATTCGTTTGCACGAATTAATTATCCAATGTGTCAAGGATGAGCTAGTAACGGAATACGACAAGTTCACCGTTCCACGCCAGAGCCAAGACTGCCTTAACGGCGAACGCTCCATCCGTTTTATACAAGCAAAACAAGTAGCTAGACAAACGGGCGCCACCGCAGGTGCAATGGCGTAGGTGTGCGGTGCACGTGCTGTTTACAAGAATCTAGTCTAGCTACACCGGCGCCGCCGCACGTGCAATGGCGCAGGCGCTGTCATATTTTTTTTTCGATTAAGACCAATTATATCAAGGAAAAGAATGACCGTAACCGGCAAAACAATTATTAAATAATTTTTAATTAAAAATAGCCTTGCCAAAACATAGGCTGTCAATCACCCCGTTTTGTATTTATTTATATATTTTATTATAAAAAAAAATATTTCATCAAGGAAAAGGGTTTTTATTTTAAACCAGATCTGAGACTAATATATAATACAGTGTATTATGTAAATATAACCTTACACTTATAAGCCTTGCACTATGTAAATATAATACATTGGAAACTGAGAAACTTTTATGTAACTATGATTAAAAAGTTGTGTTTTAAACACAAATTTTTAATCATGATGCCACTGTGTGAACATATGTTATGACAAATAATTTCACCTCAGTCCCAATTAGCGAAATCGGGTAAGCGGATGATTATTACCCGTCATTATGCGGAAACAACGCTAAGCTTGTGTTTGCAAAACTTTCTTTTTGTAATTGTTTCCCGTGCAAGTGATGCGTTCCTTGCAAGCAAAGGAATCTTAGATGATATAGACATGAACATGATTAAAATCTCTCTTTTAATTGGTTAAAGCGTTTCGTATGTAATTAAACCACGTGTAAAGATCGAACTGGGGTGGTTAGCGTACTGTGAAATTTGCTGCGAGCGCTTATCTCTACGACTGTAATAAAGCTGTAACGTATTATGTTACGCATTGCAGGCGGGTTGACACTATATGATAGTGCGCAGGAATGAGTACTGCTGTCAATAGTCAGCTTTATTTTTAACCGACTTCAAAAAAAGAGGAGGTACTCAATTCGACAGTATTTTTATGTGTGTTACCTTAAAACTTTTTTCTAGGTGAACCGACTTTAATGATTCTTATTTGAAAGCTGCTGCTTCTCATGTGGTCCCATATAAATTTGATTAAGATCTGACCAGTAGTTTTTGAGCTATCCTTAATTGACTTCGACTACATTGATGATGTTCTCATTTTATTTATATTGAAGTCGGTTGTACAAAATTTATAATTTTACCACTTATTATGAGTTGCTCACGGCGATTTTTGATTCTTTTTCATAATGAATTCATTATCATACAGAATTGTATTAACTTTGAGTCTCGATCTATGATGTATGTAAAATATTTGTTATGTTTTAATAACGTAGTATATTTGATAAAATTACAGATGTAGTGTACACCCAACGCAGTCTTAAAGCCGTTTGAAAAATCCTCAATGATAAAATTATCTTTTTTTATTAAGAATAATTTAGTGTTGTTTATTAAAGTATCAACTATTGAAACCTTACGTATTTATATATCATTGAGGTTTTTACATTTGGTCGTATTACTAAAGCGAGCTTGAATTATACTGATTTAAGTAGAATACTAAGCATTCGTGAGTTAAAGCCGGTGTTTCGAGCTGTTAACGAGGCAGTCGTGTGAGTGATTTTTTTAAATTGATTTTGACTGACTGCATGTGACACTTAACTCTGTGATTAATATTCATTTTAATTTTAAATTAAGTTGGGCTATGGCTAGAAAAATATTTGGTTAAATATATTTTATGAGGAAATTATTTTACGAAAAGCTTACCATATTACACCAGACTTGCAACACTGCTATTCTTTTTAAAACTCAGATTAATACTAAAATTGTTAATATTTAAATTTCTATTAACAGTATTCGAAACGCATATCGCTATTAACAGATTGGCTTTATCATTTCACATTGAGTGCAGGTTTTTCACGTAGTTAGTTATAATGTTTATTGTTTTTTTTTTAATATAGTAACGTCCTTTGTTAAACATGCTCATAATAAGTTTTGTTATTGTGAATTAAAATAGGTTATTTTTATATTTAATAAAAGACGTTACTACACTTGAACTATCCATTAAGATGTTTACAGAAAGAGATAAGTCGCAATTTCGTTGAGATTATTTTAAACAAAATTACATTTTGCATTTACACAACCAATATTAGTTGGTTGCGTAAATGCGACATGCAGTTATTTTTTTAATGACCATTGTTTATTATTTAATATAGTCTTTCCATAAAAAACCTTCAGAAAGAGAGTTATTTAGTAACTTTTTAAAATTAAACGAAATTGCAGCTAATTCTCTTCATACTTGTGTATCATATTTAATTCACTTTTGGTTTAGCTCACAGTAGTTATGACTTTATAATGAGTTTTGGATTTCAAACAGGCCATCCGTAGGGTTGCAGTAGTTAATGATTAAATTGTGTGTTGCAAAAGTTTTAATTTTGGCTGGGTATTTAATCCAGGACTATGATTTAGCAGTAGTCTTCTTGCCTTGAATAAAAGCCACACAGTTTTCTATGGTACAGTTCAAATAAATACGCGAAGCAAAAGGTTCTGATCTCGAAGAAAGACAATAATTAAATTGCCTTTCATTATGGCAGTGCTCAAAAGGGAGGTTGGAATGGGCTATGATAATAATGATGATGTTGTATTAAGCGGTTTAAGCGCTTGACCTGGGGAAATTAGTCAAATACATATCTATTTATAACCACTACTATAATTATCGTGCTAGAGGTAAGTACATGAAATCATCAAGTACACTTTTTGTGCTGTTTTATGGGAGTTAATTACAGGGCAGTTATCTTTATTACAATTTATAGTGTGAAATGAAACTCGTGATCAAAATGTGAACGATAGGGTTACCATTAGAAAAATAACAGCCTCACTTATAATCGTTGACTATGCCTGTACTGGCTTATTTAAATAAAGGATTAATTATCTCTATACCTGTCTCTTTCTATTGTTATTTAGTGAAAAGAGAGAAAGCAACTTGAAGCATTTCTAAAAGTGACTTCTATTTTTATAAGTGGGCCGTTAATCGCTAATACAATAATAGAATGTCTTTAAAATATTATAATGTTTTAATTAATACACATGGAATAAATATGGGAGAAAGTTATTAATGTTACCACATCTGCCCATCTTAAATTATATTAACTATCATCCAAAAATATTCTTATGTTTTAAATTTCAGTAATATTTTTTGTTAAAGTATCTCCCGGCGGGAGAGAGTTTTTCGCACAATCTTAAACATTTAGCATGATCCATTTGATTAGTTCTATTAAGTCATACTTTTATAGCTATGTGACTATGATAGTCTTATGACCAAATACTCAAACGCTGCTCAATTTTAAGATGTCGTTAAGTCTCGTGGTGTCACAGTCACTTTGACTTAAAGTGATAGAGACAGCACGAGACAACGACATCTTAAAATTGCGTAGCGTTCGAGTATTTGGGTATTATATATATAAAGTTGATTTCAACCATTTAACAATAATTCTGCTTATGAAATTGTTTTTTAATCCCGCCCCCAAAATTTAATTTAACCTAATTTCCACAATGATATTTGTTCATTTACGTTTTTGATGTCGAATTTCATTTCATTCTAAATGAAAAAAAATAATAATAAACGTTTATCTTTTATAATGTTGTAATTATTATTACGGGGCATTAATATACATATTATAATATTAATCATTTATTAATACATTGAAAGATTTGAACGATTTATCTATCGTTTAAATCAGTTTATGAAGCACATTCTTATAACGTTGAGTAGGCTCTGATAACCTCTACAATTTGGATACTAAAAGACTTTTATCTACCTACAAAACAGACGATAGGACTGGTTCGGATTGGAATCACATCGCTGCACTGTCGGGTTCGGATTTCGACCTCGCGGCGCACGGAGAACATCAGAACATCGCAGATATTGCCAAGCACGTTGTTGTTCACACGCCTCGAGAGGACCAACCTGGACCGGCACACGTATAGGTGAAATGTTTTATAAAACCATTCTTAGGTTTGGTTTATGCCATTTAAATAATATTTTAATGTGTTTTGCGCTGATTGCTCTGAAAGAAAGACCTTTTTTTTGTAAATTGGAAATTGAGAGATTTTTTTATAATATTTCTGAAGTTATCTGTGGTTCCGATTGCCACATCATGTTTTTTTTAAATTATATCCGCTCTAATTCTATCATTATTTTTATGTTTCAAGTAAATTGTGTTCCTCATAATCTATATCGAAAACTGAATCTTACCACCACAACACAAGGTCCATAAGTTATGAAATGTGTATTGTTTATGGGATTCTTTAAATATACGATAGTCACATTTAATAACCGAAACTGATTGTATTTACTTGTTTCCATTATTGGATTTTGATTATATGAAAAAAAAATTTTTTTAAATTAAAACAAATCAAAATTACAATTTTATTTGAAACATAATCAGTATTATGTGGTAAGTAATCTTTACAATCCTCATTCTAAGATTTAATGAATGACATTGGCAAGTTGTTTATAGATAATACGAGGTGCAAAAAGTATGTGCACGTATTAACATACAATAGATCTTATTACATAAAATTTGTTTGTAATTTCATCATAATTGTTATCTACAGCCTATCAGAGTCCACAGCTAAACATAGGGGGGATTTTTTGGCATAGTTGCCAGGTTCGGTGTGTTGGCAACCGCAGATTTTTATTATTTTTAGTTGTTATGAGGAAGACGCTGCTGCTCATCTCCTGATTCATCCCTCTTATTGTGGGTGTAGCACAGGATGATATGGGTTAGTGGAGTTTCTTACGCCGCCACTGCACGGCGAATTTGCAATTTTCTAGAACGATTTTTATGTATTTTATATCGTAATGAAAACCAAAATATCATAATATAGTTAATTTACGCACATCAAATAACTTCGCTATCAATTGATGTTTATTTTAGATAATAATATTTCTTATATCTTAATATTTTACCTTATCAAAAGAAAACTAAATGTTTATTTTTTCTAAAAATCTATTTCATGCACTACACAGGTCATATGATTTGCTTTTTAGTTTTAAGATTTTTAGTATAGGTTATTAGTGATAAACCTATACTACGTATATGTCTAATGGTTATTACAATAGTTTGTTATTTATATTCTTATATATTTTTGTATGTTTCCTTTACATTAAAACAAAAACATAACTATAAAAAATATATAATTTATTGTAGATAAACTATTTTTATTATATGTGGTATCGAGCAATCTCAATATAGGTATCTCATATTTTATATTTTTAATTCTGAAATTTACGTAAATTTAATAAGCCATCATGTATGTTATGTTTTTCATACATTTTGCCATGTTTTTGGTCTCGAAGATGTTTCTTGTTTTTGTAGTTTCCTGATATTTGTACTTAAATGCGGATACGTTTCCTAAATATATTTCACTTTTTTCATTATCAGTTTTTTTTTTGATTTCGTATATTATATTCTATTTTGTATCGCAATGTCTCTATTGAGGTTAACTGTTAACTTATCTTTTCTGAACGATTGGTTTAGTTTAATTTTAATATATAAATAATAGTTGCTTAGAGGAGTTTGTTTTAAACTTTTTTGAAAGTTAAAACTCGCGTGACTGTCACGCTCAGATACATAAAATTCATGAAAGTAATGTTGAAAATCCAATTGATTACATTTTATAAAATTGATATGTATTTATAAATTTGTTTGTATTATATAGATAATAACCATTCTTTATCATGTAATACAACGCAATAAATGAAAATATTATTGCTTTATTAATACGTTGATAAAAATAATTTCTAACCAAAATACTTCCTAAAAATATTTCTTAACAACTCAAAAATAATGTTTACAAGTTTGTGAAGCTAAGAAGTTTCCACTTCTGACGTGCTGTCCTATGACTGACATTTTTTTTTAAATTAAACCAACTTAAAATCATTAGCATAACGTTTAAAAAATGTCAGTGTGTGTTGAAGGGTAGTCATAATTATAATTGTTGCTTAGGTTCGTGTAAAACAAGAGACATTTTCCTCGTTTTGTAATCGCACCAGTTAAAAAGCTGTTTGCCGGGTAACACGGCAAGCTAGTTTGAAGCGTGATATTTCGATTTTGTTTTTATAAAAAGTGAATCGAACTTCATTTCACCTGATTGTAAGTGGCTACTGTAGCCAACTTCAAACGAAGAAGGCGTTGTTATCTCTGAGGACTAAGCTTCAATGCTTAATACCCATTCATTAATTTGGTACAACCTATGTACACTTGACTCTGAACACTTAGTAGGCCACAGTTTTTAACTTATAGTTGTTATTAGGAAGACGCTGCTGGCCTATCTCTCATTTCCTGGTTTATTTCCTATGTCGCCACTTACGACACCCACGGGCACGGGAACGATATGGGGTAGTGACTAGTCTTATTCCGACACTAAACGGTATCCAAAGAGTATACCTATATACTTTCAAATTTCTACCTTCTTCGATTTAAAACTCTAGAAGTTATGACGCTGTGACATAGTAGGGCAGAATAAAATTATATTGGTTTCCATTAAAAATATTAGGGGTTCTATGAACCCTAAAATGTTATTGGCATTTATACCACATTGATATATGGTTTAAATGTTTGATAATTTAGTTTAAGTCATACCTTATCGAGTATATTTATGAAACGAAAGAGACGATACGTCAAAAAGTGTTGTATAGGGTAAAAATAAAGCGTAATTAAATTTTGGCGGCAGCATGCCTTTGAACCCTTAACGCATAAGTAAGTTTATTACAGCGGCCTTAATTTTACATATTTGCTATGTTTACATTTGTGTATAGTCATTATTTGAAGAGTTCAATAAGTGAGAAGGTAGGATAATTGATAACATAATGTCTTCACTGTATGCATACAAGTTGTGTTCAGGCTGTTGCGAGTTACTAATAATTCTGTTTAAACAGTGTTATATCGAATCTATAATGAATCTCACTTCGCTTTATCTATATTTACGAGTATATAAATGTAGTAATGAATTGAAATTTTGCCTCGAGATCATTATAAATGTTTAGGATGCTAAAAAGTTTTGTAATAATGTAATGTCAAATTTGGAACTGATAGGATATAATATTTGGTACAAACTGGTAGGATTTCACTGACGTGAGTTGCAGATTTAAAACGGACACTGCCTGTGGTCACTGCATGTCGAGTTGTTGCATTAAATAAGCATATAAAAACTATTAATGTTAATTTATTTATTAAAGTCTATCAGTAAGATTTAATAAACACTACAAAAAAGTCGAGTTGAATTGTTGTAGGTAACATTGCCCTTAATAATTGTTTTAAAATTGGCCTAAAGGTCTAGACACCAGGCCATAATCTCCAAAAAAAATGGTTTTAAAAAGTAAAAAAAAAGTTCGGTGCCAGCCAGTTTTAATGTTGTATTCATTGGAACAATAAAAAACTTTTTGGAAATTATATATTTGTCGTCCTGCTTTTTTTTTTGTGTACTTCCTTTAGGAAGAAAAAATTAGGATTGATAATTAGTGTTGTTGATAATGGTGTGCAATTGGTCATCAGTGATCAGTGACGTATTGAAGAATCATATCGAAAAATATATTCAAAATATTATTCTATTTCAGTATGCTTATACATATTTATTACTTGTTGTGTGCTTATAACAACAATTGAAGATCCAAAGGAATAAAATAATTATGATTCCTTTTTTCTGTGATTAAAGTCATTAAGGTAGGACGGAATCAGTTAAATATATATACGGAAATAATGCTTGCAATTTTATGTGACGTATTATTACGTAATAGTTAATGATACAATTTTTATGTATGATAAATTAAAAGTAAATCGTTGTGATATATTTAATTTAGAACATAAACAGGTACATACATAATATGTTAGCGAAGTTGTATGTTTGGCTAAAATCGTTGGTATGTTACATTGTGCCCTAAGTTCTAAATTTTATGCTTAATTATGTCAATCAGGTGATTGGTCCACTATTAGATAAACTATATTTTATCTTAATATGTAATTACTCTTATTTAAGTTTTCATCCTTTTGAATATATTAACTTTTTTCTACTTTTTTTTTTAAATCATTATTTATTATATTATAATGCGAAAAATTAACCAAATAAAATCTGCCTTGATATTAGCGAATTACTTTAAGATATTTTACGGTTACGCTTTTACCGTTTTGGTTGCTGTTTAGCAACTAGTCACGTAAGCGAATTACCAAAACAAATTTATACAAATATTTGTGTTTTTGAATATTGTTGCAAATGTTTTTAAAATAAAATGTAAGTAGGATTTTTTTGCGTTTTTAAATTTATGTCAGTATACTATTGCTTAAATAGTTAAGGCGGCACTTCACGTTGCATTTCGGTAAATATAAGCAATTGGTAGAGCTATTAGTCTTTATTTTTATTTTGTCATTAATTTTAATTTTGTGCTTAATATCTAAATTAAAATAATCTATCTACACAAACAGTTTAAAAAACGTTTTATACACACATCCATGCATGTAGCTATCTGGGAGCCCGATGGGCACAAAAGCCTAGAAAATCTAAGCCAAGATCAGTCAAAATATTGGCTACGCCCATGTACATATCAAAGGATTAAAAATTTAAATATACAGGAACACGAAACGTAATATGAAGTGCCACCATTCTCAAATTTCGTATAAATACAACAGTGTTGCAACACTGAATGATGTCGGTAGTTGAAATATAGTATGCCCATTATTTTCTAAAGGTTGATGTGGTCATAAATTTTGTCAGTGTTACTATATTGAAAAAATAAAGCGCTTGTGGTGTCTGTAACTGGCTAGTAAATTTACTTCTATACTGTTAAACGCTTGTATTTATATGATTTATACGGTCAATATATGGAAAGTTTCATAAATGTATTTTTATTTCAACTTGTTTCTTCCTTAACTTAAACTTGTTAACATTAATTAAGTAAATGATTGCACCGGGAGACCCAGTTTTTCGCGAGCCCTGCAGAAGGTCGCGACAGACAACGGACAATCAGCCATTTTCTGATGACATGAAGTGATTGATTATAAATAAGTGGTGGGCCATTTAAGATTTGGAATTTGAATCAGCTATAAAAAAAACTATTGAATATTTTTTCAAAGTTATGAGTTTGTTAGAAAGATTGAACCTTTCCATTTAAGAAATGAAGACAACATCATTGAAATGACTGCCACGGCTAGCCTTAAAATACCCCATTCGATCTGTCCAATTTTTCAATACATTTTTGATTGTTTGGGCCTCTATTTCGTCAATGGCAACTTTGATTTCATGTTTCAAGTCCAACGGGGTCAAATCGCAGCTTCGAGGTTCCCTTCGAGGTAGGGTATGATTGACCCCTTGGATCGATCTGCTTTCTTGTAAAACGTATTAAAATAGTTGTCTGGCCCACATATATAAAAATGGACCTTCAGAATGTAAGTGCAATTGAGTAATTTTTTTGGGAGCTTTAAAGCGTCTGCAAAGCGATACTGCCGACGGAAAGTATCTGGGAGTATTGATGTCTGATTTTTAACGATAGTATATAACATAACATACGTAAAAATCAGCTAGGAGAATTAACGTGAGGTGAGCAATGTCTTTACGTATCTTGATTACCTGATACCTGGAAAATGTCCCTATCATAGTACATACTAACACTACTCAATCTTACACATTTCGTTCGTCAGAAAATAAGTGACGTCTGGTGGCTCTGGATTCTTGCTCTATTAGTAGTAAACCACTTCAACTAAGGTTTCACCTTGCGGTTGGTCGAAGTCGAACAGCCATGGAATCGAACTCGCATCTTTATAATATCGCAGTCAATATTTTGTATTTAGGCTACTACTGTCGTTTATTTAAGCTAAGAATTTAACTGACTCACACACTATACCGACTCCTAGGCAGAAAAGGCCCTATCGCCTGGAGCTTATTTTTATTAAAACTGAAATGACAAATGAACTTACAAAACATCTGATTTGACATTGACCGTTACCTTTACCGTTGCAGCCTGTTAAAGTTCTTTTTGATATTGACACCTGCAACCAACTTCAACCAAAGAAGGCTACAGATGCGTTGTCTGCCTCAAAGTCTGTACCTAATTATTGTCTGTTCACTAGGATAGTGTCGGTACACCGACGTACACGGTTTTACTGTTTGTTCAATAAATGTTTTTCTATTCTAAGAATAAAATAGAATACTATTTAACAAGTATAAATAATAAACACAAGTTAGGTAGCAAAGAACCTTTCACTACGGTACTTCGTTTTAAAATGCCAAATTCTCCTGCGGGTGTACGTCGCGGCGGCGCCTTTGACAAGATTCGGTGCGACACAGGCGACCGTATCTAAGCGAACAGACTATATACTGGCTCTCTGTATCCTTCAGACTAAAACATATCAGTGCAGTCACTGCTATTTGGCGGCAGAAAGAAGCCTACCCAAATGGACTTCTAAACAGAAAAGGAGTGCTGCCACGTAGTATCTTTTATCTTCAATAACCTTTTAAGCCCTTATCTGAGCATAGACCCCTTTAAGGTTTCGATAGCTGACAATACTTGGAAGATACATTAAATAAATAAATAAATAAAAAGCCTTTTATTTCTTGCTTCAGTAAAGTTACAATTTAAAACAGAGTGCATGCAAAATTAATTGATCCAGTGTTACAAAACTTAGTATTTTGGTATGTATTACTTTAGATAGGAATATAACATTTATTTAGTTAGGAACATACTTAATTTTGATAGATATGTTTGTAATAGAATAATTGATCAATATAATATTAGAAATTCTCAGTGACCGACCAGAGTCAGGATGTTGCAGGTGTTTAACCATCGTGCGTGGAAAGCACATAAAGTCGTCGTTTTTGCGTCCGATCTCTCTCCGGTCGTGTCGAATTTCCGTCCAATCCAGTCTATGAGAGTGAGGGAATAGAGAGTGCACCTGTGTTTGCATAGAGTGTATGTGCACTATAATCATGTTCTTCGCAGGGTCTACTCAAAAAGGTTGGACAATTTAACTTTTATTAATTAGTAAAAGCCGACTTTTAGGCTAAGTTCACATGTAACGCGCATTAATCGGTTGTTAGTAAATATTAGGATAAAAAATTTTGCCATCTGAACATAGCCTTAAAAACTAAAAAGAAATAAATATAAATTTTACATTCTGAAGCTTTCTGAAGTATATCTAATAACATAATAAATAAATTTTACATTCTGAAGCTTTCTGAAGTATATCTAATGACATAATAAAAAAAATTACATTCTGAAGCTTTCTGAAGTATATATAATGACATAATAAATAAATTTTACATTCTGAAGCTTTCTGAAGTATGTACATAAACATACATAATACATAAACACTCACGCCTGTCACCCAGAGCGGTAGGCAGAGACTACGGACTTCCATTTGGCACGATCCTGACACACTTCTCTCACCTCCTTTACATCCATATATCTACGCATACACGCTTGTCGGTTAAGGGTACTCCTAATCTGGCCCATTTTCAATATATTGCCAATTTGGTCGATAAACCTTCGTCTAGGGCGTCCCTTCCCGACTCTTCCGTTCACTTCTGCAACATAAATTTGCTTTGTCACTCTTTCCTCGTTCATTCTTTCTACATGACCAAACCACCGAAGCATTCCTTTCTTAATCCTGGTCACAACGTCATCTTGCAAACCACACTTTTCTCTTATCACACTATTTCTCACCCTGTTATTCAGATTCAGCCCTAGCATATTCCTTAATGACCGCATTTCTACAGCATTTATTCTACTCTCATGCTTCTTCTGCCAGACCCATCTTTCACTACCATACATTAAAGTAGGGACTAATACAACATTATGAATTGCCATACGTGCCTTTTTGACACATTCTGACTTTTCATAATAGCCCCATTCACTCTATTTCCTGCGTTCACTCTTCGTTCTATATCCTTATCATATCTACCATCCCTGCTAAATAAACATCCCAAATATACAAACTCATCCACTTGCTCAAACATCTCCCCTTCTATTCTTATTTCACATAACGTTTTACTTACTTCTCTTTCAAAAACCATCACTTTCGTCTTACTTGCGTTCACTTTCATACCCCTTTCTTTTAATGACCAGTTCATTAAAGTAACCATCATTTGTAACTCGGCCGCCGACGATGCAAATATGACTTGATCATCGCGGCGTACAAAAGGCATTTGACGGTTAACTCACCCATTCTCAACCCACATTCTTCAACTTTCAAAGTTTGCAAACAACTGTCAATAAATAGGTTAAAGAGCCACGGGGAAGCTACACAGCCCTGTCTGACACCTTTTTGAATGCCAAACCAGTCCGAGTAGACCCCAAAGATCCTGACACAAGCACTAGAGTCCCTATAAAGAGACCTTAATGCCTGTATCAAACCAGCGCTCAAACCAAATGAGTTAAGTGTTTGCCATAACACATTCCTGTCCACTCTATCATAAGCCTTTTCCACAAAACTTCTCCGCAATCATGCGCATGGAAAATACTTGATCCGTACACCCCGTCCCCTTTCTAAATCCAGCTTGCACATCCCAAATTTTTCCATCAGTTTCTTCCATAACTCTTTCAATTAACACCTTAGCATACAGTTTGCCCACAATGCTAAGCAAGCTAATGCCACGGTAGTTTTTACAGTCCTGCTGTGACCCTTTTCCCTTATATATAGGGACTATAACGACTTTGCACCAGTCTTCCGGTACCCGCTTCAGTTCCCAACATAAATTAAACAAGGTGTACAGCAGGCCTGCCACCACTTCCTCTCTAGCCCTTAGCATTTCGAGTGATACTCTATCATATCCGGCTGCCTTACCTGCTTTCATGCTTTTCATTGCTTTCATCATTTCATCTACACTTATCTCCCTACCTCTCTCCACTTCTTTCGGAATTTCTATTTCACTTAATTCCGACGACTCCTCACTCATAAACACGCTTTCAAAGTATTCCTTCCATCTCTTTAAATTAGAAACTTCATCATTCAGCATACAGCCATTCTCGTCTCGTATAGCATTCATTCTAGGCTGTATTGAGTTTCCAGAACATTTTAATATTTGCCTGGAAGTTATCAGATATCCTTCTATCATTCTTATCCGTTCTTTCTTGCAACTTCAACAACTTCTTTTACTCTCTTATTTATACGTCTAAAGTCTATCTAATGACATAATAAATCAATTTTACATTCTGAAGCTTTCTGAAGTATATTTAATGACATAATAAATAAATTTTATATTCTGAAGCTTTCTGAAGTATATCTAATGACATAATAAATAAATTTTACATTCTGAAGCTTTCTGAAGTATATTTAATGACATAATAAATAAATTTTATATTCTGAAGCTTTCTGAAGTATATCTAATGACATAATAAATAAATTTTACATTCTGAAGCTTTCTGAAGTATATTTAATGACATAATAAATAAATTTTACGTTCTGAAGCTTTCTGAAGTATATCTAATGACATAATAAATAATTTTACATTCTGAAGCTTTCTGAAGTATATCTACGAGTAATGACATAATAAATAAATTTTATATTCTGAAGCTTTCTGAAGTATATTTAATGACATAATTAATAAATTTTACATTCGAGATTTTAATTCTTTTATACACAAAAAGAATAAAACAATTTTACATTATGTCGGTGCTAAGACACAGTTCTTCTGTAATTGTTCACTGCTGAATGTAGGCCTTCCCCATATATAACTTCATAGAAGTGGATATTTACTATAGTTGCCACGCTTAACAGGTGGGCTGGCAACCGCAGTTTTCTACTATATGAGCTGTTATCAGGATAATACTGCTGCCTATCTCCTGTTTCACTTCCCTCTATTGCCTCTTAGAATTAATTCCAGAGTTTATTCGAAAAGAGAATCATCGCAACGAAAGAGTGAGGTGACCGGAGGTTCCGTATACTGGTAACGAGGCATTGAAACTCTGTCAACACAACAACAGTCTTCAGATTTGATTCTAAATCGAGGATAGATAAACATTGTCGGTCAGTTGTTTACAGGTCACATCTTCCACTAACCCTTAAGTAGGTAAACTGTGTTCTCGTTTATCACCTTACTCGCTAAAAACTACCGTTTTACTACTTGCTCGAAGCTGAAGGAAAATATATGACAAAACATATAGGTACCCATGTCTTAGAAATTATAAATATTTAGAGGACATGTGAAGCCCTGTCCGCCAAGGGCAGTGCAGTGAACTCTGCTCCAAAACCCTCAGAAATAAGAGGAAGCTCGTTTAGCCCCAGAGTTGAACATAACATATAGGCTGTAAGTATACTTTAACAAGTGGTAAAATTAAAAATTGTGTACAAGCGAATATAAAGAAAACGAGAACAAAGTCAATTAAATACGCATTATTAAGAATAACTCAAAAACTAATGGTGAGATTTTGATCAAATTTATGGGACCACAGGAGAAGCACCAGCTTCAAATAAAAAAAAGAATCATCAAAATCGGTTCACCGAGAAAAGTTCTGATGTAACACACATAAAAAAATACAGTCGAAATGAGAATCTCCTTCTTTTTTGAAGTACGTTAAAACAAATTTATTTTAAAATCGACCACAAATATTATGCACTCTTATTGTATAATTTTTATACACACTATAGTTTATATAATAGAGTCCACCTATTTCTACTTAATAAGACTGAAAAATGTGGCATGTGTAATTTCCATGTCACACCTATGCCGGTAGTTGTTGGGAGCACTATAAGCTAAGTGTTTGACGAGTATGTTTACCCGGGACAAATAGTCCGACTAGGTAAGTCCAACTTCGACCGAGAGGTCAATCGAAGGATTCAACTCGGCTGGGCAGCGTTCGGGAAATTACGACACATCTTCTCGTCAGGTATACCTTAAAACTTCAAAACGAGATTGTACAACCAGTGCGTATTGCCAGTGATGACTTATGGATTTGAGACGTGGTCCTTCACTGCTGGCCGTATGCATACGCCCATCAAGAAACTAACGGAGGGGTCCCATATAGAGTTGTCCTCTGACATTAACATAAAGTAACACCCAGGCACCCAGGTATGTTAAATGTTTACTGTGGTTGTTACTAAATTGTGAGGATAGTGACGAGCGGGGGTTAATCGGGTGCAGTGTATTACTATATACATAAATTATAGAAACAGAAATAATAAGTGATTAGTTATTTGATATTAGTAGCAAGGCGAGTGGAATCGAACTGATTCGAGAAGCACTTAATCACTAAAAGCTACTGTTTACACGTTCCTTTTCCTTTTAAAAACGTGACCCCCACTCTAGGATTTTCTCCTGTTTGTGCCAGTTTACATACATAAATTCTACAAGGACAAACATCCAGACCCTGAACAATTATTTACAGGCCATACAAATACTTGTTTCGTGTGGGATTCGAATCTGATGGCACCAGCACCGCAATTCAATGCTAAGCCGCTGCTCCACGGGATTGCAAAAACTTCTTTCTACTAATGTACTCTCCTGAAGACTAAGATAACGTAAACCGACCTTAGATGTTGTGATGGTATGTCAGAGACACTTGTATACGATTATGCCATCATTTCAAAACGTTGAATTCCTTGTCAGTTACGCAGACGCGTTACTTGCGAGTGGCGGTGCTACCACCGGGTCTCTAATGAAAAGGACAATAAAATTAGTACAGTGAAGTTAGTGATTAGTGATTACGCCTTACCTGACGTTCGAAGCCTTAGAGTAGAGTGTTGCTCAGTTGATTACTTTGTTACTTGAACTTGATAAAATTGTGAATTGTTTGAATTGGGAGTCGAAATTGAAGGCACTTAAGACGTAAGTGGGTATAATTTAAATTTAAATGACAGTTACATTAAAACATTATTCTAAATTGTTTTTTGTTGCGTTTTTTTACAAAAGTAATCTATGATAAACTAAAGTTGAAGAAAGCAAAAGTGCTAAGAGTATTTGTAAATACGGTTCGTTTAATCAGTTGATTTGGAAAAGTTACGCACATTTGTCTTTTTCCGCCTTATACTAGAAGTATCCGTCTGTCGTCTTTTTTGGCATAATACAATAGCAACGACGATTTAAATAATAATAATAATCATGTGGTGATTTTGAACTTCCTCTTACGGCAGCTGTGAAGAACCACGTTTTATTTCGAAAGTCATCACTGGCAACACAGGTTGTAAACATTCGTGTTAAGGTTCTAAGGAATATTAGTGCGAGTACTGGCAAGTCGGGTGAATCCCCGTTAAGCATGGTGTGACTACCTGATGAAACACGCAAGTAGTCGATGGATGCAGGTGGCTCAGGAACGTATTTTGTGACAATCTATGGCACAGGTCTATATACAGTTGCAGTGATAGTGATAGTCGTGTTGGGGTGCCGGAAAATACTATGGCGTCCGACAGAAGGCGGTGTAACCATCTCGTTTACGCGAGACGCAAAATACCGAGAAGGGCGACGGACAAAGGCTGCGAGATGTCTGGTACTGCGATCGTCAATCCGCCTGGCCTTTCAAGCGTGACGATTAGGGAAATCTTCCCTACAATGGGAGTGGCCCACGTCCAGTACTGGACTTTTACAGGCTGATGATTGTGAAAATCCGTATGACAGTGTAGTGGTGGTGTAAGAATGTCCACTACCCCATATCGTCCTTTGGGTGTTTTAGGAAGCGACAAAGGGAAACAAACAAGGAGATGGGCATTAGTATGTGCCTGATAAAACTCAAAATAACAAAACACTGCGCTTACCAACTCGCCTGCCAAGCGTGGCTATTATAGCAAAATCGAGGAAATCTATGTGGGAGGCGTGGGAGGTTCAGCAGTGAACTTTTATAGGTTATATTGTATTAGATTGTATTGGATGATGGACATGGTGATTTTCTATTGTCTCTAACCTTTAGAGCTAATCCCCATCGTCAGGTGCCAGCCCCTCCTTTTTCCAAACTAATAAATTATTTATAATTAAGAGCTGATTTTTCTATCGTCAGATAAAAGTTATCCATTAACTAAATTATAACCTAATGATTTCTTATATTTACGCGAACACTACACATTGAATAAAACTAATTTTACGGATTATATCGCGTTTAATCAACTTATTTTTATTAATTCCCGACGTTTCGGGTGCTTTACAACACCCATGGTCACGGGGGACTGAGGTGATTGACGTCCCGATGTCAGAGTTAATCCGGAGTACCTTCAGCTTTTTAATTATTAATTTTGGTCCGATCTACGCAGAATGAACTAACTGTGTCTTGAAGTCTTGCAGTGGTATGCTTGGGTTTAGTTTTAATTTTATTAATTACAGGATCCCAAGCAGGTGGTAGTGCCCAGCCTCCCTCTCTATTGAAATTAGGATGTTTTTTAATTTCAATAGCCTCACGTATCATCCTTGGCAGGAATCGATATTCTTTCGCGAGAATTTGTGGTTTATCAAATCTAATGTAATGGCGGGGGCCGTCTAGGATATGATCACAAACTGCAGACTTCCCGGAACGTTGGTGCTTCACGTCAGCTATGTGTTCTTTTACGCGGGTTTTAATAGATCGTTTTGTTTACCCTATATATGAGAGACCACATTCACAATCAAGCTTGTACATTCCTGCATCTTGTAGGACTTGACGGTTGCACTTGACGGATGGTAAGAACTGACTAATCTTCTTCGGCGGCGTGACCATGGGTGCTGTAAAGCACCCGAAACGTCGGGAATTAATAAAAATAAGTTGATTAAACGCGTTATAATCCGTAAAATTAGTTTTATTCAATAAATTATAACCTAACTGAGTATAAATGTGAATTAAAATATTTCATTCATACAGCTGTAATTATTAATTTGTTAATGTTGTATTTTATTGATAAAGAAGAAAGAACTAAAGAAAATTACTAATTGATTTATTTTTTATTTTTTTAAATAGATTATTATAGTATCATAATAAGCTTGCAATCATATTTTATTTGCTATTAAGATTTTAGTTTTAGCACACCGACTCGTTTTTATAGCTCACGAACATAGACTTATTATAGGTATACTGCAAGATTTTGACGTGACAACGTCTTATAAATTGGTTTGCCGGGTGACACTTCAAGAAACTGCGTTACGCTCCGCTCACGTTATGCGCTCACAATGAGAGCGAGTGAGAGGCACGCGTCCCTTCCACTCGGGCATGGTTAGCCCGCCTAAGAGCGAGAGACAGACATAATAAAATTATTTTACCATTCAAAGTCGTTGTCACGTAAAACTTTCGCCCGTATACCGACTTTACAGGCAACCAATTTTTTTAGTAATAAATTTTGTTTTGTTTTCTTCTTTATTTTGTATTAAAGGACACTTAATATAAAAGCTATTTCATAACGTCAATCTGCGGTCGAATGAAGACGTATGTTACAATAGTCATAGGCAACCTTTGATACACTTGACCTGTTTATCTAAGAATAATAAACACACCAACACGGTATAGGAATATTTTTAATAACATTGACCAACTAAATAACTACTGGCCACTTTAAAATGTTTTTAATATCAAATTGTTCGTCATTTATTCCAGACTAGCTGTTCCCCGCGACTACGCCCGCGTGTTATTTAGGGTTTTATTTTTTTTGCGCGGAACCCTAATTATTTTTCGAAAATAAGTAACTCCTTAAGTTACTCGAATGACATCAGCTATCTGCCAGTGAAAGTTCCGTCAAAATCGGTCCAGCTGTTTCGGAGATTAGCCGGTACAAGCAGACAGACAGACAAAAATTTAAAAATTTGTAGTTTTTTTATAAGTACCGTATATACTTTCATATGCATTTAGTAAAAAGCTGTAATTTTGACATTACAAACAAACACTTCAATTTTATTTATTTGTATAGATTGATTACAAATTTAGATAAAAGAAATAATAAAATGTGTTTGAACAAGAGAGAGCGAATTTTGTACTCAGAATAATTCTTATTTTTTCTTGTTGATCGTCGCTATAAACATCCTTTTGATTCAACTTGGGTTGATTGTGATAATTTGACATTTTATTGCAATGTAACGTCGACATTTAACTGGAGAAGAGATGTTGGGATGCTTATAGACGTGACGTCGCTGGGGCAATAGGCACTAGGCAAAATATGATTTTGAGGTTGTGGACACGCTACCGTGCCACGGAGAGGGTGGCGGAGAGATATCCAGGACCAAGCCGCAATACTACACACAGACATAACCGTTTGCAAATTTCTGCTTCAAGGCAACCAAATGTTACGGCGATGCAATTGGTCCAAAGGCTGTCTGAACACCAGGTGCTTGTCCGTGACCAAATTGTGAGGAGGAGACAAGCCAAAACCTACATGCTCGTAGTAACTTCGGGTTCCAGCTCTAAGAAGATGAAAGACTCCAATGAAACTCAATGGAACCTCATCAATGGTCGTTGGTGCTTTTCACCGATGAGTCCCGATTTGGTTTTCATCCTGATTCGAGGGGAGTTCGTGTTTGGAGAGTTCCTGGTCGTACAAGCCGGCTTCAACACCCTCATAAATTTCATCCATACCAAGGTGGTACAATAATGGTATGGGCAAGAATTAGTTTTTTTGAAAGAACGGACCTCGTTTGGATATCGAGCACTATGACGCCTGAAAAATACCATAAATCTTGCCACATCGAACACAAATGAGTTCCGATTTCCTGCTTATGCACGACAACACCCGTTCACATACGGCCAAGGTAGTAACAGGCTGTGCTCCTGAGTACTGAAATCTAGATTTCAGTACCTAGGAGATACTCATAATTGTTTTCTCCGTTCTTCGGATAATCTAAAGTTGCTAACGCCTTTACACCGTACTGGTTATATGTCCCACTCTTTCGCTCTTACGGCTACAAGACTCTGGAACGAAATACCTCTTGACATTAAAAAAGCTTCCAACAAGTTTCTTTTTAAAAACAAAGTTCGTGAACATTTTAGTAAAGCATTTCAAGTGTGAATTAACGTTTTTTTCCTAAAGAATGATTCTATCGTCACATATTTTCCTTATTTATCATGGCACAGATATATATGTATATATATGTATATAAAATAATGTATTTAAGTAGATTTATGTATGTGTGTACGTCTGTATTACTTTTGCTGCACTACCTCCCATATGTTTATCTCGGCTTAGCCTAATGGTTGACTGGGGAGAATGCCTTAAGGCATTAAGTCCGCCATATGTACGATTTTTCTTTTATGCATTAAAGTTTAAATAAATAAACATGATGTCACGGCCCTAGAATGGCTAGCGCAATCCCCAGATTTAAATCCCATTAAGCATGCTTGGGATACGTTATAAAAAAGAGCTCTGAGGAATATATAGGAAGAACAACTACTTATGCATCTCGGTAGGACCTGGGACAATATTCCTCAACAGGATATTGACAACCTCATTCTGAGTATGCTCAACCGATGCAGATGCGTTATGAATGTCATGGGTGCTTTTACTGATTATTAACTCTTAATTAATAGCCGCCCTTATAAGGAGCCGTGGTACGTCACAGTACGCGAGCAACCCGGGTTCGAACCCCGCCGGCACCAATGAAATTGTTCATTGTAATTATTTTAAGTGCTAATTTACCACGTGCTCGGCGGTGAAGGAAAATATGTCGAAGACATGTGAAGTTCGCCAACACGCATTGGTATAGCGCGGCGGACATTTTCTTCAATTCAATTTCAATGTTAATGTTACGAGCTTGGGGTTCGAGACAATTAAAAACTGCCGATTGAATTACCAAAATTGACACTTTAATTATACAACACTAATTACAACTTTAACCACACTAATAACAAAATACAATTTTACTACAGATCGCTTAAGTTCGTAGTTGTATCGCTTCGAAGTCCTCGCTTGTATCGCCAATTCAATACTGCCTCGGTCGTGGTCTATACCGGCCTTATATAGCGCCTCCGATACTTTCCAGAACCTTCTACTTCTACTGTAACATCTAGAATGTTCGAGTACATATCGGTCCCGAAATTTCTAGAAAGATCTTGACTCTCCTAGTTCTGCTACTCGATACTAGAGGGCGCTAGTGGCTAGTGTTGCCATGTAAAGACATTAATAGTGGCGCGCAACACTGCCCCTCCTAAGACATGCTCGTCCCGAGCATTATTGGCCCCATAATAACGCGTCAGTCGATCCACATGGACGATCTTAGAGTACCTCTTGCACCTTTCTGTATCCGGTAGGTTACGTCATTGATCCTTGTCACAATCCGGTACGGTCCGTCCCATTTAGCTTGAAGCTTAGGAGATTTCCTTTGCTGCGAACTGGATTGTGTAACCACACTAGTGAACCTTCGTCAAACCCTTTGTTGTTCATTTTGCGGTCATACCGTGTTTTCATCTTTTCAGACGTTTGCTGTCCCGATTGTCTGACGTGCTCATAAATGTCATTCATTTTGTTCCGCAAGTCATTTGCATAATCGGTTATACTGCGGGGCATCAGGTGGTATTCCGGTGATCAGGTCTGCAGGCAGCCGTAATTCTCCCAAAATTTGCTAAAGCTGGTGTCACTGATGTACTTTCGTGAACAGCGCTTCGATATGACAACAAAACGGTTGTATGTGCCTGTCCCAGTCTCGTTGCCGTTTTCCACAACTTTTGCTAGGTACCTCCAATGTCTGATTAAATCGTTCTACCATTCCATCAGATTGTGGGTGGTAAGAAGTTGTTCTTGTTTTATGAGTACCCATAACTCGGCAAGTTTCCTGGAATATTTGAGACTCAAAATTCCTTCCTTGATCGCTGTGAATCTCTAAAGGTACTCCAAAACGACAGAAGACTTCATGAACTAGTTTATCTGCAACTGTTGAAGCTTCTTGATTTGGAATGGCGAAGACTTCTGGCCACTTAGTGAAGTAATCCATCACAACCATGAAATACTTGTTACCACTTTCACTTTCCGGAAACGGCCCCGCAACGTCAACGGCTATCCTCTCCATGGTGCACCAACATTGTACAATTTCAATGCACCTCTACTACGAGTTTGAGGTCCTTTACAGCCGCACAACTTGTACATTTGCGACACCAGTTCTCGACATCGTTACGACAGTGGACCCAGTAAAACCGTTCTCGGCGATTTGTAAAGAACTTTGCAGATATAGCCAAACCTCTACAAGTTAACTGAGGAGAAGCGACATTTCTGCTGGAATGAAAGTTGCGATATCGCATTCCAAGAGCTCAAGGACCGTCTGTGCGAAACACCTATTTTGGCGTACCCTGATGCGGGCAAGGAATTTATAGTTGACACAGACGCAAGTGATATAGGACTTGGCGGTGTGTTGTCTCAACGGAATGGTGATCAAGAGGTTGTGATAGCGTACTTCAGCAAGTCGTTGTCGTTGTCACAAGGCGAGAATTGCTTGCTGTGGTAAAGTCGTTTATACATGGCAACACTAGTTACCACTAGCGCCTCTAGTATCGAGTAGCAGAACTAGGAGAGTCAAGATCCTTCTAGAAATTTCGGGACCGATATGTATTCCATCAGATTGTGGGTGGTAAGAAGTTGTTCTTGTTTTATGAGTACCCATAACTCGGCAAGTTTCCTGGAATATTTGAGACTCAAAATTCCTTGATCGCTGTGAATCTCTAAAGGTACTCCAAAACGACAGAAGACTTCATGAACTGGTTTATCCGCAACTGTTGAAGCTTCTTGATTTGGAATGGCGAAGACTTCTGGCCACTTAGTGAAGTAATCCATCACAACCATGAAATACTTGTTACCACTTTCACTTTCCGGAAACGGCCCCGCAACGTCAACGGCTATCCTCCCATGGTGCACCAACATTGTACAATTTCAATGCACCTCTACTACGAGTTTGAGGTCCCTTTACAGCCGCACAACTTGTACATTTGCGACACCAGTTCTCGACATCGTTACGACAGTGGACCCAGTAAAACCGTTCTCGGATCTTCAGTAGAGTTCGTTTAACTCCCAGGTGACCTCCTGAACAACCATTATGGTACAGCTGTAGAACATCCGGTACTTTAGCTTTAGGGACAACCATTTGCAAATGACAACTGTCTCCCCGGCCATTTTCCCATTTACGGCACAGGACTCCATCCTGAATCAGCAAGCTGTCCCATTGGGCCCAATAGCTTTTCGTGGTCGAACTCATCGCTGAGACGTCGCTCCACTTCGGCTTAGAGCACTGGCCTTCATCCATTCCAGAATCGGCTTGATGTCTGAATCTTCCTGCTGTGCATGTTGTAGGCTGTCCTTCCACTCATTGCTGAGCTGGTCTGTCCTGAGCATCCTCACAGATACCACTTCCTTACCCTCTTGCCTAGTACAATGCTTGCAATCTTCAGGGCAGGTCTTCTTGACAATGCATCTGCATTGCCATGAGATTTCCCGCTGCGATGTTCGATCACAAAGTCGTATTCCTGCAGTAGTTCAATTTTTGGACTGCAATAGCCATTTCAGTGCAGCATGGTCAGTTCGTAAGTGAAATTTCCGCCCCAGAAGATATTTGCTAAAATGCTGCAACGACTTTACCACAGCAAGCAATTCTCGCCTTGTGACACAATAGTTCCTTTCCGGCTTTGACAACGACTTGCTGAAGTACGCTATCACAACCTCTTGATCACCATTCCGTTGAGACAACACACCGCCAAGTCCTATATCACTTGCGTCTGTGTCAACTATAAATTCCTTGCCCGCATCAGGGTACCCTAAAATAGGTGTTTTGCACAGACGGTCCTTGAGCTCCTGGAATGCGATATCGCAACTTTCATCCCAGCAGAAATGTCGCTTCTCCTCGGTTAGCTTGTGCAGAGGTTTGGCTATATCTGCAAAGTTCTTCACAAATCGCCGATAATAGGAGCACAATCCCAAAAATGCTCTAACCTGCGTCTTGTCTTTTGGGACCGGCCAATCCTTGACAGCGGCAATTTTCTCCGGATCCGTGCGGATACCTTCTTCCGACACCTCCATCCTGAATCAGCAAGCTGTCCCATTGGGCCCAATAGCTTTTCGTGGTCGAACTCATCGCTGAGACGTCGCTCCACTTCGGCTTAGGAGCACTGGCCTTCATCCATTCCAGAATCGGCTTGATGTCTGAATCTTCCTGCTGTGCATGTTGTAGGCTGTCCTTCCACTCATTGCTGAGCTGGTCTGTCCTGAGCATCCTCACAGATCCCACTTCTGACACCAATTGTTACGAGCTTGGGGTTCGAGACAATTAAAAACTGCCGATTGAATTACCAAAATTGACACTTTAATTATACAACACTAATTACAACTTTAACCACACTAATAACAAAATACAATTTTACTACAGATCGCTTAAGTTCGTAGTTGTATCGCTTCGAAGTCCTCGCTTGTATCGCCAATTCAATACTGCCTCGGTCGTGGTCTATACCGGCCTTATATAGCGCCTCCGATACTTTCCAGAACCTTCTACTGTGGAAACATCTAGAATGTTCGAGTACATATCGGTCCCGAAATTTCTAGAAAGATCTTGACTCTCCTAGTTCTGCTACTCGATACTAGAGGGCGCTAGTGGCTAGTGTTGCCATGTAAAAGACATTAATAGTGGCGCGCAACATTAATATAAAAAATGGTAGATTTTTTTTATAGGATAGGGTGACAAACGAGCACACAGTCCACCGGATGGTAAGTGGTTGCTGTGACCCATAGACATCTATCTACATCTATCTTCGTTTGCGAATTTAAATGCAGATCCTGAATAAAGAATCAAAATGCAGATGCGTTGTCACCCGTGAGGACTAAGACGGAATGCCTCGTTTCCAGTAATAAGGGTCTTCGGTTCTCTACACTCACCATACGAAACACAGCAGCATGAAGCTGCTATTTTACGCTGGTATCCTGTGAGAGCGTGGTCCTTCCCCGGTCGAGTCGACCCATTCTTGCTAAAACTATACTACTACTATAGCTGCAGCATGGCTCTACCACGTATATAATAAAAATACGTATATAATAAAATAAAGTTTTCTTGATATATACACGTCTTAATAAAATATGTCAATATTTTATTAAGACATGTACATGACATGACTCTTTGGAATTCAGGTGTTGTTAAAATACCCCTATACCGTGATTAGCGTATTACACATTTGGTCTTTCTTAAGAATCTTTTCTGCTGAGTGTCAGCCAAATACAGACAATACTTAGGCCCATATTAATAAACGTTACTCAGCTCAAGTACACGCACTTGAGTACAATCTTGAGGCTTAGGTTTACGATATCAGCTGACTGCCACACTGATTAATAAACGAAACTCGACTCTCAAGTGTGTATACTTGAGTGCAAGTCACAGAACAGTATTCCTAAGTACAGCGTTTTGAGATACTTTTTTTATGTGTTTATTAATTAGCAACGATCTTGAGATGCTGATTTCGTAATGAGGGCGTATCAAATGATTGCGCACTTGAGTTCGTCGTTGAGTAACGTTTATTAATACGGGCCTTAAACTGTTAAAAGTAATCATCATTCACATGCTAAAATGAACGTACGATATACGTTGCCATAAGCGAAGATACTCATTGCGTTCATTTTATTCATCAGCACGTAGAAGTCCATGAAGAAACTATTCTCATAATCTATCTCTTTCGTAGGCTTCGTCATTATTAAAGGAAAATAATTTCCCCGCTACTTAATTTATAATTCTTCTTTTTCCTTTTTCTCAATCGCAGTTTTCGTTGCTTTTGTGTCTTGTGTGAAAGCCCCAATTATTGTTTTAACTGACATCTCTACCCATTCCCTGTTCTCAGCCAAATTAAGGGTCGTGTCTATCAGATAATTTTTATAATATTAGAGTGTCAAACCGAGATATCGTAAGTGGCTAGTGCAGCCCATAAATCGAATAGAATAGAATAGATTATTTTTTATTCAATATAGATTACATGTAATTCTTATTGAAATTCATTTTTTACTTTACCAATGGTTCGGAAAAAACCTCTGTCCTGAAAAGAACCAGCAAGAAACCCAGCTGGACTTTTTTTAAAGCGAACTATACAATACGAACAACAACGAAATACAAACTATTTACAAAAATTATTTAAGAAATGGCTTTGAAGCGAGCTCCTCATTCACAGGGGTTATTATCAACCATGGAAACTGTAGTTGTCGTCCCTGAGGACTAAGATAATATTACATATGTCTCACGCCTTTAATTATACTTGCCTTCTTGCTTTTCAAGCGGCAACGAAACATTGCTGCGTGAGGCAATCTGTGTTCTATTTTCAGCAGTTAACTTTTGATACGCTGTGATGATGATGATGATGATGTTGAAATAAAAGGTCTTTTTTCTAAGATTGGATTGAATAAGCTGTCAAAAAAAGACAAACTAAAGGCTACGGCCCGCTGCGCTATTGGGCAGTCAAATTACAATCACGTCAGATGTGCGTGGGAAATATTAACAAGAATTGAAGTATAGGTTCAAAACGAATTTGGAGGTCAATTAGCGAACTACTACAATATAGCTCGTTTTTTCATCTCATTTAGAGCATCCTTTAAATTGTTTGTTTTTACTGCAATCCTGACTGGCACTGACTGCTAAGATTTCGCAAGTCCTTGGCGCGAAAAACTTAGATGATCCTCGAATGAAGCCAATTTTTGGATGGGAAGCTGACCCTTGACTACGAGAGCACCTAGTGGTTGTGACACGTTCAAGGTTATTTCTCTTTTAACCATTGAAGGGCACATGTGTATCGGTACAAAAATCTTCCAATCTTCGAAATTAATTATAAATTCATAACTTTTTCACCTTCTATACAATTCAATATAGGTATTAAAAAAGATGACGTAGAAAGTAATACAACTTTTAAATTTATTATTGACGAAAATGGGAATATTGGCCCTACATAATATACAGTGATGCTTAAGTAGAAATGTATGAATAAGGCATGATATAAGTTTGTGTTATTAGAACGACCGGAGAAAGAATTTTTGTTAAGTCATAACCCCATCATTATTCATCAATATTAAAGACCACGTGGTCTAGTTTACAACCGCCGGGTTCGGCTGGGATGATATTTCAATCCCAGTCGAATCCGAGTGTAAAAATAAATTTGGAAAATCCAAAAGTGCACACATCTATTTGCTTTATTATTATTATTAGGGTATTTATAAAGTATTCTCATCTGGTTGGGCTGAATAAATATATTAAAGGAAATAATAAATAATACATAAATAAATAAAATCCCAACCAGATAGAAGTCCTCGGCAGGGGAGACCAAACGGCCGAGGGTTAGGGGGAAAGGGAAAGAAACCGGCGGACGATGCGGGTGGTATCGAGGAGCACCGCCTTCTGCATTTAGTTGTGTATCGCCAGCAACACAAAGTCAGGAATTCGCATTTAGAAAAACCCAAAATTAGGGGCTTTTTAGGTGCTAATTAGGTAACAAGTTTAAAAATTAGTTGCTCTAAAATTTTCACCGCAACGAACTGTTGAAATGACAATGTCCAGAATCGCCCTGTGCAATAAAAGCATCGGACATACACGATAATTAATTGTCTATTTTATAGTTGTAAATAATTTTATAACACGGACTAGCTGCATGCCGAAATGAATGTTAAAAGTATTCTATTCGACTATTAACATTAATCACCGCCATCTTCGCCAAACGTCATGTGGTGTTGAAAAATGATTAGGGATGCCCAATGTTGCATATTTTTTAATCTGAATCACATTTTGAATTTATTTCGAATAAAGTGCAAATAGAAACTTGAATGAAAACATTCAATTACCATTCCTTTATTATTATTCCCTTAAAGTATGATTTAAAAACCTATACCTAATGAATGAGATCATACTCGATTTTAAATTATAGGTAGATAAAATAATGCTGAAGTGAACAAAACCGACATATTTCATCATGATCATTATTATTCAGGGTTTTCTACTGACTGTTTAGAAAAGTGTGGTTTACTTCTAAATAAACGATCATTTACGAATTTACGACAGTTAATTAAAAAATACTTATTGTTACTTCATGAATTATAAATGTTTTCTTTATAAAAGCAATATTGCAGACTAGATACAGGTGTTATTATTAATATTGTTACAATTATAGAAGTGTTATGGTATTAATATTATCATATGACAAAAGTTGATGTTATTTTTATTCAATATAGATTAGATTACATGTAATTTTATTGAAATTCATTTTTACTTTACCAATGGTTCGGAAAAAACCTCTGTCCTGAAAAGAACCAGCAAGAAACCCAGCTGGACTTTTTTTAAAGCGAACTATACAATACGAACAACAACGAAATACAAACTATTTACAAAAATTATTTAAGAAATGGCTTTGAAGCGAGCTCCTCATTCACAGGGGTTATTATCAACTATGGAAACTGTAGTTGTCGTCCCTGAGGACTAAGATATATTATATGTCTCACACTTTAATTATACTTGCTTTGTTGCAAAACATTGCTGCGTGAGGCAATCTGTGTTCTATTTTCAGCAATTAACTTTGATACGCTGTAATAATGATGATGATGTTGAAAGGTCTTTTTTCTAAGATTCGATTGAATAAGCTGTCAAAGAAAGACAAAAAAGGTCCCGCTGCGCTATTGGGCAGTCAAATTACAATCACGTCAGATGCGTGGAAATATTAACAAGAATTGAAGTATAGGTTCAAAACGAATTGGAGGTCAATTAGCGAACTACTAATATAGCTCGTTTTTTCATCTCATTTAGAGCATCCTTTAAATTGTTTGTTTTACTGCAATCCTGACTGGCACTGACTGTTAAGATATCGCAAGTCCTTGGCGGAAAAACTTAGATGATCCTCGAATGAAGCCAATTTTGGATGAAGCTGACCCTTGACTACGAGAGCACCTATGGTTGTTGTGAACGTTCAAGGTTATTTCTCTTTAACCATTGAAGGCACATGTGTATCGGTACAAAATCTTCCAATCTTCGAAATTAATTATAAATTCTATAATTTTTTCACCTCTATACAATTCAATATAGGTATTAAAAGATGACTTAGAAAGTAATACAACTTTATATTTATTATTGACGAAAATGGGAAAATTGGCCCTACATAATATACAGTGATGCTTAAGTAGAAATGTATGAAGGCATGATTTAAGTTTGTGTTATTAGGAACGACCGGAGAAAGAATTTTGTCACACCCCATCATTATTCATCAATATTAAAGACCACGTGGTCTAGTTTACAATCAGCCGGGTTCGGCTGGGATGATATTTCAATCCCAGCCGAATCTGAGTTTAAAAATAAATTTGGGAAATCCAAAAGTGCACACATCTATTTGCTTTATTATTATTATTAGGGTATTTATAAAGTATTCTGAATAAATATATTAAAGGAAATAATAAATAATACATAAATAAATAAAATCCCAACCAGATGGCAGTCCTCGGCATGGGAGACCAAACAGCCGAGGGGACGATGCGGTGGTATCGAGGAGCACAGCCTTCTGCATTTAGTTGTGTATCACCAGCAACGCAAAGTTAGAATTTGCATTTAGAAAACCCAAAATTAGGGGCTTTTTAGGTGCTAATTAGGTACCAAGTTTAAAAATTAGTTGCTCTAAAATTTTCACTGCAACGAACTTGAAATTTGCGTTGCAGGAATATTTACATAGTTACTTCTGCAACGGCTTCGGCGCTGCGGGGAGTGCAGCCCCTTCGCCCTTGCGTAGCAAATCACAAGCACCCATGCTCACCTCCGCAGCTTCGGCTTATTGGTCGCCTTCGGCAACCAGCCTCAGCCTCTACGGCTCGCACAGATGCCTGCGTTTTGCCACAGCGGGCGGGGGCTGCTCTCCCTCCGCGCCTACGGCTTTACAAAAACACTAGACATGACTATGTAGAGTCGGGGCGTTCTGATTCGGTTTTAGTACAGATTCGACCTATCTTATCTATAATATATAACTGATAAAGAACAAAAAATGCCATTCATACCTTATAGTAAGGTAATGGTGGTCCTGGACCCGATAATTCCCAGAATATTACCGTCATCTACATCCGACCCCAATAATCTTTCAGCACTTAATTAGCACTTAATTCCTTGCTATTAATATTTATCGTATATCTATTATCGTCACTGCGTTGCTAGCGATACGTTTAGCAGGCAACGCAAATTTCAACAGTTCGTTACGGTGAAAATTTTAGAGCAACTAATTTTTAAACTTGGTACCTAATTAGCACCTAAAAAGCCCCTAATTTGGGCTTTTTCTAAATGCAAATTCCTGACTTTGCGTTGCTGGCGAGACACGACTTCTGCATTTGAGCTTGGAGCGGTCCGTCACGGAGTCCCAGTCGCCTCAGATGACCTGAGAGGCTGACCGGGATTAGCCCGTTCGCAGAAACGACCACAGGAATCATTTCGGTCGGCATACCACCCCACATGTCGGTCACCTCGTGAGCCAGGTCCAGATATTTTGTCTGTTTATCTGTTTCGGCTTTCACGAGGTTCTCGTCATAAGGAATGGTAATGTCGACCAAAAATATCCTTGACTGTGCCCGGTCCATCAGCACAATATCAGGCTTATTCACAAGAATAGTCCTGTCTGTGATGATGGCCCGGTCCCAGTAGAGCCTGGCGCGGTAATTTTCGAGCACGGCTTCCGGCAAGTACTTATAATATGGCAGTTTCCGATCCACGAGACCGTACTTCGGAGCGAGCTCCTGATGTAGAATCCTGGCTACTAGGTTGTGTCTGTGCAAATACTCAAAGTTAGAAAGCGCCGAACAACCGGAGATGACATACCTAAGTGACTCACCGGGATGGCGACAAGCTCGACAGATGTCGATGGCGCCATCCTTTAGGATGTATTTCCGATAATTGTTGGTCTTAATAACCTGATCCTGTATCGCACAGACAAAACTCTCGGTTTCCCCGAAGAGGTCACAAAACGTAGCCAGTGGAGGGAGGCAACTGTGTCTACGAAAGGCTCATGTAAAGCCTTGTAGAACCTCCTGTGGATTTCTTTCTCCTTCCATACGGTCTCCCGGTCAGAAATGCACGGTACTGCTGGGTTTTGCCATTGCTCGTTGGCTAAGGATAGAGGAGTTAGCCCTTTATCACACGAAATGACGTCCCTGTAGAATGGATCATCCGATTTCGTCAGGAAGTAATTACGGAGGCTGCACACTTCGCGATTATGCATGGTGAGAGCGCCATGTTTCCGCGGCAAGTACAGCCTCATTACTGACGATCTCGGATGATGCATTCTGTGGGACATCATAATAGTGCGGACTTTTCTATCCAGAGCGTTCAGTTCGGTCTGTGTCCACCTGAGTATGCCGAAGGTATACATGAGAACAGGCATGATCCAACCGTTATATGTGTGTGTCTTATTAACGTCCGACAAAAGACTGTTAAGCACTTTTGTCAAGCGAGCATAAAACACATCGCAAACTGACTATTATAATAATTATAATAATAATAATTAATAAGTACAGTTTTATTATTATTACATAAATGGTAGACTTACAGAAAATTCATTTCATTTCAATAGGGGTCATTGAAGGGATAAGGGAAACCTTGGTTAGATAGCTTTGCAGATTAATTGCTTCGGTCATTAATCATCGTATTTTTCTACAAATAATGTAACATTTTGAAGTCGGGGCTTTAATTCTTCTATACACTGACTATAGGCCTGTTTTCACTTTGATTAGTGCGAGTGCAGGTGTTTAGTAATTGCGGGTGATTAGTGCAGGTGTGTGATGTAAGTAGTGTCCAATTCTGTTTAGTGGCTGTGTTTAGTAAATTCAGTTGTTAGCCATCGACCAGCATGTATGGACGCACCATACTGAAAGAAATATTTAAAAAGTTAGGGTATTTACTATTGTAAAGACATTCATGTTTTAGATACTCCTTCACAAATTTATAGGTTATGTATTCGGTCCACTTTGCCATTTTTTCAATACAATCGAGCGTCCGACGCTAAACGCTAAACATTAAACACTGCTGTCCAGACGTGTTTAGTGACAGGCATACTGCGAGTGAGGGGGAAGGGAGGGCGCGCGGGGCGTGGAACTCGCAGTCCACTCGCAAAAAAATAGAACACGCTTCTAATCACTTTACTACACAGGTTACTAATCACTTGCACTAATCTATCGCTGTCCACACGTGTTTACTCCTAATCACTAAGCACCTGCACTAATCACCTTCACAAATCACTAATCAAAGTGAAAACAGGCCATAAGCCTTATAACCAACATCAAAATTTTAAATTATTTTATTGATTTAAGTTCTTTGAAGACGGCTTTTCCTTTTTATTAAAATTATATTTTACCTTTTTGAGTTTATTAAGGAATATCACTATTTCAATGTCGTCTAAAAATGTATCCCCTATTTGGCCACCCTTAGGGGTGGAAATTTTCGTCCAAATTTATACGGACTACCCCTGAAGTATAACACTATTGAGTCAAAACAAGAATCATCAATATTGGTTCACAAATAAGGAAGATATGGCGTAATATACTCGTACATACAAGTGGAATAATAAAAAAAATTGTACAACCGACTTCAATATAAATTATTAAAGATAACTCAAAATCTACTGGCCAGACCTTGATCAAATTTATATGGGACCACATGAGATGCACCAGCTTTCAAATAAAAAAAAAAATCATCAAAATCGGTTCACTTACAAAAAAGTTATGAGATAACACTATTACCTTTCCTTTTTGAAATCGGTTAAAAAGAAAAAACATACAGTCGAATAATAAGCCTCCTCTATAAGGCTAAAAAACTCTACTTCAAAATTTGTTATTTTATAAGCTATTTTTACAATATATTTTTTATTATAACATATATTTATTCATATATTTGTTAAGGTTTATCAATGATAGACACGATTAAATGTGAGGACAATGACAGTGGAAGATGTAAAAAAATCATTAAAAAATTCCTTCAATTTATTTGTTATATATTCAAACATATTTCATAAATTTTCAGCGCACACTTGAAGATAAGTTTTGAAGAAGGATAGCAGTTTTAAACAATTTCTTCTTCAATTTAAAATTCAACACAAAATAAATTATAAATTTTAAAATGGTTCACAAAATCTTTTCTTATATTCACGCGAATACTACACTTTGAATAAAACTAATTTTACGAGGGGTAAATGGGTAGTCCACCCCCGTGACGATGGGTGTTGTTGCTGTAAAGCGCTCAAAACGTCGGGAATAAAAAAAGTTAAATTTAAGCACGATGAAAGCCGCAAACTTGGCTTTATTGAATTTTTAAAATTTGCTCGCTAAAATCAACTGTTAACTTTTGTGCAATGTCCCGTACCTGTCACGCTGTCTGTATTTGACTTAGAGTAAGGTCTATTGTACTTTAAGTTCCCTGAGGTATTTGCGTTGCCGTATTGCGCTGAATTTCAATCATCTATGTTAAATACTTTGAGAGAATAACCTCTGTGGCAGACAGATTGATATTTCATTTCATTTCATTTCACCACGGTGATAAGTGTTCCGTTTTATTGAATTTGCTTCGAGAAACTAGAAATGGGTAAATAAAAATTAAATTGCTGGTCACGAAGTTTAATTCTTCGTTGTTGCCGAGTCACTGTACTTAGAATAAGCAATTGACCGGAAATGCGTCGCTATTGAAGTTTCACTACATTTTATGCTTAGCCAGTACTTTTAGGTTCGCCCGACCCTCACTGATAAAGTAAAGTATGAGTGATTAGAAGCCGAGCAACACTGTAATTTTATATATGTATGTACAAAAACCCTTACAACTTGATTATTATGTTATTGTATAATACGAATTGGAAATAAAGCTGTGGTAGCTTAGGGGGTTAAATTGAAACAATACCCATCATATTTCTATATTCCACCATTACCACCATTATAGCCTACAATAGTACTGCTGAAGATAGGCTTTTACTTTTTATCAAAAGTTTTTTTACTTTTGCGTGGACTAAGGAACACATCCTTAATGTTGTCTGAACTACATTAAAAATATCCTCTATATTGCCATCCTTAAGGGCGAAATTTTTCTCCAAATTTATATGGGAACACCCTAAAGCTTAACCTATTCAATAAAGAGAGAAACGTCAAAATCGGTTGACAATTGACGAAGATATCGCGTGACAAATAAAACGTAAAGTTAAATTGTAAACATCCTCCTTTTTAAAAACTTCGTTGGGTCTTATCCTCTGGTATATTATATAAAATTTTAGAACACCAGCGCTATATGCTACTCTTGTTTCTATGAGGTACCTACGTTTTTTAGCCGACTTCAAAAAAAGGATGATTATATAAATATATAAAAGAAAATGATAAATATAAATTAAATATAGGAACATAAATAAATAAAAACCCAACCAGATGGAAAGCCCTCGGCACTGTAGACCAAAAGGTCGGGGGGAAAGGAAAAGAAACCGGCGGACGATGCGGCCGATATTGAGGGGCACCGCCTTCTGTATTTGAGCCCGGAGCGGTCCGTCACGAAGTCCCAGCCGCCTCGGATGAACCAAGAGTCTAATCGGGATTAGCCCGTTCGCAGAGAACACTACAGGAAATAATTTCGGTTATTTTGTTTGCTTATCTATTTCGGCTTTCACGAGATTCTCGTCATACGAAATGGTAGTGTCGGTCAGAAATATCCTTGACTGTGCCCAGTCCTCGTGCAGCTCAACTGATAATAAGTGGCGGTTGACACTTATTATCAGTTGAGCCGCTCGCTCTCTTCTATAAAAAAACGAATTCTTTATCATTCAGAACGGAACACAGCAGTGCAGTCACTGCTATTTGGTGGTAGAAATAGGTAAGAGGGTAGTACTTACCCAGACGACAGAAAGAACTCCTACACAAAAAAGAACCATTAAAAAAACAATTTTGCATTACGTTTTATACCAGTTTAGTATTTGAGACATATTTTTTATCCTCACGATATCCACTCTGACAGCAGTGGCGGTGTAAGATACGAGTATATATTTACGTGGTAGAGCCATGCTGCAGCTATATTAGTAGTATAGTTGTAGTACGAATGGGTCGGCTCGACCGGGGAAGGACCACGCTCTTACAGAATACCAACGTGAAATAGCAGCTTAACGCTGCTGTGTTTCGTATGATGAGTGTAGAGAACCGGAGACCCTTTTTACTTTAAACGAGGCATTACACAGCTCAGCACAATATCAAGCTTATTGGCAAGAATAGTCTTGACTATGATGATGGGCCGATCCCAGTATAGCCTCGCGCGGTCATTTTCGAGCACGGCTAACGGCAAGTACTTATAATAAGACAGTTTCCGATCCACGACAAAGTATTTTAGAGCGAGCTCCTGGTGTAGAATCCTGGCTACTAGGTTGTGCCTGTGCAAGTACATTGATTTAGAAAGAGCTTGTTATTATTATTAAAACGCAACCAATCCACAAAAAGGAGATTTTAAGATATTGGCGTTTGAAGTTTGCATTGCTATAAAGTGATAAGGGCTTACTTCGATTTGTCTGTGATTTACTTATTATCGATTGCGACTTTTGTTGGAATTGCACTTACTGCGAAAGTACAAACCCTAAGGGCTATTTTGGCATACCTACAACATATTTTATGACAAGAGTATGGGTTGAATCCTTTTTGCGTAAGTACGTTCAATTGGAATACCGTATAAATTAGTTTACCTACCCAAAAATTGTACTGACGTGGAATCAGTCAATTTAGTTATTCGTTTTGCGTTCATTTGATTGAATTGTGGATTGTGTCGGGAGATTTCACATAAGTGGGATTGCAAATTGAATGCATTGGTTTTATGGTTGCTGTTCAGATTCATTTCCTTAAAAGCATTGGAGTCTGTGATTATAAAGAGTTATTTTTCCACTTTTGAAAAGTTCTTTTTATTAAAAATGAATTGAAATAAGAATTTGGTTTTATGAATTAACCAAAATGTTGTATCGTTTATTTTAACCACTTTATTTTGACATAGATTTTATCATGTAGAGAAATCCTAAGCGAAGCCCTCTCTATAGCCAGCTGAGTGCCTTTGAGCTTCATCAAACGGCCAGCAGTGTAGGAACAAGTCTCTGTTTTAAGTCATCACTGGCAATACGCATTGGATCCGTAACGTGTATATTCTGTGTACGGCAATAGGTCCAGCCATATAGCTCGATGAACTGGCTAGTGACAAACGATAGCGAAGAAAATAATCGAGTGGCAGCCTGTAGCGTGGCGCTGTATTAGGTGAGCCCCACTAGATGAAGTACGACTTGATAAAACAGGCAGATTGCCGACGGATGCAGGAGACTCAGGACCGTGCTTTGCAATTTTTGCGGGAGGCCTATGTTCAACAGTGGACGCGTTACTATTTTTTATAGAAAAAGGGTGACAAACGAGCACACAGTCCACGTGATGGCTACTATTATTTATTCTTCGGTGATGGTAAGTGGATGATGCGGCCCATTGAAATTACGATCATGATTCACGATTAAGAATCAAAGTTAGATTGGCGGCTCCCTGGCGCAGTGGCTTAGCAATGAATTGTGGTGTTGGGGCCGCGGGTTCCAAACCCGCACGGGACAAGTATTTGTATAGCCTACAAATTATTGTTCCGTGTCTGGATGTTTGTTCTTGTAAATTTATGTATGTAAACTACCTCTACGACACAGGAGAAAATCCTAGTGTGAGGTGACTTTAAAAAAAAAGAAAATACAGATGCGTTGTCACCCCCGAGGTCTAAGATGAAATGCCTCGTTTACAGTGAAAAGTACGACCTTTTTGGGATGTATAAAACGTGATAACTATTTCAACATGGTATTCTGTTGTTGGTGTTCTGATAGGCAGACGAGGCTTCGGCTTTTTTTTTTGTAAAATAACACGTTACAAATGTGCACACAGTCCACCTGATAGTAAGTGAATGCTTTTGCTAATAGACATCTACATCTACATCCTCCATTAACTGAGGACTAAGATAGAATGCCTCGTTACCAGTAAAAAGGGCCGCCGATTCTGTACACTCACCATGCGAAACACAACAGCATTAAGGTGTTATTTTACGCTGGTATTATGTGAGAGCGTGGTCCTACCCCGGTCGAGCCGACCCATTCATTCTACAATCATGATATAGCTGCAGCGTGGCTCTACCACGTATAAAAATTTCGTTCTAAGGGTGTCGTAAGAGGCGAATATGGAAAATGCCAAAAATTTTAATAATTTTAATAGATTCTATGAGAAGGCATTAAATTTTTTAACTAGATCTATGGCATAGATGGTGGTAGATCTAGTACGACAGATTCCGACGTAAAATTCCCAAACCAAAGTAAGGCAGAAGCGTTAGAAATACTATTGCCTGCCAAGGAGTAGAAAAAATTTCATCTGTATTTCTATCCGATTATAATATATGTGTCTTCAAGGCAAGAGTGCATAGGCTATATGCTATACGAAACAAACCAAAGAACGGGAGAGGCTTATGCCCAGCAATGATCGTACAGGTGCTGATGAAGAGAAGAAGAAGAAGAAATTGCACAGACTATTTATGGAGAGCAGCATAACCAATGCAAGGGTATTGCCACCAACTAGGCTGCCCGTGTGTGCAGTGGGCAACCACACTTAGAAAGGCATATTTGAAAATGCTGTTGATGTGATATGTATTCTACATATCTTGCACTACCAGTCCGTACTGGTATATTTGAGGTGATTATTAAGCTCTTTGCTCTGTGTGAGATTCACCCGGAATTTTACTTTTTGTAAGACCGTAGATACAGGACATATGTTCGAAACTGTTCCTTGCTGCAAGTGCTTGCTTGATGTGCTAAGTTCAAGATTCGGAGCAATCTGGGAAAGGCATGTTTTAGTCATGTGAAAAGTTATAACTTTCGAATTTTCTTCTTGTTATAAATTATAATACATCTCTCAAATACACTATCGTGTAAAGGAATATAAAACAACCCATTTAACACTCGCCGGAGGTTGTCTTTTAATCATATAAAAAGCCATAAAGACGCCTCCACTCTAGTGTATTAAGTTGTCAATAATGTAATATTGCAACAGTATCGGCTTACTTGTGGTCGGCCGATTGAATGACGAATACTTATTCAGGTCGAACGAGACACAACTATTATTTTACAAAGTTTATACTTTATAGTAAAGTGCGTTCCTCTTCTTCTTCAGCTTTTTAAATGACTTCAAAAAGGAATGGCTACCTTCTTTCTACTCTATGAACTTTTTTAATTTCTTTGTAACACCGAATCTCCGTTGACTTGTTTTTATTACTGAAAGAGAGTGCTACTCTTATAACACAAATTTTAAGCAGATCAGATGATAATTGGAACTGATTTTAATTTTTTTACATACGTTTATTTATGAATGTGCTAGCAGCATTAATTTCTTTAATAAAACTGAAGTGTCAAACAGACTTACAGTCCACTTGATGGTAAATGGCTACTGCAGTCTATGGACATCTACAGACAACTTCAAAAAAGATGGCCACAAATGCGTTGCCACCTCTGAGGAATAAGATGGAATGCCTCATAGCCTGTAATTACACTGGCCCTTTATACTCTTCAAACTGGAACACAGCATTGCAAGCATTGCTATTTGGTGGCAGGCAGGTAAGAGGATGGTTCCTACATAGTAATCGTAATGTTTGTCCTTGTTTGCCTCCACGATACGGGAGAAAATCCTAGTGTGGAGGTAATGGTTTTTACATGAAAAATAGTAATAGCATTTCTTAGATCGTTGCCCATAACCACCGTCATCCCAATAGGCAGGTGTGTTGACAAGCGCAGAGTCAATAGCTTCGCATGAGTAATGCCGTCTGTGAGAATACTCACTAGTCTCTGGGATTTGTGTTCGGTATTTTCGAATGGTTTTTCCGCTATCAGATTGTTAGAACTTCGCTGGTCAGTCATCACTCATCAGTGTGCACCGCGTACAGGTGAGGTTGACATTCATTCATTTTCAACAATTGCAGCCTGTCTATAAAATCCTATACAAAAAAGTTCACTGTTTAACATAGGCCTCACTCAAAGATTGTCTGAAGGGGATTGTCTGAATATTTGCAACGCTGCACAAGCGTTTTTTAATATATAACCCAACATAGTAAAAAGACATGGTTGCCAACCCGCCTGTCTAGCGTGGTAATTATGACAAAACTCCCATCTATGAGGCAATCTACAAGGAGGCCTATGTTTATCAGGAGACTTTGATAGAATAGATATGAATGAATGAAATAAAATAAGTAAGCAATATCGTCTCTTTTAAAAATTAAAATTTTTAATAATGCCGCCTGGGAAATTGGAGTTATTTCATGAGGTCACATATTTATGTTAGTATTTTAGTCACCATCCGGCGTTGTCAGCGCTCTTCTGTCAATTCACTACGACATGGTATCCGTTCTGGAAACATGAGTGCTTGGACTGGACTATCTTCAATATCCAGTCAAAATATTTCCGGACGTTAATTAAAATGTTGAACTAGTTATGTGATGTCTTTGTCATAAAACCAAATCTTATTATTTCAATATTATTGTAATTATTAGTTTCACGAATTTATAATGACTTTCAATACTATACTGTCATAATCACCATCATCGTCATCGGTATATCAGACCATAAAGTTGAGGCATCCATATATAGTTGCTGCTACCCGTTCGCATCAGGATCTTTCTTGAAATCACTAGTAGGGATAATTTAAATTCATTTGTGTAACTCTGGTGGTAATTGTGTTTGGTTTCGTTGTGCTGTGTAGGTGTACCAGACGGACGGAGTAGCTGCTACCAAAAGTGAACCACTTTCACTTTTGGCAGCAGCTGCTCTACCGGTAGTCGCTCCTTTAATGATTCTGCTGCTTACATTTCCAGACGTTTTTATTAATAAAAATTATCCTATTATTAGGAACAATTCTAAAAATGTTGTACACTACGAAATTTTTTCACAAAGCGCAAAGAGTTTTTGTAGGTTTTTTGTCGTGAAAATCATATTAGTGTCAACATATATTTTTATCACTTAGCGAAGTTTTTCGATTCGTCACTCAGTATGTTATTTATGTTAAAAGTTGGCGCATAAATCACTTTTCCTCTATATAAAGTTATAATTTATGTTGATTCGTTACAACCACAAAGCACCATTCCTTGGCTCCACACAAAGTTTCTGTTAGTCATAATTATATTCTGACTCGTAGCTATCAGCCTCTGCACTTCTAGTAGATGACTGATGCTTCACGAAGCCAATAAGATATTTAAGTAGCAAAGGATATGTTTTTATTACAGTACAAGTCCACTGCTGAAAGGCCTCTCCCATAGATTTTTTTTCTCGATAGATTACATCATCCTAGATAGAAGTTTATTGACTTTTGTGCACAGAACATAATATGGTAAAACTACATAATTTGTTGAAAAGATGAACAGCCTGTCAATACGATTTGGATACAATGAAGGGGTCCTAATTTAAAAAATTTAAAACAATGTTTTATATATTGACTTCTAATTTAAACATTATGCGCAGTTAACAGTAATATATAGAGTGTAGTCTCGTTAGTATATATCATAATAGCTTTAATATGATATGCTATTAATTTATATAAATTCAATAATTATTATCGATGATACGTTTGTTTAATCGCCTATTTATTATTCGTAGTTTTCTTTTTATAGAATAAGGGTGACAAACGAGCACACAGTCCACCTGATGGTAAGTGGTTGCTGTGGCCCATAGACATCTACATTTATCCTCGTTTGCGAATCAAAATGCAGATGCGTTGTCAGCCGTAAGGACTAAGATAGAATGCCTCTTTTCCAGTAAAAGGGTCTCCGGTTCTCTACACTCACCATACGAAAGACAGCAGCATTAAGCTGCTATTTTACGCTGGTATTCTGTGAGAGCGTGGTGCTTCCCGGTCGAGCCGACCCATTCGTGCTACAACTATACTATCAATATAGCTGCAGCATGGCTCTACCACGTTTACACAACATTTTACACAATAAATGTAAAACGATCTAAATGCATAGATCCATGGCTGAGCCATCTGCTTAGGACAGGATTATAGTACCCGAGTATAAGCGTAAGCACAGATGCTCTCTCTATTCCCTCACTCTCATAGTCCAATGGGACGGACTCTCATAACCCGACACGACCGGAGAGTTTAGGAACAGAACCAACAGTTTTACAAAACACCGTCAACTTACTGACTCGGTCTGTTACTGAGAATTGCTTGATAGAAAACTCAATAACTGATTTTTAGATATATTTGGCCATAGTTGCCACGCTTGGCAGGCGGGTCAGCAAGCGCGGGTTTGCCGTGTAGTGGCGGAGGAGAAATGCACTACCCTGTATCATCCCGTGGTAATGTGTAGTGGTATTACGGTGTAAGTTTATACAGCCTATATTACGTCCACTGCTGGGCACAGGCCTCCTCTCATTTCTGAGAGGGTTTTAGGCAAGGAAAAGTCCGCCGCGCTGCCCCAATGCGTGTTGGCGAACTTCACATGTCTTCGAAATATTTTTTATTTTATTTCTCAGACATGCAGGTTTCCTCACGATGTTTTCCTTCACCGCCGATCACGTGGTAAATCAGCACTTAAAATTGCAATTAACATTTTCATTGGTGCTGGCGGGGATCGAACCGGGTTGCTCGTGTACTGTGAAACTTACAGCGAGCGCTAACCATCTGAGCTACCACGGCTCACACAATAAATGTAAAAGATCTAAATGCATATGCTTGTGGATAAGCTTATAATATCTTCCAGACCGAATTTCGGTCACGGCGGCCAGTCTCAACAAGATCAGCCATGATGGCTGAGCCATCTGCTTAGGACAGGATTATATTATCCGAGTATAAGCGTAAGCACAGATGCTCTCTATTCCTCACTCTCATAGTCCAATGGGACGGACTCTCATAACCCGACACGATCGGAGAGAGTTTAGGAACAGAACCAACAGTTTTACAAAACACCGTCAACTTACTGACCTGGTCTGTTACTGAGAATTGCTTGATAGAAAACTCAATAACTGATTTTTAGATATATTTGGCCATAGTTGCCACGCTTGGCAGGCGGGTCAGCAAGCGCGGGTTTGCCGTGTAGTGGCGGAGGGAGAAAATGCACTACCCTGTATCATCCCGTGGTAATGTAGTGGTATTACGGTGTAAGTTTATACAGCCTATATTACGTCCCACTGCTGGGCACAGGCCTCCTCTCATTTCTGAGAGGGTTTTAGGCAAGGAAAAGTCCGCCGCGCTGCCCCAATGCGTGTTGGCGAACTTCACATGTCTTCGAAATATTTTTTATTTTATTTCTCAGACATGCAGGTTTCCTCACGATGTTTTCCTTCACCGCCGATCACGTGGTAAATCAGCACTTAAAATTGCAATTAACATTTTCATTGGTGCTGGCGGGGATCGAACCGGGTTGCTCGTGTACTGTGAAACTTACAGCGAGCGCTAACCATCTGAGCTACCACGGCTCACACAATAAATGTAAAAGATCTAAATGCATATGCTTGTGGATAAGCTTATAATATCTTCCAGACCGAATTTCGGTCACGGCGGCCAGTCTCAACTAAGATCAGCCATGATGGCTGAGCCATCTGCTTAGGACAGGATTATATTATCCGAGTATAAGCGTAAGCACAGATGCTCTCTCTATTCCCTCACTCATAGTCCGATGGGACGTACTCATAACCCGACACGACCGGAGAGAGTTTAGGAACAGGACCAACAGTTTTACAAAACATCGTCGACTTACTGACTCCGGTCTGTTACTGAGAATTGCTTGATAGAAAACTCAATAACTGATTTTAGACCCGACCGGGATTCGAACCCGCGAACTCATAACCACCAGCAGGATATATTTGGCCATAGTTGCCACGCTTGGCAGGCGGGTCAGCAAGCGTGGGTTCGCCGTGTAGTGGCGGAGGAGAAATGCACTACCCTGTATCATCCCGTGGTAATGTGTAGTGGTATTACGGTGTAAGTTTATACAGCCTATATTACGTCCCACTGCTGGGCACAGGCCTCCTCTCATTTCTGAGAGGGTTTTAGGCAAGGAAAAGTCCGCCGCGCTGCCCCAATGCGTGTTGGCGAACTTCACATGTCTTCGAAATATTTTTTATTTTATTTCTCAGACATGCAGGTTTCCTCACGATGTTTTCCTTCACCGCCGATCACGTGGTAAATCAGCACTTAAAATTGCAATTAACATTTTCATTGGTGCTGGCGGGGATCGAACCGTTGCTCGTGTACTGTGAAACTTACAGCGAGCGCTAACCATCTGAGCTACCACGGCTCACACAATAAATGTAAAAGATCTAAATGCATATGCTTGTGGATAAGCTTATAATATCTTCCAGACCGAATTTCGGTCACGGCGGCCAGTCTCAACAAGATCAGCCATGATGGCTGAGCCATCTGCTTAGGACAGGATTATATTATCCGAGTATAAGCGTAAGCACAGATGCTCTCTATTCCTCACTCATAGTCCGATGGGACGTACTCTCATAACCCGACACGACCGGAGAGTTTAGGAACAGGACCAACAGTTTTACAAAACATCGTCGACTTACTGACTCCGGTCTGTTACTGAGAATTGCTTGATAGAAAACTCAATAACTGATTTTAGACCCGACCGGGATTCGAACCCGCGAACTCATAACCACCAGCAGGATATATTTGGCCATAGTTGCCACGCTTGGCAGGCGGGTCAGCAAGCGTGGGTTCGCCGTGTAGTGGCGGAGGAGAAATGCACTACCCTGTATCATCCCGTGGTAATGTGTACTGGTATTACGGTGTAAGTATATCCACTACCCCATATCGTTCCGTGGGTTTCGTAAGAGGCGACAGAGGAAACAAACTAGGAGACAGGTGGCAGCGTCTTCGTAGTAACAACTGGAAAAATACTGCGGTTGCGAACTCGTCTGCCAAGTTTGCCAACTATGGCAAATATCTCCTATGAGGAAATCTACAGTGGAGGCCTATGTTCAGCAGTGGTCTTTTGATATGTTGTAAAGGTATTCTCCTGTATGAAGCAGGAGATGGGCAGCACCATCTTTCTGACTCTATCATCAGCATCATCGAGAATTATCGCCTATCCCTACAGTGAATATTTAACATTAGATGGGTTACGTAATTATTGTACATTGATTCTCATATTTTTTATAGGATAGGGTGACAAACGAGCACACATTCCACCTGATGGTAAGTAGTTGCTGTGATTCATAGACATCTACATGTATCCTCAATAAAGAATCAAAATGCAGATGCGTTGTCACCCGTGAGGACTAAGATGGAATGCCTCTTTTCCACTAAAAGGGTCTCCGGTTCTCTACACTCACCATACGAAACACAGCAGCGTTAAGTTGCTATTTTGCGCTGGTATTCTGTGAGAGCGTGGTCCTTCCCGGTCGGGCCGACCCATTCGTGCTACAACTATACCAGTAATATAGCTGCAGCATGGCTCTACCACGTAAAAGTTACGTGGTAGAGCCATGCTGATGCAGCCAGAAATATTAAGTTTTTGAGGAATGGGAAGAAATCGCATTCTCAAACCATCTGTGTATTGTTTGAGAATGCGATTTCTTGTGTCTAAATGCGATTTCTTGTGTGAAAATGGAATGGTCAAGTACTTAAATAAATTAACATATACATGTTAATTTATTTAAGTACTTGACCATTCCATTTTAAATTATAACTTTTTTATTTGTACAACGTTATCTTTGACCACACGAACAATAAAATGCCGCAAGTAATAACAATTACTTTTTTGGCACATGTTTAAAGTATCTAACGAAAATGATATATTATTTTCTGAGCTGAACACATTCCTACACTAACTACTTGTACTATGTACGTTAACCATAAAGCGAAGTAAAGTGCATTGGCGAGGCGAAACTAGACCTTTATGTGATGCGGTAAAGCCATTTACTATTAATTTATAGTTGCTACATTGAAAGCTTGAAACGCCAAATGAAGTCAAGCACTGACTAGAAACTCGTATGCACAAACGTTAAGAAAGTTACAGAAGTATAATTAGAAGTAAAAAGTAAAGGCCGACTTCAATGAACTAAAAAGTATAAAATAATTTCCACGTAACATCTTCAGAAGTGGATGCAGAGATCTGAAACTACAGAATGTGAATTTTTTTAATTCTTTTTGGTTCCTTGATGTGGGCTTTAATTATTTATGAAAAGTCTTTCTTTTATAAAAGTGGACTAAAAATATCACAAGCTCTAAGCAACAACTAAATTGTCATCTTAATAGTTACATTAAAACTTCAGCTCCTATTTTCCCACCCTTAGGGTTGGAATTTATTCTCAAATTTATATAGGACCTGAAATATAACCTATTTAATAAAAACAATTGTATAAAATTAAAATCAGTTCACAATTTACGAAGATATTGTGTAACATACGTACAAAAAAGTCCTCCTTTTTAATGTCTGTTAAAAAGTAACTTTCTTAATGTTTTGATATAAGTTCGCTTATATATTACTTAATCGCTGGACTAGTGGTCGTTAACGCGACTACTGATCATAAGGTCTCGGGTTCGAATTTCGGGGTCGGGCCAATAAAATCAGTTATTGAATTTTTCTGTCAAGATTATTCATTATAGCCTATCAAAAGTCCACTGTTGAACAAAGGCCTCGCCCATAGATTTTCTCAAGAGGGGTATTTTGCCATAGCTGCCACGCTTAACGGGCGGGTTAGCAACCATCGTTTTTGGAACGAAGTTCCTTATCGGACGGTACGAATTTGGCGGATGGGGGCTAGGCGAGAAAAAGTGTAAAAATTTTCCGTCACGACCCCATGCCATGAAAGAAATATTATTTTATTTTAAATGACGCTTCATTTTAATAGACGCTAGTAATTCATTTATTTGTATTTGTTAATCAATAATATAACGTTTATCAATAATAATATACTACGAAAGGAATTTCGTTCCAACCGAGTGTTCCACGACACTCACGCAAATTTTTTATCATTTTCGGTAGTTATAAGGAAGATGCTGACAGTTCATGACACAGTGACTGTTCATAATAAAATTGTGTGTAAAAGTGGCGAAAAGTCAGTTATTTGACGGAGCACCTAAATATAATATTAAGGCGATATTGCAGTACTTTTAAACTTTTTTCAACTGCTGTAAATCTACTTAAATGTAGTTAATGCACACAAATTTTCCTTAAAAAAATAATTTTATTAAAATTGAACTTACGGACAAGGATTGTGTGAAGACAGAAAGAGAATAATAATAGTGGGCTAGATTAAAAAAAATCATAAAAATGAGTTTAAAACGCTACGTTAACGTGCACCCAGTAGAGATTCCATAATGAAACTGTATAAAATCGATATCAAATGAAATGGCTTATATAATTATTGTTTAGGCTATGTAGAAAACACATTTTGCGACAATGTTGATGAAAAATAAGTAAAATTGAACAGTCGAGACATTTTTGAGGTTGAACATAATTATGATGTCCGTGGGTTGGACATAACGAAAGTATTTTTTAATATTTCCCTTAATAATATTGCTTTAGTACTAATTCGCTCGATAATTGCGGAGAGTTTTTTTTTACATTGTGAAATGCCTACGCATACCCGCCTCGCGGGGGCAAGGACGGGTTATGACGGACTCGCACCGACTAAAACCCCATGATGTTCCACCTTCGCCGCATATTGGCAGGGCCACGGGAGCGCTTTCGCACACATCCGCGGCCCCACCAGCGCTTACCGCCCCATGGCGGCCCTTTCTCGGGAGAGGACACTCCTCCCCCATCTCCTTCTCAGGTAAGGCGCTCCAGAACACATGGCGCGCCCTCCTCCGCGGCCTCCAACTTCACATGCGCAACGGACACCCCCTTGTCCGATGCGCGAAGGCCATGGTCAGAAAAAACTAGCACTTAGAAGCACCAGCCTTCTTGACCCCAGCGGCGGATCTGGTCTATGGCTCCACCGCCAACCAAGTTTCGGCCGCGGAGGGTAGGGAGCGGCGTCTCGCAATACCAACACTCCTCTCCCCCAGCAGCCCCACCACCACCGCATCAATTAACGGTGCGGCCCCATCAGAGTCGCGGAGGATAGGGCGAGTGGCGCATCGCCATAGAAAATTGCGGGGAGCTATGTAACGTTTTTATATCAACACACCCTACTACAAGAGGGCCTTAATATAAAAAGTTGTGGTTACCTATTAAGCAAGTGAAATTTTTAAAGATTATGTATTAAAATGTTTAATATTCCACGTTTTTATTCTTCATATTATTACATTGTCACTCGATTCTGAGCTACATTCAAAATTTCAAGTTTCTAGGTCATCGGGAAGTTAGTTTATAATTAATTACTAAATTCGACTCGAACACACATGCATGAAAGCGAGTTAATAAAAATGTAGTAATAAAACCGGCCAAGTGCGAGTCGGACTCGCACGTGAAGGGCGAACACGTTTCTAGTAGGGGAGTCCCCATTAATTTTTAATTTATTTTTATTATATATTGTTATAGCGGCAACAGAAATACACATTCTGTGAAAATTTCAATTGTCTACCTATTGCGGATCATGAGATACAGCCCGCTGACAGACAGACGGACGGACGGACGGACGGACGGACAGTGGAGGCTTGGTAATAGGGTCCCGTTGGTTATCCTTCGGGTACGGAACCCTAAAAAACGTGGTAATAATAATGAACACGTAGCACGTAACCCTCACAGTAATGAGTCGTAATTGTTTTATCTCTGCGTTGTGTGTCATCTGTTGGTAATCCAAATAAACAGAAAAAAAAAAACAGAAAGACACCAACTTATAATCGATACTGATACGCTTACATAACACAAAGGAACCAAACGACGAATATCAAAACGAAGCTAACCACAACCCTCAACGGGGTGATGGACCGCTCAAAATGTATGTTGAACTCCGCGTCCCGCCACAGGCTCTCCACTCAGGGCTTAGCCTATTAATTCAATGAAATGCAATTGAGTTCATTATACACTGGCAAACACTGTACATAGAATCTAGACAGCATGTGAATAGAAACTTAATGAAGTAATGAAGTTTAGGAGACAGCTGGGTCTTTACTTTAGCCATTAGAAGCGTTTCTGTTGATTGTATTTAGTTTAGTTTTGATTTGCATATTGGAATGTACTTTTTTCTTGCGAGTAGAAATATTTGCAAAGTATTTATTATCATAATATTATTGTTTTATACATATTATATTTTATTTTATTTGTATTTAGTCTTGTTTTAATTTTCGTATTGTAATGAACATTTTTTACACGCTTTTATTAGCTTGGTATGTATCTATGTATCTATGTAACGGAATTTTTGAATGTGATTTTCATCCCCTCCAAAATGTTGTTGGATTGATTTGAAACTTCGCACACTTATCAAGGACCGATGACAATGCAATAATTTAAATAGTTCATCCCATTATCCTTGCCAGGATACTCAGGATTTGCGAATAATTCATAAAACAACTACGATTTCTGCCAGTTCAATCTACTGTAAGCCGCGTAAAAGAACTTCGTTCCAAAAAAAAAAACACGCTTTTGTAGTTAGCTGCACTAAAAAATAGAAAATAAATAATAGTTTAAAAAACCAAAAAACACACTTTTGTAGATAACCGAACTAAAAAGTAAAAAATAATTTCCAAAAAGTTTAAAATAAGAAAATAGTGATTAACATAAAAATCATTTTATTGTAATAAAGTGTTTTTTTTAGTTTTTTTTAAACTATAATATATTGCGAGTAGTAATCTTCACAAATAACCTAACTTCTATTATTTCAATATTATTAAAGAAACAATTTTTTTCAAAAGGGAGTGATTCAAAGTGTAAATATATGTAAATATATATATATATAATTTCGGCATCTATCGGCACACACGATTGTAAAGAGGGAATTTTTGTGTATATTTGCCTATGTTCGCCTATAGTTGGCGCCATTCCGAAAGTCGTTGGTTTTTCGGGCATACATCAAAAGAATACGTGTGGTTGCTTGTGCCCGCACCCATACTGTTGTCGTGTCGCCTCTTCATTTGTGTTGAAAATCAATGAGTCAAAAGGTATTATTGTGTGACAATGGCAAAGTGAATCAAAAATGTGACGTACCTTACCTTCGCCGTATATCGGCAGGGCCACGGGAACGCTTTCGCACATGTTCGCGGCTTCACAAGCGCCAGCCCCTTCTCGGAAGAAAGACATAGGTAGGTTTGGAAAAAAACTGGTATGACAAACAAACTTACAGTCCACCTGATGGTAATTGGCTACTGAAGTCCATCAACTTCTGCAACCAATTTCGTACAAAGAAGGAGATAAATGCTTTGTTACCCCTGAGGACTAAGATGAAACCTCACAGCTTGTAATTACACTGGCTCTCTATACCCTTCAGATCGGAACACAGCAATACAAGCACTGCTACTTGGCGGCAAGAATGGATTAGAGGGTGGTCCCAGACCCAGACGGATCCTAGTGATGCACCTTTTTAAGATGTATGATTTGTATGAAAACTCTGTTTTTATACTTTTTAATCCCCGACGCAAAAAGAGGGGTGTTATAAGTTTGACCGCTATGTGTGTGTCTGTTTGTCTGTGTGTCTGTCTGTGGCAACGTAGCTATTGTATGGGTGAACCGATTTGGTGTGGTTTTAACTTCCCGCTTTGAAAATTAATAATTTTCAAAACTAGGAAGTTATAGATTTCGGTCCGATTTTGAGAATGCGTTTTCATCAGATCTCCACGTTTTGAGGTCCTAGGAAGCCGTTTCGACTATTCCCGGCTGTGTGTGTGTGTGTATATATATATATATATATATGTATGTAGGTATGTATGTATGTAAATAAAATTTTGTCGTACGATACATAGAACGGCGTTCGAAAGTGTTGAGACTTCGAGCTGATTAGATTTTCAAGTCAATCGGGCGAGTCGTTTCAAGGATTTTCAAAAAATAAAAACCAAAAAAACAAAAATTAAATAGATTTTCGAGCGTTGCGGTCGAAAATAAGCGGTAAGTTCCAGGGATGGTCTGCAGGGTCAACCGTTTTTCAATTTTTTTTTATTTAAAACAGGTTTTCTAGCAGTGGTTCTTAGATATGTCTGTATCAAAATCGGTTCAGCCGTTTGAAGATCATCAGCTCTTTTTGTTTCGAGGGTTTTTAAATTTTTTAAAGTAAGTTATTAACTATTGTCTATTACCGACATTAAATTGTTTTTCTGAAAACCATCAAAGAACCTATAATTATACAGACATATATTCCTACAGTTAATACACCTATTTCAGTTGCTAAATTACATAGTTGATATATTGAATTAAACTACTTTTACGGATTATATCGCGTTTAATTAACTTATTTTATTAATTCCCGACGTTTCGGGTGCTTTACAGCACCCATGGTCACGGGGACTGAGGTGATTGACGTCCCAATGTCAAAGTTAATACAGGTACCTTCAGCTTTTAATTATTAATTTTGGTCCGATCTACGCAGAATGAACTAACTGTGTCTTGAAGTCTTGCAGTGGTATGCTTGGGTTTAGTTTTAATTTTATTAATTACAGGATCCCAAGCAGGTGGTAAATCCAGCCTCCCTCTCTATTGAAATTAGGATGTTTTAATTTCAATAGCCTCACGTATCATCCTTGGCAGGAATCGATGTTCTTTCGCGAGAATCTGTGGTTTATCAAATCTAATGTAATGGCGGGGGCCGTCTAGGATATGATCACAAACTGCAGACTTCCCGGAACGTTGGTGCTTCACGTCAGCTCACAAACTGCAGACTTCCCGGAACGTTGGTGCTTCACGTCAGCTCACAAACTGCAGACTTCCCGGAACGTTGGTGCTTCACGTCAGCTCACAAACTGCAGACTTCCCGGAACGTTGGTGCTTCACGTCAGCTCACAAACTGCAGACTTCCCGGAACGTTGGTGCTTCACGTCAGCATATCCTAGACGGCCCCCGCCATTACATTAGATTTGATAAACCACAGATTCTCGCGAAAGAACATCGATTCCTGCCAAGGATGATACGTGAGGCTATTGAAATTAAAAAACATCCTAATTTCAATAGAGAGGGAGGCTGGGTACTACCACCTGCTTGGGATCCTGTAATTAATAAAATTAAAACTAAACCCAAGCATACCACTGCAAGACTTCAAGACACAGTTAGTTCATTCTGCGTAGATCGGACCAAAATTAATAATTAAAAAAGCTGAAGGTACTCCGTATTAACTTTGACATTGGGACGTCAATCACCTCAGTCCCCCGTGACCATGGGTGCTGTAAAGCACCCGAAACGTCGGGAATTAATAAAATAAGTTAATTAAACGCGATATAATCCGTAAAAGTAGTTTAATTCAATGTGTAGTGTTCGCGTAAATATAAGAAATCATTATACACAGTTGATATATTGATATAGCAACTGAAAATATTCAGAAGATCTCTCCGTGGTTGAAATAGGCCTGGAGCTGGAGGATATAATTTTTAATTTTGTTAGCAACATGATAGAACTTATTTGCATGCAGAAATCACATTTTCGATTTGCCGTTTTGCATGTTATCTGTGTTTAAACTTTATGAATAAATCATTTGTCCTCACGTACTCACTATAAAGTTATAATTTATGTCGATTTGTTGTAGTCTATAATAACGTCATATTCATAGATAACTATCTTCGGGATTCGGGACCGTCGACAAAGTCTGCGTACTTGCTATCTTTAATACCAGTTTATAATCTTTTCACGTGTACTTAAAACTTGTCACTATAATTTTGACGACATTTTTAAATCTTTCTACTTTTTACTATTCATAACATATAAATGTTTAATTTATTCTGGCAGTCTGTATAGAGTGTAGCGAACACGTTAACGGCATAAACATACTTCATCAAGATTACCCCGCAGCTTGCGGCTCGGCGAACCGTTTTAGAATACTAAATGAAGACTAAATGATTATTTAAAAGCTTTTTTAATTCAACAAACGCTGAAACATGTTGTTATCTTTTCTATTCAAAATTATAAAAAAGTTTATCACGAAGATATTCTAATGAGTTTTATACGTGGTAGAGCCTTACTGTAGCTATATTATGATTGTAGCACGTTAGGGTCGGCTAGATCGGGGACGGACCACGCTCTCACAGAATGTCTAATGCTGCTTTTTTTCGTATGGTGAGTGCAGAGAAGCGGAGACCCTTTTTACTGGGAACAAGGCATTCCTTCTTAGTCTTCAGATATGAAAAATTATCTGCGTTTGGATTCTTAATCGAGGATAGATGAGGACTTTTTAATTTTGGCTCAATCTATAAGTTTATATTTAGGTTTATGATTTAATTCATAATTTCTAAAATTTAATTTTTGTGGTGTAGTATATAAGTGTATAGATTTTTAAAATAGAAAAAGCAGCTTAAAGTAGATGTGTATGAAGTGATACATATGTATGTAAGCTAATTACTGAAGGTGCGAATACTTTATAGTAAGTACCTATCTACAGTCGTTACTTCACCGGCACTGTGATTAGATGTGATCAATCGTTCAGCTCTGTCTAGATAATCAGACTACTCTATGTATTAACTATATTCGAGTGTTATAACCGTGACACTGAGAAACAATATAATCAAGTTTAATGTGATCCGTTGTTTCCGTTTTGGTCCACTGCTTCAAGAATAAGAAGCATTTAATCAGTTATCTGACGTGTTTATCTATTTCATTTACGTTTGGATTGATTAAAGTGTAGTGACTATAGGGCAACTACTGTTGTCGCCACATATGCATCGCAGTTTTATGTGATGACCAATGACCACTCAGTTATCTAATGCCGATATTCATGAAGGGAAGTCCTTTACGTCGTAGAGGCCTTGGAGTTTTATCTTTAAATAAAATCGTCTCGTTGTCGCCTTTTCTCTTAAGCCACGAGTTATTCATAGTATAAGTTTTAAGAATATTAACTGTTTAGTCAAGGCTACTGTATGGCTGGCTTTCATACATGTTGGCAAAGGAGATCGTTCTTTTAGATTGAATTCTAAGTCGTCATATTACTATTCTCGAGCGCAGATTGCGTGTGAATTCCAAACTAGATCCCACCTTACAAGTTCGAGGATTCAAGTGTAGTTCAGTTCGTCATTATTCAAACTGACTGTTGTTGTAGTGAAATATATCTACCGTTATAGCTGATGTTAATTCTGGTCAAAGGGCATCCTCAACATTTTCTATACAAAAATAAAATGTTTCTTTCTGAAATATTTGTCATCTAATGTATAAAAATTAACGTTTGTTTGTTCGAATTTTATGCGTTGCCACACCGTTAATCAGATTACAATAAAACTTTGTTAAATTATTGCTTACACTTGCGCAAAGGTTATAGACACATACTACAATCCACTTACAAGTGGCGCGCGTATCTATATTTTTTTTTATAGAATAAGGGTGACAAACGAGCACACAGTCCACCTGATAGTAAGTGGATGCTGTGTCCCATAGACATCTACATTTATTCTCAATTAAGAATCAAAATGCAGATGCGTTGTCACTACTGAGGACTAAGATGGAATGCCTCGTTGCTAGTAAAAAATGTCTCCGGTATTCTACACTCATCATACGAAACACAGCAACATTAAGCTGCTATTTTACTGCGTGGTCCTACCCCGGTCGAGCTGACCCATTCGTGCTGCAACTGCAATATAGCTGCAGCATGGCTACCACGTAAATATATTATATATCATCCGATTTCAATAAATTTATTATCATTCCTAATTAAACAATATAACTCTTCTCTTTAAATTTTAAAAAGATTTTTTTTTTTTATAGAATAAGGGTGACAAACGAACACACAGTCCACCTGATGGTAAGAGGCTGCCGTGGCCCATAGACATCTACATCTATCTTCGTTTACGAATTTAAATGCAGATGCGTTGTCAGCCGTGAGGACTAAGATAGAATGCCTCTTTTCCAGTAAAAAGGGTCTTCGGTTCTCTACACTCACCATACGAAACACAGCAGCATTAAGCTGCTATTTTACGCTGGTATTCTGTGAGAGCGTGGTCCTTCCCCGGTCGAGCCCACCCATTCGTGCTACAACTATACTATTAATATAGCTGCAGCATGGCTCTACCACGTAAAAAAAATTCCACAATTATTTCTTTTACGGCTGCAAGTCGCCGCCCGGCTATTAGCTACCAGCCAGTATTTTAAAATGTCTTTTTTTTTAAGCCCCCGACGAAAACAGAGGCGCGTTATATGTTACACGTTTGTAGTGTGTATCTGTGTATCTGTGTGCCTGTCTGTGACATCGTAGCTCCCAAATGGATAAACCGATTTAATTTAGTTTTTTTTTTGAAAGATAACTCGATCGTGAGTGTTCTTAACTATGATTTAAGAAAATCTTTTCATCCGTTTGAAGATTATCAGCTCTTTTGGTTTCGGCGGTTTTTAAAATTCTTTGTATTTTGCTCTACTTAGTTGAAAATCTTGTTAGTATAACTAAAGCTGCGTCTTATAAACGAAAAAAAGCTTAACTCCAATCGAAATAGCGTTTTTTAAATTCGACGGAGGATTAAATTTTCTACACCTAATTTTGATCAGCGTCAACTTTTTAAAATATGAATTATATTAATGTATCTAGCCTTGACGTCCTTCTTTCTTTCTTCATCGACCCGTTTTAAGTCTACAGGTAGACTTGAGTCTCGTTGCATGGAGGATGATGGATGGAGCACATTTAAGGCAATATTCATCACGCTTGGCAAGTGAATTGACGATTCCAGACGTCTCGCATCTTTGACGCCTCTGTCCGTCGTCGGGCGTAAAATAGATGTTGTACCGCCAAATATCTAGCTTTAAATTTTTCTGGCGTTTACTATAGTTGTTCATTTAGTCCAAGGCCAAAGCAGCTGCAAGGAAGCTGGCAGTCCTTACAAAGGTGCGGCGATACTTCACGCCGGGACAGCTGCTTACTTTATGTAAAGCGCAAGTCCGGTCGTTCATGGAGTATTGCTGCCATATATGGGCTGGTTCTGCAAAATGCTACCTAGCAGCTTTGGACTCAATGGAAAGGCGTGCTAAGACGCTTATTGGTGACCCCAATTTGGTTAAAACCAATCTTACCAGCCTCGAACACAGACGCAAAGTAGCCAGCCTTTCGGTTTTCTACAGGATGCATTTTGGAGAGTGTGCGCAGGAATTGCATAATTTAATTCCTCCCTCTCCCTTCCATCATCGGATAACCAGACGTTCGGCCAGTCTCCACCCTTTCGTTGTTGACTTACCACGCATTCGAACCAAACGGTTCGCTACGTCGTTCATCATGCGTACAGCAAAGGAGTGGAATAAGTTGCCAGCATCTGTCTTTCCATCCGATTACAGTGTGGGTGTCTTTAAGGCAAGAGTGCTTTTATTAAGTCAGTGCGCTTCACCATCTTAGGCTACATCACCACTTACCATCAGGTGGGATTGTAGATAAGCGCGGGCTTAGTAGAATAAAAAAATATATTTGCATATTGTATGCGGTTTTATTACCTCTGCTTTGGCCGGGAGTAAGGCTGAGATCTATAGACCGTACTTTGACTTTGCTCAGACTTTACTTACGAAAAACTTAGCTGAGTATAAATTCAGAATCAAAGATTATGCTTAGCATAATCTTTGATTCTGAATTCATAGTTGTGTTGGGCTAAGATTAAGCTAAGCTTATGCGAAGGCTCACACAGTCAAAAAATTAATGGGTGCTTCATTCCGCGCATTATGTAGGTACTTGATTTTACTGTACAAAATTTAAAAAATTTAATATTTAAAAAACTAAAACAGTCCAAATTGTATTTCATAAATAAGTTATTATTACATGAAATTTAAAAACGGGCGTATAATAACGGGAACGGATGAGAAGAGTGCAAAATCGGAAAAAATGGAAAATTTTAAGAAATTCAAATTAAGTTTGAAATTACGTTAATAGAAAATGGATTAATGCTATTTAAAACTAGAAGACGGTCTAAAACTACCCATTGTTTGTTGTAAATAATTAGAGTAACTTAAAAACAACAATTTAAAATTAATACGGTGGTTTTGGATAATATCCTAAGTTTTACGTAAGTCGTCGATTTCGTTGACTTTGCTTGCTAAGCGCGCACTCAGCACGACTTCAAAGTTAGCTCTATAAATATCGACATTGTCTTAGCTAGAAAGTAAAGTCAGAGCAATGTCAAAGTACGGTCTATAGATCTCAGCCTAAGAGTACCTACCTTTTGTTAAAGAACCCGCTTTACCGATGCGCGTATCAGTTAGAGGTTATAAAACCACATACCATTTGCAAATAAAAAATTATTTAAATTTAATTTAATTTTTTATGGTCGTGTTTTCTGTAGTAAAGTTATTTCTATACGTTAGAATAGGTACTGATTCTGATAACGCACTTACCGGGAATCGCAGGGTTTTTGTTACATGTTATTATAGGTTGTGAATTGTGATTTATTTCATTATAGCTTTGACTGAAGCAAGTTTAATCCAAGGTGCATTAAAATACACTTAATTTCAAGACATAACATGACAATAAAATGCGCAAACGATAAAAGCCGAACGACTATGCTGTTCGAGTGTAAAACGAAAGAAAGCTGAACATGTCAAGTACTTGCTTTGGGTCGGCTCTGCTATTCAGTAACTAACGCCGAATTTTATACCGAGGCGGTATAAATCGGCCGATCAGAGAGGATTCGGTCGTCGATGATTCGAGCCGCTCTGCGCTGGATGCGGTCATGTGGATGGAGCTGGCACCGGGGAGACCCGGCCCGGAGATGAGAACGGTATGTGAGGCCGAACCTGCGCCTTGTAAAGTAGCAAACGGTGTGCTGTGCATGAAATACTGTCCCGCTCTGCTGAACACGCCAAGCTTTTTAGAAGCCAATTTAGCCTTCCCCTCCAAGTGACCATGAAACTACACATCACTCGATATGTCGACGCCGAGGATTCCGATACTAGTTGAGGCAACAAGGGGAGTGCCCTGAAACTGAGGACATACGACAAAGGGGCGCGCAAACTTGTGTCTTCTGAAGAACTGGACTAGATTTAGTCGCCCCTAATCCGAAACTTTGGTCAACAAAGACTCGAATTCAGACACAAGTTTGTTCCGGTACTCTACGACGTGTTCCAGAGAAATATTGGCACGGCCGAATATGAGTATAGTAGGCTTGAGAACATTTTCTCAATATCTATAAGACATAATGAGGTGATTGATTCTCTAAAGTCGTCACTCATTTATAAAGTTTTGTAAATAAACCTAGTTTCTCATTGCGTATTATTTATATAGGTCATAGCATCCGTGACACAATTTTGTCTTCTGTAAACATTTGCGCGCATTATAACAATTTTGTGTTCCTAATACGTTGACACAAGCAGGAATGTTTGTCAAACAGTGTACAATATTAGTATAGTTATTCTTAGAAAATTTTTCGCGTAGATTTTATTCATTATTGATTTTTTTAAATGTCTAGAATAAGAGCTAATCACAAAGCACGTTCATGAACCATGTTGCCATTTTGAACACCATTCGAAAACTGAATGATGAAGAGATAATCATCATCAGTACCCATTACTTGTGTTGTGCTGGACGTAGATTTTCTCCATAATACAATGCCAAAAACAGTGTCTTGATCCTACAGTATTCATCGACTCCCCACATATTTCATCAGGTCGTTTGTCCATTTCATCCTCCCCTCTTTCAAAGAAATTGTCTCCTTCATCTGTGATCAGTTCTTCGAAATATATGGTAAGCTCATTGCTACTTCAGCTTACTAATTCTTTTAAGTATACCGCTTGCATCTTGTTCGGCTGCGTAAATCCTCGTTACGGATTTTATTACGCAGAGACACGTGAGACACGAGCATAGCACTCCATACCTGGTATAGAAACTGACACTTCCTCATACGGCCAGCATTGAAGAACCACAAGTCATCACTGGTAACGCGTACTGTTTATTACTGAATGTGAGATATTGCTTCCGTTTCTACGAGATAGAGCCATGCTGTAGCTCACAGTATCTATTTACCATCAGGTGGACTGTGTACTTGTTACGCCGTCGCGTCGTCATATTATTGTATAAAAAACAACTATTTAAGACGTTTATATAGATAAGACACCTCAGAGTTAAAATTTCCTATACTAGTCGCAGTAAATTATATATCGTCATTGTTGTCTTTTTTAACACGTTTATTAGCTTATATATATGTATATATTTATATTTATGTAACGGATATCTATATATTTAACGGAATCTTTTAATGTAATTTTCTCCAACTTGTAGACGGCAGCTTGAATGGAAAATTTGCGTATCAATATTGCAATGTTAAGAACCGATGACACTACAATAATTTAATAACTTTACCCTCGTATCCTGATGAGGATCACCAGCATAAAATAAAATAATTATCAAGATCATCATGGCTCATGCCAATACGTGTTGTTTAATTTTTTTTTACACTTTTATATTATTTATTCTCAGTTTTTAAACTACTTGCCCTATTTTGATATCTGTGTCTCAAAATTATATTTCGCTCATCTTTTATAATTACCTGTGCCCGCGACTGCGTTAGCATAGAATCTGTTTCTTCGATTGATTTAAAGCCGACTAAGTTGGTAATTTATTTAGATTGAAACTTTATTACTTTTGCATTGGATATTTGCATTCAGAACACCAGATCAAACTGCGAGGAGGAGACTGTACGATGTCAAACTTCAAGCTCGTACTATTTCGGATTTCAGAACTACGCCTGAGCAATCGCGGACAAAGATTATAATGAACAAACGAACATTAAATTTGTCTTGGGATGATTGTCAATTACATAGGATGTTATTCTACGATCACGATTCGGCTCCTATCCATCTGGATAGGAGATACGAAAAATAATATTGGCGAACAGCCGGATACGAGAGCCACCGGCAAAATCCCCAGGAAGTCCACCAATATTAAGGTGGAACAACCATGCTATGGGATAAAATATAAACTGCGGTTGCCAATCCACTTGCGTGGCAACTACGGCAAATATACCTTTTATGCGGCAGTAATCATATCTATGGGAGTGGGACACGTAGGAAAATTGTTCCTGAAAATCTGGTAACAGAAAGTGAACTTTTCATGCGGAACTTTTTCCTTATCTTACAGGGAGATATTGATAACCACGATTTGAGATTGATTTTTGTGGTGGTTTTACAGATTATTTTTATTTTTTAACAAATTTAATGTTTCATTTCATTTTGTTTCTTACAGAAAATCTTATACAAAGTAAACTTTTTTATTTTTATTTTAAGTCATTTTTTAAAAGTAACAAACATTTTTATTTATTTTCCTATTAGTTTTACTTAAATACTGCGCATTTTGATTAATGGATGTTTCAAGATTTATTTAATTTCTTTTTTTTGAATCTATACATCTCTATACATCTATAGGTACAAATAAATAAAATTGAAGGGTTTGTTTCTAAAGTCAAAATAACAGCTTTTACTAAATGCATATGAAAGTAAATATGGTAATTATAACAAAACACACGCAACAACAAATTTTTGTCTGTCTGTCATTTGTCTGTCTGTCTGTTTGTTCCGGCTAATCTCCGAAACGGCTGGACCGATTTCGACGGAAATTATACTGGCAGATAGCTGATGTAATAAGGAGTAACTTGGGCTACTTATATTTTAGAAAAATATTTAGGGTTCCGCGCAACATAATTGAAACCCTAAACTTACACGCAGGCGGAGTCGGAACAGAACTGGAAAAGAGGCATTCCATCTTAGTCCTCACGGGTGACAACGCATCTGCATTTTGATTCTTTATTGAAGATAGATGTAGATGTCTATGGGTCATAGCAACCACTTACCATCAGGTGGACTGTGTGCTCGTTTGTCACCCTATCCTATAAAAAAAAACAGCTAGTAACTAATATAAATTGAATTAATACGAATTAAAAAATAAATACAATGAATCTAATGTGTAATCTCATTAAAGTTTAATGCAATGTACGCATTAATATCTCAATGACTAGATTGTGTTGCTGTGTATGTTTATAGAAATAGATACAAGAGTTACAAGTTCACAAGCGAATACCCGATACGTATCATGTGAAGCGTACGTGAACCATAATTGATTTTCCACAGTCTGGATGCTCATCTTATAAAATATCGATCAGTATCACTTGCCTTGTGTTCCTTTTGTTTCAAGGTAGGGAACATCATCTTTAAATCTATTCGTAATAGAACAGACGGTGGTCTTATTCATCAGCCCGTAGAAGTGCACAGTTGGGCGTGGGCCTTTTCCATTATAGGAAGGTTTGTCTTAAACGCCCCCATTTGGCAGGTGGATAGACGATCACAGTACTGGACGTTTCACACCTTTGACGCTGGTCTCTGGACGCAAACGGGGTGGTGGGTTCCATTGCGCTGTCACGTTTAAGTACTTACTTATGCTTTGAAAGGCGGCAATGAAAAACATCGTCAGGAGAAAACTTGCATGTCCGAGAAATTAAAAATATTTCTAGAATATATTATTATAGTCTGTTTGTACGGAAACAGCGCGACTTTGCAGCAGCAGATTGTGTTCTAAGCATAACTTCCGTTATGAAATTAAAGCACGCTTGTACACTTTTGGAAATCGCTGAACCGATTTTAATGGTTCTTTTTTTATTAAATAGTCTATACCTCACGGCTTCGTTCTTATTCTCCTTAATTAGCCTGTAAAAGTCCTCTATAGGTCATTACAGGCCTTCACTATAGGCCTTCTCCATTGTAGGAAGATTTGCCTTAAACACCACGCCTGGCAGGCGTATAGATGAACGCAGTAATGGACTTTTCATACCTTTGACTTTGACGCTTCTCCCCGTTGCCAATCTGGGTATTTCACATAGTTGTCTCTTACGACACGTACGGGACGAAACGGGGGGATGGGTTCTCTTTCGCCGTCACCACGCAGGTGGCGTCACTGCTTTGAATGGCGAAATTAAAAATTCAGGATGTCCAAGAAATTAAGAATATTTCCGGAATATATGATTACTGTTTATACGGAAACAGCGCGACGGATTGTTTTCTACAATATAACTGCCCTTATTATTTATGAAATTAAAGCAGGCTTGTAACCTTTCCTAAACCGAGTTTAAAAAGTCTTGAAAATAATGATTTCTTATATTTACGCGAACACTACACATTGAATAAAACAATTTTTACGGATTTTATCGCGTTTAACTTTACTATTTTGATTCCCGACGTTTCGGGTGCTTTACAGCACCCATGGTCACGGATACGGTCACGGAAGTCAAGCATACCACTGCAAGACTTCAAGATACTGTAAGCTCATTCTGCGTAGATCGGACCAAAAATTAATATTCAAAAAACTGAAGGTAACCGGGCTAACTATGACATTGGGACGTCAAACACCTCAGTCCCCCCGTGACCATGGGTGCTGTAAAGCACCCGAAACGTCGGGAATCAAAATAGTAAAATTAAACGCGATAAAATCCGTAAAAATAGTTTTATTCAAAGTCTTGAAAACCTGCATTTCGATTGATACTTAATAATGACCATAATTAAATTAGTTTTAATTTTTATTTGTTAAAAACAATAATAAAAAACCGTCATCATCATCCTTACAGCCATTCTTAAGTGCACCGCTGAACATAGGCTTTCCTTAAGGAACGCCACTAAGCACGGTCCTGAGCCACCTGCATCCATCGACTTCCTGTTGCTTATTCAGCTAAATTAGGTTAAAAACAACGAATTAACGGGGCTTAAAACTGCACTTTTTAACTCTACAATAATTTTATTTTTTACTAGCCCGCCCCGGCTTCGCTTGGGTAGGATCTACTAATGTTGCGTTTTCGTTTTTCAAAAAAAAAAAAAAAAACTCTAATTTTTTTCGAATAAATTATAGCCTAAACACACCTGGCTCAGTTCAGCTATTCCGAAGATTAGCCCAGGCGGACGAAGACAGGCAGACAGACATTTAAAAATGGTTAGTTATGTCATAATATCATGCAAATAACCCCCTCATCTCAATAAAAGGCAGTAATTTCGATATTACAGATGACACTCCATTTTTATTTATATGTGTATAAATATTTACAGATGAAATATTGCGTTAATAATGTTGTTTGTTATCTGACCTTCAAAGTGAGTTCTTGTGCGCCACGTGTCCAGTGCATAATTCAGTAGGACTAGGCAGATTGAAAATGTTTCTTTGTTATGCTCACAGCCTTTTTATTAAATAGGTTCTATTCTAACAAATGTCCATATTTCATTCGGTACTATGATTTCTGGATCTCGACAACAGCGCCACCTACCGGGTCCAAATGTAAATCTAAACTGTCTAGGGACCCATTCAAACACACACAAAAAATTTACGACTAACGGACAGCATTTGATTTTTATATATAGAGATATAATATAGAGATTATATAATTATATTTATTTGACTATAATATAGATTTACGTACGAACGTATTACTTATATTAATAACATTTTTTATAGAATAAGGGTTATAAATGAGCACAGAGTCCACCTGATGGTAAGTGGATGCTGTGGCTCATAGAATTAAGAATCAAAGTGCGGATGCGTTGTCACCCGTGAGGACTAAGATAGAATGCCTCGTTTCAAGTAAAAAGGGTCTCCGGTTCTCTACAATCACCATACGAAACACAGCAGCATTAAGGTGTACGCACATTTGTCAGCACCGTACGCGCCGTAAGCGCCGCACGCGCCGTACGTGCCGCATTTTAGAATTTGTTGTATGAAATCATATGAAACCTCGCACATTTCACCCGCACCGTACGCGCCGTATTTTATAAAATGCGGTAGGTATCCGAATATTGAAGGAGGCATGCTAATGACGTCATATAATGCAGCGCATTCGGCGCGTACAGATACTCAGTGTTGCCTAATGTTGCCAACTTAGTGGATTTTCCACTAAAACTGGTGGTTTCGACTACCCTTCTAGTGGAGAAATATTGTTTACAGTGGCTAGTGTTTTGTGTGGCAAGATGATCACTCCACCATTAACGCACTTACACGTTTCGAAATATATTTTACTTCATTTCAGGAGTTACTTTTACTGTGTAGGCAACAATGAGTCGAAAGACAAGACATGCGTTAGACGATCCATCCATCAAATGCAAATATCTGAAAAATCATTCATCATCATCTAATAAATCTTTATATAACGTATGATATTCTCCATACAACTGCCTTTTAAAATTAATATTGTGAATCCAGAAATTTTTTTCTTCGAATTTTATTTTCTTATTCCTCTGCCAACAAGCAGGCTATCACAACATTTTTTCCATAGCGATTCAAACGATTCCGAGCGATCAATGTCACTGTACCGTTTTACACCAGTGGTAAGAAAAAACTGCAAAAGTTGTTGACAATATTAAAGATGTACGGTGCGTACGTGCCAATGTGCGAGGCCATCAGTATATGCGGCGCGTACGGCGCGTACGGTGGTGATAAATGTGCGTTCACCGTTAAGCTGCTATTTTACGCTGATATTCTTTGAGAGTGTGATCCTTCCCGGGCGAGCTGACCCATTCGTGCTACAACTATGATATAGCTGCAGCGTGGCCCTACTACCTGATAACAACTTAATAATAATAATAAAAAAACTATGGTTGCCACCCCAACAGCCAAGAGTGGTAGCTATGGCAAATATTCACACTATGAGGCAATTTGCGGGAGACGCCTATATTCATCAGTGGTCCTCTGATATGCTGTAGTGAATAAATGAATGGGGCTGATCAAATTATTCTTTTCTTAGTAGTAGTACTCTATTTCTGAATAGGAGTCGTCTGGGTACGTACCACCCTCTTACTTCTTTTGCCACCAAGCAACAGTGCCTACTGTGTTCCAGTCTAAAGGGTATATAGAGCCCGTATAATTATATATAACTTAAAATAAAAAATAAAAAAACCTCGAAGCAAAAAGAGCTGATGATCTCCAAACGGCTGAAAAGATTTTCTAGAATCATAGCCAAGTACACTGTCGATCAAGTCACCTTCCAACCAAAAAGAACTAAATCGAAATCGGTTCGTCCGTTTGGGCGCTACGATGCCACAGAGAGACACACAGATACAAACGTTAAACTTATAACAGCTCCCTATTTTTCTTCCCCTTTTCTTCTTCCCAGGACAGAGGTTTTTTTCGAACCAGTGGTAATTTAACAAAAGAGTGACTTTCAATAAGTATTATTTGTAATCTATATTGAATAAAAAAGTTTCTGTTTCTCTTTCTATAGTCGGAAATTAAAAAACAGTCCTCAGAGGTGACAACGCATCTGTAGCCTTATTTATTTAAAATTGATTGCAGGTACCACTTACCATCAGGTGCACTATAATTTCGTTTGTCACTTCAATTTTATAAAAAACTTAATAGTTAGATCCTACAAGTAATTTTTGTGGGTCTGGATGTTTGTCCTTGTGCAATTTATGTTTGTAAACTGCCTCCACGATACAGGAGAAAATTCTAGTGTGGGGTAACGTTTTTAAATAAAACAAAAAAAAGAAGACAAAAAGAAGAAGACAATTGTCATGTCAATCTGTTTCTCTGTGCTACACTTGGTCAGCTTTCCTCTTCTCTTTTCTTTTATTGCTTCTCTCAAACGGCGGAAAGTGGCTGAGTATTTGTCTGCGTTGATGGTTTCACCTTTTTTTGTGTACTCGATCAATAGTATTCCTTTGGAATCCCAAAACACTGTGGCCATGATTTTACCGGCCGATCCATCTTCTGTACCATAATTCATACTGAGGTTTCTAATGTCGAAATAACTCGAAATACACGAAATACGTATACGTATAGGGCTAGTATTTGGAAAATTCCAAACAAATGACATTATGTTCGTCGATGAGTTAATTTACAAACAATATGCATGTAACGCCTACGCAAAAGCCATTGCATTGAAATCGCTTCAACACTTGGCTCCATAAATTCCGTTCAGAATACAAATTCCCTTACTTAGAGCGAAGGGCCCTTGTTAGACGAAGTTTAGATATTCTCAATACGTAGGATTGTGCGAATAGGAATACATTTTCGAGTTATGTACTCTCTCTTATCCGTAAACGAAACAAAAATTGTAAGTATACTATATTAATAATAATAATGATAAAAATATTAACTGTTCATTAATGGCAAGTAATTAAATGTTTTTTTAAATATTTGTTCAGCAAGAAAAAATCAGATAAAAAGTTAATTTGACAGCATAATATGTTTTTGTCAGAGAAATATTATCATAAAATTATCAGAAAATAAGCCTATTTGGTCAGCTTGATAATGTATTTATTTGTAATAAATATTCCTAATACAAAATTATTATTTGATCAGCAGGGTTATACAATCGGTTTGGTTAGGTTTGTTTTTTGATTTCCTCCAGTGGTTACACCACCTCCAAAGGGACTGTATTTTCAAGTTTCACAATTTTGCTTAATACTAAACACATATTATTTAAAAATGCAATCACAAGCGAAGTAATACAGATTGCCTGCGATTGCCTTTGATACAGGCAATGTATACTTTACTTAAATATTAACAAGTAGAAAAAAAAAATAATTTAAAAGATATTTATGTAAAGGAAAAAAAAGAAAAAAAAGAAATTGAATAATAAGAAAAGTATGCTTAAACTAACTTTAACAATTATTTATAATTGACATAAAGAGTGAAAGAATATGTATGTAAATGTAAAACAACTTAAACTTAAAACTAAACAAAAGGTGAAGTAAGACATATGTAACTAAAATAACATTTCTATAGTTGACACACTGTTTATAAAAACAATAATAACAAAAGTTGTAAAGTAGTAAGTACATACTTAAACTAAGTTTAACAATTATTTTAATTGACATATTGTTTTAACAAAATATTATTAACAGTTTACCTATATGGTAGACAAAAGGTAAAAGAAAATGTAAGTAAATATAAATCAACTTAAACTTAAAACTGAACAAAAGGTAAAGGAAAACCATAAGTAAGTAAATAATATTTCTATAGTTAACTCACTTTCTATGAAAAATTTAATTTACAATTTTACTATTAGGTCCTTACATATGAAATTGGCGTTTTATCGTACTCACCACTTTGATTTGAAATATCTCTTCTTTGGTTAAGAATTCCAACTTCAAATTAATAAATTCATTTAGGTGGTACATTCGAGTTTTGAAAACAGTTATTCATTTGTTTTTTCCTCATTATTTTATTCTTTGGTGTTGCTTATTACCGCACAATGGAAAACATGAAATATCGGTATATTTACGTGTACGAGTTCTACTGTGGCACCAGTGCTGCAGAAACAGCTCGAAGGATTAATAATGTGTACGGCGCTGGTGTCGCAAAAGAAAGCACGGTACGTTTTTGGTTTCAACGTTTTCGTTCTGGAAATTTCGACCTTCAGAACCAACCCCATGGACGGCCGGAGACCAAAGTGGAAAATGAAGAATTAAAGGCTTTGTGATGGAAGCGGATCCATCACAAAGCACTTCAGAGATAGCTGCAGGCTTCGGGGTAAGTGATAAAACTATATTAATCCACTTGAAGCAAATCGGGAAGTAAAAAAAACTTGAACGATGGGTACCTCATGAATTGAGTGAATCGAACTTGCAAACCGGGGCTCGAGGCCGGTGCAGCGGCAGATCGCGCTGCGCCGAGAGGAGCTCCGTCAGGTCTTGGTGGCGGAATGGCGGCAAAGACTTCTGCGCCCTACCGCCGGCCTCGCTACCGTCCAGGCGATCCGGCCAGTACTCGACGACTGGCTCGGGAGAAGGCACGGCTCCCTGTCGTTTAGGGTGACGCCAGTGCTGTCGCGGCACGGCTGCTTCGGCAAGTACCTGTGCCGCATAGACAGGGTGCCGGACGCTCGGTGCCACCGCTGCGTCCATTGCGGGGAAAACACGGCGCAACACACGCTCGCCGAGTGTGCAGCTTTGGAGGAGCAGCGCCGTGTCCTCACAAAAGAAATAGGAGTAGATCTGTCGCTGCCGGCCTTAGTGCGGAAGATGGTCGGTAGCGCAGAGTCGTGGGACTCGGTGGTGTCCTTCTGCGAGGACATGATGTCGCAGAAGGAAACTGCGGAACGGGAAAAGGAGATCTCGACTCCCTTCCCCGGCCGCAGAAGGCGCACCGAGCGCAGGAGAAGGGCGGACAACGCCCTTTCCGGCCCCATGAATGGGTCAGGGCGAGGACTTGAAATCCCGCTCCCCTCTTCGATGGCCTCGAGGCGGAGGCGCGTGCGGGTGTCGGCGCGTGCCTCTGAGGCGATGCACGGGGTAGTTGAACACCTCACTACCCCGTGCAGGAGACGAGGCCCGGACAGACCGGGCCAGCACTAGTGTGGGGCTGCGGAAGAATTTTAATTCCCGCGGCCCCGCGCGCACGTGCGAGGAGACACCGGGGTGGTTTTAGCCGGTAAGAGTCCGGTACGCCCCTCCGCCTTTCCCCAGGCGGAGGTACTCCATGAGGATTTCCCCCCGCAAAAAAAAGGTTAGGTTAGGTTAGGTTAGGTATGGTTTTGTTTTATTTTATTTTCAAATAGTAGATGCGTGATTGAATAAATGATTTTACAATAACTCAATGCAGCAAAAAAAATATGTGTGCAGACATGTCACACGCGGTAGAAGTGAAACTTTCAGAAAACTAAACTTCAAGAGAACTTAACGAATGCAGAGTATCAGGAGCAGGATAATTGTAAAATATAAATAAATTTATGTTTTTCTGTATACAGTGTTCTATCTCTTTCTCTCGCAGGAAAAATCCCATAGATGTATATGTTTGTCTCTCTTTAGTGTCGCTTTTTTGTTTCATCAAATTTCAAATTACAACGATTCTAAAGAAGTTTTCACTTCAAAAATTGCGCATGTTTGTTGCTATAGAAATAAAATTAATTAGCAAATCAAAATTAATTTTACTACTTGCCAAAATTTTATATAATCCGAATCACGATTTGTTGTTACAGATCTATTTAATTTCCTATGACATATAATATAGTACAGTAGCCGCAAGAAGTAGGGCTGCCTAATATCACATTAATTGTTGAACAATTTAGTTATTTTTGCCGACCACTAGAAGCAGCTCAATTTACTTTGATTGCTGACGAAAATACATTTTGGAGCTGACCAAAAGCTCTTTGATTAGCTGACCGTTTAACGAGACAAACATAAACGTGAGGTAAAAAAAATCAGGAATACATCGCCTAAACTCACAGTGACGCACGCCTTTCATAGGAGACTGCTGAGATATGCAGGAAAGGTTTATGTTCAGCAATGGACTTGTGTTGTAAAATGTTGATGATAATGACACAAATTTTAAAAGACCTATCAACCCAAAAATAAACGAATTGCATACTAGGTGGTGGTCCTTTTCTGCCTACAAGTCCTTAAGGGTAAGTACTATTCTCTTACTTATTTCTACCTCCAAATACCAGAACGCAGTCGTATACTCGTATATCCTGTGTTTTAGTCTGAAGGATGTAGAGAGCCAGTATAACTACAAGCTGTGAGGTACCACATCTTGAATTAAACTACTTTTACGGATTATATCGCGTTTAATTAACTTATTTTATTAATTCCCGACGTTTCGAGTGCTTTACAGCACCCATGGTCACGGGGGACTGAGGTGATTGACGTCCCGATGTCAGAGTTAATCCGGAGTACCTTTAGCTTTTTAATTATTAATTTTGGTCCGATCTACGCAGATTTAACTACTCCGGATTAACTCTGACATCGATACGTCAATCACCTCAGTCCCCCGTGACCATGGGTGCTGTAAAGCACCCGAAACGTCGGGAATTAATAAAATAAGTTAATTAAACGCGATATAATCCGTAAAAGTAGTTTAATTCAATGTGTAGTGTTCGCGTAAATATAAGAAATCATTACCACATCTTAATCTACAAGCGTGGCTCTACCACGTGACCTGGACTGTAAGTTCACGTAGTAGAGCCACTCTGCAGCTATGTTATGGTTGTAGTATGAATGGGTCGATATGGTGAGTTTAGAGAAACAGAGACCCATTTTACAGAAAACGCATCTGCATTTTGATTCTTAACTGAGAATAGGTCTATGGGCCAGAATATTCACTTACCATCAGGTGTACTGTGTGCTCGTTTGTCACCCTTATTCTATGAAGAATACCTATACAAACATTGATAGAATACATGATCCATGTTTACGTATTCCACAAGCTATTGAATTTTTGGATAACACGATAATTCATGAATTTTTGATTAACCGAATTATCGAAACCAAAAATAAGGCAGACTATTTGTTGATTATAGGCTTTTTACAAAATAATCATCATTTTAGGTTACACATTTTCATGCGTTTTTATATTGGAAATTATCGAACACATTATACGGACGTAGTGGAATTTATTCTGTGTGTTCCGAATCTATTTAATACGTTTTATTACCTTTGGTCCTTGTTTTGTAAATTAAAAGTATTAAGTGAACTTATAGTCTACCTGTAAGTTATTACTGCAATTCGTAGACACTTGGAATTAACTACAAATTTTACCTGCCCTATCTAATAAAAGTTATAATTTAAAGTTTGTTTACCATTTAGATTTTACTTTTCTACATATTTCAGTTCAATAAAAATAAAAATTCACATAATTGTCATAGAGAAAAATTTACAAATTTGTAGCATTTAAGCTATAACTTTATATATTTCTGTTCAATAAAACTTAAAATTTACAAAATTCTCATGGAGAAAAACTTACAAATTTGTAGAATTGTAGCTATAATTTTACATATTACTGTTCAATAAAAATTAAAATTTACACATATTAGTCAAATACATTTGCTGCCGAAAATGACATACTTTTTTATAATTTCGAAGGATTAATTTACAAATATTAAGCAGTGTTACTTTTACAATTGCGTAGCTTTATTTTACAGTAATTACTGTACATTTTGACAAAAACGCCAGTCAATTTTTATAATTTTGTCAGATTGTAACGTTCATTAGATAGGGCTTTGATTTTTTTTATTCTATAAAAAATCTGTCAGTTGTAGAACAGCAGGTCAGAAGTGAATCGCGTTCAGTTCAGTACTTTTCCCAATCCCAAAAGTGCCCAACGTGCATAAAGTTTCCATTTCAAAAATATGTCATGGGATACCCCACATCTATCTACTGTCTTATTCTACTTATGTATATAAACTATTAGGTGTACAAGCATTCACTAACGTTTCCATTGAGGGAGCTCGGAGGGACAAGTAGTCTTTGGATTGCATTAGCAATAAAAACAAGACTCGAGTTACATTGATATAAGATTTCATAGTTGGTATTAAATTTAAAGCTATTATGTTTTATGCGTTATTATGTTTACAAACAACCGACAAGGTAGTAAACAATATATCTTTTGCTTTTAGTTTACGACATCATGAAATTTATAGATAAATTTTCTGTATATTCAGAAAGCTAAAAGGCAAAGAATGTGTTCATAAGATATTATTCTTTTACTCAGATCTTTCACTGACAGTGCTCGTTCGATTTAAGAGTGTATCATTATACGATATCATTATATGAGCGTAGGCTTATGTGTTTAATAAAATATTTTTCTTTCTTATTAAAAGGCGGTGATTGAATGCTTTCTCACATCTGCTGTTAATTTTATTTTATTTTACATAATTTTTCTCCGGACTCTAGAGGTTAAAGTAAAGTTTATACGACCCACTGCTAGGCACAGACCTCCCCTCTACGTGAGTTTTGGAGCTGGGAAGAGTCCATCACGCTATCCAAATTCGTATTGTGAGACTTCCAATGGCCTTGAAATGGTGTTTTAATTTCTCAGACGTGAAGGTTTCTTCATCAGGTTTTTTACCACCGAACATGTAGTATATCAGCATTTCAAATTACACTTTCATTGGTACCTACAGGTAAGGATTGAACTCAGTCACATCTCTACATAGTATAAAACAAAGCCGCTTCCCGCTGTCTGTACGATTAGATCTTTTAAACTACGCAACGTATTTTGATGCGGTTTACATCAATGTATAAAATGATTCAAGAGGAAGCTTTATATGTATAATACATGCATATTATATATTATATAATCCTTCTGTCCATGTGTATGTGACTGAACTCCTCCTAAACGGCTGGACCGATTTTGTGTATGTGATTAAGTTGATTAGAGAATGGTTTAGATTCACAATTGGAACCGGTAGGTAGCGTTGTTGTCGAGATCCAGAAATCAACCGTGCGTAGCTAGTATTAAATAAAATATAAGTGGTAATAAGAACTTTCAATTTCGCGTTACGAATTTGCATTATTAAATTTCGCACACACCTTTTTAATATAAGAGCGTTAACGCTTTTCAATTTAGAACATGTTTCTTCTTGAAAGCCAAGTCGTCTGCCAAGCTGCTCCGTTACGATTTTTTCGATTTATTGCAAAGTATTATGATATTATTTGATGGCGTAGACTGCATTAAAATTACACATAAATTGCGCCTTTACTTCAGTCTTTGCATCCTTAAATTTATAGCATTAGACATTTTTAGCGAACATTTTAACGAATACGCATATAATGCATATTAAATAGGCTGGGTGAATTTTAATGCAAATAGAATGTGGGAAATTTGTAATTGTAAATACACACATTTTGCATTGTTTGCGTTAACATGTATGCAAATAACTTGTGCGTTAAAATATATAAATTTGTAAATATTCATAAATAAGCGTTTGGATTTAAGTATGTTGAAATTATTGAAAATATCGTAGTAACTAAGAGGGATTGGATGCCGGCAGTAGACGAGAAAGAAAGAGAGAGAGAGAGAGAGAAAGAGAAAGAGAGAGAAAGGAGAGAGAGAGGGAGAGACAGAGAAAGAGAGAGAAAGGAGAGAGAGACAGAGAGAGAGAGAGATCTTACTAATGGAGATAACTGTTGTTATAAGAGCTAAGACATAGTAAATAGAAGTATTTAAAGTCCAGACTTCAGAAGTTACTTATTATGTGATTCTTTTTAGTTTTTTTGAAGTCAGCTATATTATTTTATATTAAGTTAATTTTTATTATTTTATATTAAGTTAATTTTTTGACGGTGTATTTAAAGTTAAAGTTTCAGCCTATATTCGTCTCCTCTCATTTCTGTGAGGGCAAGAAAATGTCCGCCGCACTGCCCCGATGCGTGTTGGCGATCTTCACGTGTCTTCGAAATATGTTTTCTTCTTATTTCTCAGACATGCAGGTTTACTCACGATGTTTTCCTTCACCGACGAGCACGTGGTAAATCAGCACTTAAAATTGCAATTAACAATTTCATTGGTGTCGGCGGGGATCGAACCCAGGTTGCTCGCGTACTGTAAAATTTACAGCGTGCGCTTAGCCCGTGAGCTACCACGACTTTTTAGCTACCACGGCTCTTGGCGGTGTAAGAATATCCTCTACCCCATATCGTCCCGTGGGTGTCGTAAGAGGTGACAGAGGGAAAATGAAACAGAGATAGGGCGCAGCATCTTCCCTATAGCAATTCGAAATTATAAAAAACTGCAGTTGACAACCTGCCCGCCAAGCGTGGCAAATATGGTAAAATCCCCCTATGGGGCAATTTACGGGGAGGCATATCTTCAATAGTGGACTTGGACAGGCGGCAACGGTAACGGTTGGTGAGTGAACTAAGGAATATCACAAGCTTGAATGTTGTCTAAACAGTGTCATTAAAACTTCATCTTCACCCTCTATTAGTCCACCCTTTTTTAAAATTTATTTATTAACTTTTACAAACGAAATTGCATAACATTATAACTTCGCTAAACTGTATGACAGACTGTAAGACAGTTTGTTGGCGAATAAATGTACTCTTATCAAGGTATATTTTTACATAAACAGCTACACCCACCCACATTACATTGCAACCAAGTATGGAAGATAATACGGTACATGTTTGATCACTTAATTTTTTTTTATAGAATAAGGGTGATAAACGAGCACACTGTCCACCTGATGGTAAGTGGTTGCTTTGGCCCATAGACATCTACGATTACGAATCAAAATGCAGATGCGTTGTTACCCGTGAGGACTAAGATGGAATGCCTCGTTTCCAGTAAAAAGGGTCTCCGATTCTCTACACGCACCATACGAAACACGGCAACATTAAGCTGCTATTTTACGCTGGTATTCTGTGAGAGCGTGGTCCTTCCCCCGTCGAGCGACCCATTCGTACTACAACTGTACCAGTAATGTAGCTGCAGCATGGTTCTACCACGTAAATATAATATTATTTAAATATAATATTTGAAAAATACATATATACCCATATATATTTTTCCAATATTATAAATGAATATCGGAGTTTCACAAGTCTTATATTTTATCTAGAAAGTAATTCTTAAGTTTATTTTTAAATGTGTGCGAGCAGCTATGCAGGTCTAGAAAGACCAGTATCACTGCGACCTAAAAGATCTATTGTGATCGCTGCTATGTCTATAGTTCACTGCTAAGCCCTACGTCTTCAATGAATAGAAGGAGTTGCTTAGTTGTGAGCAATTTCACTTCTTCTGGGCGGAGTACATAGTTTTCCAGACGAGAGTTACGTTTGCGCATTAAGGGTCCGCAATCGGTTAGGATGTGCAGAGGCGTTTCTTTTTTTTCACATTTAGGGGTGGTTTTTTCTTTTAAACTTATAAAAAAAAATATTTTAATCGGTTTACAATTAGATAGCGCGTAATATTCATTAAAAAATATTATAGAGTCGAATTGAAAACCTCAACATTTTCTTTAAGTCAGCAAAAAATGTAAATTATTGTTTTGTATTGTTGCGGGGTGGTTCATCTAAAGTTTGAAACAGGATTCAGTTAGAGACAAAATTACATAAAACTGCGTAATCTAATATATAAAAATTTATTTTTGTTTGTTCGTATTTTATGCGCTGCCATACCGTTCATCAGATTGCGCTAAAACTTTGTGAACTTATTGCTTGTACTTGTGAGAAGGTTATAGGCATAGAACAATTAATTTTACACTAGGTGGTTATACATCACTCAACTTCAATGAATGTATTATCATTCCTAATTAAACAATATAACTCTTCCAAATTTAAAACGATATTTCGACAATTATTTATTCTGTGGCAGCTACGCGCCTGGTACCAGCTAGTAAATCATAAGATTTATTTAATAAACTAGAGACTCGCTCTGGCATCACCTGCATAGACTCTATTAATGTGTTATTAAAATTTAATATAATCAAAGAGAATTTATTTTACTAATTTTTCATATAAAATAATCAAGTTTTTCTGATCTAAAATTTTAGATCCTTCCAGGCATTGTTCTCTAATGTTCGTGAAGTTTCATCAAAATCAGTTTAGCGATTCCGAAGATTAGCCCGGACAGACAGACAAACAGACTAAAATGTGCTTTTTTATGTCCTAATAGCATGCCCTAATGCCAATAACCCCTGAGCTTAATAGAAGCCAGTGATTTAGATATTACAGACAGACACTTCTATTTATATGTCATCATCAAGTAACCTGTAGACAAATCTAAACAAAGAAGGTTGCGTTGTTTTTTTATGGAGAAATACCTACGCATATCCGTCTCGCGGGGGCAACGACACTTTATGTCTGACTCGCACAGACTAAAACCCCATGGTGTTTTCTTCGTCGCATTTCGGCGAATTGTAACCCCTGCGGAGTAAGAATGCATGACTCAACCTGTTATTATATTGGCGTTCTAGGCTACTCATTCTTTAAAATGAAAATATACGTTTCATAATATAGGTACGTCTTAGTGCTGGGCACAAGCTTCCTCGCGTTTCTGAGAGGGTTTTAAGACAAGAAAACGCCCGCCGCGCTGCCGTAATGCGTATCTTCGAAGGAATGAATGAATGAATTATTCGTCATACACAACACGATACATAATATAAAGAATATGCAACTAAAAAACAAAAAAAAACTGTTTTAGAAATATATTTTTTTTGATTTCTCAGACATGCTGATTTTATCACGATGTTTTCCTTCACCGCCGAACACGTGGTAAATCAGCACTTAAAATTGCAATTAACAATTTCATTGGTGTTGGCGGGGATTGAACCAGGTTTCTCGCGTACTGTGAAAATGTTTCCTTCTCCGCCGAGCACGTGGTAAATCAGCACTTAAGGACGCGTTTGCAAAATTGATAGGTATAGAATTGAACTATTACATTGACACGGGTCACACACACAAGTGTACGCACGGTTAGCTGCGGGTGTGGGAATCGTAATCAAGTAAAAACATTTTGATAATTTGAAAGATTGATTTTTTTTCTCATTTCTTATACCTACAAAAATATATTACATACGCAATACGAATAGCTGCTCCAGAGACTGCTAGGCACTAGAAGCCCACTACTAGCAGTGAGATGGTGGCTGTGGACTTTGGGCTGGTTTTGTTAGTTATGATAAGACTTTAGCTTCGGACTTGGTGAAGTGACTTGAAGGTATACTTCGGTGACAGCTACTGGAACTCCTCGACGAGTAGTATTAGGTGTGCCGAGTTTGGGCTCGTTTTGTTAGTCATGATGAGAGCTTACCTCCAAACTTGATGGAGTGACCTGATGGTGTACTTCGGTGACTACTGCTGGAATTCCTGGACGAGTAGAACTAGGTGTGCCGAGTTTGGGCTCGTTTTGTAAGTCATGATGAGAGCTTACCTCCGGACTTGATAGAGTGACCTGATGGTGTACTTCGGTGACTACTGCTGGAATTCCTGGACGAGTAGAACTAGGTGTGCAGAGTTTGGGCTCGTTTTGTTAGTTATGATTAGACCTAAGCTCCGGGCTTGATGGAGAGACCTGATAGTGTACTTTGGTGACTACTGCTGGATTTCCTGGACGAGTAGAACTAGGTGTACCGAGTTTGGGCTCGTTTTGTTAGTTATTATGAGGCCTAACGTCCAGGCTTGATGGAGAGACTTGACGGTGTACTTCGGTGACTACTGCTGGAATTCCTGGACGAGTAGAACTTGGTGTGCCGAGTTTGGGCTCGTTTTGTTAGTTATGATAAGAACTTACCCCCGGACTTGATGGAGTGACAGACACACCTAGTTCTACTCGTCCAGGAGTTCCAGAAGTAGTCACCAAAGTACACCGTCAGGTCTGTCCATCGTGCCCGGAGGTTAGGTTTCATCATAACTAACAAAACGAGCCCAAACTTGGCACACCTAGTTCTACTTGTCCAGGAGTTCCAGTAATGGTCACCGAAGTACACCATCAGGTCTCTCCATCAAGTCCGGAGGTAAAGTCTCATCATAACTAACAAAACGAGCCCAAACTTGGCACACCTAGTTCTACTCGTCCAGGAGTTCCAGTAATGGTCACCGAAGTACACCATCAGGTCTCTCCTTCAAGTCCGAAGGTAAAGTCTCATCATAACTAACAAAACGTGCCCAAACTTGGCACACCTAGTTCTACTGTCCAGGAGTTCAGTAATGGTCACCGAAATACACCATCAGGTCTCCATCAAGTCCGGAGGTAAAGTCTCATCATAACTAACAAAACGAGCCCAAACTCGGCACATCTAGTTCTACTCGACTAGGAGTTCCAGTAGCAGTCACCGATGAACACTTTCAGATCACTCCATAAAGTCCAAGACGAATAGGCATTTATATAATTATTTATATATATAAATCCCACTTACTTTCAGCGAAACAAAATAGAACAAAAATGTGTGATTATAGAAATAATAATATTATTTTGCCTTGTCAAGTACCTATGTATCAAATTCGAATATTTTGTGTATGTATTGTATATACAGCGATCTTTTCGGCTGCTGCAATCAGGCAGCCGATTCTATAAGGACTATATCGTCGGCAAATCGAAGGTGAGTGATGTACTCGCCGTTGATGTTAATACCGTATCCTTTCAGTCAGTAGCGAAAACGTCTTCCAATGCAGCGGTGAATATTACGTCACGTATTAGTACAATTTCGAGGATATTACGTCACCCTGTCTTACACCTCTCTGCAGTTGGATAGGTTTCGTACTCTGGTTCTGTACTCGGATAGCCATCGTAGCCTACTGTACAAACACTTCCACCTCGATATACCGACAGTCCACTTGCACCGCTGAAGGGACTGCAGCACCGCCATTTCGACGGAATCAAAGGCTTTTCATAGTCTACATACGCAAGGCAAAGTGGCAGATTGTACTCGTCGGTCTTCTGTACAATTTGCCGAAGGGTATATGTGGTCTATGGTACTAAAGCCTTTTCGAACTCAGCTTGTTCGGGAGCTGGAAGTCGTCGAGTCTGCATGCAGAGACGATTCGTAATGACTCGAAAACAGCACGTAGACGCGGCTCAGAAGGAAATCGGTCTGTAGTTCTTCAAAGGCGTTGCCGCCTTTCTTGAAGAACAAGACCATCGCATAAAACTTCTGAAGGACTTCAGTACCGGTTTTCCTCCCGCTTTCAAACTCCGCTGTAATTCCATCCTCGCCAGGGGCCTTGCCGTTTTAAGGTGCTGGAGAGCCATTCTAATCTCGCTCAGACTGACGTCCGGGATATCATAGGAATAGTGTCGGATAAGACTTGCTCTTGGATCGTTACTCACACGCGTGTGGCTCCAACGATGACGTGTACAGCTGCCCATAGAACCTCTCAATCTCACTCAAAATCTCAGGTGTCCCGAAACGATGCCACAATCGGTCTTCAGTTTCGACAGTTGGCTCTATCTGGCAGACAGATCTCTGGCAAGACTTTGGAGCCCTGGTTCCGCTCGATCTTCTTCAATACGAGCTGTATTGAAGTTGCGCAAATCCTGCATGCATTTGGAGATCTGTCTGGTCAGTTGCCTGTATGCTGTCAAATCTGCTGATGACTGCAGCTTCATCTACCGTCTAACAACCATTAGATTAAGGTGTGATCGGAGATTTTTGTGTTCTTCTGCGACGGGTCTTACAGAACTTAGCTCGACCGCATGGACAGTTTCCACAAGCTTGTCATTCATATCGTCCACTTCATTGCAAACTTCTAGGCACTGAAAACGATTTTGTAACTCGAGCTGAAAGTTTTCGGGACTTTGGTTAGAGCACGAGAAGGACGGAGCGTTGACTTCATTAGACGTGACCTCTCAACAACGTTTAGGTTCAGTGTGCCTCTCACCATTCGGTGATCGCTGCCAGTTTTCACCCTCGCGATCACTGAGACATCACTGAACAGTTGTCGTCTGGTCGTCATAATGAAGTCAATCTCATTTTGTCGAACCGTCGGGTCTCGACCAGGTCCACTTTCTGTGGGGCCGCTTTTGGAAGAAAGAGTTCATCATAAAGTCCTCTTTCTCCATAAAGTCGGCCAGCTGCTAACCCCTTGGGTTCCGTTGCCCTATTCCGAATTTCCTACTTTCAGCTCACCGCTCTCTCTTGTGCCTAGTTTTGCGTTGAAGTCTCCCATTAACACCGTATAGTGGGTTTTGGAGGAATGCATGGCTCTAGAGATATCCTCATACATTTCCTCCACCTCCTCATCGGGGTGTGCCGAGGTTGGTGCGTAAACCTGTATCACCTTCAGCGAATACCGTTTGGTGATTCTGAGTATAAGGTACGCAACCCTCGTCGACACACTCCCGATCTTTACAACGTTGTTAACGAGAGACTTGTGGACGATAAATTCGACACCTCTTTGGAACAGATGGTCGCCCTCCCGGTGATAGAATAAGTTGCCGGATTCGAGGATTACCGTGTCCTCCCCCTCTCTTCGGACCTCGGATAGTCCTATTATATTCCAGCGTAACTTATCTATCTCTTCTTCCAGGCTCCAGCATCTTCTCGTCAGCCCTCAGGGTGCGTGCGTTATATGTTGCCAGGTCGAGTCGTCGTAGGTGGCAACCGAACCTCCATCGGAGATTATTAGCACCCCCTGCCCCGCCGTTACCATGGTCGCCACCGTAGCCAGGAATAGCGGGGCCGCCGGGGACTGGGGGCCGTTTATTTGTATCGTCGCTCATGGGGGGCATATTGCCATAGTTGCCACGCTTGGCGAGCGGGTTGGCAACCGCAGTTTTTTATTGTTTTTTGGCTTTTATCAGAAAGATGCTGCTGCCCATCTTCTGTATCAGTTTCCCTTTGTCGCCTCTTACGACACCCACGGGAAGATATGGGGTAGTGGGTATTCTTACCCGCCACTACACGGGATACTTAAGTATTAGGTCCTTACATATGAAATTGGCGTTTTGTACGGGAGGAATATAAAGTCAATTTTTTTTTGTAAAATATATTTAATTAATCAAAGTATGCACCGTTGTTATCTATGCACTTTTGCCATCTCATAGGTAGTTCATTGATCGCTTTACTAAAAAAACCATGGGGGCGAGAATCAATAAACTCTTTGAAGGCGGTTTGGACTGCCGCATCGGAGTTGAATTTTTTTCCTTGTAAGAAGTTGTCCAAATTCCCGAAAAAATGGTAATCTGTTGGAGCAAGGTCCGGGAGTAAGGTGGATGTCACAGACATTCCAATTGTAGCTCATCTAACTTAGTGGTTGTTTGCTGTGCAGTGTGTGGTCTTGCGTTGTCGTGAAGCAGCAGTGGCCTAGAGCGATTGACCAATCTCGGTTGTTTAGCAGCTAGTTCTTCCTTCATGGTTTGCAGTTGCTGACAATAAATATCTGCCGTAACCGTTTGGCCAGATTTTAGAAAGCTGTAGTGAACGACACCGGCGCTAGTCCACCAAACACTCTAAGTAATAACTTTTCTGACTCAATTTTCGTTTAGGGCAGGATTTGGCTGGGTCTCAGGGTTCAGCCATTGTGACGAGTGCTTCCGATTATCGTACAGTATCCACTTTTCATCACAAGTAATGACTCGATTTAAAATCCTTCATTATTGTCGGTTGAGCAAAGTAACACAGCAGTCGACGCGTGTTTGCAAGTTCGATTCACTCAATTCAGGAGGTACCCATTGTTCAAGTTTTTACTTTCGATTTGCTTCAAGTGGATTAATACAGTTTTATCACTTACCCCGAAGCCTGCAGCTATCTCTCAAGTGCTTTGTGATGGATCCGCTTCCACAATAGCCTTTAATTCTTCATTTTCCACTTTGGTCTCCGGCCGTCCACGGGGTTGGTTCTGAAGGTCGAAATTTCCAGAACGAAAACGTTGAAACCAAAAACGTACCGTGCTTTCTTTTGCGACACCAGCGCCGTACACATCACTAATCCTTCGAGCTGTTTCTGCAGCACTGGTGCCACGGTAGAACTTGTACTCGTAAATATATCGATATTTCATGTTTTCCATTGTGCGGTAATAAGCGACGCCAAAGAATAAAATAATGGGGAAAAAACAAATGAATGACTGTTTTCAAAACTCAAATATACCAGCTAAATGAATTTATAAATTTGAATTTGGAATTCTTAACCAAAGAGGAGATATTTCAGATCAAAGTGGTCAGTACGACAAAACGCTAATTTCATATGTAAGGACCTAATAGTATTTTTTTCAATTGTTTAATTAGTAATTTTTAAGTAGAGAGTTAGTAAGTAACGTAAGAAAAGTAAGAGTAAGTAAGAAACAATTAATATTTTAATAAATAGAATCAGGCGTTACTTTGCGGAAATACATTATATTTAAGTTGGTAAAAATTACTTTGCCTACATTCGCTCAGAGAAGGTATTCTTTGAGCGGATGACAACAATATTTTGTCTGGCCCTTAGCGCTTTGTTGTTGATTTTGTTGTTTGCTTCGTTTTTCAAAATATGTACAGCAAAGAAGTGGAATAATTGCGTATATCTTTCCGTCCGATTACAATATTGGTGACTTTAAATCAAAAGTGAATAGGCTTTTGTTACGCTAAGACAGTGCGATTTACCATAGAAGGCTTCATCACCTCTTGCCATCAGTTTGGCATTGTAGTCACTCACTGGCTTAAAATAAGTAAAAGAAATAACCTTAATTGTGTGTACACCAAAAACTTTTTTAAGTATTTACACCAAAGAATGAACTAGAGTGTAGTGTGATGAATCATTTAGTAAACATTGTATGTAGGATTCAATTTAATATTTTAATATAAACCCAACCACATAAATTAAACAGTATTTTATTTTCTATTAGTGATAATGTACCAAAAAACTGATATAAATGAATATTAGTTCATACACAAATTTCATTTTACTAAGAAATATGAGGTTAATAAATGCATTATATTACCCTAATGCATTAGGGTTATAATTAACGGCCTTACATATAATAATCATTGGTTATCGCTTGCTTAACTATTAACTATCTCTATACCTGTTTTTTTCTATTGCCATAAGTAAAGAAAGAAGAGAGAGAGATAGAGAGATATAGAGAGAGAGATAGAGAGAGATAGAGAGAGAGAGAGATAGAGAGAGAGATAGATAGAGAGATAGAGACAGAGAGAGCGACTTTGAAAATTGATGAAATTGATGTCGAGTTTTATGAGTAAGGTCGTAATTTCGTAAATATTAAGTTTAAGTTTAAAGCGAACCTTAACATTTATGAAGTTTGAGCATAAACTCGGGTTTGTCTCAGCTGGGAAAAGACCTGACAATTTTTTGCAAACAATTGTTAAGGCTAGTGATTTACCACTAAGTTCTATACGTCGTCTGTATGACATTTAATCTATGTATATGTTGAACGAGTCCTCATATATAAGTATAAACACTTTCTTCGATTTCCCTTGAGACTGATGCGTTTAGGTAAAAATGACTCGTTTTTCAGAGAATTTAATTTGTTAAAAAATAATTCTCATGAATTTAATATGCATGTTGTAAGTCGCGTATCTTATAATTATGCATTCTGATGATATTAGTAATGGTAAATTGTAATAATAATAAGTATTGAGACGCGGCATCTGGGGATCAGAGCTCGCAGTAAATTTTACAGTACGCGAGCAACCTGGATTCGATCACCGTTGGCAGCAATGAAATTGTCATTTGCAATTTTAAGTGCTAACTTATCACGAGCTCGGCGGTGAAGGAAACCATCGCGAGTCTTCATGTCTGAGGAAAAAAATATTTTGAAAGTAAGTGAAGTCAACCAATACGCATTGGAGCAGTGCGGTGAGCTAATTGTTCTATAACCGTTTAAGGGGAGGCCTGTGCCCAGCGGCGACGCATATATTATGCTGTAACTTTACTTTTAATGTACTTGTCGGAACTTCATCACAAGATCCCCCACTTCTGATGTCAGAAATACACCAGGAAAGGTTAATTGTTAAAAATAATAGTAATGTGGGATGTTCAACTGGCTTTCCTGCTTACGAAATTAATCATTATCAGCAATAAAATAGCGTACTGCACTATACATTTAGTATAGAGCAAGTACAATTTGACCATACTGCAATATGTCCCCGTCACAATTACACAGTAGTGTAACATGACGGACGTAATTACATGATTACACCGAAGTATGCAAACCAATAGCAACACTATTGAAACACAAAGCTGTCTCTCAGCAACACGATCTTCTTTGCCTGCACTACACAACGTCTCTGGTATATAGTGTACAATCTATGACACAACGTACATAACCACGATACTGTCATTCTACGAGTCTTAGCACTCGTCGAATTACTTAGACAGAATTTCTCGCGCTCGGCTCCTACACTGAACTTTATACTGCACAAACGAGTGGGGCGTTTTTCGATATACCCTCAATTCCACCTCGCCACCACCGATATGAACAACCACCATCTAGTGACGCAACCTCTCGCTCACTCTCGATTCAATCGGTATTTTATAGACGTGCCTACATACTCTTATACAGTGTTTGCCGTTTATTTATTTATTCTTTATTGAACCTTATACATATACAATGTTTAACAAAAGGTGGACTTAATTCTAAAAACATTCTCTGCTAGTCAACCTCAGGACAGTGATATAATGTCGAAGGCGGAGGACCGTAACCATTATAGTACATAGAAATCAAGTCGTAATTGTGTCTACGAAGTTCATTTGTTTGTTATTGAAAAAGCAAAGATCTTGTAGCCTCCAAAGAGATTGGTATGGGTACTTGATAATACTGCGATCGCAAATTCGCCTATTCGCCAATTTCTGACTACAATGGGGGAAGCCATGTTAAGTAGACTACGGACGGAGTGGGATGGAAGAGTTTAAACATGGGTTTAATTTTGAAACTGTCTATAGTATCTCAGTAAGTAATCCGTAACACTACACAGGCATGTAGTGACGGTGTAAGAATAGTGTAGTGAGAGGCAACAGAGAGAAAATACCAAGAGATTGGCAGCATCTTCCTAATGGCAGCTCTTCACGTTGGCCAACATTGTGGCGAATGTTGTGGAAAATATATTAGCCAAGAGTTTGTGATCCACACGTTGAAAGGTCGTTCAGTTTGCTTCGGTTCAGGCCAATGTGCGGACGAATTTATTAAAATGTATATTGAGGCACTAACGGCTGCTGCGGTTTATTTATTCACAGCGTACCGCTACTACGTGAATGTATATAAGAAAAGGGTGATCATAAAGAAATTGAATAAAAAATGATTTCATGTGTTCCACAAACAATTTTCTGCTTGGTGGAGATCTATAAAGCGAAAAATTTCTTCATTAGTCATTGTTACTGCCATTTTGTTGACACTAGTTACGATGCGTGAATATAAATCAGGTGCGTGCGATCACTCTGGGAGCTCGTAGCAAACTAAACGCGCGCCCAACGTCACCAACGTGTGGACGCGGCGGCCATAACTCTGCCACAACCCTTTGATCTTTTGTAAAAAACCGACACCACACGGATCTCGCGCCAACTTGTGGGCCATCATTCCAGTACATACCAAGGTAAACACAAACACCCGCTCTACATGATGGCCATCCGTATTGGCCAGAATATTGGCCACAATGTTGGCCAACGTGAAGAGCCGCCTTAATACCGTAACCGTTACCGTTACAGCCCATCAAAGTCCACTGCTGAACATGAGCTTCCCCCATCCCTCTGCCTTATAACTACTAGAAAATAACTACTGTGTTTGCTAAGCCGCCTGCCAAGCGTGACAATTTTGGCAGATCATGAAAAATATCCCCGTTATAAGGCAATATATTGGGAGGCTTATGTACAGCAGTGGCTTATTAATAGACTGTAATGAAAACACAAAACATGTAAAAAAAAAACTCGGTATGTTGTTTATCTTTCTTGCCTGTCGAATGAGTATAAGTAAACGCCGAATTTAACTTGTTCCGGGGTGTAAATTGGGGTCGAGATTATTTGTATTCATTTATTAAAGCATCACCAATGTTTTATAATTACGTAGATAGGGTATTACTTTAAATGCTACAAACTATTATAGGTGATTATAACATGCACTGGAATAAACATCAAAATTATTGTAAATGTTCTTGATATTAAATGTGGCTTATATATTATAAAAGTCATATCACCAAAAGGCTTTTTTTATAGAATAAGGTGACAAATGAGCACACAGTCCATCTGATGATAAGTAAATGCTGTGGTCCTTAGAGGCACCTACATCTTGATTAGAATCAAAATGTAGATGTGTTGTCACGCCTGAAGATTAAAACAGAATGCGTTACCAGTAAATAGGTTCTCCGGTTCTCTACACTTACAAATATACGATTAAACAAAATCATATTATAAGAAATAAGTAAAGGATATTACGAAATATTAATAACTGTTTAAAAAAATCCAACTGCGTTATAAGTTTTGAAAATTTAAGTGAGTATGGGTGGCAACCGAATTTAAGTCGTTATAGATCCTAAATGGTCATTCAAAATGAAAAATGATTTGAGACACCTAAAGATGATTTTCATATTCAATGACATCCCTTGACATAATTCGTTGACTTTCATTTTTTTCTTTCTCACAATATGGCGTCTGGTTGTCGCCATATTGCATTTTGATTACTGTCATGACTTCAGTGACACTCACTAGAAGTAGATTAAGACAAATCGATTGACGTAAGAATCATCAAAATCGACTCACGAGGTTGGTCTCTAGAGCGTCACATAGGAACAAACATACATACATACACATACGAGTATATAGGCTGATAAACACATTACCCTCCTTTGCGTGGCACAGTTGGGTAAAAGGAGAGTATTATAATTTTCTCATATAAGTGCTTCCTTTACCTTTATGGCAAACATTACAAAAACTTCGTAGACAAGTAGTAAACTTCTACGACGTAGCAGTTCTACGACTACGCACTCTGTAAGAAAAGCATGTGTGTGGATTGTCATAAATGCTTTTTTAGAATGTTCAATGCATGGCATTTTAATGTGTTTAGATATATTTTTTAGTTGGTGGTTTCGGTCCATAAATATAAAATAATAACTTGACTACAGCGCGCTCCGGTGCGCTCATCGGACTCTAGCATAAGTATGAACCATCGCATCGTCTTGACAAAATAAATTTGTGTGAATATGATAATGACCTCAATTGTTCAAGGCCTTCAGAAATTGCGCGATCGTTAGCAGTCGTACCAACGATGAAATATTTCTTATGAAGCATAAGTTAAGGGCAAATGATACTACGAAACTTTACAAATCACCGCCATTTCTTGATTAGTCCGATAATTTATCAATTATATTATTTTGTGCCTAATTTATATATTTTAATGACCTTATTTGCGACTTTTGCGTGACCCAAAGGCCACTACAGCTACAGTCTTAACTTACTGTTGCTGATATTACTTGATACTCATAGATGTATTCGTATTTTTGACAAAGTTAAGAGAAGTCATAGTTATAAATTATCGGCCAGATCGTGAAATGGCGGTAAATCATGAAATGCCCAGGCAGATTACAATTTATCTAATTCTACGATCGGACTACGGCATAGCAAACAGGCGACGCCGTTTGTATAATCTTATTGACGAAAACTGATTACGCTGGTATAATGACGAATCATACATGCTGCCGACGACATTAATATAACCTCAATCGGCACAGACGTACCAACGATACTTAAAGATACTACACATTACACTATAACACTAAGCTATACTACTAAAATATGTATTACTTCACTTCATAACAGTTGTGTATTGTGTACGTATCTGTGTACCCACTAATAGATCTGTATGGTCAAATAAAATTTAAATTATTTATAAGACATCCCGTTACAGCCTATTAAAATCCATTACTGAACATAGACACCCGTGTAGTGGCGGGTAAGAATACCTACTACCCCATATCTTCCCGTGGGTGTCGTAAGAGGCGACAGAAGGAAACTGAGACAGAAGATGGGCAGCAGCATCTTTCTCATAAGGGCAAATTACAATAAAAAAACTGCGGTTGCCAACCCGCTCGCCAAGCGTGGCAACTATGGCAACCCCCATGACTAGAATTACAAAAGGACGGCCCCCAGTCCCCGGCTGCTCCGCTATTCCTGGCTACGGTGGCGACCATTGTAACGCGGGGCAGGGGGTGCTAAGAATCTCCGGTGGAGGTTCGGTTGCCACCTACGACGACTCGACCTGGCAACATATAACGCACGCACCCTGAGGACTGACAAGTTGCGCTATAATATTATAGGATTATCCGAGCTCCAAAGAGAGGGGGAGGACACGGTAATCCTCGAATCCGGCAACTTGTTCTATCACCGGGAGGACGACCATCTGTCCCAAGGAGATGTCGGATTTATCGTCCACAAGTCTCTCGTTAACAACGTTGTAAAGATAGGAAGTGTGCGATGAGGGTTGCGTACGTTATACTCAGAATCACCAAAGGGTATTCGCTGAAGGTCATACAGGTTTACGCACCAACCTCGGCACATCCCGATGGGCAGGTGGAGGAAATGTATGAGGATATATCTAGAGCCATGCATTCCTCCAAAACCCACTATACGATGTTAATGGGAGACTTCAATGCAAAACTAGGCACAAGAGAGAACGGTGAGCTGAAGGTAGGGAAATTTGGAATAGGGCAACGGAACCCAAGGGGCCAGCAGCTGGCCGACTTCATGGAGAAAGAGGGACTCTTTATGATGAACTCTTTCTTCCAGAAGCGGCCCCACAGAACGTGGACCTGATTGAGCCCCGACGGTTCGACAAAAAATGATATTGACTTCATTATGATGACCAGACAACAACTGTTCAGTGATGTCTCAGTGATCGCAAGGGTGAAAACTGGCAGTGATCACCGAATGGTAAGAGGCACACTGAACTTAAATGTTAAGTTGGAGAGGTCGCGTCTACTGAAGTCAACTCTCCGTCCTCTAGGTGTGTCTGAGGGTGCTCTAATCCAAAGTCCTGAAAACTATCAGCTCGAGTTACAAAATCGTTTTCAGTGCCTAGAAGATTTCAATGAAGTGAATGATATGAATGACAAGCTCGTGGAAACTCTCTATGCGGTCGGAGCTAAGTTCTGCAAGACCTCTCGCAGAAGAACACAAAAACTCTCCGATCACACTCTTAATCTCATGGCTGTTAGACGGGAGATGAAGCTGCAGTCTTCAGCAGATTTGACAGCATAAATACAACTGAACAGACAGATCTCCAAATGCATGCGGCAGGACTTACGCAACTTTAATACAGCTCGTATTGAAGAAGCGATTGAGCGGAACCGGGGCACTAAAGTCTTTGCCAGAGATTTGTCTGCCAGAAAGAGCCAACTGTCGAAGCTGAAGACCGAGTGTGGCAGCATCGTTGCAGGGACACCTGAAATTTTGAGTGAGATTGAGAGGTTCTACGGGCAGCTGTACACATCATCGTTGGAGCCACACGCAAGTGTGAGTAACGATCCGAGAGCAAGCCTTATCCGACACTATTTCAATCATATTCCGGACGTCAGTCTGAGCGAGTATAGAATGGCTCTCCAGCACCTTAAAAACGGCAAGTCTCCGGTTGAGGATGGAATTACAGCAGAGCTTCTGAAAGCGGGTGGAAAAACGGTATTTAAAGTTCTTCAGAAGCTCTTTAATTCCGTCCTCCATGGAGGCACTACTCCGGAGGCGTGGAACAGAAGTGCGGTGGTCTTGTTCTTTAAGAAAGGCGACAACGCTCTCTTGAAGAACTACAGACTGATTTCCCTTATGAGCCGCGTCTACGTGCTGTTTTAGAGAGTCATTATGAATCGTTTCGCACGCAGATTCGACGACTTCCAGCCTCCTGAATAAGCCGGTTTCTGAAAAGGCTATAGCACCATAGACCACATACAGACCCTTCGGCAAATTGTACAGAAGACCAAGGAGTACAATCTGCCACTATGTCTTGCGTATGTAGACTATGTAAAAGCCTTTGATTCCGTCGAAATTCGGGCGGTGCTGCAGTTCCTTCAGCGGTGCCAAGTTTACTCTCGGTATATCGAAGTGCTGAAGTGTTTGTATAGTAGGGCTACGATGGCTATCCGAGTACAAAACCAGAGTACGAAACCTATCCAACTGCAGAGAGGTGTAAGACAGGGTGACGTTATATCCCTCACTGACCTTCGATTTGCCGATGATATAGTCCTTATGGCAGAATCGCTGGAGGACCTAAGCTCTATGCTCAATGACCTCAATAGTCTTAGACCTCCCAACGGATAGGTCTTAAGATGGACATGGACAAAACAAAGATCACGTGTAACGTCCATGTCACACCTATGCCGGTAGTAGTTGGCAGCACTAAGCTCGACGTTGTTGACGACTATATATACCTGGAACAAATAGTCCGACTAGGTAAGTCCAACTTCGACCGAGAGATCAATGGACGGATTCAACTCGGCTGGGCAGCGTTCGGGAGATTACGACACATCTTCTCGTCAGGTATATCTCAAAACTTGAAGACAAATGTGTACAACCAGTGCGTGTTGCCAGTGATGACTTATGGATCTGAGACGTGGTCCTTCACTGCTGGCCGTATAAAAAGCTCAAGATCGCTCAGCGAGCTAGGGAGAGGGCTATGCTATGCGGGGTTTCTCTGCGTGATAAACTTAGAAATGAGGATATGCAGTAGAACCAGAGTAACCGACATAGCCCAACGGATTAGTAAGCTGAAGTGGTAGAGGGCCGGCCATATAGCTCGAAGATTCGATAACCGATGGGGAAAAAAGTTTCTCGAGTGGCAGTCGTATCGGTAGGTTAAGTGTAGGGTGACCCCCCACTAGATGGAGTGACGACCTGGTAAGACATGCAGGAAGTCGATGGATGCAGGTGGCTCAGGACTGTGCTTTGTGGCATTCCCCCGGGGAGGCCTATGTTCAGCAGTGGACTTGTGAGGGCTGTAATGATGATGATGATGACTGAACATAGGTCTCCCCCATAGATTGCCTCAGCGGGTTGGCATCCGCAGTTTTTTTATTTTTAGTCGTTATTAGGAAGATACAATCTCCTGATTAGACATCAGCCGCCTATAAGTAAGAAAATTAATTTACTTTATTAGAAACCTGGAGAAAGTGAAGAATAAAAAAAACAGGAAAAAAGATTTTACTCCAATTGAAAGAAATTCAATATACTCGTATATGGCTGCTGCTTGAGACATTAGCTGTTTATTTGTATAGCTTTGAAAAATTATTTAATACAGAGTGCTATTGAATCCCTCGGATGACAATAATGTGAGATCCGATTAAAAACTAGTGATCTGCTCCGGCTTCGCCTGGGGGGATTTAAGATAATCATCAACGATCATTTATTTTATCAATTTTTAGATTTCGCATATTTTGGATAAAATATAGTCTCGATCCCTCCCGGCATTGGCTCTCTATTTTTTCGTAAAACTATTCCATACGGACAGACAGACAAATTAAAAAAAAAACGTTCGTTTCGTAATGGCATGCAAATTAACCCTTTGAGTTCAATAAAAGGCAGTTATTTCGCTAATACAGACATACACTTAAATTTTATTTATATCTGTATAGATACCCAATCATTAGTCTACTGAAACTAAATCAGAATCTATAAACACAACACCGCGATAACTTTGTTTGTAAACTGTCGCTTCAACGAAACACGAACTCAGTTTTGAATACTAATACAATTTAAACAATTACAAAGACCGAAAAGGGTTTACAACATAATGGTTTACAAGTTTAATTATTTTCGTGCAGATGCGACATTATTCCATGGACCAAATTTGCAGTGCCAAAGAGCAAAGAAATCAAAGTTAATTTAAATGTAAATACACATTTCATAGAATATAAATGTAGCAAAATTAATCACCCGAAGCGAATATCTGTCTGAGGGTTAGTATGTTTTTAACCCCCGACGCAAACATATGTTTAACGTGTGTATCTGTTTGTCTGTCTGTGTCATCGTAATCATCAAACGGATGAACCGATTTAGATTTAGTTTCTTTTTTGTTTGAAACGTGACTTTTACGAGAATGTTCTTTTTCGCCATTTGAAAATCATCAGCTCTTTTTATTTTGGGATTTTTAAAAAGACTAATTTAAGTTATTTACCGTGATAAATTTCTAATGTTCACCTTATAATTTCGGAAACATATTTAATTAATTTTAGTTGTAAGAAAAGCAGATTAAAACAATACGCTACGTTGTCTCTATTTATTTATTACAGTCTATTAAACTCCACTGCTGATCCTAAACCTCCTCCACAGAATGCCATAAAGAACTATGTTTGCCATAATTGCCGATCGGCGGTCGGGCTGGCAACTTCAATTTTTATTTTCTAGTTGTCATACGCTGCTTCCCATCTCCTGGTTTATTTCATTCTGTCGCCTCTTACTATACCTTCGGGACGATACGGTGTAGTGGATATTCTTAAACCGACACTTCACGGTTGTGTTTTGCGTCACGAAATACTAACTCAGATACTACGGAGACTATAGCAGTAACAAAAACTGTATTCTAAGCTGTTTTAAAAGTTAATTTAAGTAATTATATCCCACGTTTTCATGCATTCATTAATTTATCATAAGAGAGATATTTGTCACAGTTGCCACGCTTTATCTTAATTTATTATGTTTTGAATAAAACTATTTTTGCGGATTTTATCGCGTTTAATTTACTTATTTTAATTCCCGACGTTTCGGGTGCTTAAAAGCATGGTCACGGGGGGACTGAGGTGTTTGACGTCCCGATGTCATAGTTAGCCCGGCTACCTTCAGTTTTTTGTATATTAATTTTTGGTTCGATCTACGCAGAATGGCTGTAAAGCACCCGAAACGTCAGGAATTAAAATAAGTAAATTAAACGCGATAAAATGCTTAAACATAGTTTTATTCAATGTGTAGTGTTCGCGTAAATATAAGAAATCATTATTATGTTTTTATCGGCATAATGCTGCTGCCAATCCTATTTCAGTCTCTCTCTGTCGTCTCTCACGATGATAAGGGATAATGGATACTCTTACGGCGCCACTGCACGGCGATGATATCAGTATTATATAATTTAATATCCAATGTTATCAGATCCGTACAAACTATGTAGCTTCCCTTCAATATCTGTAACACAGGTATGTAAGCTGCGGAATGAGCGGTTCTGTTTAATTTGTTGTGTCAGACGCAGAATATACTCCATATTGTGCGGTTGTGGTCCATTAAGGGAGCCATTTCCTATTAATTGCCCATTCTACATATAATGATTCGGTTTCTTACAAATTTTGTTTACTAGCGTAAAGGTATTTTACTTGGCTGGTACTCACCGGCACCATAATTTACCACGTGCTTGGCAGCGAAGAAAACATCGTGAGATATGTCTGATATAATTAAAATATTGTTGCGCGCCACAATTAATACATGGTACATGGCGACACTAGTTACCACTAGCGCCCTCTAGTATCGAGTAGCAGAACTAGGAGACAAGAACCTTCTAGAAATTTCCATGAAAGAACTTTCTAGAACTATCGACACCTAGTCAATCGGGACCGATATGTACTCGAACATTCTAGACGTTTCTACAGTAGAAGGTTCTGGAAACTATCTGAGGCCCTATATAAGGCCGGTATAGACCGCGACCGAGGAGTATTGAATTGGCGATACAAGCGAATACTTCGAAGCGATACAACTGCGAACTAAAGTGATCTGTAGTACAATTGTGTTTTGTTATTAGTGTGGTTTTAAGTTGTAATTAGTGTTGTGTAATTAAAGTGTCAATTTTGGTAATTCACTCGGCATTTTTAATTGTCTCGGACCCCAAGCTCGTAACAATATGTATCGCCGTGTAATGGTGACTAAGTCCGTCGCCCATTTCATTCCGTTAGCTATCATAGCTTCCGATATGACCATCTTGTTTACACCATACGTAAATCAAAATTAATTTGATCCTGTACTGCTTTTGTTATTTTATTATTTATTTGTATAAAATTAACGTCAAATAGGTGCAAGACGTCTGATGCGACTAAAAGCTTGTTTATGATGGCCAATGCTTTAGCCAACATGTAGAGTAGGCGTTTTCGGTCGCTTTGGTGGGTATTGTAGAGGCCAATACGTTGGCGCGCGATACAGTTGCTTCAACGCGTATCAAAGGGCGTTGGCACATAGATGGCCATCATGCCTACACATTTGGCTGTGTAATTGGTTTGCGACGAGCTCCCATGGGAACAATAACGTGAGTTCAGTACGCGCGTGTACCTGAAACCCATTATTTCTAGTCATTAAGTCGTGATGTAGTCGAAGATGGTAAAACGAAATGACTTAGCTAACTAGCGTATTCACTCTTACTCTATTGCATGCCTTAAGCGCAAGGCGCGTAGGTGTGTTCTACTAGCGCCTAAAAATCAAGATTCCAAGTTTATATCGCATGAAATCATATCTAACAATCATATTGAACATATAAATGATATAAAAAGCAAATTATCAGAAAGATAAATGATTATTGAATTTATTAATTTTTTAAAATTAATTGCTATTTTTACATAAAAAAGTGGTTTTAGTGGCTTATGGTGTAGATTTATCAAGTCCGCATGGAGTGGTAAACACGATAACTTTTGAAAATATCAATTGTTTAACTCAACGTATTTTTTAATATCTTCATCTATCATGTGGGAAGCCATGGAATGTAAATGGCAGTTTAATTTTGTTTTGTTTAGTTATAATTTTTTTTTTCGGCTGAGAAATGCCGAAATTTTCGGTGTTTTGAGCAGCCTTGTAATAATTTATTTTACTAAATACACTTTGCCTCCCAGCTCACTCGTACTTCGGGCTCGGCCGCCGTCGTGAGTGGACTACTGTATCGTTTGCTTACAGCAGCGGTAATAGGCAGCAAAAATATCGATCGCTGTAGAAATACAAAATATTCCAAAAACCAAATTTGATACATACGTACTTGACCAAGGTTATTATTTTTATAATCACTGATTTTTATTAGAATATTTTGTTTCGCTAAAAGTGCGTAGGATTTATATATAAATATACTTATACGTCTTCGACTTTATGGAGTAACCTGAAGGTGTACTTCGGTATCTGCTACTGGAACTTCTCGACGAGTAGAACTAGATGTGCCGAGATTGTGCTCGTTATGTTAGTTATGATGAGACCTTACCTCCGGACAGTGGCGGATTATCCTCAAGGCAAACTAGACACGTGCCTAGGGGCACACTTCGGTAAATGCTACTGGAACACCTCGAAAAGTAGAGCTAGGTGTGCCGAGTTTGGCTTCGTTTTGTTAGTTATGATGTGACCTTACCTCCAGATTTGATAGAGTGACCTGAAGGTGTCCTTCTGTGAATGCTACTGGAACTCCTCGAAGAGTAGTACTAGGTGTGCTGAGTTTGGCTTCGTTTTGTTAGTTATGATGAGACCTTACCTCCGGAATTGATGGAGTGACTTGAACTTGACGTGTACTTCGGTGACTGCTACTGGAACTCTTTGACGAATAGAATTACAATTAAATTTTTAAATTTCTTCACGTTCTTATGAGTCGTGCAATTTTGGATTTTGCAAGCTTTTTTAATTGAAATTTGACATAAAATTATCGGAAAATTGGAAGTATAGTAATAGTTATAAGGTTTTTAGTGAAAACTTGTGTGTATAATCATGTTATAAGTAATTTTTTTAATGCGCTTAAGGCATGCACAATTGGATTTACCAATAGTTTTCTTTATTTAATCTTTATTGAACCTTACAAAAACAGTACAGGATCAAAAGGTGGACTTATTATTAAAAGCATTTCTATGCTAGTCAACCTTAAGGCAGTAATAACACCAGGTACAGGAAATATAAAAAGTATATAAATACACACATATCTGAACAATACATAAACGAATATAATATTGTTAATGTATACGTAATGTATTTGTATGTTAATGTATACACACACATATACATATATATGTTTGCAAATCTTTATTTTTAATAATAAATGATATATATTATGGGGTTCCTTCTTTAATAAACAACACTTTATAATCAATGTAAAACTTATTTATTATCTTCGACACGATACACGGATACAGACATTGCAAGAAAACTTAGTTACTAAAACATACGTAGAAAGTGCTGCCACCTAGTATGATATATTTCAAATTAAATTTTCATATTTAATAATATATATACTGTTTAAACGAAGTTAATAGAAGATAACTATAATAAACACTAAGCTTAGTAATTTTGAACCATTTTTAGAAAATGAACAGCATACAAACATAATGTTTTCTTATATTTATGCGAATACTACACATTTAAATAAAACTAGTTTTACGGATTTTATCGCGTATATTAACTTATTTTATATTCCCGACGTTTCGAGTACTTTACAGCACCCATGGTCACGGGGGGGGACTGAGGTATTTGACGTCCCAATGTCATAGTTAACCACGGTTACCTCCAGATTAAAAGTTATTAATTTTTGTTCCGATCTACGCAGTATGAACTTACAGTATCTTGAAGTCTTGCAGTTGTATGCTTGGGTTGGGATTTAATTTTATTAATTATAGGATCCCAAGCGGATGGTAGCACCCAGCCATCTTCTCTATTGAAATTAGGAAACACCGATTCCTTCCAAGGATGATTCGCGAGGCTATTGAAATTAAAAAAAACATCCTAATTTCAGGAAGCATAAAAGCATACAAACATTTATACCAACATTTGTCTTAAATGTTTGTTTGCTGGAAGGTTGTTAAGGTTTCAGTAAACAAATATCAAAGAAAAATATTTATTTGCTGAAAGCTGGTCTAGACTTTTCAAGCTGAGTATTGCAAGGTGCGCGCGCGGCTTGAACAGCAAACATTGCTATCGGATTTTAAGGAAGACGCTAGGTCGGCTCGACCGGGGTAGGACCACGCACTTACAGAATAACAGCGTAAAATAGCAGCTTAATGCTGCTGTGTTTCGTATGGTGAGTGTAGAGAACCGGAGACCCTTTTTACTGGAAATGAGCCATTCCATCTTAGTCCTCACGGGTGACAACGCTCCTGCATTTTAATTCTTAATCGAGGATAAATTATTCAATTCCTTATCTATACGCATTATGAATGACCAAACAAACCATTAGGCTTGAAAGTGTGGTATGTCGATAACAAAGGGGCGGAGACTGGCCGAGTGTTTGGTTGTCCAATTGTGGAAGAGAGAGGGAGTAATTAAATAAAGCAATTGCAAAACGCCCACTTTCCAAAATGTATCTTGTAGAACACCGGAATGTTAGCTACTTTGCGCCTGAGCTCGAGATTGATTGATTGAGGTCCCCAATAATACACTCTAAAGTTAGGGACGTCCTATAGTCTGTTATTTTACTTACTTTTAACTTTTACTTAGAGTAGGGTAAATAATTCCACTTTAAATTAACTAACTGTTACTTGGCCGCTTGATTATTTTTTGATTGAAACATTTAGTTTTTCATATTTTGTGTTCATCACGGTCTCTCAGATTTTTTTCCGAGCTTCTTTCCTATGAAGTTAAGTCTTAATTTCATGTACCTTGCAATCATTGACCTTATTAAGTCTATGTATAAATATTTGTTTTTATCCTTTTGTGTTTATACTAAGGTTTGGTTAAAATGATTTATGACAAGTAGCACAGTGGTTAAACGTTTGGTTGTGGCTCTGAGGTCGACAGTTAAAGTTTTAACGACTTTATATCTTGAGAAAAAGAATCTGTGCTATGTGTAGTGTACCGTCAGATTGGCCGAACGTATTGTGGAAAGTACAAACAATAACGTTTTGTAGGTGAGTAGTAAAATAAAATATATCAACTACCTTACAAACCAGTTATTAAATTACCTACCCATCCTAGAGTCTATAATAATCTAACACGCGCACGTATAGCCTACCTCCACGACGTTTCGATCGTGACTAATGGCGGTTTGTCCGGTCCAAGGCTACACACGGGAAAATTTTGTTTGAAGCGGACCGAGTTCGACCGTGTGGAAGCACTATATACAGTTGTCGACCCTTTGACGATGCCGACACTGGTGCCATATGATGAGCATGTTGCCAGTTTTTAAAAGTTTGCTGAATTTTAAGCAAATTGTGATGAAAACATTAATTTTAAATAATATTTTTATATTATTCATTACTAATATGATATATTTTGTAATGTCAATGCGGTACCGAGAAGATCGGATATGGTTTCTTTTAAATATGTGTATCTATGGACATCCACGTGCCATAATGAGAACTGTGTGGTCTTATATCATTATTAATTCTATTAAAAAGGTCTTTAAACTTGTTTTTACTCTAATCCAGTCTCTACAAAAATATTTTAACTATACTAGAAAATATTTTCTCAAACGATGGTCAATTAACATTTAAAATACTAATTCTTATTTTGTCGCGCAGGACATTTAATATTTTGTCAGGGAATTTTACAAAATCGCAACATAATAGTACAATGAATGCTTTGTGAAGGGTTATGACTTGGCAAGAATTAATGTTACGTAACGTAGATAGAGTAAGTGCGGTGAACTTGCAAGGACTTTGCTCTTCGCTTTCTCGATTCCAAAAATAAATATTTCGAATACGTTCTGTACGACTTGGTATACGAAGAAATATCTTATTAGTAAGCTGGTTACAATCGAGATTACTATGGCAAATATTTTATAATAATATCTGGTACAAGAGCACTCGTCTTGCACTCGGATAGCTATCGTAGCCCTACTAAAAAACACTTTAACACTTCATCGAAGTGATGTGATGTCGCTATATCGATAGCGACAGTCAACTTGGCACCGCTGAAAAGACTGCAGCACCACCCAAATTTCGAAGGAATTAAAGGCTTTCTCATAGTCCACATACGCAAGGTAAAGTGGCAGATTGTACTCTTCGTTCTTCTGTACAATTTGCCAAAGGGTATGTACCTGGTCAATGGTACTAAAGCCTTTTCGGAAACCGGCTTGTTCGGGAGTCTGGAAGTCTTCGAGAGTGCGTGCGACACGATTCGATCTTCAGCTACGATAGTTGGCTCTTTCTGGCAGACAGATCTCTGGCAAAGACTTTGTTTGTGTTTTGTGTGTTTGATCGCTTCTTTAATACGAGATGTACTGAAGTTGCGTAAGTCCCGCCGTATGCATATGGAGATCTGTCTGTTCAGTTGCCTGTATGCTGTCATATCTGCTGAAGACTGCAGCTTCTTCAGCCATGAGATAAAGAGTGTGATCGGAGAGTTTTTGGATCGTCTACAACGGGTCGTGCAGAACTCACCATTCGATGATCGTTGCCAGTTTTCATTATCGCGGTCACTGAGACATCACTGGACAGTTGCAGTTTAGTCGTCATAATGAAGTCAATTTAATTTTTTGTCAAACCGTCGGGGCTCGACCAGGTCCAATTTTTTGTGGGGCCGCTTCTGGAAGAAAGAGTTCATCATAAAGAGTCCTCTTTCTCCATAAAGTCAGCTCGCTGATGGCCCCTAGGGTTCCGTTGCCCTATCCCGAATTTCCCTACTTTCAGCTCACAGTTCTCTCTTGTGCCTAGATTTGCGTTCAATTCTCCCATTAACACCGTATAGTGGGTTTTGGAGGAATGCATGGCTCTATTTTCATCGGGATGTGCCCAGGTTGTTGCGTAAATCTGTATGACCTTCAGCGAACACCGTTTGGTTATTCTGAGTATAAGGTACGCAACAATCCGTCGACACACTGCCAATCTTTACAATGTGGTTAACAAGATACCCATGGAAGATAAATCCGACATCCTATGGTCGCCCTCTCGGTGATAGAACAAGTTGCCGGATTTGAGGATTACCTTGACCTCCGCCTCTCTTCGGACCTCAGATACTCCTATAATATCCCAGCGCAACTTGTCTTATCTCTTCTTCCAGCTTCAGAATCTTCTCGTCAGTCCTCCGGATGCGTGCGTTATATGAGACATCTCAGATGGCAACCGAACCTTCACCGGAGATTCTTAGCACCCCCTGCCCCGCCGTTACCATGGTCGCCACCGTAGCCAGGAATAGCGGGGCCGCCAGGGACTGGGGGCCGTCTCTTTGTAACTTTCGCCATGAGGAGGTATATTGCCATAGTTGCCATGCTTGGCGAGCGGGTCAGCAACCGCAGTTTTTTATTGTTATTTTGCTGTTATCAGAAAGATGCTGCTGCCCATCTCCTGCCTCAGTTTCCCCTCTGTCGCCTCTTAGGTCACCCACGGGAAGATATGGGTTAGTAGATATTCTTAACCGCCACTACACGGCAATATTTAATGTAATTTAATCTTCAATATTTAATGTACTTTACCTCCATGCCCCGTTCGTTATTTATGTTTATTACTTGTCATCCACCATGTTTGTTGTCGCACTAAATACTAGACAAGTATTTGTCTTGTTTGATTTTATATATTTCACGCATCTCTAATTATTATATTTACTTTATTAGAAAAAAAGTAAAACTGATGTATATTTATATTTAATTTATTATAAAGTTGTTGTCTGTTTCGTATTTGTTATTTTTACGATAGGTGTTTCTTTTTTCATTTTTTTTTACAAAATTAAGTTTCCATTTAATTTGTTAAAATGTTTAATGGTAAATTAATATAATATGTACCTTTTAGTTAAGAGGGGCTAAACGTTTAATTCATGCAGATTGATTTAGTTATTTTGTATCAACTGTGTGTGCGTTAAAACATTGTCAATGTTTTATTTAAGTATTAATGTTATGTATCTTTTATATCTTCGTTCCATGATTGGCTATAGGATTCCTCTTATTTTTAAAATAAAATTGAGAGAAAGCATGTGAAGCACGGTACGCTCTCCTAATGGAGATTAATATATTATTACTAGGTCGTTTAAGATCTATGAATTCGTCTGGGTTACTAACCTCTTGTGTTGAGTGTTTGCCCTGCTGTGTTCCGGTCTGAAGGGTATAGAAAGCCAATATAATTACAGACTGTGAGGCATTCCATCTCAGTTCTCATAGGTGACGACACATCTGATGACTTCTTTGCTTGAAGTTGGTCACAGGTATCCATGGACTGCAGAAGTCCCTTTCTTACTTCTTAGGTGGACTACTAGTTGGTTTTTCACTTCAGTTTTATAAAAAAACATATAAACGTTGAACTGGGAAAAACAAGTCACTGAGGTCAGCCGTAAAGTCACTGCTGCCATAAGATCGCTCTACCGTCTGAAAAACTTTCTTCCATACAAAACTAAGCATATGCTTGTTCAAACACTCATCTTGCCTGTCATTGATTATGCAGATGTTTGTTACTCAGAATATACTTAACTTTACTCAAAATATACTTGAACCAAAATCTTCTCAATAAGCTTGAGCACCTTCTTAATAACTGCATCAGGTTTATTTTCGGACTTCTAAAATATTACCATATCTCTCGATTTCGTATTCGCCTTAAATGACTAACTATGCGAGAAAGGCGCACTTCCAGAATATTGTCTGTTCTCTACTCCATTTTAAATGATTTGTCCTCCCCTTCCTACCTTAAAGAAAAATTTCAATACCTTTCCTCCAACCACGACAAGGTACTTCGCTCTTCAACTAATCTGAAGATTTCAGTTCCACTCCATTTTACTGGCTTTATCGGCAATTCTTTTACTGTTCAGGCTACACTACTCTGGAACTCCTTACCTGAAGACATTAGGAAAGCACTAAACAAGATAGCCTTCAAAAGATTGGTCCGGGAACATCTCTCAAAAACAATGTCGTCAGCATAATATCAATACTGCTACCTTTATCCAGACATATTATGAATGTATGTAGGTATATATGTATTTATGTATGTATTTATGTGTGTGTATATGTATATATGTATTTATGAATGTATTTATGTGTGTGTGTATGTATATATGTATTAAGGATAATTATTATATATGGATTATTATGTATTTGTTTTAATAATGCCTAACGCGTAGGTACGTTTATAGTGCTCGTGAATACGGCAACATGTTAATGTGCCTTGAGAATCTCATAAGGCCACGACTATTAACGCTGGTGTTCCACAAGGCTGCGTGCTATCACCAACGCTGTTTCTTCTGCATATCAATGATATGTTGCAAACCGGTAACATTCATTGCTATGCGGATGACAGCACTGGTGATGCTCTATACACCGGCCATGCCAATATTTCTCGGGAAACGTCGCCGAGTACCGGAATAAACTAGTGTCTGAAGTCGAGACTTTGTTGGACAAAGTCTCGGATTGAAGCGACTAAATCTAGTCCAGTTCAATCCCCAGAAGACACAAGTTTGCGCGTTTACCGCTAAAAGGAACCCTTTGTCATATCACCTCAGTTTCAAGGCACTCCCCTTGTTGCCTCAGCCAGTATCGGAATCCTCGGCGTTGACATATCGAGTGACGTGCAGTTTCGTGGTCACTTGGAAGAGAAGGCAAAATTAGCCTCTAAAAAGCTTGGCGTGCTCAGTAGAGCGGGGCAGTATTTCATGCCGGCACACCGCCTGCAACTTTACAAGGCGCAGGTTCGGCCTCACATGGAATACTGTTCCCATCTCTGGGCAGGGGCTCCCCAGTGCCAGCTCCTTCCACTTGACCGCATTCAGCGCAGAGCGGATCGAATCGTCGACGACCGAGTTCTTCCGTTCCGGCTTGACTCACTAGCACTGCGTAGAGATGTTGCATCTCTTTGCGTATTTTATCGCATGTACCACGGGGAGTGCTCTGAGGAATTGTTCGGACTAATTCCAGCCACTCAATTTGACCATCGCACATCGCGACAAAACTCGCGATACCATCCATACCATCTGGATGATTGGCGGTCCACCACTGTGCGATTTAGAAGATGTTTTCTTCCTCGCACAACTTCCTTGTGGAACCGATTACCACGAGCGATTTTCCGGACCGATACGACTTAGGGACCTTCAAGAAAAGAGCCTACCCTTTTTAAAAGGCCGGCAACGCATCTGCAATTCCCTGGTGTTGCAGTTGTTCATGGGCGGCGGTAGTCACTTAACATCAGGTGAACCGCAGGCTCGTTTGCCCCCTCTCCTATAAAAAAAAAACTGAACTGATCTGAATAGGTACATAACTGAATACATCAGAATAATAAACATACCTACACAATGGATAAAAAAGCATGACTCTAACCTTGTTAACATTTTATTTAAGTATTTTTTTCATTAGCGGGGAATCGAACCAGTTATTTGGTTTATTTAACCTGAATTCAATTAAAGTGGCTACGTGGAGACAAGCACAGTGGCAAAATAGTAGGTTAAGTAGATAAGTTAGGTATTTAGACAAGTGTTGTAAATTATTAGGTATTGTGGTACCATCGCTAGTTGCGGGCCGCGCGAATTCGGCGTTCGCGCGTACATTGACCCCTAGTCAGCTGATTGTAATTCAGTAATTCCATTGCTGGTTTTATGTTTCAGTATTTTCATGATTTTTTTTAGTGAAATATCGTTTCAATTAACTGTAGTAACATGATGGAGCGTGAATAAAGTTAATAAAACTTTGTGAAAAGATGATTATTTTTCCTCGGATCGAATTTTTTGTGACCCATCATCATAGGTATCCTTAGTACTATATCTGTCTTCGTTTTCGGGAGCGTTTCAAAATACCCTGTATATGTATTAAGGATAATTGTTATATATGGATTATTATGTATTTGTTTGCTTTCATATACATTTGTGTAATTTATAAGCCTTACTTTAATAAGTGTTATATCTATATAAATTTATTATATTTAGTTATTTAAGTCACCTGCTACTATTTTCTCACCACGCCATTGGTTGACTGGCAGAGAATGTTAACTGGCATTAAATCCGCCCTTTGTAACCTTTTTATTGGTTAGAACAATAAAGTTTTTAAATAAAACTTTTGCAAAGTTATTTATATTTATTTTTATCTTAATCTTTAAAAAAGTTTTGTGCGAATTACAGTTTATATTTTTTTATCTCAATTATGAACTCGTAGAAATCTCCCTTTTGTCTCTATTCTCGTTGTAACGTAATAATCCCTTGTCCTTTATGCTACATGTCAAGGTTCAGACGTGCCTTCGTTGATTAATTTTTAGAATCTCGTCACTGGTCGTGAGTATCGCAACCTCCAATCTGCTCTCTTACTTTGGCGCGTGTTTCGAATATTTAAATATATAGGGAAGTGAATGTTTGTATTTAACGTATAAATTGCTTTGAAAGAAAGAGAAATTAGATTTTTCTTTTTATAATCCTGTGAAATTCTACTTAAGAACATGAATTTCTTCCATATCAGAAAGTAACAAACATTTTATTTTGGCACAAACAATTGATGTACACAAAATATTAACTTTTTTACATAAAATACGACTTTGTACATCGTAAATTATGTCAAAAGAGGTCACTCAGCATGAGTTGCGGTAAACTATAACACTGATTTTAAGTAATGACCAAAGCCTTGGGGAATATAGTCCTAAGACCATTAAAATAAAGGTATATTATGACGAGATTAAAAAAAAAAGATATTATAGGTAAAAACACTCACATAGGTTTGGAAGGTGGATAGGTAATCACAGTAATATTGTCCTACAGACTGAATTTCGGTCACGGCGGCCCGTCTCAAGGGAGGCCATCTGCACAGGACAGGATTATAGCGCACGAGTGTATACGCAAGCACAGATGCACTCTCTATTCCCTTACTCTCATAGTCTAATGGGACGTTAATCCGATACGACCGGAGAGATATCAAGCACAGGACTAATAACTTTTCGTGCTTTTCGAGGCACTGTAGTGAAACACCGCCAACTTCCTGACTCCGGGCTTCTACTGAGTATTTCTTGACAGAAAAACCCAATAATTGTTTATTTTTTGTCCCGAGCCGGGATTCGAACGCAGGGCCACATGGTCAGCAATCACGCAGATCACATAACCAGACCTATCTCACCTTTGCCACTACTCCTTGAGATATTTTTAGCCGACTTCAAAAACGGAGGAGGATCTCAATTGAGAGTATGTTCCGTTTTGTATATACGAGGGTGGATTGAAAAGTACTCAGCCTAACCAAGAAAATAAACACATACTAAATCAGTAATATTTTTATTTTCTACATAATCACCATCAAGTTCAATACACTTTGCCACCTCCCTTCCAAGCATTTAGACCGTTGAAAAAATGATTCTTCCTTAGAGTCAAAATATGCGTCTACAGCTGCTTTGACCTCGTCGTTTGTCGAAAATCTTTGACCTCCCAAGTGCTTTTTAGGTTAGGAACAGAAAGAAGTCTGATGGTGCCAGATCAGGTGAATACGGCGGATGCGGTAACAGTTCAAAGCCACAGTTGTGAATTTCAGCCATTGACTGTACTGACGTATGAACACGGGCGTTATCTTGATGAAACAGGACTTTTCTTCTGAGCATTCCTCGACGTTTTCTTTTATTTCCTCTCGTAAATGACGTAGTAAGGTGCAGTAGTAATCAGAGTTTATAGTCTGACCCTTTCAAGATAATCAATCATAATCACACCTTTCGAGTCCCAGAATACTGAAGCCATCACCTTATTTGCCGACAAAATCGACTTAGCCTTTTTAGGGGTGGTGAACCATGTCTTCTCCACTGTTTTGATTGTTGTTTTGTTTCCGGTGTACAGTAATGAACCCATGTTTCGTCCATAGTAACAAAACGATTCAAAAATCATCTGCATCGGCTTCAAATAACTCAAACAGTCGCGTGAAATAGTCAATCGCGTCCTTTTGTTCAACTGAAAGCAGTCGCGGAACCCACCTCGCAGACACCTTGTGAAACCCAACTCGTTGACAATGATGTTTTGAGTTCGTTCATAAGAGATGCCTATAATCTCGGCTATCTCTAATTTTTAATCTGCGGTCTCCCATTATTAAATCAAGTACTTTTTAATATTTTCGTCAGTAGTTGACGTCGAAGGCCTTCAGAGCGGGGTTCATCTTTCACACTCTCTACCACGCTTAAATTCTGCTATCCATTTTTGACGGATGAATATGACAGAGCACAATCGCCTAATGTACTGACCATGTCATCATGGATGGCTTTTGATGATAGCCCTTCTTATGGAGGTACTTAATGACGGCACGCTGCTCGATTTGCTCCATTCGCGGAAATTATGTCCGATTACTTTGTTAATAAATTTATAAAATCACAACTAATTATCGCACACGTTTCGAACTTCACACAATGAACTAGTCTGAACTGAACTAAATAATGTGGGTAGATTTGATTTTTAGAATTGAATGGATCTGTGTTAGGCCGAGTACTTTTCAATCCACCTCGTATGTTATATTTATTGCTGTTTCTTACCAGAACAGAAGTATTTTCCGAAACAGTGGCAAGGTAATTTAAACATATGAGTAACTTTAGTATTATTTATAATCTACTATTTTGAATAAAAAAGTTTCTGTTTTTATTTCTATTTCTATCTATAAGATCTAAGGAGCCTTGAATAAAAAAAAAAGTATATTTTACAAAATTTTGGGTTCTCTTAAGACTAGAATCCATGAGAAATAGCCCAACAAGTCTGAAGCAGGCCGTTGAAAGATATAAAATTAAAAGAAATCGCTTTGCCTAAGCGGTATCCCGTGCATGAAAATTATAGATTGCAAGATCACATTAAAATGCAAAATATATTACAAAATGTACATATAACGTTTAGGAAAAGAGGGCGGTGGAAATGAGACTGTTCTGTTTTCATTCCATTCTATTAGAGCCTATAAAAGCCTAAATCTAAGTGCAACAGTCACTTAGATTGTCTCATAGGGGGATATATGCCATAGTTGCCACGCTTGGCAGGCGGGTTGGAAACCGCAGTTTTTATTTTTTTAAGTTGTTACCAGGAAGATGCATTTGCTCATCTCCTGTTTCAGTTTCCTCTGTCGCTTCATACGGCAACCACGGGAGAATATGGGGAAGTGGATAAGCAGGAGATTGGCAGCTGCATCTTCCAGATGACAACACAAAATTATAAATACTGCAGTTAACAATCCGCCTGCCCAATGTGGCAAGAACGGCCAAAATTCCCCTCCCCCTCTATGAGGCAATCTATGGAGGTTTATGTTCAGTAGTGGACATTTGATAGGCTTTTATGATAATGATGATGATTATAACTTCGGTCAAGTAATTCAGAAGTTACACGATTACTAACCGATGTACTAACGATTATATAGGGTGCTGCGTATTCCTCGTAATATATCACAGGTAAAAAGGTATCATTACAGCCGTTCACAATTCCACTGCTGAATATAGGCCTCCCCAAAGAATGCCACAAAGCACGGTCCTGAGCCACCTGCATCCATTGACTTCCTGCATGACGCATATACCCCCCATGACGAAAGTTACAAAAAAAAAGTAAATTTACGTGATAATAAATTAGATTTAATGTATATTTCAAAACTATAAATATTGTAGCAATAGTGCTTACCGATTCCGTAATATAAGTGATATAACAACGAGTGGTAAAATTAAACATTTTGTACAACCAACTTCAATATAAAGTAAATATATTCAATATAAAAAATAAAAGCACCAGCTTTCAAATAAAAAAAGAATCATCAAAGTTGGTTCACCTATAAAAAGTTATGAGGTAACCATACATAAAAATTCAGTCGAATTGAGTACCTCCTCCTTTTTGAAGTCGGTTAAAAATAATACACTTTTTCTATGCAAGCATGAACGTATCTTAATATGAGTTCAGTTCCTAATTTGAGGTATATCTCTCATTTTAGGCAACTTTACTTTTGAGCTCATTTAAATGAAAAATACAATTAATTAATATACTTTTATTGACTTTAATTATACGTTAGAGTAACAAGCAGCGTTTATTTATATTAAGAATAAATAACTCAGCCGTTTTTCTGAAACCATTAACAGAGTTTGCATTAGTTGCCGATTTTTCGTAAGCTTTTCCAAGCATCATACATTTGTATTTACTTTTGCGTGTACACAGATGCATGCTGTTTGGAAAATTTTATGTTCATTTCAAAACATATCCGGGATTATCGTGTAACCAGGTTTCAATTATAGACCCCACTAGAGCACCATCCATTAAATATAGTGCTATATTTTTTCGACGAAAAATCATAATTCGAGGCTCATAGATTCCGCAAGTTCAGACTACCGTTATTACAGTCTCATCAAAGTTGAATAGTCTGTGTGGAGAAAAGTTTATTTTTACCATTGCTGGTTCAATATAGATTTTTATGGCGTCTGGGTTAAATCATCTAATCCTTGCAGCGGAAACACCTTGTGGTATCCTATCTGTATATGAAGCCTTGTTACCATTTCTTACCAGCCTTAGAAGCCCTTTACAAATTTAACGGGCGCTAAACTAACTGAAATGTTGTGATTTTTAAAAATGTTCCTAACATAACGTTCCAAAGTACCTTCTGGAACGCCATATCTTTACGCTTTTTAAAAATGGCATGATCCCAAATTTTCCTTTTAATTGGCGGCATATGCAATAAATACGAAGTTAACATGTAAACTATTGTTTGTAACTAAAGCTCAAAATGGGGTACCTAATATAAGATATCCCATTTTAGGAGCCAACTCATATAACCAACTCACTATAAAGTATAAACCCAACATAATGAAATGTCATGTTTCTTTTATGTAATAAGCATAATAAAATAAATTGTAATTTTAAAATTCACTCTTTAACAAATATCACAAATCTATATTTAATCTAAGTGTACTTATTTTTAATGATTTAACATACCTTGCAACTGAGAACGAAAAAAATTCGTATCCATTCTCGACAAAAGTAGAGGTGGTAGCGTATTTTCTCGCCTGTTTGCCGACCGAATGACTGAGCCAACGATACTACTATAGCTCACTACAAGTAAACGAACTTTCAAATACTGAACTATCTCATTTTGGGAACCTATCTCTTATTAGGCATCTTTACCCTATTATATAAAGATATGGGTTATTTAGGGTTATGCTAGATTAGGCTGAAGTGACAGTGGGCTTGATTGGCAAACTTTATACCTCCTGGAGAAATATTAAGTGGCAGCACGAATGGGTCGGCTCGACCGGGGAAGGACCACGCTCTCACAGAATACCAACGTAAAATAGCAGCTTGACGCTGCTGTTTCGTATGGTGAGAACCGGAGCCCCTTTTTACTAGAAACGAGGCTGGAATGCCTCTTAGTCCTCACGGGTGACAACGCATCTGCATTTTGATTCGTAATTGAGGATAGATGTTGATGTCTATGGGCCACAACAACCACTTACCATCAGGTGGACTGTGTACTCGTTTGTCACCCTTATACTATAAAAAAAGCCACATACCGGCAAGGAAATTACGGGGTGACCCCTTAATAGATGGAAATATGTCTTGATGAAGCATACGGTAATCAATGACTACAGGTGGCTCAGATCAGAGTTGTAATTTATGCCAATAAATACAGCTTAATCTACTTTATCAGGTCTAATTTTTCTTCCCCTATCTGCAGACTTCAGACAAAAACAATATATCATCGCATTTAACCATAATGTTGCCAGTCTGAAGTCACTAGACTTGAAAATTACGTTCCTGACAGCGACTGTGAATTCTTATCTTTTTTCTTATTAACCCCCGACGAAAAAGAGGGGTGTTATATGTTTAACTTGTGTATCTGTGTATCAGTGTGTCTGTCGTGGCATCGTAACTCACAAACGGATGAACCGATTTAGATTTAGTTTTTGTTTTTGTTTGAAAAAGTTCAGTTCTTAGCTATGATTCAAGAAAATCTTTTCAGCCGTTTGAAGATCATCAGCTCTTTTTGTTTCGGGGGGTTATTAAAATTTATTATTTAAGTTATTTTAAAAACGTCTTACGTTAATTTGCAGTGGCGAAAAATTACGTCCATGTATCATCTTTGGTAAATAAAGTATAAAATTTTATAATAAACACTTACATGACAGACATGGTACGCATGTAAAAGTTAATATGTTATTCTGCCACCATTATTTAATATTTTATTATAACTAATTGGTCATCTCCATAACAAAAACGTTTAGATATTAGGTGAATTTATTTTTAATATTTTTCATCCATTAATTCTATATAGCCCATCTAAGTCCACAGTTGAACATAGGCCTCCCCATAGGTTGACTCATAAGGGGATATTTCGCCTATACATCATTTATTATGTTGTATGAGGAAATATTAACCACTGTTACCATGCTTGGCAGGCGGGTGGCAATCGTAGTTTTTTTATTTTCTAGTAGTTATTTGGAAGACACTGCTGCTCATCTCCTGGTTTGTTTCCCTCTGTCGCCTCTTATAACACCCACAGGACGTTATGTCAATTTTTTTCTTTATTTTAATATAAAAGTAATATTTAATAACTTAAAAGTAAATAAAACACGCGTGAGTGTCGTGGAACACTCGGTTGGAACGAAGTTCCCTTCGTAGTTATTTTTTTTTAAATAGAAATAAATGCATTACTAGCGTCTATTAAAATAAAGCGTCATTTAAAGTTAAATTATATTTCTTTCATGGCAAGATAAGAAAAAGTGCGAGCGAGATGGATATTATTCCTCTCGCTTCCTTATAGCCGCCAAGGCCGTCTACACTACGTCAGAAGGGGTCGTGACGGAAAAATCTTACATTTTTTCTCGCCTAGCCCCCATCCGCCAAATTCGTACCGTCCGATAAGGAACTTCGTTCCAATATATAAAGTAACAGCTGCCATATAAGCTGTTACACCCCGGGCACCGGCCTCCTGTTATTTTTGAGTGGGTTGTAAATTGTTGCGATATTCAGTGTTTGTTGGAAGACTTTATACATCTCCTCGAAATATTTTTACTTTCCCAGACATATCCCGCGATGTTTTCTTCACCACCGAGCATATAGTTGATTAGAACTTAAAATTGCAATTAACAATTTTATTTGCACCGGCGGGGATTGAGCTCGGGTCGCGCACGTACTTTGAAGTTGTGCTTAGCTCCTGAGCATATTAATTAATTAATTAAGTACATTTTTGGCTAATTATATAGTCAAATAAATGCGTCTGCCGAGCAACCATTTTAAACCCATTTTAAAAATAGGTTGCCTTTGTGAATTTGCAATGAAGATGATTTCTACACACACCACTGTAAATGACTGGGTTTACAAAAAGAAGTCAAATTTCATATAAATTAAAACTAGCTTGCGTCTATAGTCTTCTTTGTTTGTAGTTAGCTACAGACCTCTATGGACAGCAGAACCTACGTGCTTATCATAACAAATTATTTTATTCAGCTCCATAAGATTATAGTTTCACTGTGTATGAATATAGGTTCTCGAGTGGCAGCCTCGTACCGGCAGGCGAAGTGTAGGGCGACCCCCACTAGATGGAGTGACGACCTGGTAAGACATGCAGGAAGTCGATGGATGCAGGTGGCTCAGGACTGTGATTTGTGCCATTCCTTCGGGGAGGCCTATGTTAAGCAGCGGACTTGTGAAGGGCTGTAATGATGATGGTGATGATGATGATATACTATAATATGTTTCAATATATACTTTGTTCATTTTCTTTAAAAATACGTTATAGATTCAGACTATTAGATTATTCTGGTGAAATACACCACACACTGCACCCACATGCACACACACACACACACACACACACACACACACACACACACACACACACACACACACACACACACACACACACACACACACGCACGCACGCACGCACACACACACACACACACACACACACACACACACACACACACACCAAATTTTGTTACCTCAAAATTCATTGTCTGTATTGTTTTTGTTTTATACTTTTATAATTTAATAACTAACTTTCTATTATTCTTCACCTCAACTTAATGTTAAATACCTATTGTTTGGAAGAGCGGTGCTTCCTAGTACAAACAAATCCTTTGCTTAAAAGGAAGCTCCAACCACAGTTTGATGTAATAGATTAAGTTATGGAATAAAGAATTTGATTTTGAACTATGGGTAGCTTAAGTGCTGACTCACTACATGCTCGTAGAGTAAGTAATCATTATCATCATCATCATTACATCCAATCACAAGTTCACTGCTGAGCATAGGCCTCTTCCAAGGAATGCCGCAAAGCACGGCCTGAGACGTGGTCCTTCACTGCTGGTCGAATAATGTAGCTCAAGGTCGCTTAGCGAGCTATGGAAAGGGCTATGCTCGAAGTTTCTCTGCACGATAGACTTTGCAATAAGGAACCAGAGTAACTGATATAGCGCAATGGATCAGTAAGCTGAGGTGGCGATGGGCCGGCCATATAGCTCAAAGAATCAACAACCGATGGGAAGAAAGGTTTTCGAGTGGCAGCTTCGTGCTGGTAAGCGAAGTCTGGGGCGGCTCCCCATTAAATGGAGTGATGACCTGGTTAGAAATGCAGGAAGTCGATATATGCAGTTGGCTTAGGTTGTGGCGTCCCTCGGGGGAGGCCTGTGTTCAGCAGTGGACTTGTGATTAGTTGTAATGTTGATTATGATATTTTAGCGTATTTATACGTTATTTTAGGAAAAGTATGCTAGCATTGCCAATCATCGTTATCATCATCATTACAGCCTTTAAAAAGTCGACTGCTGAACATAAGTCTCCCTCATAGATTACCTCATCGGGGGAATATATTGCCATAGCTGCCACGCTTGTCAGGCGGGTCGGCAACCGCAGTTTTTTACTTTGTAGTTGTTATTAAGAAGACGCTGTTTTCCATCTTCTGGTTTGTTTTCCTCTGTAGCCTCTTACGTCATCCACGTGACAGAATTGGATAGTGGATATTGTTTCACCGTCACATTACTGGAATTTACGTCAATTACTCCTACTAAGACAAATGTACCAAATGTGGTACCAAATGTGTGGTCAAATTTGGGTATCAAAACTTGTAAGAGGTGACAGAGGGTCGGGCAGCACTATCTTGTTAACAACTCAAAATAATGACTACGGTTGCCAACCCGCCTGCCTATCGTGGTAACTACGGCAAATATGGTGTATATTAGAACCCTATGTGGCAATCACAATAAATTAATATAAACAATAATTTTTTTACGTGGTAGAGCCATACTGCAGCTATATTACTGGTATAGTTGTAGCACGAATGGGTCGGCTCGACCGGGAGGACCACGCTCTCACAGTTTTGAATTATGATTACAAGTGGTCGCCTTATGGTCGAAATAGTACCGTAATCCATAGTTTTTTTAGATTTGTATTTCGCTTTGAACTGCTCATTAATAAAACATAGTAAGTATACTGGTAGTCTTTGGTACTTACTCTGAGATATTGGCAGTATGAACGTAAACAATTAATTAAATATTTAATTTAATTTAATGCATTTGTAAGATATATAAAATATAAATTTTAGCTTTCTGCTACTCCTTCTACCTAAAAACTGTAACTATGCCAAATTTCACACCCCTCCGTGCGCGCAATGTGCTTTACACAGTTTTCTTTTCACGTAATGAAGTCCGAAAAAGGAATTTGAAACACGTTTTATTTATACAAAGGTTCGACAACATAAAGTGAAATAAATTAAAACGGTCATCGACCGTAGACACATGCTCCAAGTATTTAATAGTTTAATTCAATAGCACAGTCTAGATTAAGGGAATTAATTACCAAGTTTCAGAACGACAAATAAATCGGGGCTAACGAGACGCCACCTGTCTGAACCTGTGAACCTTAAACGTTTGTACTTTTAATGGTTCCAGTCATTGCTAAAGTTTCATGATACATTGATATTCTTGAGTAAAAAAAATTACAGACGCTATAAAGTTAGTTACTGGTTTGAAAGATAAAGATTTATCTTACTATTTTTATTAAATTCCTTAGCACGCGCAGTTTCATTCTTTAGCATATTTTTTTTTATAAAATAAGATTGAGCACACAGTGCACCTGATGGTAAGTGGACGTCGTGGCCTATAGACATCTACATATATCCTCGATTAAGAATCAAAATGTAGATTATACGTAAAAAGAGCCACGCTGTAGCTGTAGCACAAACAGATTGGCTCGACCTGGTAAGGACCACGCTCACAGAATACCGGCGTAAAATAGCAGCGGCCAACGCTCCGTGTCTCTCTAGTTTCTGTGATGTTAGTGATATTAGCCTTTTGGCTCTTACAGCTTCATCGGACTTACAGCTTCATCGGACGGGATATTTCGGAGCTGTTTTATATATAGCGCATTAATTTCAGAACTTTGATAGCACGATTTAGGCTTCGGTATGTTTCGCTTGTGGCGCAAGGACAGCGCCGCCACAATTTTTATTCATTTGGGTGTCAGAGAAAAAATATTGAGACTCGACAACTAGCACTGAGACTAACGTGTACTGAATCAGTTTGGCTGATGCTTCCCTGCTCAATAACATTCTCAAAATAAGTTAAAATAAAAAGAAAAGGAGAACTTGCAAAATTTGGACTTAATAGATTGTTACTTTAGATTTTTATTGTAATTCTGCTAGGTAGATACTGATTTTCCAAAGATATTATAACTTTAATTATTTTAACTTAATCATGGGCAAACCATAGATATAACGTAAGTATACATATATACTAAATCTATGGGGCAAACCGAAGCATACCGCATAGATACCTTAATAGCCTGGCTTCTTGTATTTTGGCCACGCGAATAGCATTCATCACAAACGTACTGTGAAACTATTTTTTTTAAATTAATTATTTTAATAGGTAAGCTTCACAACTTTTCACCACTAGTTGTACATTTGTTGTTTGTTCAAGCACATTCACTACTGTTTTTAGGAATGATTAAGAAATATGACGGATTATAACTAATAAGGAGTAAATAATAACTTCAACTGTATACCGTGAAGTGGCGGTGTAAGAAAACCAGGAGATGGGCATTAGCGTCTCTCTAATAATGTCTGGAAAGTAAAAAAATCTACGATTGTCAACGCGCCCGCCCAACGTGGCAACTACGGCAAATATCCCCTTTATGAGGCAATCTATAAGGAGCCCTATGTTCAGCAGTGGGCTTTAAAACTGTAATGAATAACTTATGTGCTATTACATTAACAGATCTCTTAAAAATTAGTGCTGATTAGTACTTTTTCCATTAAGAATATTAAAAAAATCTTCATAAATTAGTCTGGCGTTTAATAAGATAACGAAGAAGAAATATTATCTCATCTGTATTTTGTAACTTTTGTTTTTAATCTAAACTAGCAAAGGAAACACTTATCGCAGGGCTTTTTGTAATCGTGTTCCATTTTCAATGTATTTAAAATTTTACGGACCCTTTTTGAATTGAATAGAAAATAAAAAAAACAATTTTTCTTAGTAGAGCTGTACTCTGGACGAAAAAATAACTTGTGTTTCACTGCATCACTGATGTTTGTTAACGCGCAGATTATATATTAATTATTGTCTTATGATATGATACAAATTATTGCATTAATTATTGTGTTAACAAATTTTGTTAAGTAAACTTGCCATAAAGCCGTGGTAGCTTAAAGGCTAAGCGCTCGCTATAAAATCTGCAGTACGCGAGCAACCCGGGTACCATCACCGCCGGCACTAATAAAATTGTTTATTGCAATTTTATTAATTTATCAAGTGCTCTGTTGTAAAGAAAAATATCGTAAGAAAATCTGCATGTTTGAGAAATAAAAAAAAAACGAAGACATTTTAAGTACGCCAACACGCATTTTGATATTTTCTTATCCTAAAATCCACTCGAAAATGTGAGGAGACCTGTGCCCACAAGTGTGACGTCTATAGGCTGTAACTTTATTTTACTTTAGACTAGCCTTGGACCCCCGGCACTTTTGACATGGAGCCCTCAGAGTACATAGACCCCATGCCTAGAAACCATTACAGAATCACTTCGGCGTCCGTCTATTTAAATATAAGGTGATTTTTTCTAAAATGATTTAATATTACCATTACCGTTACCGTTATAGCCTATTAAAGTCAACTGCTGAACATAGGCCACCCCAATGATTGCCTCATAGGGGGGATTTTTATTGGTTGGCAACCGCAGTTTTTTATTTTCAGGGGCGGTGTAAGAATATCCACTACCACATATCATCCCGTGGGTGTCGTAAGAGACGAGAGAGGGAAACAAATTAGAATTTATTATTATCATTTGAAATTTAGCACGTATAATAATGGGCTAAATGCACATGTAAAATATACAAAGCTGCATTTTGGTTGTGGTGCTTAATTACGTAGAGTAAATAATTAATAAATTACTTAATATTAATTTAATAATTAAAGAATTGTATTACGACATTACATATTAGTTAAGATACCACCAAAGGGATCGTTCTGATAGGGACTCGAACCCGGAATCTCATGGTCATCAGTTACGCTTAAGACCACTAGACCTAGACTATCTAGGCAGTTTAGATATAGGTGTCTTCCCTAAGTAAAATTCGTTTTTACGCAAATTGTAATATTTTTTCCTAACGCCGAGCGAAGCTCGTTTGCCAAGGTACTTAATATTATATTTCATCTTTAGTAGCTCCAAAATATGAAATAAAAAGTAAAAAGAGAATATACAATTTTACGAAAATAATTTCCAATTGACAAGAATGCCAACAATATGTCTTGTTAAAATGACATTTTATCGAAAGAATTCACATTAGGTACTTTCCAAAAGTATTTTATTTGAGGAAAGTAACGTAATATTTTACTCCACTTAAACATAATATGTGATCTAGAGATATTGATGGATAGCAAACTGACTTCCTATATAATTACTTAATACATTTTTTTACGTGGTAGAGCCACGCTGCAGCTATATTATGGTTGTAGCACGAATGGGTCGGCTCGACCGGGGTAGGACCACGCTCTCACAGAATACCAGCGTAAAATAGCAGCTTAATGCTGCTGTGTTTCGTATGGTGAGTGTAGAGAACCGTAGATGCTTTTTACTGGAAACGAGGCCTTCCATCTTAGTCATCAGGGGTGACAACGCATCTGCATTTTAATTCTTAATCAAGGATAAATGTGGATGTCTATTGGGCCGCAGCATCCACTTACCATCAGGTGAACTGTGTGCTCGTTTGTCACTTTAATAATATAAAAAATACATTTGGATAACATCACAAATCGAGCCTTTAGAATGAGTGAATTTATTTTAAGAATTATAAAGAACTTTAAGAATATGAACACGAAAATATGTCTTTAGAATTATCGAGACAGAAGCGTTTTAAAGTACTTACGGTTCGTACGCAGACCCTATACGCAGACGCTATACCCTTCTATAAAGTACATCGCAATAGAGTTGAGATAATACCAAAAAGAAAAGCGCTTATGGCGCACATAATTATAATATTTTTTCTTAACAGGCCCCCCAACTTCCTGACTCCGGGCAGCTACTGAAAAAAATAAAAAACCATTAACTGATTTTGTCGTAATCTTCTTTCTTCGGGAGATCACGATTCACGACACATCTTCTCGTTAGGTATACCTCGAAACCTGAAAACAAGATTTGTACAACCAGGGTGTGCTGCGAGTGATGACTTATGGATCTGAGACTTGGTCCTTTACTGCCGGTATGAGGAAGCTCAAGGTCGCTCAGCGAGCTATAGAGAGGGCTATGCTCGGGGTTTTATTGCGTGATAAAATATGAATATAATAGATATGAAGATATCCGCAGTAGAACCAGAGTAACCGACATAGCCAATTGATTAGTAAGCTGAAGTGGCAATGGGCCGGCCATAGCTTAAAGAAGCGACAACCGATGGGAAGGAAAGGTTGTCGAGTGGCAGCCTCGTATCGGTAGGCAAAGTGTAGGGTGTCCCCCCACTAGATGGAGTGTCGACCTGGTAAGACATGCAGGATGTCGATGGATGCAGGTAGCTCGGGACCGTGTATTATGGCATTCCTTTGGGAAAGCCTATGTTCAGCAGTGGACTTGTGAAGGGCTGTAATGAACATTATGAACTGTTTTTGGCCCGACCCGGGATTCGAGCCCGGGACTTCATGACTAGCAACAGCTCCTACGACCACTAGACCAACGAGGCAGTCAATCCTACCTAGTAAAATCTATTTGAAGCTGTAAGATTTTACTGGCTTCTCCTATAGATAGCTCTCTTACGATACTCACTGGACGAAATAGAGTGCATATATATTCACTAACGCCATCGGAACGTAACTAACGAATGGCGGCTGGCATAATTTTGAGAGAATCGTGTTCAGAAGTTGACTTCAAAATATGTTTAATGTCGATAATTATACGTTCTTTAATGTATAAAAAACAAGCCAACAAATCTAAAAGCCTAATTTTATAAAAGTTAATTTTGTTTTATTACTATCAATGATTATTATTACCAACAAGCTTTAATTACGAGTATAACTACAGATATGAAAGAAAAGGTCACTGTTATCACTGGTTTATAATAAACTTGAAGCGTGCCTTATTAAGGCTTGTTTATGTAATAAAATTGGAGTAGGGATAGGAGGCAATGTCAATATATTTTTAACCAACTTGAAAAAAAGGAGGTATTCAATTCGACTGTATTTTTTATGTGTGTTACCTTAGAACTTTTTTTCTAAGTGAATCGATTTTGATGATTTTTTTTTGATGAAAGCTGATGCTTCTCATATGATCCCAATTGATCAAGATCTGACCAGAAGTTTTTGAGCTATTCTTAATAATGCGTATTTAATCGACTTTGACTACATTGATGTTCTCATTTTATTTATATTGAAGTCGCTTGTACAAATTTTTTAATTTTACCTCTTTTTGTATTCACAAGTAAGATTAAACATGTAGAGGAGGTTTAAATAAAACTAGTTTTACGGATTTTATCGCGTATATTAACCATGGGTGCTGTAAAGTACTCGAAACGTTAATATACGCGATAAAATCCGTAAAACTAGTTTTATTTAAATGTGTAGTGTTCGCGTAAATATAAGAAATTATTATGTAGAGGAGGTGTTAGAATATCTACTACCTCATATCGTCCTGGGAGTAACGTAAGAAGTGAAAGAAGGAAGCGAACCAGGGGATGGGCAGTAGCGTCTTCCTAACAACAACTAAAAAATAAAAAACCGGGGTGCCAACCCGCCTGCCAAGCGTGGCAACTATACTATATACTACCACTAAGGAATATTTCCCTTATGAGACAATATATGGGAGAAGCCAATGTTCTGAATTTGGCTTTGATAGGCTGTAATGAAAGTAAGAGTAACAAACGAGCACACAGTCCACCATATGGTAAGTGGTCGCCCATAGACAACTACGTCCGTCATAGATTAAGATTCAAAACGTGGATGCGATATCAATTATCATCGACGGGTACTAAAATGGATTGCCTTTGTTACCAATGAATCGGTCGGTCCTCTATATTCACCATATGAAAATCAGCAGTAATATTTTTTTTATAGGATAAGGGTGACAAACGAGCACACAGTCCACCTGATGGTAAGTGGTTGCTGTGGCCCATAGACATCTACATCTATCCTCCTTTGCGAATCAAAATGCAGATGCGTTGTCACCCGTGACGACTAAGACGGAATGCCTCTTTTCCAGTAAAAAGGGTCTCCGGTTCTCTACACTCACCATACGAAACACAGCAGTATTAAGCTGTTATTTTACGCTGGTATTCTGTGAGAGCGTGGTCCTTCCCCGGTCGAGCCGACCCATTCGTGCTACAATTATACTATTAAATATAGCTGCAGCATGGCTCTACCACGTATAAATATGCTGCTATTCTTCGATGATGTTCTTGGGAGCGAGGATTTTACCTAGTCGAAACGATCCATTCACGCTGCAGCCATAATACAGCTTTAATATGTCTATACCATTAAAGTATCTTACCACAGAATCATTTCCACCTAGTAATAATAAAATGCAGATATTATTTCTTATATTTACGCTAATACGCACGGAATAAAACTAATTTCTTTATATAATAATTTAAATTTAAAAAATTTGTACAACTGACTTCAATATAAATTATTAAGGATAACTCAAAAACTATAAGTCAGACCTTGATCAAATTTATATGAAACCGCATGAGAAGCACCAGCTTTCAAATAAAAGAAGAATCATCGAAATCGGTTCACCCAGAAAAAAGTTATGTGGTAACACACATAAAAAAAAGAAGAACATACAGTCGAATTGAGTACCTCCTACTATTTGAAGTCGGTAGAAAATCAATTGCTGTCCGGTAGTCTCGCTAAAACTTGAAATTGACTCGACGATTCTGATGAATTTTTTTGTGCGTATTTGAGTGGGTCTCTGGTTGGTTTAGGTTCAAAATTGGACTCGGTAGTTGGAGGTGTTGTCGAGATTCAGAAATCAACCGTGCGAAGCTAGGGCAGATCACTAATATTTATATAAAATATATATTAATAATTAAAAGTTGGAGGTAGCCTTCGTTAACTATGTCATCAGGACGTCAAACAACTCAGTCCCCCCGTGACCACGGGTACTGTAAATTGCCCGAAAAGTCGAGAATTAAAACAAAATTATACGCGATAAAATCCGTAAAATTAGTTTTATTCCAAATAACAGGCGGTCTTAATGACAAAAACTTTCTCCGCCAGTTACCCATATAAACGTCGTAGAGCCATGCTGCAGCTATATTAATTGTATAGTTGTAGCACGAATGGGTCGGCTCGACCGGGGATGGACCACGTTCTCACAGAATACCAGCTTAAAACTGCTGTGTGGCGTATGGTGAGTGTAGAGAACCGGAGACCCTTTTTACTGGAAACGAGGCATTCCATCTTAGATCTCACCGCTGACAACGCATCTGCATTATGATTTGCAAACGAAGATAGATGTAGATGGCTGTGGACCACAGCAACCACTTTTTTTTATAGGATAGGGTGACAAACGAGCACACAGTCCACCTGATGGTAAGTGGTTGCTGTGACCTATAGACATCTACATCGATCTTCAATAAAGAATCAAAATACAGATGCGTTGTCACCCGTGAGGACTAAGATAGAATGCAAGAGGCATTCTATCTTAGTTCCAGTAAAAAGGGTCTCCGGTTCTCTACACTCACCATACGAAACACAGCAGTGTTAAGCTGCTATTTTACGCTGGTATTCTGTGAGAGCGTGGTCCTTCCCCGGTTGAGCTGACCCATTCGTACTACAACTATACTACTAATATAGCTGCAGCATGGCTCTACCACGTAAAGAACTTACCATCAGGTGGACTGTGTGCTCGCTTTTATCCTTTTATCCTATAAAAAAAAAACCTTAGGATATATCGTTCGGAATCCTGTGAATAGTTTTGTAGTCCACATAAAACTATTCTAAGCATAGAGCTATACAAGAGCTTCGCGCACGTCGCTTGTAAAAGCTGTTCAAAGATAGAACGGCCGATAAAATGACGCTTATAATGTAACGCTCACGCAGTCTGATAACGTGATAAAAAACAACTGGATATTTTGTTTTGTTTGCTAAACGTGAGCTGCGATAGTCCAGGCACATGGAGATTTTTGTACAATTCAAGCAATTGAAAAAAAAATTATTACCGTGTAATTTTTTAATTTCATGAATTCTAATTTCAAAATCTTCTAGTATAAGAAAAAATTAACTCCATTAATACACAAAATTGGTCTGTCCTGTCTAAAATAACTATTATAACTCCGTTGTCCTCGCAAACTATTTAAACACCATATAAAAATACAGTGCTCTTTCTGAGGAACTTCCTATCTCCGGGCAGTTGACTGAAAAACTCATATTTTTTGGCCCGACTCGTTATTCGAAACCGGGACCTCATGCTTAGCAGTAGCGTTTACGACCACTAGATCAAAGCGTTGAGTGAAGCGTTTAGTTTAAGTTCTTTTTTGGTAACCTTGAAAACAATGACATTTTAACAAAATACATTCAAGTGAATAATATCTCTAAAGAAAATGTTGACGAGATTACCACCATCACTAAGCAATGAAATTTTGAATTGCAATTTAAAGTGCCTATTTTCCACGTACTCTGTGGTGAATAAAAACATCGTGCGAAACCTTCATGTGTAAGAAATTTAATACATTTTGCTAACAAGAAAAAATTTGGCCAGGGACGGGAAGTAGAGTCAAAAATGCGAGACATTTCATAAATCTCTGGCGTCCTCGCTTGGTATTTAATAAATCATGCAAACGACGTAATATATTTTTAATTATCGTAGTAAAGCTACGCTGCAGATGTTTATGTCTATAGCACCGCATGGGTCGGCTCGATTGGGAGAGGGCCACGCAGTAACAGTATACCACTGTTAAATACGATAGAGAGACGATATAGAGACGAAACGGGCCACACAGCGGCTGTGGTACGCCACGCCAAATGCTGAGTGAGTGCGACCCCTTTCCGTCACGTTCGGCAACGTCTATACTTTATTAATATTAATAATAACCTTAAAAATAAGAAAATAAGAAAATAAGAAAGCTTATGTGGCAAAATAAATATTTTCTTTCTTTCTTTCTTTTTAAATAGCAGCATAATGCGGCTGTGTTTCGTAAGGTGAGTGACGAGTACCGGACTTGTTTTACCGGTAACGAGGTATTCTTCGGCAGGATTGTTGCCTCTTTGTTACACGTTTGCATTTTTATTTTTACTGCGGGAACATGGGCTACACACACGTACACATATTTACTAACTTAGGTTAACGACTGCATCGTTGGTCTAGTGGTTGTAGCAGTGCGACTGCTAATCATGAGGTCCCGGGTTCGAATCCCGGGTCGGGCTAAAAAAATCAGTTATTGAGCTTTTTCATCAAGAAATTTTCAGTAGCTGCCCGGAGTCAGAAGTTGTTGGTGTCTCACCCCCGTCCCTCGGAAAGCACGTAAAGCACGTTACCGTCCCATCGGACTATGAGAGTGAGGGAATAGAGAGTGCACATGTGCTTGCATACACACTTGGACTACACACTATAATTCTGTCCTGCGCCGATAGCTAGTCTCCGTTGAGGCTGGCCGCTGTGGCCGAAATTCGGTCTGGAGGACATTAACTTAGGTTAACTGTAAGCACGTTTTTCATCATTAACATTACGTTACTATTACAGCCTATCAAAAGCTCACTGCTAAACATAGACCTCTCCCATAGATTGTAGGTATTTGCCATAATTGCCACGCTAGGCAAGCGGGTTGGCAACCGCAGTTTTGTATTTTTATTTAGCTGTTATCAGGAAGATGCTGCTGCCCATCTTCGAGTTAAATTTCCGTCTGTCGCTTCTTACGACACCCACGGGATGATATGGGGTAGTGGATATTCTTATACCTTACATTCTTACTTGAATAAAAAAATATAATTTACTTATATTATGTTTTAACTAAATAAAAAGAACATTTTGTTACGCTAAATTATGTATTTCGTGGTCCTAGTAAACGAATCATTTTTGAAACCCCATTTACTTCGTAAGAGATTAGAAGCGTGAAAGATAAATGGTTGTGATTTATTTGGGACGTTACGTCGAAAACACAAGCGACACAATAATGTAAGGTTAAAAGTGTTGTCAATGGGATTTTTATACAAGGTGCGAATCGCGTCCATTCACTGTATTTGCTTAAGTGACCTAACGACGAATATACATTCATGATGAATTGTCATTACTCATTATGCGTAAAAATAAGAATGTATATATTGATATATATGTACTACGCACTAGATTTCGCATTCCGAACATTCACTATGTTCAACTGAACTGTACTGCAATCCGTACACCCTACTTTAGTGTCATTTACTGTGGCTTCAATATTCATGCAGTGTGGAGCGGCGACAATAATACGAGATTTCAAATTAAAGTTTAAACCTTACGTAAATAACAATTCAGTAGTCAAGTAAGTAACATTTTTTGTTGTTCAAGTGAATAAATAGGTAATAATATCGTAATATTTTACTATCTACCGCGCATGCGCGAAGACATAGAGTAGCGCACATTTTTTGTTTGGAATAGCTTCTCTAGTACGTAGTACATATAACTCAATGAATGTATATTTATATAAAATTTACATCCCACAGCATAGCACTGGTTTCTTTGATTCTTCATTTACAGTTCAGGCAATAGCAGTTAGTTGTTTATGACAGATCCCATAGTAGTCTCCTACTCGTATGACACCCATGCCATGGCACGAAATAGGATAATGGATTCTATTGCACTGTCAGCATACAGCAAACTATTATTTTATTATGTCATAGTACTAATATAAAGTAAAACTATTATTTTAGTATGCCAAACTATTATTTATAATTAAACTAGCGACACGCTACTACTTCGCACGGGTGCAATTTAGAGAAAACAAGTGGTAAAATTAAAATTTTGTGCAACCGACTTCGATATAAATAAAATGAGAACATCATCAATGTAGGCGAAGTCAACTAATGGTCAGACCTTGATCAAATTTATATGGGACCACATGAGCACCAGCTTTCAAATAAAAAAAGAATCATCAACATCGGTTCTCCTAGAAGAAAGTTCTGAGGTAACACACATTAAATTTTTTCGTGGTAGAGCCATGCTGCAGCTATATTACTGGTATGGTTGTAGTACGAATGGTTCGGCTCGACCGGGGAAGGACCACGTTCTCACAGAATACCAGCGTAAAATAGCAGCTTAACGCTGCTGTGTTTCCTACATTGATGATGTTCTCATTTTATTTATATTGAAGTCGGTTGTACAAAATTTTTAATTTTATAACTTGTTTTGAAGTCAGTTGAAAAGAAGTGCGCTTAGCAAGAGGAATATGAATAATATATTTTTTTACCGTTACTGCCATTTATCAGCTGCGGCTGCGAGTTACTCGTATTTTTTGAGTTTAATTTTTAATCTTTGATATCTTCTAAAGTATTCATTAGAATGATATAGTGTAAAGGACAATTATAATCTAAATTTAATACCCAAGTTACAACATATTTATCTGAATAAAGATTGATACTGAATGAGAGCAAAAAGCGTGGTAAATAACGTAATTTTTTTAAATTAAAATTTAAAAGAAATGTTACTGTGAGTTAACTTTAGGAGATAAAGATATGCCTCAGCGAAGTTTTCTGTAGGATTTTTGAAGAACTACAATTTTCTAGTACATAATGTTGATGTAATTCTTAAGGTTAAGCCTACGTAAGCCTTGAAAATTGATTTTTTGGCGACTTGGTTACAAAATATTAATTTTTTCTACTTACACAAAAGCTTAATTAGGTTATATATTTTGTATTTAAACCTTACGTGAATAAATATCTAACTGACTGTGTTAACTGCATCAAAATCCGTTGCGTGGTTTAGGAGGAGTGAGCGGATAAACAGAAAGACAGACAGGGAAAGCGGCTTTGTTTTATACCATGTATAAAACGAAGTCGCTTTTTTTTTTTTTTTATAGGATCGGGTGACAAACGAGCACACAGTCCACCTGATGGTAAGTGGTTGCTGTGACCCATAGACATCTACATCTATCTTCAATAAAGAATCAAAATGCAGATGCGTTGTCACCCGTGAGGACTAAGATGGAATGCCTCTTTTCCAGTAAAAAGGGTCTCCGGTTCTCTACACTCACCATACGAAACACAGCAGCGTTAAGCTGCTATTTTACGCTGGTATTCTGTGAGAGCGTGGTCCTTCCCCGGTCGAGCCGACCCATTCGTGCTACAACTATACCAGTAATACAGCTGCAGCATGGCTCTACCACGTTAAAACTTCCAATGCGATAAAAATGACGCTTGTCATTTTTATCGCATTGGAACGTCTCTGGCTGAACCGTTAATCGCTTGATAGATTGTCAACTTGTCTTTCCTCACTAACGCGTAGAATACACGAGTGAAAGAGTCGGCAAGGGACGCCCAATAAAAGTGTTTATCGACCAAATTGGTATAAAGTAAAGACGGGCTAAATTAAGAGTACTCTTAGACCCTAGACTTAACCTACGAGCATGTATGCGTAGATCAGGATAGTTTAAAATAGAAATCTGTCTCTGACTAACCCCTTTGAGTTTCTGTATGATTGTACAATTAACAATCCGAAATAGCTCAGGGCTAAATCCGCGCCGTAATTTTCACAGTATTCGAGCAACAAAGTACCAGAAACCGCCCGGTATTAATGAAATTGTTATTTTATCTGCCGATTTACCATGTGCTATCCGGTGAAGGAAAACATTCTGAGCAAATCCTCCCGAGGAGTAAAATATTTCGAAGACATAATACGAAGTCCGCCAACACGTATTGGAGCACAGTAGGTGCGTACGAGTCAGACCTATTGCACTATAACCCTCTCAAACCTGAGTGGAAGCCGACAGTGGAACGTATAAAGGTTACAGCCATTTTACTTTACTATCAAGCTAGCTGTTCCCCGCGACTTCTCCCGCGTGTAATTTAGGGTTTTAATTTTTTTTTGCGCGTAACCCTCATTCTTTTTCTAGAATAAACGTAGCCTAAGTTACTCCTTATGACATCAGCTATTAGCCAATAAATGTTCCGTCAAAATCGAGCCATTTCGGAGATTAGCCGGAACAAGCAGACAGACAGATAGACAGATAGACAGACAATTTTTTTTAAAGTTGTGTTTTTGTTATAAATACCTTGTATACTTTCATATGCATTAAGTAAAAAGCTGTTATTTTGACACTACAATTTTATTTATTTGTATAGATGTATAGATATAGATATATATTCTGGTTTATTCGAACTTCGTTACCTTTTTTTCTCATTATTAGTTTACTTTTGCTGCACTACCTCCCATATGTTTATCTCTGCTTAGCCTAATGGTTGACTGGGAGAGAATGCCTGAAGGCATTAATGTACTATTTCATTTTAATATGTACGATTTTTTCTTTTGTGCATTAAAATAAAAATAATAATATGCAGGACATAATATAACGGTGTCATAAATATGTGTATTCACTGAGAGTCTTTTTTATATCATTTAGTTTGAAGAACAAGCACACATACCACGCAAAGGCAAGCCTTTATGTGAAACATAACAATATTATGAAATGCTGTTGTCTTAGTAGGTATTCTATAAGAGCGTGGTTCTTTTCCGGTCGGGCCGGGCCTTTTAAATCGCAGCGCGACTGCCTTTTGGTGTAGTGGTTGTAACGCATCTCCTAATCATGTGGTCCTGGATTCGAAACCTGAATCAGACTAAAATTGGTTATTGGGTTTCTCTAACAAGAAATTCCCAGTAGCAGCCCGGAGTCAGGAAGTTTGCAGTTTCACCCTTGTGCCTCAGAAAGAAAAAGTCGTTGGCCTTGCGCCTCATCCTTTTCCGGTCTTGTCGTATTACCGACCGTCCGGACTATGAGAGTGAGGGAATAGAGAGTGTATCTGTACTTGCTCACATATTCATATACTATAATTTTGTCCTACACTCATGGCTAGTCTGCGTTGAGAATGGCCGTCCAAATCGAAATTTGGTCAGGAATACATTATTTAATATTACTGCAACGTTGCTTCACTACGCATAAAATTACTTTTCCTAATCTACCTGTTAACCGTGTAGTGGTGGTGTTAGAATATCCACTACCCCATATTCTCCCGTGGACGACATAGGAGGCGACAGAGGAAAGCTGAAAAATTGGCAACAGAATTTTCTGATAACAAACAAAAATTATAAAATCTGCGACAGCCGACCCGCCAACCAAGCGCGCAATTATGACATATATCCCCCTATGAGGCAGTCTATGGGAGGCCTATGTTCAGCAGTAGACTTTTATAGACTACTAGCTGTCCCTCGCGACTTCGCCCGCGTGGAATTTACTACGATTTCATAGGTTTTAATTTTTTTGGGCGGAACTCTAATTCTTTTTCTAAAATAAAACTTACTCCTTATAACATCAGCTATCTGTTAAGTGAAAGTCCCGTCAAAATCGGTCCAGCTGTTTCGGAGATTAGCCGGAACAAACAGACAGACGAACAGACAAAAATTTTAAACATTGTTTTTTGTTATGTTGTTAACATTACAAACAGACGCTTCAATTTTATTTATTTGTATAGTTAAGGATTAATACCAAGGTACGAATAATGTGGCCTAGTTTGTACCGGCGTTACTATTGCATATTTTAACATGAAAAAGTAGTTATTGTGACATAACTGTAATAGTTAGACATACGGTATCGCCGACTTTTTTTTGTAGATATTGATATCCTCTATAAAACTGTAGCACATCACTTTGCTCTATTGTCAATAGTTTCCGTAGCGTACGCGATATAAGGATTTTTTTTGGTATTTTTTTTACACCTTGGGTTACATTAACGAAGTTTTCATACGGATCCCTAACTTTTTGAAAATATTATATTGCCTATGTTCATCGGGGATAATGTAGGATTCTATTGATGAAAGAATTTTTCAAATCGGTCCAGTAGTTTCGGAGCCTATTCAATTCAAACAAACAAACGAATCTTTCCTCTTTATAATATTAGTGTAGATAATGTATGGATAAATGAATTTACCTGTATGTGATTAATTTTAAACGTGTTAGAGCCATGCTGCAGTTATATTAATTGTGTAGTTGTAGCACGAATGGGTCGGTTCGACCGGGGAAGTACCACGCCCTCACTTACCAGCGTAAAATGGCAGCTTAATGCTCCTGTGTTTCGTATTGTGAGTGTAGAGAACCGGAGACCTTTTTTACTGGAATAGGGACATTCCATCTTCGTCCTCACGACTGACAACGCATCTGCATTTTAATTTTTAATTGATGAGGATAAATATATGTACTTATTACAGCATTTTCTTACCACCAGATGGACTGTGTGCTAGTTTGTCACCGTATATTTATTCATTCATTCATTACAGTTATCAAGCTCCTTAGTGAACATAGCCTTCTACTATGGGCCACAGCATCTACTTACCATCAGGTGGACTGTGTGCTCGTTTGTCACCCTTACTCTATTTAAAAAATGTGATGTTAAGTTTTCGTGAATTAAGTATAGTGTAGACAGACACGTATGTATAAAATAACAAAAATTCAATTTATGTTTTTCTAGGTATTTTTATTTTCGCTCAAAAACATGCACTCTTTTTAACATTTTACTTACAGCTGATATTTTTATATATTGAAGTTATACTTCTTTTGGGACGTTTGGGAAAAATGATGAGTGAATTTTTACGATGCGCGCGCACACCGACAGCTAAAAACGACACCATGAAGTTGTTACGATGCGCGCGCACACTGACACCACAAATCGACCACTTCAGTGGGTAACTGTCTCTCAAATTTTCGTGGGAACTGATAACTATATTTAAGGTAGTTATTTTTGTTTTGTTACGCTTCCTACGTGCATACATAAGTACACACACGTTTTTTTTATTATAAAATAAATTACATAAAAACAAAACGCTAACCCTTCTAATTAATTATATAAAATTAAACGACTTATGTTATTAAAATTAAAGATTTACATAGTTACAATTCATATTTTTTATGGAAGAGGCAAACGAGCATAACCGTATGCTCGTGACCTGATGGCAAGTGATCACCGTCGATCAGGGTATTACAGGATTCGATGCCCTGACTTTTCTCTATTGTGTGTACCTACCATTGAAATGGCAAAGGTATATGTGCATAAATGGCCGATACTTCATCTATTATTTTTATTGTTGTGTTATGCCGTTGAACCGTGGTAGCTCAGATGGTTAGCACTCGCTGTAAATTTCACAGTACGCGAGCAACCCGGGTTCGATCCCCGCCGGCACCAATGAAATTGTTAATTGCAATTTTAAGTGCTGATTTATCACGTGCTCGGCGGTGAAGGACAACATCGTGAGAAAACCTGCATGTCTGAGAAATAAGAAAAAAAAATTTCGAAGACAAGTGAAGTTCGCCAACACGCATTGGGGCAGCGCGGCGGACATTTCCTTGCTATAAAACCCTCTCAGAAATGAGGGGAGGCCCATGCCCAGCAGTGGGACGTATATAGACTGTAATTTAAACTTTTAAATTTTTATGCCGTTGATATGTCTTCAAAATAAATAATAATAATTATTATTATAGTAAGGACCTAATATTTAATGTATGTCTCTTGTATGACTCCCTTTTTAAATTATAATAATTAAGCAGTGGAACGTGTATCAAGCGATCACGTCACTTCGTAATGGACATTAATTAGTCATATTTTATGGAAAGCATGACTGACGTATTTTGTATTTTCGTATGTTAAAAATTGCCATATCATCATGATGAAATGAATACGTAGCACTTTCCATTTTGTAGTGGCAGGCCTGGGTTTCAATTGTGTACGTTCCTGTTGGGAAATGGAAATGGTAAAGATAATATTAGGTGTATGTAAATTATACAATGTAAAAAAATCTCAATATATTTTTAATTATGATATTTTCATTAATGTTCTGTGTGCTACAATTTGCTGAATCTACTGTTGTAACTTAAATTGATATGTTACTTTTAATCCTTATTTTAACTATACGTTACGGTTAATGTTAGAGTGAAAAATTTAAGATTAGCCGGCTAAAATTTGGCTTAGCTTTGAGCGTAGTTTACGCTTATATGATATATTTTTGCTAAACCGTCGAAACTGAAGTTAAATCGCAACATATTGGCTAAAATTGTACAATCATATGAAAATGAAAGATAAATCAAAGAAGTTACATGTAATTATACTGTAATGTCTGGCAGACCAAATATGGCGGGCGGCCAGTTTCCACGCAGACTAGACCATCTGCGCAGGACAGAATTATTAGTGCACGAGTGCATGAGCAAAAACACAGGTGCATTCTCTATTCTGTCACTTTCATATGATGGGACGGAAATCTGACACGGCCAGAGAGAGATCAGGCACATGACCAATGACTCCAAAAACTGACAAAAACTCAATAACTAGTTTTTTGGCCTGATCCGGGATTCGAACCCAGGACCTCGCAGCCGCGTTACGACCACTAGACCAATGGAGCAGTCTAGTCATTTTTAATTTAAATTATTTTATTATTGCAAGCAATAAATATTTATTATTATAATTATAATATTAAAACTATACTAAAAAAAAAGTAATAACTTAATTATCATACAGTCCTACGCCTCGGGGTATCGTTCCAAGAACGCTAGCTGCGTCTCCTCGTTGAATTGGCTATACTTAGTCTTTGAGCGAGAAAAGAACCAGCTCTCTTATCACCGGGTAGAGTTTCTTTAGGAACTTCACCGCACGTGGACCCCGTGGACCGATAGTCTCTACAGCAAATGGCACAAATATGTAGTCATCTCTCAGAGACTCATATTTGCGCCACTTACTCAGTTCAGCTGGCTCTGATGCCGCCCCGGCTCTAAACGAGTTACCCCTGAGATGAGAGGCCTCCAAAGTGTCTACGCAAGTAGCATCCCACACTAGGGCTTTACCTCTCTCTCAAGGGACCAATATCATACCGTCGGGTCTCCTGCCGTCGTCTCTAAATATTTCACAAGGCTCTAAAACCGAGGGAGCATTTATGGAGACAAGAGCCCTTCGGATGACATCGTTCAAAGAACCGTGCCGTGAAAACCTACCAGCACTTTTCTTTTCTTACATGAAAGTCCGTGGAGACAAAACTCGTCGACGCTGCTACCACAGGGGCACTGATGGGGTTAACAAGTCGTCGCTCCTAGTCGGATTCCTTCGGCGATGCGCAAGCTTTCCCCATCAAGTAATATGCCGAGATTACTCGATGGTAAAGCGTGTAAGCAGTGACTTGATGCCTTAGTCGAAACAGCTAGAAGGCGTGCCTGATCTTGGTCACTATGGAAATTATGAAACAAATCTTTCTGCTCACTCTGTACCAACGGAATATCCCACTGTTATTGTTGGTTAACTTCCAGTGGAACATTCTAGCCGGGACAGAGCGTTCGCAATGTCTGCCCTGTCTCCGTAGCAAAGCACAGGTCTGCTTTATTATTTAAATTTATGTTACATAAGTCGCTGACACTATGCACGGAAGCAAGGAAAGCAGGCAATGCAAGGCTAGAAAGATTTCTCACACTAATACCACCAAATTTTATAGGTACATTAGCTTGAGTCCAGACTGGACTCGAGCGGAGTAAGTATGTAAATCTAAGTACAAGGAGACAATATTTTAAAATAGTAAGAGCAATGTGGGGGTTTAAGTTATACCATTTATCAACGTGGTTTTAAAAACTGATAAAATTTTGTTTTTAAAACAGGTTTAATACTATCGAAAAATAACGGGGCACCTAGCAGGTATAGCGTTTCCGTACTGACAGGTTTTATTACTGAAGAAATATGATTGAAATTTTGAATTAAAGTGTCTCTGTTAGAACTAGATAAATTATTGGAAAAAATATTTCACTTTTATTGCGATTTGGTTCAAGACCAATATTTTTAAAATTTTAAAAAATATGAGTAAGATCACTGAGTACGTCATTTGCTCTACCTCCTAGTGTACTGCCGTCCAGGTAGCAGACATTCAGCTTAGATTTAAATTTCAAATTCAGCTTAATTTGAAATAATGGGTTGAATTCCCAAACTGAAAAGTGCTGGACCTAGTGGGTCACCCTGCTGAACACCGACAGCAGAATCGATAATATGGTTTTGACTGTATATATTTTGACTGTAACATTGCCAAACGTAATGATAAATTTCGGGGGTATTGTTAGCAATTTCTTCCTTAGGTCAACCTCCACAAGAACATCAGCATCAGAGTTTGTTAAAAATGTACGCACTGAATGTACCGCCGCCTCACAGCTACCTCTATTTAAATAAGAATTAAATGTCGACAAAGATATTGGTTAGTTTTAAGTACTTGAAACTAGTAGCACAAGTAACTTTGCCGACATTGAATATTCGATAATATGCAGTTTTCAGATTTTTTTTCTTTGTGTGCGCTTAATGAAGTACCTTGATGTCAAAAATCATTTTGACGAGTAAGTGATGTAAATGGCATTTTTCAGGCCTTATTAACTCATGAACTAAAATAGGTTTATTTATGAAATTTAAGATTCTAGATATTCAAAGAGATCTTAATATAATTATGCAAAATAACAAGTATATAGGTCTAATATTTTTTGAATTGTGGGGTGTTCGAAAGTGGCTCCAAGTTATTCGTGTAAATACACACTGCCTGTGCGTCGCCCATTTCTTTTCCGAACTTGGGTGACACACTACCGTGTGCTAGATTAAGGTAAGGTAAATACCAAGAAAAACTGGGGAACAAAATAACAAATACGAACATTGTAGACCTTGAATTGCCGAAACTGCTGACGATCGATAGATTCCAATATACTGGTTAGCACACCGTTTGCCGATTTCAGTAAATTACGAAAGCTTTGTGTTCATAAATGGATTGTTTTCAGGTTTTAGGCAAGAAATATGAACGATATTTTGTATATCATATAAAAATGCATTTTTTTATTTGTTTTAAAGACATTAAATATTATCTATTATCTCCTTTACGGGTTTCATTCTAGTGTTTGAAAAGTGTAGGGTTACATCCAATAAATATGCAATTTGCATGTATTTTTCCATAAGATGTTTTAGTAGCTATGGACATCTGCAACCTATTTCGGATAATGAAAGTTGTCAACTATGCCAATTTTTTATGATTTCCACCAGGGATCACACCGTCTCAAATGGCCGTTAATTGACTAATGTTTCAGAGAATCACATGGATTCTTTTGGATGAGAAGACATAATACTACTGCGATTTGATACAGTGATGTTAAGCTTACTGTATTTATTAATTAATTCATTTATTAAAGCCCATTACGAGTCCATTGTTGAACATAAGCTACTCCTAAGGGAACTACAAAACACGGTACTGAGTAACCTGCATCCATCGACTTCCTGCATCTCTTAATAGGCCGTTACTCTATCTAGTGGGGACGCCCTACACTTCGCTTACCGGTACGAGGCTGACACTTAAGAACTTTTCTTCCACATGGGTTGTCGGTTTCCTGAGCTATATGGCCGGCCAGTGTTACTTCACTTCAGCTTGATCCGTTGGGCTAGGTCGGTTACTCTGGTTCTTTTGCGAATATTCTCATATAGGTTACCGTAAAAATTAATTATATTAAATTTCAGTAATTATTAACTACACTGGTTTACATTTTTTTTAAATAATGTATAAGTAATCTGTTTTAAGCCAAATTCTAAAAAGAAGGTTTTAAATTTTTTTATTTATATTTCGACTGTATGTTTTTCTTTGTATATACGATAAGCTATATTTTCGTCAATTGTGAACCGATTCTCATTATTATTATTTGTTACGTAACATTAATTAATAAATATTTATTTTCTCCCTGAAGCAGTGGTGTAGCAGATAGTGGGTATAGCGAAGTCAAAAGACCCCGTGCGGCATTTTGTAAAACAAAATTCAGCGGCTCGATTTGAAAATACACGCTATTCTATTGTGTGGTATTTATTACCAGCGCGCAATTAGGTGTCGGCTTCGCCTTGCTTGCGCAGCGTGACGAGCAGAACTCCATAAACCATTAAATATATTTATTTATTTATATATTTTTTAATAAAACTGTAGTGATTAACGAACTTATAGTCCACCTAATGGTAAGTGGCGACTGCAGATCACAGACACCTGCAGCCAACTTCTAACAAAGAAAGCTACAGATGCGTTGTCGTCTCTGAAGACTATTTTTTTTATAGAATATGGTGACAAACGAGCACACAGTCCAACTGATGGTAAGTGGATGCTGTGGCCGATAGACATCTACATTTATCCTAGATTACGAATCAAAATGCAGATGCATTGTCACCCGTGAGGACTAAGATGGAATGCCTCGTTTCCAGTAAAGAGGGTCTCCGATTTTCTACACGCACCGTACGAAACACGGCAACATTCAGCTGCTATTTTACGCTGGTATTCTGTGTGAGCGTGGTCCTTCCCCGGTCGAGCCGACCCATTCGTGCTACAACTATACCAGTAATATAGCTGCAGCATGGCTCTACCAAAGGCGAAAGCGAAAGGCGCTAGCACTCGTACCTTGAAAGCTGCCGGTGCAGTCTACGCCGTACTGAAAATTACAGATGCTGGCTGCCATTTTATTTGTTTAAATGTCAATATGAATGTTGCAATCAACATGAAATAGAAGATGATTTTTATTTTCAAATCAATACATAGTATAATCTATACATTGAAGTGTCTGTTTGTAATATCAAAATAACAGCCTTTTACTAAATACATATGAAAGTAGATACGGTATTTATAACAAAAAGACAAAAACAATTTTTAAAATGTTTGTCTGTCTGTTTGTTCCGGCTTATAGCTGGCACTGGAAGATAGCTGATGTTATAAGAAGTAACATAGGCTACTTTTATATTAGATAAAGAATTAGAATTCCGCGCAAAAAAATTAAATCCCATGAAATCCAATCGTAATAAATACTAAGCGGGCGAGGTCCGGGAACAATTTTACATGCATTGTAGTTTATAAAGAAATATATATTTCGGTTTTAATTTTTATATCGATAGCTAATCGATTATTTTTACTTTGCTTTGTGTATCTTTAATCGTCTTTTTTAAATCGATTTAATATTGTTCCATCTCTAGACACGCCAAACTGTAAGCTGTCACCCGCACCATGCTATAACGCAAAGGCTATAGTACATATCCCTACACAATACATTTAAGCTTTAGTGGACATCGTACAACACGATGTCGCCAAAGATGCAATAGTAATCTTGCAATTAAGCGTGGTAGAGCCACGCTGCAGCTTTATCACAGAATAAAACCGTAAAATAGCAGCTTAATGCTGCTGTGTTTCGTATGGTGAGTGTAGAGAACCGGTGACACTTTTTAATGGAGACGAGGTATTCCATCTTAGTCCTCAGGGGTGACAACGCATCTGTCTTTTGATTGTTAATCGGAGATAAACTAGTCTATAGGCAACAGCATCCACTTACCATCAGTTGGACTATATGCTCGTTTGTCACCCTTAATTCTATAAAAAATCTATGCATGTAGCGATGCACAAATGCACGTTTGACTACTTCTTAAGTTACGTCCTTTATAAGTCCCACTTCAGACAGGAAGATTGATGGGTGCTGCCATCTGCTTGGGATCCTATAATTAATAAAATTAAATCCAAACCCAAGTATGCCACTGCTAGACTTCAAGATACTGTAAGCTCATTCTGCGTAGATCGAACCAAAAATTAATATTCAAAAACTGAAGGTAGCCGGGCTAACTATGACATTGGGACGTCAAACACCTCAGTCCCCTCCGTGACCATGGGTGCTGTAAAGCACCCGAAACGTCGGGAATTAAAATAAGTTAATTAAACGTGATAAGATCCGTAAAAATAGTTTTATTTAATGCGTAGTGTTCGCGTAAATATAAGAAATCTTTACTTGTAGTGTTAACATATTCATCACGATGTTGGACAAAATGTTTTTTTTAATGTTAAATTAATAAAGAATTTTCGGAGCTTTCGTGCGATTTAAAACAGAAAGGGAGAAGAAACCTACAAAAACCTTTTGGAGGATTCGAACTGGAAATTTGAAGCTTAGCAGAAAGGTAAACAGATAAAGGTAAAACGGATAAAGGGAGCTTTTGTTTCGGGTCAATACATATCCTACAAACATACGTATGACCGCAATTTTGTCTAAATTAGGATGGAATGATTTATTTATAAAAAAGATTGTAATGCGTGAAGAAATCTAAGCTCTGTTGGTTCGGTGGTCCTCAAACTTTTTAAAACTTATGATAAGCCAGTGCTTAACTACATTTCCACCTGATGGTAATTGTTGATGAAGCTGTCTAAAAATCGCACTGTCTAAGCGTAACAAATGTCTATTCCCTCTTTACTGAAGACACTCGGATTGTAATCAGACGGAAAGAGAGACGCCGGCAAATTATTCAACTCCTTTGCTGTTTACGCATTACCAAAGACGAGGCAAACCATTTGGTTCGAATGAGTGGAATATTAACAGCAAAGGAGTGAAGAATCGCCAACCTTTCGGTTGTCTGTTGGTAGAAAAGGGAGGGGAAACTCAAGGCATGTAATTCCTGCGCACACTCTCCGAAATGCATCTTATAGAATATCGAGTGGCTGGCTACAAGATTGATTTCAACCAAATGAATATCGCCTCTTAACGCGTCTTGCCACTGAACCTCCTCGGTTTTAACTCGGCCTTTAATTTGACCTATTTATAGAGCAGGGCTGATTCCAGCCCAAATGCAGGTTGGCTAACGATTTTCATAAAAATTGTCGTGGTTGGTGTTGTAAGAGGCAACAGAGAAGAATGCAGCAGAAGATGGGATCTTCCTCATAACAACTAAAAATAATAAAAAACGCGGTTGCCAGCCCGCCTGTCAAGTTTGGCAACTGTGGCAAATTGCCCCTCTACTGGGCATTCTATGGGAGAGAGGGGACGTATGTTCACGAGCAAAGTTTGATAGGCTCTAATGAATGAATAAATGAATGTAGGGCGACAAACTAGCTCACAGTCCACATGGTAGAAAGTGAATGCTGTGACCATAGACACCTACATTATCCTTGATTAAGAATTAAAATGCAGATGCGCTCTCACCCCTGAGCACTAAGATGGAATGCCGAGTTATTGGTAAAAATAGCTTCCAGTTCTCTTCACTTACCATAAAATACAGCAGTATTATGCTGCTATTTTACGCTAGTATTTTCTACGACTTTGGTTCTTCTCCGGTCGAACCCATCCATTCGTACTGCCGCTATGTGTGGCAATAATGTGGCTCGGCGCTATCACGTATAGACTTTAATTTAATATATTCTTTTTATTTTTTGAACGTGCAGGCTTTCGCATGAGGAGTTTCTTCACCACCTTCAGCAGCTAACACGCTTAAAAATTCCATTAGTACTGTCATGGATCACCTCCCGCAACCACTCGGGGTATAATGCATCATCATAATCATCACAAGTCCACTACTTAACATAGGCCAACCTCAATGAGCCATCTGATTAAATCCACTTGCTGCAGTCGTCAGTACATCATTCGGGTGCAGCCCTACACTTCGTTTACCGGTACGAGGCTGCTACTCGAGAACCTTTGTTCGGTTCTGAGCCACCCGAATCATCGACTATTAGCATAACTTACCGGGTCGTCACTCCATCTACTGGCGGGCCACCCTACACTTCGCTTACCAGTACGAGGCTTCTACTCGAGAACCTTTCTTCCTCATCCGATTCTTCGAGCTATTTGGCCAGTTTATTGCTACTTCTGCTCACTGATCCATAATAATACATAACGTGTAATCAAAATCGTCTCTAAATGAAGTTGTTTTTGTTACTTTGGGACTGAAAATTCTCAGAAATTAGCGACTTGTTTACAGCGTAAGTAATTCACTAAATCAGATTAGATTTGCTCTCCTTTATTTTTCTTCATTGTTTTTTTTTTCTTGTTTTGATGAGAAACTTTGAAAATTGATATTTTCGTTAGTAGTCGATGCTTTGTATAGCAACATTTTGTCCTAATTTTTCCTTTCATTAACATTAAGTATAACTAACTTTACGGATTTAATCGCGTTTTTTTTCAATTCCTGACGTTTCAGCTGCTTTACAGCACCCATAGTCACGGGGGATGGGACTGAGGTGTTTGAAAACTTGAGGTCATAGTTGACGAAGGCTACCTTTTTATAATACTAGTAAAGCTATTAAAATTATTAATACTTCCGTTAACTACTCCAAGTGCTTGTGTTAGGAGTGGTTCACGACAGTAGCTGAATGGCAGATTCGAACCTACGACATTCTGTTTTTGCGGCCGCACCCTTACTGCTTATAACGAGCCATGACTCGTTATGTTTACAGCGTTTTCTTTTTGATAAACGCACACGGGTGAATTATCAAAGGGAATTAAGACTCCACGTCTTCTCCAGACGTAATTTTCCTTTAAAAGGACGTGGATCATTAATATTAAATTAAGGGGCTAATGATTTTAATTATAGAACGTAAAGAGCTTAAATTATTTTATTATATGTGTTTAGTTCTGTTTTTAACAAGCTTTTATGAGCTTGACGCATATTACGATCATGAATATATCATTCCGAATTATTTATGTAAAAGATTTTTCATTCATTACAGCCAATAAAATTTCACTGCTGAAAATAGGTCTCACCCATAAATTACCTCATATGGGGAATATTTGCCATAGTTGCCACACTTGGCAAGTAGGCAACCGCATTTTTAATTTTTAGTTATTATTAGGACGACGCTGCTGCCCATCTCCTGATTTGTTTCTTTCTGTTGCATTTGACGACACTCACGGAACGATATTGGGTTGAACTTTTTTTTAAACTCTTTTTTTAAATGATCGTAACACACGTTAAGCTTTTATTACGATCATAAATATATTAATCCGAATTATTTATGTAAATATAATTTGCTACATATTTGGTCACGAGGGACTGTGAAGTACACGAAATATTGGGAACATAAGTCAAAATAAACAAAAAAAAAATATAACTTCTTTAAGGCCGGCAACGCATCTGCAATTCCTCTGGTTCCCTGGTGTTGCAGTTGTTCATGGGCGGCGGCAGTCACTTACCATCAGGTGAGCCGCATGCTCGTTTGTCCCCTCTCCTATAAAAAAAATGTTCTTAGTCCCTTAGTCCCGTAATCTCTATATATAAAAATCAATTGCTGTCCGTTAGTCTCGCTAAAACTCAAAAACGACTTGACCGATTTTGATAAAATGTTTTGTGTGTACAAAAAATTCACCCGGTATGCGTGGCGCTGTTGTCGAAATCCAGAAAGCACCCGCGCGAAGCTGGGGTGGATCGCTAGTTTGACATAATCCATACTTTAGATTTTAGTTCGCATATTTTCCGTTAGACGTCTTTTTTGAAAAATACTCCATTTTAAACATGAGACTAATTATAATTGCTTTTTATAATAAGACGGGTAACACGGAGTTCGTACGTATCCTTGACCTAGACCTTTATTATTTGAATCCTAAATTTCATATTTCATGAGCTGTCTGTTTTATTTTATAACAATAACACGTATGTAGAGATCTTATGGAGTCACGTAGAGTTTGTCATATAAGTCAGTTGAGCATTAATCTTTTAATGAATTTATGAGGATGTTAACTTGGAAGACGCTCAACCAATTGAGATTGCATCATTTCTTAAAGGTTTAATTAATACAATTGAATGGTTACAGGGTAAAAATAGAAAAATTGATTTGGCATGGGTGTGGAGCAGAATTACATGTTTAAGTTAATACTAGGCTTACAGCTTTATTTTTCGCAACGTTACAAATTATGTACGTAAAATTAACATGTTTTATGATAATTTATTAAAATAGAAATAAAGTAACAAGATTTGTCTCTATAAGCAGTGCAAATTATATTAGTTCGAACATGGAAAAATATTTTTATGTTAAATTTAATATTTTTGTAGAAGCGGCGGCAAAAGAGCACGTTTCTTACGTAACCAAACTCAAACGAGCATGGTAAGTGACAACCGCCGTCCATGAATCATCACCAAGGCACAGCATCACCAGGGAAACCGCAGGTGCGTTGCCGGCCTTATAAATAAAGAGCAGGCTCTTCTTCTAAAAGTCCCTAAGTCGTATCGGTTCAAAAAATCGCTGGTGGTAGCTTAGGTTGCCTTCCCTTCTAAGTGACAACAGAACGTTATTCGATATATAGGCTCCGAGAATTCTTATGCAGGCTGAGGGAGAAAGGGTAGTGCCATAAAATTGAAGAAATAAGACAAAGTTCTTTTTACCGGTAAACATCAAGTCTGTGTATTCTGAAGGTTTAACTGAACTGGATTTAGTCGCCCCCAGTTCGAAACTTTGTTTAACAGAAACTCGACTTCAGACACAAGTTAGTTCCGGAACTCGGAAATTTAACCCAATTAATTATACGGTACCAACAACAACGGCGAATATAACACTTGACTTTGATTTGCCGACGATGTTATAGTCATTATACTAGAATCGATGGAGGACCTCAGCTTTTGAACTAGTGATATTTTTACGTGATGCAGCCATGCTGCAGCTATAAAATGAGTCGGCTAGATCGGGGAAGGACCACGCTCTCACCAGCGTGAAATAGAAGCTTAATGCTGCCGTGTTTCGTATGGTGAATGTAGAGAACCGGATACCCTTTTTACTGGAAACGGGGTATTTCATCTGAGTTCTCAGGGGTGTCAGTCAACTCATCTGCACTTTTAGAGTTTTTAACCTTATTCAAAGATCTATAAAAAATATAATGTCCTCGAGACCGAATTTCAATCACGTCGGTCAGTCTTAAAGGAGACTATCCATCTGCGCAGGACCGAAGAGAAATCAGGCGCAGGACCATCGACTTTACGTGCTTTACGAGGCACGGGGGTGAAACACCGCCAGCTTACTGACACCGGGCTGTTACTGAAAATTTCTTGACAGAAAAACTCAATATTTTTTTCCCAACCCGGGATTAGAATCTAGGATTAACCCGGGATTAGCACTAGACCAATGAGGCAGCCAAAACTATATTCCTTAGAATACTTAAAAGTGTTAAATGATTTTTTTAATGAAAAGTACAAATCGAATTCAAAACTAAAAAAATAATTTCCACGTCACATTGAAATCGGGGTTTTATTATTAATTTTACTATCGATATTGTAATGCACATTTCATTTTGTTCTTAATTTATAAGCATTGTAAAAAAAAGTTTGGCAAAGGAAGATGTGATCGTCGTGATTTTTGTTTTATAAATCTTTTATAAGCCCTGGTTTTTCAAATGACTACGGCTTGCGTGCTTGCTAAAAAAAAAAGTGTTATAACAAAACCAGGCTCAGCTAAACGCGTCGTTTCTGAAAGCTGTCCGATAACACGCCGATAAAATATCGCTTATTGTGTTTTTCACGCTCACGCACCTGATAAATGGATTAAAACAAACCTTATAGATACAATGTGTCGCTTCCAAGCCTGAATGTTTCATTTTCATGAAGCTAAAAAGGTACATTTGTTTTTGGGAAATAAACGCAGTTCTGGAATTGTTTCACCTCAACCTTAATGACTACCGTTACCGTCATAGCCTATCAAAGTCCAATGCTGAATATAGGCTTCATAGATATTTGCCGAGCTTGGCAGGCAGGTTTCCAACGGCAGCTTTTTGTTTTTTTAGTTCCCTCTGTCGCTTCCAACGAAACCTACTGGACGATATGGTGTAGTGTATATTCTTACACCGCCACTACACGGTAAACGTAATAATAATAAAATATATTCAATGTGTGCGTGTTGCCAATGATGACTTATGGTATTAAAATGTCATTGTAGGAGAAAGGTCAAAATCCCTCAGCGAGCTTTGGAGACGGCTATGCTCGGAGTTGCTCTGCGCGATAGACTTCATAGCGAGGATATCCGCAGCAAAAAAGTACTGATATATAGTCCAATAAATCAGTAGGCTGAAGTGGCAAAGAGTAGTCCTTATAGCTCGAAGAGCTGACAACCGACGGGAAAGAAAGGTTCTCGAGTTTCAGCCTCGTACAGGCAAGCGCAGTGTTAAGTGACACGTCACAAGATGAAGTGACGACCTGATGAAAATTGAATGGAAATGGCCGATGGATAAAGGTAGCTCAAGACTGTGCTTTGCGGCAGTCTATGGGATAGGTCTGTACCAGTACCTGTGATGAGCTACAATAATGATTATGATGATAGGAATTGGCTAATTTTAAGCATATAATATACACCTGTATATAATTTAACATAGGTACTATAATATGGTGAAGTTAGGGTTTGAAACAATTATTCTTTTTTCAAAGCTTAAAGGTTTGCAATTTTATTGGCCAGTAATCATAATATTCAAAATAATGGAGTCTATTATAAACTGCCAGCTCATGAGGTACCTTGAAGATCACCGACTGATTAGTGACCGCCAATACGGTTTTCTTCGGGGTCGATCAGCTAGTGATCTTCTGGTCTACCTGACTCATAGATGGGCGGAGGCAGTAGAGTCCAAGGGGGAGGCATTGGCCGTTAGTTTGGACATAGCGAAGGCCTTCGATCGGGTCTAGCATAAAGCGCTTCTTTCGAAGCTCCCTTCCTATGGGCTTCCCGAGAAATTGTGCAATTGGATCACCAGTTTCCTTGCTGATCGGAGCATCAAGGTTGTAGTAGACGGTGCATGTTCTGATTACAAGCCTACTAACGCTGGTGTTCCATAAGGCTGCGTGCTATCACCAACGCTGTTTCTTCTGCATATCAATGATATGTTGCAAGCTGGTAACATTCATTGCTATGCAGACGACAGCACTGGTTATGCCTTATACACCGGCCGTGCCAATATTTCTCGGGAAAACGTCGCCGAGTACCGCAACAAACTTGTGTCTGAAGTCGAGTCTTTGCTGAACAAAGTCTCGGATTGGGAGCGACTAAATCTAGTCCCATTCAATCCCCAGAAGACACAAGTTTGCGCATTTACCGCTAAAAAGAACCCCTTTGTCGTATATCCTCAGTTTCAAGGCACTCCCCTTGCTGCCTCAGCTAGCATCAGAATCCTCGGCGTCGACATATCGAATAGTGTGCAGTTTCGTGGTCACTTGGAAGGGAAGGCCAAATTGGCCTCTAAAAAGCTTGGCGTGCTCAGCAGAGCGAGACAGTATCTCATGCCGGCAACATTACAAAGCGCAAGTTCGGCCTCACATGAAATACTGTTCTCATCTCTGGGCCGGGGCACCCCAGTGCCAGCTTCTTCCATTTGACCGCATCCAGCGCAGAGAGGTACGAATCGTCGACGACCGAGTTCTTTCTGATCGGCTCGATACACTGGCGCTGCGTAGGGATGTTGCATCACTTTTCATTTTCTATCGAATCTACCACGGGGAGTGCTCTGAGGAATTGTTCGGATTAATTCCAGCCGCCAAATTTCACGAACGCACATCCCGTCAAAATTCACGATACCATCCTCACCATCCGGATGCTTGGCGATCCACGACTGTGCGTTTTACTAGGAGTTTTCTTCCTCGTACAACTTCTCTGTGGAATTGTTTACCACCGGCGATTTTTCCGGACCGATACGACTTAGGGACCTTCAAGAAGAGAGCTTACACCTTTCTAAAAGGCCGGCAATGCATCTGCAATTCCCCTGGTGTTGCGGTTGTTCATGGGCGGCGGTAGTCACTTACCATCAGGTGAGCCGCATGCTCATTTGCCCCCTCTTCTATAAAAAGAATTTCATTTAGTATGAATTTAGATAATTTTATCAATCTTTGAAGATTTGTTTTGAGTATCGCTAAATTAAGAAAAATGAATCTTTCTTTATGAAGCTGCTATGGCATAAAGAAAACTTTTAAGCTGCCATAGCATTTCTTAAATTATAGCAACCGTTTGGTTGTGAAGCTTCAGGCTGGTGGTTTGGATACCAAACGAAACAAATGGGTTTTTGTATGGTCTACAAATAATTGTGCCCGGTTTAGATTTCTGACCATGTGCATCTAAACTTACTGATCATCGCTTCTACGAAATGAGAAGAAAAATACTAGTGTAACTAATTTCTAGATTAACTTTGTTTTATTTATAAAAATGTTGTTTTAAATGAAAGATACAGTTTCCTAACCATAAACATTTGTAGGAATTAGGAAACTGACATATTATAACTTAATTTAAATAATCGTTGGTGCGTCTGTTAGTTCGTATAACATCTACACGAATTGACCGATTGAAATCATATTAACACAATACATTTATTTTGTCGAGAAGATACTTGGTAATGCTAGTATCTACTTCATTCTATCTCTTATATCTTTGTTAATTAAGAAAAATACTTAATAACTATTCTTTAAACTCATCTGTAATAGAAATCTATACTAAAACTAAAGTTTAGTGTAATGAGAAACTAATTTTACTTTTTGTAAAAACCCTAGAGCTGTATTATATTATCATATGGACTTCCCTAAGATACTTAATAGAACTAAACAGTCAGTTTCATTGGAGCGCTGGCCCGCCAGTTTACCGCTCGCTCGCTCTGCGAAAGCACGCATGACGTCGCGAAGTTGCTTTCGATATTGAAAAGTTTTCAGCTTGGAATCGCGTGAGATTAAGTAACCTTTTAAATAATAGTGTCGTTTTAATAGTACGTTATTACTATAGATTATATTTCTCGAAGTTCTAATAATATATTTTAGCAGGATAATGTAGACGAATAAAGTAAATCGTTAGTATTTTCCTTGATGGAGATAATTTTGTGTTAAAAGGTGAGTGCAGTTTTGATTTTTATGGTTTTGAATTAGGAAATAATTAGATAAGAAGACTTTTTTGACCGATTTAAAAAAAAGGGGTCATTAATTCCATTGTTTTATTTAATGTATATAACTATATACATTAAATCATATACGGATATAAGGCGATATCGCCGAGCTTAATAAATCGATTTACCTGATTTTGCTTACTGTTAGAGTATACCTTTATAATATAATATACATCATGAATTTACAGCTGAATTTTCTACAAATGGTGAAGATGACTTAACATAATAATTTTATTTACATGTAATAGTGAACACGCGGATTTAGTTTAGTTAAGCGCACTTAAGCTAGAATCCTAATAAATGTAAGTACTCAAATAAGCATTTAATTTTCTTTTGACATTGCATCTGAAACGTCCTTCGTTCATAAAGTATAAGTGTTGAAATGAGAACACACAAGGCGAATTATCACAAGATAAAACCGTCGATTCACCGTTTGGCGGTAGTATATGAATATATATAAACTCATATCGTCCCCTGGGTGTCGTAAGAGGTGACAGAGAGAAACGAACCAGGATATGGGCAGCAGCTTCTTCCAACGAAAAAATAAAAACTGCATTTGCCAAGTGTGGCAACTATAGCAAATATCCCAATGGCATTATATGGGGAGGCCTATGTCCAGTAACTGTCGATGGCATCATCACACCAAAGCATAGGTTATTCTTTACTTTTTTTTAAATGAGAGGGTGCAAACGATCTTGCGGCTCACCTGATGGTAAGTGACTACCGACGCCCATGAACAATACATAGGGGAATTTCATATGCGTTGCCGGCCTTTTAAAAAGAGTAGGCTCTTTTCTTGAACGTCCCTAAGTAGTAACAGTCCGGAAAATTCGCTGGTGGTAGTCGATTCCACAAGCAAGTTTTGCGAGGAAGAAAACCTCTTCAATCAATTCAAAAAACAATTCAATCTATAGTAGATAATTTACTCTGTTCTACACATTTCAAACTCAATATAAGAAGGACTTCGCCTTACAGTGAGATCATTAAAAGGTTTTATATACAAGAAAAGTCACAAAAAGACAGCAGATCTATGAAAACAAATGTATAATATAGGGCCTGGCATCCACTTACTGTCAAATTGGCTGTTGAGTACACAGCCAACTTGACAGTAAGTGGATGGTATGACCCTAACAATATAAATTTGTCCTCGATTAAAATTCAAAAACAGGTGCGTTGTCATCCTTGAAGACTTAAGTTGCAATGCCTCCTTATTATAAAGAAAGTTCTTCAATTTTCTGCCTCACCATACAAAAACAGTAGAATTATGATCATTTTATGATGACATTTTGTGCGACCATGATTATTACAAGGTCAAACAGACCCAATCGTGCTGCAGCCATAATTCAGATTTAAAGCAGCTTCGTTTTAAGGCTCTACCTCGTACAAATTACGTAGCTTATGTGAAAATTAACAATACTTTTAAAATGGCAGGGATCGTAGAATGTTACGTAGAAAGTGCTACGTCGCGTAGCTTTCTACGTTTAATTACTATACAATATAAAAAGTGCTTATGGATAATTTACTAGATCGTTAATCAAAATTAATGTAGGGGGCGTTCTTTGAATGATATTTTAATTAAAATGATGATTTCGAGGATGTAGTAAACTAGATGGCGCAGTGGCTTAACGTTTGGGGGTTGTGGGTTCGAATCCCGCCCGTCAAACTAAAAACTTAGTTGCTATGAACTGAGTTATTATGATATTTAAGGCAAGTACTTACTACGAGTATATATAATAATAGCGCAATGAGTTTCACTCCGAATCCACTATAGAATTTTATAATGTCAATATAACATTTCTATAACTCGAACACAGCGCCACCTGTCGGGATTTTGATCTATCGGATCCTAAACTAGCTATGAACCATCGTCGAGTAGATATCAATCGGTTAACTTCTATACGTAGTAGAGCCATGCTGCAGCTATATTAGTAGTATAGTTGTAGCACGAATGGCACGAAATGGCGACCGGGGAAGGACCACGCTCTCACAGAATACCAGCGTAAAATAGCAGCTTGATGCTGTTTCGTATGGTTGTCACGATGTTCGTTCACGCTAATCTGCGAATCCGCTCAACCGATTATAATAGAATTTTGTAAATGTGTATTGCTTGCTCTAACTTGACAGATAGGCTAGTTTTTATACCGCTAAAAGTTAAAAAAAAGTTACAGCCTATATACGTCCCACTGCTGGGCACAGGCGTCCCCTCATTTCTGAGAGGGTTTTAGGGCAAGGAAATGTCCGCCGCGCTGCCCCAATGCGTGTTGGCGAACTTCACATGTTTTCGAATTTTTTCTTATTTCTCAGACATGCAGATTTCGTCACGATGTTTTCCTTCACCGCCGAGCACGTGGTAAATCAGCACTTAAATTGCAATTAACAATTTCATTGGTGCCGGCAGGGATCGAACCCAGGTTGCTCGCGTACTGTGAAATTTACAGCGAGCGCTTACCATCTGAGCTACCACGGCTCCTATATTTATCCCGATATATGACCCTCAATATCTTTATTCCGCAATGAAAGATTTTTTATAGGACAAAGGGTCGTCGGAAAGGGCTGAACAACGCCTGTCTGACCAGCTAATATCTTACGTGAAAGGAAAACTTTGTACCCCTTTTTACGAGTATGCATATTGCGCGCACGGAGATGTGTGAGATTTGGCATAGTTAAGTTTATATGGAGAGGCAGTGTAGAAAGCAAAAATTCATATATAACTATAGTCTTTGCGTTATAGCATGGTGCGGATGACAGCTTACACTTTTGACGTGTCTAGAGATGGAACATTGTTAAATCGATTTAAAAAAGGCGATTAACGATACACAAAGCAAAGCAAAAATTATCGATTAGCTATTGATATAAAAATTAAACCCGAAACATATATTTCTTTATAAACTACAATGCATGTAAAATTAAGTTAAAGCTTAATACAAAATATGACATAATAGTTACATAATAGCTGTTCCCGGACCTCGCCCGCTTGGTATTTATTACGATTGGATTTCATGGGTTTTAATTTTATTGCGCGGAATCCTAATTTGTTACTTAAATAAAATTAGCCTGTGTTACTCCTTATAACATCAGCTATCTGTCAGTGCCAGCTATAAGCCGGAACAAACAGACAGTAAGACAAACATTTTAAAAATTTTGTCTTACTGTTTGTTATAAATACCGTATATACTCTCATATGTATTTAGTAAAAGGCTGTTATTTTAATATTACAAACAGACACTTCAATGTATAGATTATATTATGTATTAATTTGAAAATAAAAATCATCTTCTATTTCATGTTGATTGCAACATTCATATTGACATTTATACAAATAAAATGGCTGCCAGCATCTGTAATTATCAGTACGGCGTAGACTGCACCGGCAGCTTTTCAAGGTACGAGTGCTAGCGCCTTTTGCTATATGTGTATTAGTTTTGCGAGGTCCAATGGGCGAAATATCGGGACGGAAGGTAAAAATAATCGAAAATTTGGTTTATAAATCTAATGAAATAAAAATAAAAAATAGGTTTATTGTAGCCAGTTTGGCCGCTATGAGTTATGATAAAGTCTTTTTGACACAATGCGCAATTTGCTTTATAATTTTTTTTTTGCCTGATCTGGCCAACGAATAATTTATCGTCCATGCATCGGAAACTCTGCATATTCGTCTATGTGAGTTTTGTTTCCGTAAATCAGAATTTATTGAACGATTAGTTCCAATTCCAATACATATTTACGTAATTTTTTTATTTGATATATATTTAATTCAAAATCGATTTTTGATAGTCTGTGGTTGTTCGTTATGGCATGGCATAGTTTAGCGTAGCACATCACTGTCGTAAGTGGGCGGTACCCATCCATGAAGTACAACAATATCTGTATGGCAGTTTATCTAAAAAAAATACGAAGCTTCATAGGCGTGAGCTGTCACCCGCACCATGCTATAACGCTATAGCTGGTACCCGGCGTGTAACTGCCGCAGAAGAAATAATTGTGGAAATATCGTTTTGAATTTGGAAGAGTTATTATTTAATTAGGAATGATAATACATTCATTGAGATTTAATGATATGTAATGACTTTCAAATTTTGTCGGTACGATACGTGCGCCAGCTGCTGTAATTTGATTGTACTATGCCTAAAATTTTCACATAAGTGCAAGCAATATGTTGACAAAGTTTTATCGCATTCTGATGAATGGTATGGCTGGACATAAAATACGAACAAACAAACATAAATTTTTATATATTAGATATGTGTAGTACAGCATTTTAAAATGTTGCTAGCAAAATAATAACTGACAGATTTGACTGAAAAAGCTGTGAATTTTGTGTGATTTTTTTTGTTCCTATTTCAATAGTATGTCAAAAAAAGTTTTTACTATATATTTTGTATATTAGATGATGTTTTATATAATAATGTGCAAGGGAAATACAGCCTGTTTAACATACATACCTAAAAATTTTATGAACGGTGGAATTTCGACCACTAGACGACCACTCGTACATATAAATATTTACAAGAATTGCTCCTAGAATATTCTAGAATATAAAAAATTATACCATATTTTAGCTTTAATATACAAAATCATTCGTTGTTTTCTTTCGTTTCAGATATAAAAGATGAGATTGAGTCGTCAATATATGTAAGAGTCGTTGTATTAAAAGTAAGTTATACTTTATAAAAAAAAATATATCTGATTAAAAAAGTTAGCAGCCTTAGAGCGTCGGAGCAGACGCTCCAAAGACGGGAATTTACATGACCTCGAATATATGCGGCACACAATTTTTCACTATATAGATAACAATTAATAATTCTGTAGAGACTTTGGAACTCAAGCCGAGGTTCCTTGTATTAAATTATAAGCATTATCACCACAATAGGATATTCACCTGTACTGTTTACGTTATGGTTATGGTTAAGTATAGACTTCATAAAACTAGCGGCTCATTTTTGGGTAGATGTATAACTGTTTATAATTAGAGTTTCTATAAAAGAGAGCAATAAGGGCAATGTATAACCTAGGTCCGAAGGAATCCCTTAAAGAAAAATTTTAAGAAATAAATATATTAACTTTGGCCTCTCAATATATTAGTTTTATTAAAAATAATAATCTACATTATTTTAATACTAGGAACAAGCACAAGTTAGTTATACCAATTACTCGACTCCAAAGAGTCAGTACTTCCTTCATGGGGCAATGTATACGCTTTTACTACAAATTCCCAGAAAATATGCAGACCTTATCTATCAAAAGGTTTAAAATATTTATTCAGCAAAAATTGTTTAGTAAGAGTTATTATACTACTAAGGAGTACATGATTGATAATAAATAACCCCTGGGAATGAGGTGATCGCTTCCATGCTGTTTCTAAATGTTTTCATAGCAATTGTGTAAATATTATATTGTTAGTTATGCTTTAAAAAAAAAGTCCCCCTGGGTTTTTGCTGGTTCTTCCCAGGACAAAGATTTTTTTTCGGAAACAGTGGTAAAAGTTATAAATGACTTTCAATAAGAATTACATGTAATCAATATTGAATAAAAATTATTCTATTATTTTCTATATTATTACTGGTTTGTCATTAAAGCACATGTAAAAATCACTCTTACATGAAGAAATGATATTATAAATTAGATGACTATTTAAAAGATAAGAATGCGTGGACGTAATGAGCTTCCTTAAACTGTGTTCCTCAATTTGTGACTGTTAACAAAAAAATACTCTGGAACAATTATTTTAACATATGCACACTTGTTACAGCGGGATTCGAATCATCGAGCTATCGAGCCGTTAACATGTTATAGTTATTCTATTTCACGATGAAGTTTTGACTTTGGTTGTTGTTAGCCGTGCACATACACATTGTGTTAGTGTGTGTAGGCCTCCGGAGCGCTACCACATGAGTAGATAAACGGAATATCTACTCATGTGGCGCTACTCCCGAGCGCCCGCAGCCTACGCACACTAACACAATGTGTATGTGCACGGCTAACAACAACCAAAGTCAAAACTTCATTGTGAAATAGAATAACTATAACAATATCTATAGCCTATAAAACGTTATCATCATACTAGCAAAAGATTTCGTTGTCTCGTTTATATTTTCGCGGTAACCTAGTCGAGGTAGTCGCCGAGTCCTGCAACCTTAGTCGTTAATCATTCTAATGTTAACGCAACGTCGTCGCAAGGTGTTAATTGCGAAGTAATAATATTGGCAATTGACAATATAGGAGACGATCGAAGACGAAAATCCTACTTTAGAGGTACGAGTATAGAGGTAGAATTATTTTTTTCACTTCCGTCGCTGTTTATTTTTGAAAACATTATGTACGTGCGGATGAATATAATTTTATTTATTAAAAATTGGACTTTCTCCTGTAGAACGGTTTGAGTCCATAAGTTAGAGGACTCTAAATTTAGATTAATTAGCTATTATGTTTTTTACTTACTATTAGCTAAAGCTAGAAACTCGCTTATGAGCAAATCCATAAAATTTTACAATAAAATCTCTAAAAATAAATTTGTTAAATGAAATTGTAACGGCTTTTAAAAATAAAGTTTCTTGCCTTGTTTTTGCGAACCAATGTAGATTTTGACGTTCATAAAATTTTGAACAAGCCTAAATTGAATATTTTGACTATGAATTTTCAAAAAAAAATAACAATGTTTTGTGTACAGAGGTACTTATTCCAATTTTGTTCAATGTAACGCTAATGCGAGGAAATTAGTTGGGAAATAATAAGATGCGAAGACAATCGAAACACTGGCGGATGTGTTTCGATTCAAAAAAAAACAATTGAGTTTGAGTACTCTAACTACCTCCTTAGTCTGGCGGTCGTAAACGCGACTTCTGATCATGTACGAGGTGGATTGAAAAGTACTCGGCCTAACACAGATCCATTCAATTCTAAAATCAAATCTACCCATTATTTAGTTCAGTTCAGACTAGTTCATTGTGTGAAGTTCGAAACGTGTGCGATAATTAGTTGTGATTATATAAATTTATTAACAAAGTAATCGGACATAATTTCCGCGAATGGAGCAAATCGAGCAGCGTGCCGTCATTAAGTACCTCCATAAGAAGGGCTATCATCAAAAGCCATCCATGATGACATGGTCAGTACATTAAGCAATTGTGCTCTGTCATATTCATCCGTCAAAATGGATAGCAGAATTTAAGCGTGGTAGAGAGTGTGAAGATGAACCCCGCTCTGGAAGGCCTTCGACGTCAACTACTGACGAAAATATTAAAAAGTACTTGATTTAATAATGGGAGACCGCAGATTAAAAATTAGAGATAGCCGAGATTATAGGCATCTCTTATGAACGAACTCAAAACATCATTGTCAACGAGTTGGGTTTCCACAAGGTGTCTGCGAGGTGGGTTCCGCGACTGCTTTCAGTTGAACAAAAAGGACGCGATTGACTATTTCACGCGACTGTTTGAGTTATTTGAAGCCGATGCAGATGATTTTTGAATCGTTTTGTTACTATGGACGAAACATGGGTTCATTACTGTACACCGGAAACAAAACAACAATCAAAACAGTGGAAGACCTGGTTCACCACCCTAAAAGGCTAAGTCGATTTTGTCGGCAAATAAGGTGATAGCTTCAGTATTCTGGGACTCGAAAGGTGTGATTATGATTGATTATCTTGAAAAGGGTCAGACTATAAACTCTGATTACTACTGCACCTTACTACGTCGTTTACGAGAGAAATAAAGAAAAACGTCGAGGAATGCTCAGAAGAAAAGTCCTGTTTCATCAAGATAACGCCCGTGTTCACACGTCAGTACAGTCAATGGCTGAAATTCACAACTGTGGCTTTGAACTGTTACCGCATCCGCCGTATTTACCTGATCTGGCACCATCAGACTTCTTTCTGTTCCTAACCTAAAAAGCACTTGGGAGGTCAGATTTTCGACAAACGACGAGGTCAAAGCAGCTGTAGACGCATATTTTGACTCTAAGGAAGAATCATTTTTCAACGGTCTAAATGCTTGGAAGGAGGTGGCAAAGTGTATTGAACTTGATGGTGATTATGTAGAAAAATAAAATATTACTGATTTAGTATGTGTTTATTTTCTTGGTTAGGCCAGTACTTTTCAATCCACCCTCGTAGTTCCAAGTTCGAAAATCAATTATTGGGTTTTTCTGTCAAGAAAATTCTCTGTAGCACCCCGGAGTCAGGAAGTTGGCGGTGTTTCACCACCGTGCCTCGGTAAACAAGTAAAGCCATTGGTCTGCACCTGATCTCTCTCCGGTCGTGTCGGATTGTCGTTCCATCAGACTATGAGAGGGGAATAGAGAGAAAACGAAAAGAATTCGTGCGCTATAATCCAGTCCTGCGCAGATTGCAAGCTTCCGTTGAGACTGGCCGCAGCAATCGAAATTCGGTCTGGAGGACATTCTTATTTTTAAGCTAACTACTACGCCATATTGTACTTAAGAATATATCCTATACAACTAAGAAGTCTTAGTATTAACCTACAAAGTTGTGGTGTTAGAGAATATTATACAAATAGGCTAATATCATAAAAATATCATAAGCCGTCATATCTACATTTTGCACGAGTCCCAACAAAATAGGCTTAAGCTTATTTAATACACATTCAACAAATATTCGGAGCTAGCTATGTCAGCTACTTAGTTCGCATATAATTTTTTTATCCGCCTTCAAAATAAAGGAAAATGTTCCCAATTCTGTATGTTCTTTTTTGTACCTACGTATATGATATATTCGTTAAGTGTGAACCAATTTTAATATTTTTTTGAATATTTTTTATTAAATAGGATATACTTACCTCTTAAGTACTTTTGAAGTATAATATTCGCCTCTAAGGATTAAAAAAGAAGAAATGAAGTATTAGGCGATATTCGAGCTTGTGATATTTCTCTTTCTATTTAAAAGGATCCAAAAATTAGATATTTAATAGAAAGTAAAATACGAATTCAAAGAATTAAAAGAATAAAGTGATTTTCACTTGAAAGCTTCAGAAGTTGGAGTTTTAATTCTACACTATGTTAAAAATATTAATTTAATAGATTTAATAGTTTTAGTTTTGTCCTTTTTATTGTTAAAAATATTGTTATTTAAATTATTTGGGAAAAATTATACAGATCACTAAAGCATTAATAACCTCCTAGGGAGTTGAGTTTATATAACTGGCAACACTAGAGAGCAAAAGGAGGTCGAACAGTTTGAAAAGTTCGTTGTTGTGTAAAATTAATAACAGATTAAAAGGTTTAAACAGTCAAAACTTATTAGTTCTTTAAAACTATATCTTAGCACTGATTTTATTATATTCTTTTTATTTCTTTAAAGTTGGCTTTTACTTTTTATTGGAATACTTATTTGCTTAGATTGTTTTAAAACCGGGTAATTTGTTAATTTAGTTGGGGTGTACTTTGTTACTATGGTCGTCATTATAATTTTATAAAGTGTAAGATATAATTTCGTCACAAAAACAATCAACCGATCATCCACGCTGACTCCATTAACGTAGGTGCCGTACAACAATATATTTTAAAAAGCTCAGTGATATAGATATATACGAAAAAGGAAGGAAAGAAGAGGTAACAATTACTCTAATTTACAACAAAGCTTCTTGGATTGCGAATTTCAATTATATGACAGTAACGATATTCCTTTTACCATTTTCGGGTAATAAGCAATGCGACAAAAATACTTAAACGCGCGTATTACCTCCACGATAATGCTCGAATACATGTGGCAAAATAATACGTACAAAACGTTTAAGAATTTAATTGGGAATTATTATCTCACTCCCCCGTACTTACTGGATCTCGCACTAATAGATTTGCAACCTTTTACGCAACTATAGAATAATTTGAATGAACACTTAAAAATAAAGGAAATTGAACTTATTCTTTCAATGAAAAAGTGAGAGTTTTAATTGTCTGATAACAAATTCATGTTTTGAGCCGTGGTAGCTCAGATGGTTAGCGCTCGCTGTAAGTTTCACAGTACGCAAGTAACCCGGGTTCGATCCCCGCCGGTACCAATGAAAATGTTAATTGTAATTTTAAGTACTGATTTACCACGTGCTCAAAAAATCGTCTCAGCAAAAAATCGTGAGGAAACCTGCATGTCTGAGAAATAAGAAAAAATATATTTCCTAGACATGTGAAGTTTGCCAACACCCATGGGGCAGCGCGGCGGACATTTCCTTGCCCTAAAACCCTCTCAGAAATAACAGGAGGCCTGTGCCTAGCAAGGGGACGTATATAGGCTGTAACTTTAACTAACTTTTAAATTCATGTTCTGCCTAATCATTATAAGAAAGTCGTGTATTCCGAACGTGCTTACTTACTGCCTAATTCTGTATATTTTTATCCGTCTTATTCGGAATACTCATATTCTTCCTGTCCTCTACTGCGCCTTCTTAATTTAATTTAATTTAATCTCTACATAATATAAAACTAAGTCGCTTCCCGCCGTTTGTACTTTGTTCAGCGGTGGACTTGTGAAAGGTTGTAATGCTAATTATAACCTAAAAGGATAAGCACAATGAATGCCACAAGATACGGTCTGGAACCACCTGCATCACCGACATTCTGTCACTCCATCTAATGAGGGCTGACCTACACTTCGCTTATCGATACGAGGCTGCCATTTGAGAACATTTCATCCTCGACATGTTGTGTCGGTTAGCCCGAGCTAAAAATCCGGATTCATTGATACTTCTTTCAGATCTTTTAAATTATGCAACGGATTTTAATGCGGTTTTCATCAATAGACAGAATAATTCAAGAGAAAGGTTTATATGTATAATACATGCATATTATCTACATAAATAAAATGATAGAGGTTTGCAGTTGTGCGCGCATCACGGAAAAACTACTGGATACTAAGTTTTATTTCTTAGACTCTTGGCCTTAACTAAAGAAAAAAAACAGGCGTGAGTGTCGTGGAACACTCGGTTGGAACTAAGTTCCTTTCGTAGTATATTATTATTGATAAACGTATTATATTATTGATTAACAAATACAAATAAATGAATTACTAGCGTCTATTAAAATGAAGCGTCATTTAAAATAAAATAATATTTCTTTCATGGCAAGATAAGAAAAAGTGCGAGGGAGATGGATATTATTCCATTTCGCCTCCTTATAGCCGCCAAGGCCGTCTACACTACGTCAGAAGAGGTCGTGACGGAAAAATCTTACACTTTTTCTCGCCTAGCCCCCATCCGCCAAATTCGTACAGTCCGATAAGGAACTTCGTTCCAAAAAAATATTGCGATATCTTAATTTAATATAAAGTCAATAAAGTTTTAAGTTACAACGATCTTTTATCAGCCAAAACTTTGTTAATATATCAAGCAACGCGGACGAAGTCGCGGGTATCAGCTAGTATATTATATAATTCTTCTGTCCGTGTGTGTGACTGAACTCCTCCTAAACGGCCGGACCGATTTTGATTAAGTTTTGTGTGTGTGATTAAGTTGATTAGCTAATGGTTTACATTTACATTTAGACCCGGTAGGTGGCGTTGTTGTCGAGATCCAGAAATCAACCGTGCGTAGCCGGGGCGGATCGCTAGTGTTTAATATATCAAGTCCTCCCTATCTAAAAAACGTTTTAAATTGCTTAGCTCCTGTCATAATTTTCCTTTGCAAAAACTGAAAATAAGTAATGTTCACTTTTTGCAAAGTATTACCCTTTATTATACAATGTGTCTTCAATGGATTTTGTAAACTTTTATTTGATACGTTGCCCGATGTATGGATTACTAACTCTGTGAAATCCAATAACTGGCATTACAAGCTTGTGTACTTATCCATTGTACCTCGTGAAAACAGTAGCAACGATTTACTACTGAATTGTTAACCCAACCAATAAAATACTCACCAATACGTCACTCATTCATAAATTCCATCAATCATAAGCACTTTGTTTCGTTAGCACAAGGTAATTATTATCAATTGTGGTGTAACCCATAAGTTTCATTAGTCATTCAGGGCACGTTTGTTTTATCAACAACAACTACGCGCTTTTGCTACTGTGGTCAGAGAGCTAGTGACAAATTTTGGGTAGGTGTTTAAGGCGCTTGAATGTTTCACGAAGTCCTATAAGCTAGATAAACACAGATTGGAACGCTTGAACAATGTTATAAATTAGACTTATCTCTTAAACATTAATTAATACATCGTTGTGTCGTATGGTGGCCACCCTAGACTACACACGTTTGCGTTTTTGTTTTGTTATTACGTATGTATCAAATGTGTAAAATAAAAACTAAAATAAAAAGTAGAAGTCAATTTTACAGAACTAAAAATAATTTGCCGGCGTCTATCTTTCCATCCGAATACAATCTGCGCGTCTTCAAGGCAAGAGTGAATAGGCTTTTGTTACGCTAAGACAGTGCGATTTACCATCTAAGGCTGCATCACCACTTACCACCAGGTGGGACTGTGGTCAAGCACTGGTTTATATTAAGTAAAAAAAAAATCACATTCTGAAATCGGTGCTAAGACATAGCATAAAGCAATTAAAGTCTCGATAACTAAATTTGTATTAATTTATTCGTTTAAGTTCTTTCACAGTCAGCTTGTCCTTTTTTCTACCGACTTCAAAAAGGAGGAGGTTTTCAATTCAACTGTATGTTTTTTATGCCTAAATTTTTTCTAAAATTACATTATTATAAAAAATTACATGGCCTTTTAACGTATTTTATTTTCAAGTTTATATTAAAAATGTTAAAATATTAAAAAATAGCACCTTGATCACTGAAATCAACATAAATAAAGACAGGAAGTCAAGAAAGTCTCAGAAAGTTGTTTGATTTCATTGACATTTCTAAACGATAAGGGCAGATTTATCAAACAAAAGGGATTATCCGAAAGTTGGATTGGAAGATTTGTCTGTTATACTCATAGACATAGAGATTGGACTGAGCATTAGTCTCACAAAAGTGACCATCCTCTAGAAATAGACAAAGCGACTGTGCGACTAATCCTGTCTCTTTCCTGCAAGCCTGATTGGTCCACGTCCTGCAAGCCAGTGCCGTGCAACAATCAGAATTTGACGTGGACCAATCAGAATTATAGAAAGAGACTACTACTGGCCGCACATTCGCTTTGTCTCTCTCGCACTTTTCGGTCTGTATTCACTGCACAACTGAATACGGAACGCACAGTCCTTTTTCTATGCCTATGATTATACTGAAGTGATAAACAAGTTGACAGTTCGACTGATGATAAGTGTTCAAATAAAGAAGGCTACAGATGCGTTTTCATCTTTGAGGACTAAGATGGAATACCCCACAACCTGTAGTATTCTACTGGCTGTCTATAACCTTAAGACAGGAACACGCATTTCTGTTTGCCGGCAGAAATAACACGCGTAAATAACACACAGATCCACAGTCCAACTGAAGTCACTTAAAAAAAAATTTCATTCGCATTTTCTACATATAGATTACGGTCAATCGATCTAAAAATAATTAAATTATATAAAATAGAATTTTCAATTTTTAAAACTGCTTACTTAGATTCGTTTATTAAGTTTTATGAATCATCATCACCATCATCATTACAGCCCGTCACAATTCCACTGCTGAACATAAATTTCCCCAAGGAATGCCAGAAAGCACGATCCTGAGCCACCTGCATCCATCGACTTTCTTTATCTCTTACCAGGTTGTTACTCCATCTAGTGGGGGGACACCCAACACGTACGACTTAAATGAATGACTAGCTACTCGCCCCGACTTCGCCTTGGTGGAATCTATTAATGTCATCATTTAGATTTAAGATAATCATTAACGACCATTTATTTCATAATTTTTTTGATTTGTCAAAAAATCTCTTAGTTTTTTGGTTGAAATATAGCCTGAAAAATATCATTTTCTAAAGAGGCTTCAAAATCAGCTCAGGCAACATTATAATTATCTTTGTCTTCCTTTAATCAGTAGGTATAGGTTCAAATTTAAGATAATCGTTAAAAAAATGACCAAATATTTTATAAATTTTTAGTTTAAAAAAAATAATCTCCAAGTTTCTCGGGTGGACTATAGCCTAGATTACTCCTGGCATTGCCCTTTATCTGTTCATCAATTTTCATCACAATCGATTTAACCATACCGAAGATTAGGCCGGACAGACATAATTTTTTTTAAAATTATTAATGTCTTAAAACAATGCAAATAAATGCTTAAGGGGCCGTTCATTAATTACGTAAGGGTCCCGAGGGGGAGGGGAGGATAAAAAATCTCTACATTTCCTTATCTTGGGGAGAGGGGAGGGGGGTAAAAACCATTCTTACGTGATATTAGGTCCTTACATATGAAATTGGCGGTTTGTACGGGAGGAATATAAAGTCAATTTTTTTTTGTAAAATATATTTAATTAATCAAAGTATGCACCGTTGTTTTCTATGCACTTTTGCCATCTCATAGGTAGTTCATTGATCCCTTTATTTAAAAAAAACCATGGGGGCGAGAATCAATAAACTCTTTGAAGGTGGTTTGGACTGCCGCATCGGAGTTGAATTTTTTTCCTTGTAAGAAGTTGTCCAAATTCCGGAAAAAATGGTAAGCAAGGTCCGGGGAGTACGGTGGATGTCGCAAACATTCCAATTGTAGCTCATTTAACTTAATGGTTGTTTGTTGTGCAGTGTGTGGTCTTGCGTTGTCGTGAAGCAGCAGTGGCCTAGAGCGATTGACCAATCTCGGTTGTTTAGCAGCTAGTTCTTCCTTCATTGTTTGCAGTTGCTGACAATAGATGTCTGCCGTAATCGTTAGGCCAGGTTTTAGAAAGCTGTAGTGAACGACACTGGTGCTAGTCCACCAAACACTCACAAGTAACTTTTTCTGAGTCAATTTTCGTTTAGGGCAGGATTTGGCTGGGTCTCTAGGGTTCAGCCATTGCGACGAGCGCTTCCGATTATCGTACAGTATCCACTTTTTATCACAAGTAATGATTCAATTTAAAATCCCTTCATTAATGTGTCGGTTGAGCAAAGTAACACAGTAGTCGACGCGTGTTTGCAAGTTCGGTTCACTCAATTCACAAGTAATGATTCAATTTAAAATCCCTTCATTAATGTGTCGGTTGAGCAAAGTAACACAGTAGTCGACGCGTGTTTGCAAGTTCGGTTCACTCAACCCATCGTTCAAGTTTTTTTACTTTCCCGATTTGCTTCAAGTGGATTAATACAGTTTTATCACTTACCCCGAAGCTTGCAGCTATCTCTGAAGTGCTTTGTGATGGATCCTCTTACACAATAGCCTTTAATTCTTCGATTTCCACTTTGGTCTCCGGCCGTCCACGGGTTGGTTCAGAAGGTCGAAATTTCCAGAACGAAAACGTTGAAACCAAAAACGTACCGTGCTTTCTTTTGCGAAACCAGCACCGTACATATCATTAATCCTTCGAGCTGTTTCTGTAGCACTGGTGCCACGGTAGAACTCGTACTCGTAAATATACCGATATTTCATGTTTTCCATTGTGCGGTAATAAGCGACGCCAAAGAATAAAATAATGAGGAAAAAACAAATGAATGACTGTTTTCAAAACTAAATTACCAGCTAAATGAATTTATAAATTTGAATTTGGAATACTTAACCAAAGAGGAGATATTTCAGATCAAAGTGGTCAGTACGACAAAACGCTAATTTCATATCTAAGGACCTAATATTTTGTAAGTCGAACTTTCAAATGAACTTCCATCTACCACTGCATCTGATGAGTTACCAATTGTTTCCGACTGGACAACTTGGCTTACTAACCCATTCAGTCCAGACGACGATTGATGATCTGAATTGATCTAGGCTTTTACTGTGTAATTTAAAAATCGCCAAAATCATCCTAACGTAATTAATGAATGGCCCCTAAGCTCATAAACGGCAGTTGTTTCTCTATTACAGAGGCTACAATTTTATTTATATGTATAGGTACTATACTTGACAGTTCCGTGACGCAGTCGCTTACCAATGAGTTGCAGCGCTAAGGGCTGCGGGTTCGAATCCCGCACGGAACAAGTATTTGTATGCTCTACAAATTACTTGTTTCGGGTCTGGATGTTTGTCCTATTGTAATTTATGTAGGTAAACTGCCTCTACGATACAGGAGAAAATCCTAGTGTGGGTAATGTTTAAAAAAAAAATTGTTCTTGTTCCGTGCAGGTTCGAACCCGCAGCCTCACAGCACCACAGCCAAATGCTTCGAAACTGCGATAGCGGACCTAATGGTTAAATATTGATGACATTTGATCATATTTTATGATGTTGTGGCGGCGCTGTCCTCGCGCTACAAATAAAACGATCCAAAACCTAAAACACGCTATGGAAGTTTCTAAACTATAAAATAGCTCCGTACGTATATGTACCGGAGTAGTTACTCCGGTACATATACGTACGGAGCTATTTTATATGTATTATCCATTACAGCCTATAAAAGTCCACTGCTGAACATAGACCTCGTATAGATTACCTCACAGGAAGGATTTTGCCATTTGCCACATTTGGCAGACGGACAACAACTCAAAATAAGAAAACGCTGTTGCCCATCTCCTGTTTCAGTTTTTCTCTGTCGCTTCTTACGACACCCAAAGGACGTTATGGGGTAATGGATATTCTTACACCGGCCGAAATTAGATGCTTGACTTGATATTAAAATAAACAAGAAATGCCAGTGACAGTTCCGGTAACTTTAATAAAAACTTAGGTGGGAGTAAATTAAAAAGTTTTAAAGAACCGAAGGAAATATTAGGTCCTTACATATGAAAATGGCGTTTTGTACGGGAGGAATATAAAGTCAATTTTTTTTTGTAAAATATATTTAATTAATCAAAGTATCCACCGTTGTTATCTATGCACTTTTGCCATCTCATAGGTAGTTAATTGATCCCTTTACTAAAAAAAAACATGGGGGCGAGAATCAATAAACTCTTTGAAGACGGTTTGGATTGCCGCATCGGAGATGAATTTTTCCTTGTAAGAAGTTGTCCAAATTAAAATGGTAATATGTTGGGGCAAGATCCGGGGAGTACGGTGGATGTCGCAGACATTCCAATTGTAGCTCATCTAAGTTAGTGGTTGTTTGTTGTTCAGTGTGTGGTCTTGCGTTGTCGTGAAGCAGCTGTGGCCTAGGGCGATTGACAAATCTCGGTTGTTTAGCAGCTAGTTCTTCCTTCATGGTTTGCAGTTGCTGATAATAGATATCTGCCGTAATCGTTTGGCCAGATTTTAGAAAGCTGTAGTGAACGACACCGGCGCTAGTCCACCAAACACTCACAAGTAACTTTTTCTGAGTCAATTTTCGTTTGGAGCAGGATTTGGCTAGGTCTCCAGGGTTCAGCCATTGCGACGAGCGCTTCCGATTATCGTACGGTATCCACTTTTCATCAGAAGTTATGATTCGATTTAAAATCCCTTTATTATTGTGTCGGTTGAGCAAAGTAACACATCAGTCGACGCGTGTTTGCAAGTTCGATTCACTCAATTCATGAGGTACCCATCGTTAAAGTTTTTTTTAGTTTCCCGATTTGCTTCAAGTGGATTAATACAGTCTTATCACTTACCCCGAAGCCTGCAGCTATCTCTGAAGTGCTTTGTGATGGATCCTCTTACACAATAGCCTTTAATTCTTCGATTTCCACTTTGGTCTCCGGCCGTCCACGGGGTTGGTTCTGAAGGTCGAAATTTCCAGAACGAAAACGTTGAAACCAAAAACGTACCGTGCTTTCTTTTGCGAAACCAGCACCGTACATATCATTAATCCTTCGAGCTGTTTCTGTAGCACTGGTGCCACGGTAGAACTCGTACTCGTAAATATACCGATATTTCATGTTTTCCATTGTGCGGTAATAAGCGACGCCAAAGAATAAAATAATGAGGAAAAAACAAAAGAATGACTGTTTTCAAAACTCAAATGTACCAGCTAAATGAATTTATAAATTTGAATTTGGAATTCTTAACCAAAGAGGAGATATATCAGATCAAAATGGTCAGTACGACAAAACGCTTATTTCATATGTAAGGACTTAATATTAAAACCTTATCGTACTATTTTTCGTCGTTACCCATTAAAATTTTAAAGGACATTCGTTAGTGGCTTTATTACAACAGCACGCAAGTGTTAAATGTTGTTGATCGTGCAGTGGCCGTGTAAGAATACATTCGTAATTAAATTAAGCCGTGATAGCTCTACACGGTGGATATACATCCTGCAGTGGCGCTGTAAGAAGTACCCCATATCATCCCGTGGGAGTCTTAAATTTAACAGTAGGCGAGCATCCGTAAAGTGGCCGTATAAGAATATCCATTGTCCCGTGGGTGTCGTGAGAAGTGTCAGAGAGTAAAAACCAGGAGACGGGCAGCAGCGTCTTCCTACTAACATCAAGAAAATGAAATATTCCGGTTACCAACCCGCAAGCCAAGCGCGGAAACTATGGCAAATATGATACAATCTATGTGAGGTTCATGTTCAGCAGAGAACATTTGATAGGCTGCAACGGAAACGGTTAAATGGTGTTAAAAGTTACAGCCTATATACGTCCCACTGTTGGGCACAGGCCTCCTCTCATTTCTGAGAGGGTTTTTAGGACAAGGAAGTGTCCGCCGCGCTGCCCCAATGCGTGTTGGCGAACTTCATATGTCTTCGAAATATATTTTTTTTCTTATTTCTCAGACATGCAGGTTTCCTGGTGTTAACTGCTGCATTATTTGTCTTCTTCTTTCACCGCCATTCTTAAACTTGTTCAATAAAAGTTTATTCGTTTCTCTAACAAATTTAAAATAAATATAAAATGTCGTATAGTGGCAGCGTAAGAATATCCACTACCCCATATCATCCTGTGGGTAATATAATATGCGACAGAGGGAAATGTAAAAGGAGCAAGCAGCATCTTCCTGATTAACTTAGTGATAATAATATGGGGAGGCCTATATTCGGCAATGGAATTTTGTATGCTGTATTTTTGCTCTAATGATGATGATGATGATTACTATTTTTATTTGGAAACAAAACTCTGGTGATGAAATTATTAAAATAGAGCCAAATTAAAGTGATTATCCTTTTTTACTTTTATGAGCGTTTGAGCCATGCACTGTTGAATAGTTGTTTGATTTTTTTTAATAAACATACATATCATATGACAGTGCTTTACTAAGTTATATGGCAGTAAGTGTTGATATATTCGTAGCATGTAAAGCGTAGCACGTTTTCTTTCTTTCTTGCGTGTATAGCAACAAAATTAAGAAGTATGTTGAAATTAAAAAGAGAGGAAGTAAAGCAAAGGGCCATATTATGTTGTGTCTAACGATGGTTTCGTATCAAGTTGATCCCTACGTGCCTTGAATCTATGACACTGTGCACATATGACACTGTTTCTTGGTTGTGAATTGAGTCCTTAAAGTTGTCACGTAGCGGAAACCTACGTTCAGGAAAGGACAAAATTTTAGAAGCAAAGAAATATTTCTTTAATCAAGCACGAGTCAGAAATTAGTATATTTGTTATTCACTTGATAGAGCACACACTTGGTATTAAGTGGATTCTATGACCCATAGACATCTACACCTGGACTATGATTTATGATAACTAATCTATTCCGTGATAGCTCAGATGGTTAGCGCTCGCTGTAAGTTACACAGTACGCGAGGAACCCGGGTTCTATCTCCGCCGGCACCAATGAAATTGTTAATTGCAATTTTAAGTGCTGATTTACCACGTGCTCGGCGGTGAAGGACAACATCGTGAGGAAACCTGCATGTCTGAGAAATCAAAAAAAAAATATTTCGAAGACATGTGAAGTTCGCCAACACGCATTGGGGCAGCGCGGCGCACATTTCCTTGCCCTAAAACCCTCTCAGAAATGAGGGGAGGCCTGTACCCGGCAGTGGGACGTATATAGGCTGTGACTTTAGTTTTTTACTTTTAATCTATTCCTTCAATTATTGCATTAGCAATACTTAAAGTTTCACCATAGTTTTTATTTGCACGACCAATTGAATTACTCCTTTCTAGTGCTACTCAGGAGGTGTTTCGTTTGATTCTCTGCACCACTATTTTAAATTAGCAGAACATTTTAAGGGTATTTCAGTAACTAAAATTGAACATTTAAATAAAAAATAAAAATAATTACCAAAATTTTCAAAATTGGTTAATAATATGCGTTGTTGATATGTAATAATATGGTTGAATAACATTGACAATACGTGGAAAGGTTGTGATTCTTTATTGCAAGGGCAATCCCACCAATAGGGGGTAATTTCGATTGACTTTTGACCTTTTCATATTCATAATTTTGGTGGGATATCATTCATTTTTGAAAAAAATTGTTTTAGACCTTCAACGTTTCTTCCTACGTTTAGGCGTCTGTTTTGTTTTTTTTTTAATTTAGGCTATAAGAGTTAAATGTCCACAAAGTTATTTGTTACAGTTAGTTTCAAGTCGTATTTAGAACTAACCGCACCAACTTTGTCGACACTTTTTCGACAAATCTATATCTATACAAATAAATATAATTGAAGTGTCTGTTTGTAATGTCAAAATAACAGCTTTTTACTAAATGCATATGAAAGTAAATGCTGTACTAATAACAAAAACAAATTGTTAAATTTTTGTCTGTCTGTCTATCTGTCTGTCTGTCTGTTTGTTCCGACTAATCTTCGAAACGGCTGGACTGATTTTGAAGGGACTTTCACTGGAAGATAGCTGTTATAGGCAAAATTCAATCGTAATAAACTTCACGCGGACGAAGTCGCGGGGAACAGCTAGTGATACATATATAATTTGTCAAAAGATATAGTTTGATGCCAAATTTCAGTTCGTAAGTAACCTAAAGGTGGTCTAGATTTATGATGAGTGATTCAGTGAGTGATAATAATAGCACTTTTCAGAAGAAGTGCTAGTATTATCAGTCATCTCAAGAACTATAACAAGTTTATTTATGAAATTTGGGATTCTAGGTACGGTATTAACTCCTTATTGTTATGTATGCAAATTTACAAATGTGTCCGAAAGTGGCTCGAAATGGTTCGTGTAAATGTTTGTACATAAATGTAAATGTTGGCTCGTTTCCCTTTTCTTTTCAAACTTGGATGAAACACTAACGTGTCTCTCTAGATTGTGTAAAAATAATACTGTTCTTTTGTACTGAACCCATTTTAATGAAATTTTTCAAAAAGGGCAAAAGCGAATAACTCCGTCAAATTAAATTTATTGTATGATAATATTAACTGTATGAGCCCTTAACTTTTTTTGGTAGTTTAATAGTGGTCTATAAATATATCTGAAGGTAAAAACGTAGTAAATGTATTGTAATCAATAAATTGTACTGTTATTTATTGTAATACATTTTTATTGGTAACAAGGCATTCTGTCTGTGTTCAGGGGCGACAGTTTAATCAAGGATAGGTGTCTGTGAGCCTTAACATCCATTTAACATCAGGTGGACAGTGAGCTCATTTTTAGCCGACTTCAAAGAAAGGAAACTTACAATTCAACTGTATGTTTTCTATATGCATGTTACGCTATATATTCATCAACTGTGAATCGATTTTGATGATTTAAAAATTATCTTCTCTACATAGTATAAAACAAAGTCACTTCCCGCCGTCTGTACCCTTAGATCTTTTAAACTACACAACGGATTTTGACGCGGTTTTCATCAATAGACAGAATGGTTTAAGAGGAAGGTTTACATGTATGTGTTATACATGCATATTATATATTATATAACTCTTCTGTCGGTGTGTATGTGACTGAACTCCTAAACGGCTTGACCGATTTTGATGAAATTTTGTGTGTGTGATTAAGTTGATTCGAGAATGGTTTAGATTCACAATTGGACCCGATAGGTGGCGCTGTTGTCGAGATTGAGAAATCACCCGTGCAAAGCCGGGTTGGATCGCTAGTCTTTTTATAAAAAGTATAAGCCGTTTTCAAAGAACTAAAAAGAATAAAATAATTTCACATTGATCACGGTGCTTAAGGCATAGTGTCCGACTTCAGAATGTGAAATTATTTTTTTTTCAAAGAATAAGGATGATGGCAAACAATCTTTGATTAAGCATAAAAGATGATGCGTTGTCACCCCTAGAGGATAAAGACGGAATACCTCGTTTCTATAATAATAATAATAATAATCTTTATTTGCAAGAATATAGTTGCACAATGGTGTTTGAGTATAATTCGTTCTACATAATATTCTACCTTAATGATGTGCAAATATTAATGGTCCAGTAACGTAATCAACAATACTTATCGAATTTAACAACATATAAATTATTTAATATTATTCAGTTGATTTGATAATTAATTTATTATGCTACAGTGTCGGAAAAATACCAATAAGATATATAAGTAAGTATTATTATATCAAGTAAGATTATTATTATAGTTCAATGTCAAATATTAATTAATATTCTTATGTCAATAATTATATAATGTCAATTATAAATGTTACATATACAATTGTCATTAATTTCTTTCTATTTTTACATCAAATTTATTAATTAATTAAATAAGTCAAATTTTATATAAAATAATATCAAAAACATTATTTCTTTAAACATTAGAATCTGACGTGTACTAAAAATATCATTCATTATTACTCGTATGTAGGTCGTTGTCGTTTAAGAACTCTTCTACAGAATAATAACATTTAGTGAGTAACAATGCCAAAACAGATTTCTTAAATGACAATAAACTTTTACGTTTTAAATTATCAGGTAATTTATTCTATACCACCCATGGGGGCTAAGATGGAATGCCTCGTTGCCAGTAAAAAGAGTCTCCAGTTCTATACACTCAGCATACGAAACACAGCAACATTAAGCTGCTATTTTTACGCTGGTATTCTGTGAGAGCCTGGTCCTTCCCCGGTCAAGTCGACCCATTCGTGCTACAACTATAATATAGCTGCAGCGTGGCTTTGCCACGTAAAGTTTTTATAATGGTAATAAATATTGTATATTCTTAAGTTAAGTAAATATTTTGACGTGACAACGTCTTATAAATTGGTTTGCCGGTGACACTTCAAGAAACTGCGTTACGCTCCGCTCACGTTATGCGCTCACAATGAGAGCGAGTGAGAGGCACGCGTCCCTTCCACTCGGGCATGGTTAGCCCGCCTAAGAGCGAGAGAGACAGACATAATAAAATTATTTTACCACTCAAAGTCGTTGTCACGTAAAACTTTCGCCCGTATACCGACTTTACAGGCAACCAATTTTTTAATTTATAGCAATTTTTTGCGGTTACCAACCCGCTTGCCAAGCGTGGCACCTATGGCAAATATCCCTCCTATGAGGCAATCTAAGGCAGAGGCCAACGTTCAGCAGTGGACTTTAATAGGCTGTAACGGTGACAGTAAATTTAAAGATTCTTTAATTGAAGAAAATCACTTTTCGTGCATTTTCTACAATATTTTACATTTTTAATGTGTAGTGTTCGCGTAAATATAAGAAATCAATATTTCACTTTTCAAAACAACACACTTGTGTAAGTCTATTCAATTGGCCCTAATTTTCCATGTCCTACTGTGTCGTTAATCACCGGCTGGACAGTAGACGACCTCCCGCCGACACGTCGTCGACTAATTGTTGTCTGTTACCTTCACATTGACAAATAACTTCATTATTTTCCTTGGAAACGAGAACAAAATTAGAGAGTGCAGTTACCATCGAGTCTGAAATATTTAATCTATTTTAAACTAATTATGCGTTTCGTACGAGTACTTATACATCATTATTATTGTTTTCTTTTGATTCGTTTGCCTTGACCAAACTTTTCATCAGTCATTCGTTCATTACAGTCCAGAAGTCCACTGCTGTACATAGGTTATAGTTGGCAACATGGCACGCGGGTTAACAACCGCAGTCTTTTCTTAATCGACTTAAAAAGGAGGAGGTACTTTAACTTTTTTCAGGTGAACCGATTTTGATGATTCTTTTTAACACGCTTTTGTTACCTTGGTATGTATCTTTGATTGAAACTTAGCACACTTATCAAGGACCGATGACAATGCAATAATTTAAATAGTTTGTCCCATTATCTTGCCAGGATCCTCAGGATTTGCGAATAATTCATAAAACAACTACGATTTCTGCCAGTTCAATCTACTGTAAGCCGCGTAAATGAACTTCGTTCCAAAAAAACCACAAAAACAAAATTTTAAAATAAATAATGGTTAAAAAAAAACTAAAAAAAACACGTTTTTGTAGCTAACCGAACTAAAAAGTAGAAAATAATTTTCAATAAGTTTAAAATAAGATAATAGTGACTAACATAAAAATTCATTTTATTGTAATAAAGCGTGGGTGGGGTGCTTTTGCAGATATTTTTATGATGACGCTAATTTTACAAATATCTACAAAAATATTTACAACATCATCATAGCATCATCATAAAAATATCTGAAAAAGTACCTCACGCTTTTTTACAATAAAATGATTGTTTTATGTTAATCACTATCTTCTTATTTTAAACTTATTGAAATTTATTTTCTACTTTTTAGTTCGGTTATCTACTAAAGCGTGTTTTTTTAGTTTTTTTTTAAACTATTCTTTATTTATTTGACTGGAATCTGGTGCTTCTCATGTAGTCCCATATAAATTTGATCAAGGTCTGACCAGTAGTTTTCGAGTTATGCTTAATAATTTATATTGAAGTTGGTTGTACGACATTTTTAATTTTACCACTTGTTATTATATTTAGTTGTTATCAGAAAGATACTGCCGCCCATATACTGTATCAGTTTCCCTCTGTTGCCTCTTACGATACCCTCGGGATGATATTATAATACCTCATGAATTGATAGACATAGACATTATAGACATACACATAGGCATGCATTTATTCAGCAACTAACACTCATACAATTTTGATACAGAAAATAAAATGATACATTAAAAAAAAATCAAAGATAAAAATAAAAAATTAAGACAGAACAAATATATAATATAATAAATCAATTAATCTGACATAAAATAATCCGGTTGTATGAATGAAAAGGGCACTGACTCAACATAATGCTATCGCAAGGTTGCGGTAGCGTTGCTTTAGCGTTGGTTGATTGCTGTAATGAATTAATGAAGAACTAAATAAAATATTTTAGACTTGACTTAAGTCAGACTTCCAGGCAGAAAAGCTTGACTACCTTGCACAGCCGTGAGGACGGTGAAAACGCGGCTAAGGTTCTATGTACGTGGGGTACACAGAAAGTTTTGCGTAACTCATAAATAAAACAATTTATATGTAAAATAATAAATTTACTGCCGTTCAAAGTATTCTCAATTAGTGAAAAATGTTGTAAAACATTATTTTTTATACCAATGAACTCGAGCCCATTTTTAATCTGGGGTGATTTCATGAGGAATCCAGCGTCAACGAAGTTTTTAACTTTTAAAAGTTGTAAGATTTTTGAATTCGGCTCATACCAATTCCCAAATGTCCTCGAATCTCATAATCGGTAATGCGCCTGTTTTCTTCAATTATTCGCCTGACAATAGCCACATTTATCTCAGTGATCGCAGTTGAGGGTCGACCTTTACGAATTTCATCGTGGAGAGAAACATGACCACGATCAAATTTTGAGTACCAATGCTTTACGGTGCTCAAATGTGATGCTTTTCTCCCAAAAGTATTTTGAATACGAGCATTGCAATCTTGCGGAGAGAGTAAGCTTATAAAATCATAAAAAATCATCGCCCTAAGATCATTTGGCGATTATTCCATTTTTGCTATAAATGACGAACTCCAACTTACCGCCTAAAACTAATTTAATCAAAATTATGAGTTCAAGCCAGGAGCGCAGAGATTTTAAAGCGCCCTATGTATGCTGAGATATTTATGGGATGTAACTTAGTAATTTAATGTCTATACTGATGGAACAACAATTTATAAAATGACAAGTTTTTTTGATACTCTTTCGTTATTTATGTTGGTACATTGACCACCATTTTTTAATGGACTATAATTAATCACACATGGAGCAAGGTGAAAAGTTTTTGTTCATTGTTCTTACATGATGTCGTCAGGTTTTTATTTATCAAAAAAACAACACGGTCTATGCGGTATATAATAATATAATATAACAGTAGCTTTAAAAATTCTTTGAGTATTTAGTAATATCGACACCGCAGAATTATTTCGGATTTTTTCTCTAATATTCGCTTGCACTCTTTCTGATATGCTCATTCGTGTGAATTCAGGAGAATCGAATTTATATAAATGGGAGAAACAAGTATTCGATCCGATAAATTCGGGAGTTTCCATCTATTGTTTATTGGTGTCAGTATTATAAAAAGCCACCAAATCGCACTAAGCTGGAAAGATTTCTCATGTCAAATGTAACTATCGCGTGGCGTAGACTAAATTTCATCACAGACGGAGTGACAGAGCATCAAACTTAAAATCACTAAAGCTAAATCTAGTACTTTATTGACTGCAACGCGTTTTAGCGGCTAGCGTGAAATCTACCGCCTCTGCGGTGCCGTAAGTAGTCTGTATTAACTATTTGCTGTGTAATCGTTTCGACACCGACACTGTATGGTTTCTCTTTTATATACTGATGACATTTCCAGCTATCATCATCATCATCATCACAGCTCATGGCAAGTCCACTGCTAAATATAGGCCTCCCCAGAGAAATGCTACAAAGCACGGTTGGGCCAGCTAGTCGGAAGGACCACGACCGCATATACCTTTGTAAAATAGCAGCATATTACTACTCCGGTTCGTACGGCGCGTTTATAGATCCGGTGACTCTTTTTACTTGTAATAAATCTTACCATCATAGTTCTCGGGGATTACCACACATCTGCATTTTGATTCTTAATCGAGGATCGATGTTTGTGTCTTTGGAGCACCCATCATAATCGTCATTATAGCCCATCACAAATCTACTGTTGAACATAGGAATGTCACGACGCACGGTCCTGAGCTACCGTCGACATTTTTTTTTATAGGACAAGGGTGACAAACGAGCACACAGTCCACCTGATGGAAAGTGGTTGCTGCGGCCCATAGACATCTACATCTATCCTCGGTTACAAATCAAAATGCAGATGCGTTGTCACCCGTGAGGACTAAGATGGAATGCCTCATTTCCAGTAAAAAGGGTCTCCGGTTCTCTACACTCACCATACGAAACACAGCAGCGTTAAGCTGCTATTTTACGCTGGTATTCTGTGAGAGCGTGGTCCTTCCCCGGTCGAGCCGACCCATTCGTGCTACAACTATACTACTAATATAGATGCAGCATGGCTCTATCACGTAAAAATCCATCAGGTAAAGACATCCATCGACTTCCTGCATCTCTTACAAGTCAGTCTCTTCTTACCTCTTGTCGCTCATACTTAAAAATGTTTCAAAATATTTTGCTTAATTGTAGATATAGATAATCAAACTTTTAACAACTAAATTATCAACCGTGTAGAGGCGGAGTAAGAATATAGTCCCGTAGGTGTCGTAAGAGGCAACAGAGGGAAACAAACCAAGGGATGGGCAGCAGCATCTTATTAATTAGAAAATAATAAAAAACTTCGGTTGCCATCCCGCTTGCCAGGCAACTATGGCAAATATCCCTCGTATGCCGCAATCTGTGAGGGAGGCCTTTTTATAGAATAACGGTGACAAACGAGCATATAGACCACCTGATAGTACGTGGGTGCTTTGGCCCATAGACATCTACGTCTATCCTTGATTAGGAATCAAAATGAAGATGCATTATCACCTCTGAGGACTAAGGCGGAAAAATAATACCTCGTTTCCAGTAAAAATATTCTCTATTTCTGTTCGTTCAAGTTCAAGTCTCTATTTCTGTAAGTTCAAGTTTCTGTTTCTGTTTCTGTCTCTACACTCACTACATGAAACAGAGCAGTATTAAGCTGCTATTTTACGCTGGTATTCTGTGATAATAACGTGATCTTTGCCTAGTCGATGGCTTGGCCATTCATGTTACAACCATAATATAGCTGCAGCATGCCTCTACCACGTTAACAAGGCCTATGTTCCGCAGTGGACCTTGATAGACCGTAATGATATAGCAGTACAGAATTACTCTAGAAATACCTTCTAGCCTGCTATTACCATCGACCATGACTTTTATAATATTTGCATTTGCAATTCACGAAAGGTGTGAAACGTTTCGTGAATACAAGCTCAAGCAAAAAATATTATTAATAGACCCAACGTCTAATTCATGACACTAAAATAAAATTTACTGCTTATTTATTATCGCCGCCACCAGACGCACACTTTTTCGATATCGCACGGAAATTTATTTCTACTTTTGTTAGCCCCTCGGGCTTCGACACAACTTATGTCGTATTATCGTTAAGTGTCGCGTATAGGGTTGCCAGACGTCCTCTATTTCAGACCCAAAAATTTATTTATTGTCCCCTAATTTGAAATCTTTAATTTAAAGATAAATTTTATAGAGGACATTTATTATAGAGGACAAGGCAATATTGCGCGTATTCGACATTCCCTTGCTAGTTAAGGTCGAAGAATTTAAAAATCCCTTTGATGTGACGTTACATAACTGATGCCACTTTGATGCGACATGCTAGAGAGATACATCTACCATAACAGCATTTCATTGAAAATAATATGATATCCTTTATTTTCATCTTACGAGTATTATTGAAGTTATACTTCTTTTGGGGCGTTTGTGAAAAATAATGAGAGTGAATTTTTACGATGCGCGCGCACACTGACACTTAAAAGCGACAACTTCAGTGGGTAATTGTCTCTCAATTTTTTTTTTAATTTTGTTACGCTAAAGAAGTATAACTTCCTACGTGCGTACATAAGGACACACACACTTTTTATATTATTATTATTATTATTATATATACTTTATAGTACGACAAAAACATAAAAAAACAGATTACACAGAGTAAAATTTAAGAAATTGGTACAATAAGGCGTTCTTATCGCTAAAAGCGATCTCTTCACAACCGTTGTCTGTGTTGTCAGTGTTTACAGACCCCCATGTTCAAGGTATGATACCTTTGAAAAAATTATGGAAGAAGTTTTAGTTAAGCTTAATAAACAGAATAAATCTCTTGTAGTATGCGGAGACTTTAATATCAATCTCCTGGAAGCTTCTTCCATCAGTATTAAATTTTGCTCATTGTTCAAATCATACAATCTTGATAATTTATTCTTTGAAGCTACACGTATTGCAGGTGTAGTGCAACTTGTATTGATAATATTTTTACAGATGTTGTACCAATCAAGAAATTCATAATTCAAAAACTAAGTTCAGATCACTGTGGACAACTGGTTTCATTACCATATATGCACAAAAAACAGGAAATTGAGAAAATTGTGTTTGTTCCGATTAATGCAAAACGCCTGGAGAGATTTAGAAGTAATATGGTAAAAAAACCTTCCATCGCTTTCTTACAAGAACAATTCAGACTATTTATATGGAGTATTATTTATCATTTTCTGCAATGAATATAATAAAACATTTACTTCTAAAAATTCTCCAGTAACAGTCGCAAGGCATTTAATGAGTGGGCGACAGTAGGAATTCATAAGAGCAGACAAAGATTATATTAACTGTACCATGAAAGATCATATAATCTTTCCGATACTATTAGAGAATATGTCAAAAATTATTCTAAAATGTTTAAAAGAAATGTTGCTCACGTGTTTGAGAAATATTTCACTGATTACCTATTTTGATAACAAAGTCATTGAATACTTCTCCAACTGTCACCGATTCATTACTCAAACAGAATGTTAATACCTGTTTAAAAGAATTTAGATTTAAAAAATTACAGTATTACCACAAGATATTGTAAAATACAGTAGAGCGTCGATTATCCGAACTAATTGGGGGACATGGGTGTTCGGAAAACCAGTTTAATCGGATAATCGAACTGTGTAATTTTATGTACCAATGTACCAATAAAACACATTTATATGTAATACAAATTTCTCTCTTTTAAAGTTTTCTCTCTTTTTCCATTATTTAGCTGATGGGCTTTTACAGCGGGTACAAAAACTTCTATAAACCATTCCGTAAAAATTGAACTGTTCATCCAGGCGTTCTTTTGTGAGGTGTAAACAATAGGCACTGAAGACATATTTACGTGTTATAAACAACGCGGTTTCTTGCTTTTACCAATAACAAGCATAGGCAATCGGTGGGTACCAGTTGTATTAGCACAAGCTAGAACAGTGATACGAGCCATATTTACTTTAGGACTAGGTGCCTATAATTCACGACGCGAAGCAAGAGTTTTTCGTGGCAAAGCCTTCCAAATGAGCCCAGTTTCATCAGCGTTGTAAACGTTTTCCAGAGCATAATCTTCTAGTTTCAAGACGTCGCTTAATTTTATTTTGAAAGTATCAGCTGCTGAAGAATCAGCAGACAATTTTTCTCCTTGTATTTGAAGCTCACGAATGTCTTGACTTAAACCGTTTTAACCAGCCCGTGCTTGCTTGAAAGTTCGACGGCCCTCCAAGTTTTTCATTAAATTGTTTTGCCTTTTCACATAGAATGGGACCAGAGATAGGTTTTCCTTGTGATCTTTTTTGTGCAAACCACTTGTAAACACCGACATCGAGATCGGTATTCGTGGCGAACTTCATAGTTTTACGACTTGTAGACCTATCAGTATAATCAAGCTTGTCTTTTGTTTTATTATATCCGTAATTGTCGACTTACCTACTTTGTACTCATTAGATAACTTGGTTGCAGTTTCGCCTTCCTCTAATCGTTTGTTAATCTCGTATTTATCCCTCATGGAAAGAACAACACGTTTACGTTTAGGCATTTTAAATTGTAAGCTAATAGGGCAAAACTAGTACACAAAAGTGATCGTAACAGAGCGCTGACGCTGACTGAGCGTGCGGGCAGAAGTACAGCGCTCTCGGTACTGAACGTAGGCCAACACTGGGCACTGCGGGGGGTTCGCTGCTGCGGTAGTCGCATCTCAGCGTGGCAGTAGTTCAGTTAAGCGATCGTTCGGTTGATCGACGTTCGGATAATCGACGCTCTACTGTATTTCAAAACCCTTGATGTAAAAAAAACCGCAGATTTATTGGGGATTTCCGTTACAGTTATTGCGTCCATAATAGATTTAATTGCACATCATCTTGCTATTATTTTTAATACTAGTATCGAATCTGGTGCGTTTCCTGATTTAATGAAATATAGTAAAGTAATACCTTTATTTAAATCTGGTAGTACAATGGACCCCGCTAATTTTAGACCTATTTCTGTACTACCAACTCTCAGTAAAATTTTTGAAAAGATAATTTTAGATCTTGTTAAATTTTTTTAATAAATATAAATTACTCCATAAAAATCAATTTGGTTTCACAAGGGGTCGCTCGACGACTGCTTATGAATATCAAGCTTATGAAATATATTTTAACGCCTGGGAGAGTTCACAAGATGCCTTAGGTATTTTTGTGATCTTTCCAGGGCTTTCGATTGTGTTCATCATGAGATATTAAAAAGAATATACAACTCTGTGTAAAAGTATCGAATATGTCAATAAAAGACCCGCGTAAAAGAGGTCGTTCTAATTTTTACTGCATGTTGGTAGCACTGTACTGATTTAGCGCAAAGTTTGAGCAGGATCTGTCATTTAATTTGTTTTAAACTACACTTTTGTTGGTCATAGTTTTGAGTTATCGGCGATTTTACAATGGAAAATATTGTTGAACAAAGAGTGTGCCTTAAATTTTGTGTTTTGAATGATATTTCATGTGGTGAATCACTAAAATGTTGCGAAATACCTACGGCGAATCGTGTATATCGAAAACAAGGGCTTATGAATGGTATAAGGCTTTAAAGAAGGCCGAGAAGTAGTAGTAGACTTGCCTCGTTCTGGTAGACCTTCAACCGCTACGACCAAAGAAAACATCGACAAAATCAAGAAGCTAGGCTCGAAAATCGACGTATGAGTCTGAGAGAGTTGGCTAGTGAGGTGAACATATCTTTTAAGTCCGTCCACAACATTCTCATTGACATTTTAGGCATGAAACGCGTCGCCGCTCGACTAGTTCCAAAAGAGCTCAATTTTGTTCAAAGAGCGCAGCGAAAGCATGTCGCTGAAGACATGGTTTCCCGAGCTTCTACGGATCCGACCTTTATGAAACGTATAATAACTGGCGACGAGACATGGGTTTATGAGTACGACATGCAAACAAGCCAACAGTTCAGAATGGCGTCTCGAAAACGAGCTGAAACCCAAAAACCGCGGCAAAGTCGCTCCAAAATCAAGGTGATGCTGACAGTTTTTGACTACCGTGGTGTGGTTCACTCCGAATTCCTTCCAAAGGGAGAAACAGTGAATAAAGAATATTATTTAGGCGTCATGAAGCGTTTGCGTGAGTATCCGCCGAAAACGTCCAGATTTGTGGCAACACAACTCATGGATGCTGCACCATGATAATGCACCATCACACACAGCCATTATAGTGAAAGAGTTTTAGCGAAACATTCAACAAAAGTTCTCGACCAAGCACCGTATTCACCTGATATGGCTCCGTCTGACTTTTTATTTCCCAAGTTAAAATTACCACTTGAGGAAAACGTTTTGAGTCGATAGAAGCTATAACAAAAAATTCGCTGAATGAGCTAAAGGCCATACCGCAAATAGCCTATGAAAAATGTATGGAAGACTGGGTGAAGCGTTGGAGATGTTGTATTGCAAGCGATGGGGCCTACTTTGAAGGCGATAAAATAAATTTAGATGAATAATTTGTATTTTTGTTTTATTGACAAATTCCTGATATTTAGTACACAGAATGTAAAAAGAATAATTTAATAAAGAAATGTAAACGAAATGTAAAAGAAATTAAGACTGGCGCTTTAAAAGATTTAGTGACTAAATTTGAACGAGACCTACAGGATTTTAATATTCATTTATACAATATCAGCCATCAATACAAAATGTATAAAGATATGAAGGATAATCTTAAAACTAATGAAATTCTCTTACATTGTGATTTTTCGGAGAATTTTTCTTGTAAATGTTTCAAGAGATCCAAGCCGTTCACTTTGGGGCCTCTCAATATCAGATATCTTTGCATATGAGTATGATATACCAAAAATAAAACCACAGAGTTACTGTACTTTATCAGATGCAACTGACCATTCGCCAGAAGCAATATGGGCACATTTAAAACCTATTTAACCCACATAATTAAACAATCACCAGAAATTGACACTACACGTTTTTTCCGATGGGCCAACGACACAGTACCGGCAAAAGAAAACCTTTTTTTTATTTAATACAATCATGAAAGATTTTGGTTTAACTGGGACATGGAATTTTTTTGAAGCCGCCCATGGAAAGGGTGCTGCCGATGGCGTTGGTGGTGTTATTAAAAGGCTTTTAGACAGTAAAGTGGCACATGGCAGTGACGTCCTCAACGCCGAATCTGCATATAATCTTTTAAAAAAAGAAACCAGCGTTAAACTTTTCTGCATTGATGAAGAGGACATAAACAGTATTAAGGAAGATTATAAGGCATCTTTGATATCGCTTATACCTGTCCCCAATAATATGAAAATACATCAAATACAAACTACAAATCATTCACACAATATTGCGTCAAAATTTTAAGCTGTTTCTGTGCTCGTTCACCCAAAAGGGAATGTGTGATTGTTATTTACTAAAGAATCATAACACTAAAACCTACAAAACGTGCAAAAAGGCTTCCATCAACATCTTCTGAATCAAGTGATCTCCTGTTGATGAAGAAATTGTACCCGATAAACGTATTTTGTCAATAAAATCTAATAGAACACAAAATTACAAGTAACTATTCTCCGATATTAAAGTTAATTATAACCGAGAAACATTGCAAAATCTAATAGGATCTTCAAAATCTTATAACATAGCTACAAATGATATACGAAAAGATTTTAAGGAGCTGATCACGCCAGATGAATTATTACCTTCTGTTTCTAATACCGACGGTAAAATAGGTGTCTTAAAGAAAACTCAAGACAAACGTCTTAATAATTTCTTTTTTCATTTATCTGATGATAGTGAAGATAGTTTCTAATACACATTTTTGTACACAACAAAATAAATAATAATTATGCTAATTTTGTGGTGTTGTATTTCATGCCACGACTATGGAAATTTCTTATATATTTCGAGGCTATACAAAAGTTTAGAATACTTATTCTAAACTATTGTATAGCATATTGTATGCATCACTTTTTAACGCAATATTTTAATAAAAATACAAAATCGCATTACGATGTCGTTTAAGTTAACTTTTATGTTTCAAAGAAGGGTGTTATGTTCCTATATTGTTGTTATTGATTAATGTCACCATAAAGTTTCAAACCGGGATATTAATTATTTTTTGCCACTCCATATCAAGTGATTACTCAAAATTACTTTCCTAAATTAATTGTAATAAAGCAATTTTAAAAGTATTAAATTACTTTTTCTTACAATCATAAATCATAATCACGTTTTCTGCAAATTAACATCAATTTATTGTATAGGAAAGTAATTTTAAAAATAGTTATTATTTTGATATAATAATATATACAACCTTCAATTATCTATGCATAAATGATCTTTTGTCTGTTTACTTCTATTAAAATTACTGATAATCAAAACAGCTTTTTATTAATCTCCTGGATAAAATGAATGACCATCTTTAAATAATACTTATATTTAAATTTATGCATGTTATGTACTAGTCTTTACAATTCCTATATGTTATCATTTCTGTACATTAAATTTATTTTCATATCTTTTTCATATCCGTAACGTACAATTATTATGAATAACACCCGGGCAGCAGCATCTCATTAATTAGAAAATAATAAAAACTTCGGTTGCCATCCCGCTTGCCAGGCAAGTATGGCAAATATCCTCTTATGCCGCAATCTGTGAGGAGGCCTTTTTATAGAATAACGGTGACAAACGAGCATATAGACCACCTGATCGTACGTGGGTGCTTATACATCTACATCTATTCTTGATTAGGAATCAAAATGAAGATGCATTATCACCTCTGAGGACTAAGGCGGAAAAATAATACCTCGTTTCCAGTAAAAATATTCTTTATTTTTGTTCGTTCAAGTTCAAGTCTCTATTTCTGTAAGTTCAAGTTTCTGTTTATATTTCTGTCTCTACACTCACTATATGAAACACAGCAGTATTAAGCTGCTATTTTACGCCGGTATTCTGTGATAATAACGTGATCTTTGCCTAGTCGATGGGTTGGCCATTCATGTTACAACCATAATATAGCTGCAGCATGCCTCTACCACGTTAACAAGGCCTATGTTCCGCAGTGGACCTTGATAGACCGTAATGATATAGCAGTACAGAATTACTCTAGAAATACCTTCTAGCCTGCTATTACCATCGACTATGACTTTTATAATATTTGCATTAGCAATTCACGAAAGGTGTGAAACGTTTCGTGAATACAAGCTCAAGCAAAAAATATTATTAATAGACCCAACGTCTAATTCATGACACTAAAATAATATTTACTGCTTATTTATTATCGCCGCCACCAGACGCACACTTTTTCGATATCGCACGGAAATTTATTTCTACTTTTGTTAGACCCTCGGGCTTCGACACAACTTATGTCGTATTATCGTTAAGTGTCGCGTATAGGGTTGCCAGACGTCCTCTATTTCAGACCCAAAAATTTATTTATTGTCCCCTAATTTGAAATCTTTAAATTAAAGATTTCAAATTAGGGGACAAGATAAATTTTATAGAGGACATTTATTATTGAGGACAAGGCAATATTGCGCGTATTCGACATTCCCTTGCTAGTTAAGGTCGAAGAATTTAAAAATCCCTTTGATGTGACGTTACATAACTGATTCCACTTTGATGCGACATGCTAGAGATACATCTACCATAACAGCATTTCATTGAAAACAATATGATATCCTTTATTTTCATCGTACGAGTATTATTGAAGTTATACTTCTTTTGGGGCGTTTGGGAAAAATAATGAGAGTGAATTTTGACACACACTGACACTTAAAAGCGACAACTTCAGTGGGTAATTGTCTCTCAAGTTTTTTTTTAATTTTGTTACGCTAAAGAAGTATAACTTCCTACGTGCGTACATAAGTACGCACACACTTTTATATTATTATTATTATTATTATATATACTTTATAGTACGACAAAACCGATAAAAAAACAGATTACACAGAGTAAAATTTAAGAAATAGGTATAATAAGGCGTTCTTATCGCTAAAAGCGATCTCTTCACAACCGTTGTCTGTGTTGTCAGTGTTTACAGAACCCCATGTTCAAGGTATGATACCTTTGAAAAAATTATGGAAGAAGTTTTAGTTAAGCTTAATAAACAGAATAAATCTCTTGTAGTATGCGGAGATTTTAATATCAATCTCCTGGAAGCTTCTTCCATCAGTATTAAATTTGCTCATTGTTCAAATCATACAATCTTGATAATTTATTCTTTGAAGCTACACGTATTGCAGGGTGTAGTGCAACTTGTATTGATAATATTTTTACAGATGTTGTACCAATCAAGAAATTCATAATTCAAAAACTAAGTTCAGATCACTGTGGACAACTGGTTTCATTACCATATATGCACAAAAAACAGGAAATTGAGAAAATTGTGTTTGTTCCGATTAATGCAAAACGCCTGGAGAGATTTAGAAGTAATATGGTAAAAAACCTTCCATCGCTTTCTTACAAGAACAATTCAGACTATTTATTATTTTCTGCAATGAATTTAATAAAACATTTACTTCTAAAACATTCTCCAGTAACAGTCATAAGGCATTTAATGAGTGGGCGATAGTAGGAATTCATAAGAGCAGACAAAGATTATATTAACTGTAACATGAAAGATCATATAATCTTTCCGATACTATTAGAGAATATGTCAAAATTATTCTAAAATGTTTAAAAGTGTGCTCACGTGTTTGAGAAATATTTCACTGATTACTATTTTGACAAAAAGTCATTGAATACTTCTCCAACTGTCACCGAACTCAAACAGAATGTTAATACCTGTTTAAAAGAATTTAGATTTAAAAATTACAGTATTACTACAAGATATTGTAAAATACATAGAGCGTCGATTATCCGAACTAATTGGGGACATGGGTGTTCGGAAAACCGGTTTATTCGGATAATCGAACTGTATAATTTTATGTACCAATGTACCAATAAAACACATTTATATGTAATACAAATTTTCTCTTTTAAAGTTTTCTCTTTTTCCATTATTTAGCTGATGGGCTTTTACAGCGGATACAAAACTTCTATAAACCATTCCGTAAAATTGAACTGTTCATCCAGGCGCTTTTTTGTGAGGTTTAAACAATAGGCATTGAAGACATATTTACATGTTTTAAACAACGCAGTTTCTTGCTTTAACCAAAAACAAGCATAGGCAATCGGTGGGTACCAGTTGCATTAGCACAAGCTAGAGCAGTGATACAATCCTTGTTTACTTTTGGACTAGGTGCCGTTAATTCACGACGCGAAGCAAAAGTTTTTCATGGCAAAGCCTTCCAAATGAGCCCAGTTTCATCAGCGTTGTAAACGTTTTCCAGAGCATAATCTTCTAGTTTCAATACGTCGCTTAATTTTATTTTGAAAGTATCAGCTGCTGAAGAATCAGCAGACAATTTTTCTCCTTGTATTTGAAGCTCACGAATGCCATGTCTTGACTTAAACCGTTTTAACCAGCCCGTGCTTGCTTGAAAGTTCGACGGCCCTCCAAGTTTTTCATTAAATTGTTTTGCCTTTTCACATAGAATGGGACCAGAGATAGGTTTTCCTTGTGATCTTTTTTGTGTAAACCACTTGTAAACACCGTCATCGAGATCGGTATTCGTGGCGAACTTCATAGTTTTACGACTTGTAGACCTATCAGTATAATCAAGCTTGTCTTTTGTTTTATTATATCCGTAATTGTCGACTTACCTACTTTGTACTCATTAGATAACTTGGTTGCAGTTTAGCCTTCCTCTAATCGTTTGTTAATCTCGTATTTATCTCTCATGGAAAGAACAACACGCTTACGTTTAGGCATTTTGAATTGTGAGCTAATAGGGCAAAAGTAATACACAAAAGTGATCGTGACTGAGCGTGCGGGCAGAAGTACAGCGCTCTCGGTACTGAACGTAGGCCAACATTGGGCATTGCGGGGGGGGGGCTCGCTGCTGCGGTAGTCGCATCTCAGCGTGGCAGTAGTTCAGTTAAGCGATCGTTCGGTTGATCGACGTTCGGATAATCGACGCTCTACTGTATTTCAAAACCCCTGATGTAAAAAAAACCGCAGATTTATTGGGGATTTCCGTTACAGTTATTGCGTCCATAATAGATTTAATTGCACATCATCTTGCTATTATTTTTAATACTAGTATCGAATCTGGTGCGTTTCCTGATTTAATGAAATATAGTAAAGTAATACCTTTATTTAAATCTGGTAGTACAATGGACCCCGCTAATTTTAGACCTATTTCTGTACTACCAACTCTCAGTAAAATTTTTGAAAAGATAATTTTAGATCTTGTTAAATTTTTTTAATAAATATAAATTACTCCATAAAAATCAATTTGGTTTCACAAGGGGTCGCTCGACGACTGCTTATGAATATCAAGCTTATGAAATATATTTTTAACGCCTGGGAGAGTTCACAAGATGCCTTAGGTATTTTTTGTGATCTTTCCAGGGCTTTCATGAGATATTAATCAGGAAACTACAACATTACGGTAACAAAAATATTGCGCTTAGACTTATTATTTCATATTTAAATAACAGAACTCAAAAAGTCATTATCAATGGCAAAGGTTCCTCCGGGTCATTAGTATCAATGGGCGTTCCTCAGGGCTCGATTCTTGGCCCATTCCTGTTCCTAGTCTTATTAATGACTTACCTTATCTTGTAGGGGACAATCACGATATAGTATTATTTGTTGATGATACGTCTTTAATTTTCAAACTCAAAGGACAGTCAATTAATTTTGACAATGTAAATAATGCTCTATCGAAATTAGTACATTGGTTTAACGCCAACAATTTGCTCTTAAACGGCAATAAGAAAAATGTATGAAATTCACAATACCTAATATTAAACATTCAAATACGAATGTGCTCATAAATGGGGAGGTTGATTCTTGTGGATACCACTGTTTTTCTTGGTATTACTATTGACGCGAAGCTTCAATGGGGCCCCCATATATCGAAATTTCAAAGCTTTGATAAGAATAAATATGTTCATACTTCAAATACTAGGAACAAACATAAGCTTGTAATACCAGTTACTAGACTTCACAGAATTAATAATTCATTTATGGGGCAATGTATACGCTTTTACAACAAAATCTCAGAAAATGTACAAAATTTGTCAATAAAAAAGTTTAAATGTTTTATTAAAGAAAAATTGTACAAAAAGGGTTATTATAATATCAAAGAATACATAAGTGAAAAAACCCCCTGGGAATGAGGTGATCGCCACCTTGCTGGTTCTATTTAAAACTTGGTAATTTAAAATTTGTACAAACGAAAAAACTAAATTATTGTAAAGTGAAATATGTTTTAAGAAAAAGTCCTTGCTGGTTTCTTGCTGGTTCTTCCCAGGACAGAGGTATTTTCCGAACCAGTGGTAAATAAAACAATTACTTTCAATAAGTATTATTATAATCTATATTGAATAAAAATTATTCTATTCTATTCAATTTTATTCTTTTCTATAACTTATTCCTTCCTTTTTAATTCTTTTTAATCTTATCCAATCCTCTAAAACATAAAACGAGAGCTGACAACCCTAGTTGCGTACGTTGGATTGGCGGGCATTTCTACCTGATTGCGTTTCATCCGAGATTTTTCGATATTATACTATTTATGGAATATGAAAATTTTCATGGTATACAAACTTGACAATACACGAAATCAATTTTTGTCACTTTTATGTAATTCAGGCTAAAAATATATTTCTTAGTGAACCAAAAAGTGAGTAATACGTTATATTATGAAAATACTTAAAATTGTATGAAAAAGCCGAAAATGGATTTCTAAATACAGTCTGTGTAAACTTTGTAAGTATGATTTCCAGTATTTTTTTTTTCTTTTTCATAATAAGATATTTTTTATCTTAGATTTTTTAATAATTAAGAGTGAAAATTATTAAAAAATATAATATAAGAATACTGTTTATGGATCAGCTATTTGACCGATCCATTGTCACTTCAGTACAATGTGAATAACTGCCGTATATTAAGAATAATTTTGAAAAAATAATTCCATTTTTATAAATTAAAATTAGTTTGAAATTAGAATTCTTAGCCAAACAAAAAATATTTTGATTTGAAATGGCCAGTACTGCAGAACGGCAATTTCATAGGTTAGACTTAGATCTATTATTTCGAAGAACCAACAACCGATGGAAGAAAGATTCTCGAGTAGCAGCCTTGTACCGGTAAGAAGAGTGTACGGCGGCTCTTCACTAGCTGGAGTTGCGATCTGTAGCCTTCCTTGTTTGAAGTTTGCTGCAAGTGTCTATGGACTGCAGTAGCCACTTGCTACCTACTAAACTGCAAGTTCGTTTGCCACTTCATTTTTAATAAAAGTAGAGCAACTGTCCCGGCGTGAAGTATTGCCGCACCGTTGTTAGGACACCTTATTTTCTTGCAGCTGCTTTGGCCCTGAACTCAATGAACTCCCCAAAGTTTAGTTACGAAGAAACCTCAATTCCCAAATACTTCAAACCTCAACTACAATACTTTTATACATTTTCACTACAAATAATGACTCAGTGCGAAGACATAGTGCACCGCATAGAGATTTCTTTACTTTTACCCTATTAATGGTAACGGACATTGCATCTTAGTCTTTATATCAACGTACCTATGTCGTTTAACGTCCTTGTGCGTGTTATGTTTTTTATAGAATAAGGGTGACAAACGAGCACACAGACCACCTGATGGTAAGTGGATGCTGTGGCCCCTAACGTCTACATCTATCCTCGATTAAGAATTAAAATGCAAATGCGTTGCCACCCATAGGGACTAAGATGGAATGCCTCGTTGCCAGTAAAAAGAGTCTCCAGTTCTATACACTCACCATACGAAACACAGCAGCATTGAGCTGCTATTTTACGCTGGTATTCTGTGAGCGTGGTACTTCCCGGTCGAGCCGACCCATTGGTGCTACAACCATAATAAAGCTGCAGCATGGCTCTACCACGTAGAAAGGAACTATGGCTACAGTGATTGATTAAAACCACTTTAATTGTACGTTTGTTGGTCACACTATACAAATAATATTGAATTCATTCATATAAATATAAAATGGTAGTGCATACAGGATAGTCCCAATAAAAAACCTTTTTGTTTCTACGATATGTTCAGCCGATTACCACTTTAGCTCAATGATTCTTGGGTTAACGTCAGTTAATATTTAACAGCATTAAATTTGGAAGAGTTGTATTGTTTAATTAGGAATGATAACACATTCATTGAATTTAAATGATATATAACTTTCAAATAAAATAATTATATAACTTTCAGATAAATTTGTTGTTGCAACACGCGCGCCACCTACTGTAAGTTAACTGTACTATGCCTATAACCTTCGCGCAAGTGCAAGCAATAAGTTCACAAAGTTTTAGCGCAATCTGATGAACGGTATGGCAGCGCACAAAATACGAACAAACAAAAATTAATTTTTATATATTAGATTACTTTGTCCTAACTAAATTATATATATTTAGTTTGGCTATTTGGCGGCAGAAATAGGATATTTATTAAAACGGACTCCCATACAGAAAATAAGTCTTACCACACCTAAATAAAAGAATTAATAAATTGCTTTAACTCTAGATTTGTTTTGGTGAAGTACCGTACTGTAATATCAGACACGAAAGTGTAAACTATGCTGACCTTGAATTTGAAGTCACGAGTAAAATTTGTCCCAAAGATTGAACGCAAGAGGGAGGGAATTTAGTATTTTATATCCGAAATGTTTGAATGAAGTTATATGTATTACCCCTCCCGCAAGCACAGGTTAGCGTGATAAGGGACGTCCCTCGCTATCTAAATCGACCGTTATCAGTGCCACAGATATGGATTTGACCAGTCTATCGCCACTTCAACGTGATACTATTCTGAGCTTTGTTGCATACACCCAGTAAATGTATTTAACATGGTATACCGTTCAAGGTAAAAAGCGTTTGGTTTGTTTACCTAAATATTTGTCCACTTTCACTTGCCTGTCCTTTTTTTGACTGATTAATCGAGAGTGAGAGTATCCCTCTCGATTCTCGCTCGATCCTCTTGATTTAGTAGTCGGTCTTTACGAAACTATTTATTAAAAAAAAAATCTTCAATTATTTCTTACATCCATTAACCATAATTAATTTCTTCCATCTACTAATAAAATATTGATTTCCACCTTAGATCCAAAAAAAAAACTGTCAGTAGGAGTGCACATCAGAAGTGGAAACTTTTTAGCTTCACAAACTTGTAAACATTATTTTTGGGTTGTTAAGAAATATTTTTTAAGAAGTATTTTTTATTACAAATTATTTTTATCAACGTATTAATATAGTAATAATATTTTCATTTATTGCGTTGTATTACATGAAAAATAATTATTATTATCTATATAATACAAACAAATTTATTCAATTGGATTTTCAACATTACTTTCATCAATTTTATGTATCTGACGTTGTGACGGCGTGACGGTACTTTTTTCCCCAACCCAAAAGTGCCCAACGTGCCTAAATAAGTTTTCTCTTCAAAAAATGATGCGTGTCACCTCCGACGCGCGATTGGAGTATATCAAATTAGTCGCGTTTAGGCCATCTAACTAGTAACACTGTCACCTTGAGAGTCAAGTAAAGCAATTTTATAAGATAAAACCACCTATAGAATGAAGTAGATTTACATGCGCTCAGTATAAGATGCGCAAATGTGTTGCGCGGAGCTGCAACACAACGACTTCTCTTTTTGTTAACACTCGTATTCGCTTCTCATCTAATGCGTACCGCGGGCTTTGATATGAAAATCGATTCTTAAAAAGTAAACTACAACTACAATCGCGCGAAAAAAATTATGCTTTACACGCTTATTTCATTGAAATGAATTATTTGATTGACTGATGTCAGTGAAATAATTTTGGTTGCATTGATGATAATGATAGATAACAAGTAACGCTCTGTATTGTGAAGAAGCAGCAAGATATCCAGAGGGTTTTTTTTTTCAATGTATGTTGTACAAATTAAACATAAAAACATCTAGAAACAACATGATGATGATGACTATTGTAACGTTGTGTTTTAGATAGGGTAGGCAGATACCTAGGTAGGTTAGCTTATATTAAATTAAAGAAATATAATAAAAATAATTAGTGTCATATTTTTAATAGTGTGTGTTTTATATGAATACCAACATAAAATAGCAGCATAATACTGCTGTCTTTCGTATGGTGAGTGTAGAGAACCGGAGACCCTTTTTACTGAAAAAGAGGCATTCCATCTTATTCCTCACGGGTGACAACACATCTGCATTTTGATTCTTTATTGAGGATAAATGTAGATGTCTATGGGTCACAGCGACCACTTACCATCAGGTGGACTGTGTGCTCGTTTGTCACCCTATTATATAGATAAAAAAATATTTTTTACCCGACTGCCAAGGATGGGTTTTAATATTGTGTGTAACCTTTTAGTTACATTTAACTTTATAACATGTTTTAACAATGTATTTACATTGTTATAACATGATATAAAATTAAAAATTTAAATTTGATTATAGTTTCCATATGTATTAAATATTTTATAGAGATTATTAACAATTCTAATTGATATTAGTAACTAATAGTTAATCTGTGATTATATAAAAAATTAGTATCACAGAATAGTTGCTACCAAAAGTAATTACAACTTATAGTATGAATAAGCAAGCTATGCTTATAAATATATAAATACTCTAAGGCCCGTATTAATAAACGTTACTCAGCTCAAGTACTCGCACTTGAGTACAATCTTGAGGTTATGATCTTATTATTAAACATATCTCAAGATGCGGTTTAGGTTTACGGTATCAGCTGAGTGCCGCACTGATTAATAAACGAAACTCGACTCTCAAGTGTGTATACTTGAGTGCAAGTCACAGAACAGTATTCCTAAGTACAGCGTTTTGAGATACTGTTTTTATGTGTTTATTAATTAGCAACGATCTTGAGATGCTGATTTCGTAATGAGGGCGTATATAATGATTACGCACTTGAGTTCGTCGTTGAGTAACGTTTATTAATACGGGCCTAAGAATTACAACAATTAGGTAACCACGGCTAGGTCGTGGTTTCGGGTCTCGTTCTTAAAGTGTGCACTTATAGTGGTAGGATGTAGGTAAGGAGGTACCTACCCCGTGTGTATTTGGCCGACGTAGATGGTAGAGTGGACAAGGTGGTAGAGCACGCGCATCCGCTATGTAGATAGATGGCGCGGAGCATGGCAGCTGGCTAAGACCGGCCGCCTTGGTGGTATGGCGGCCATGGCGACCGGCATCTTGCTACGTACATACTGCGAGCGAAGGTCCGGAGTGGTTAACTTCGGTGGAGGATGGTAGAAAATCCCGGAAGAAGTTGGGGTTGACATGTGGTTATTATAATTTAGAAGTGATCGCATAATGTCCTTTCACTGTTGAGTAAATGGGTGTTGTAGTGAGGAAAAAAGGAATGACTGGACATGCTGGTCTGCTTTTATACCCACGACCAGAGAATAGTGTTGCTCAGTTTAAGATTGTATGAGATTACACAGACTATAACAACTTAGAATCGTACCATACTAGAGATGAATCATAACAATTATTAAATAGATCCGAATTAGATGAGGATTATTGGAATATTTTAAGTAATTTATTGTTAGTAACATTATTAGTTAATTATGCTATTACGAGAATAGCGTACAACGCTATACTTTGCAAATCACTATTAGTAAAAAGTTCTTAAAATTCGTTTTGTATTTTTATTAACATAGGATTTGTAAACAATAAAGTATTATTTGTTGCAGATGAGGATGTAAATTGACACCAAGATCACGATGCCGCCGCCTGACAACCGAAATCCAGGTAGGAAAACAAAGCAGGGTTAATATCAGATATCTTTGCATATGAGTATGATATACCAAAAAATTAAAAAACCACAGAGTTACTGTACTTTATCAGATGCAACTGACCATTCGCCAGAAGCAATATGGGCACATTTAAAACCTATTTTAACCCACATAATTAAACAATCACCAGAAATTGACACACTACACGTTTTTTCCGATGGGCCAACGACACAGTACCGGCAAAAGAAAACCTTTTTTTTATTTAATACAATCATGAAAGATTTTGGTTTAACTGGGACATGGAATTTTTTTGAAGCCGCCCATGGAAAGGGTGCTGCCGATGGCGTTGGTGGTGTTATTAAAAGGCTTTTAGACAGTAAAGTGGCACATGGCAGTGACGTCCTCAACGCCGAATCTGCATATAATCTTTTAAAAAAAGAAACCAGCGTTAAACTTTTCTGCATTGATGAAGAGGACATAAACAGTATTAAGGAAGATTATAAGGCATCTTTGATATCGCTTATACCTGTCCCCAATAATATGAAAATACATCAAATACAAACTACAAATCATTCACACAATATTGCGTCAAGAATTTTAAGCTGTTTCTGTGCTCGTTCACCCAAAAGGGGAATGTGTGATTGTTATTTACTAAAGAATCATAACTTACTAAAACCTACAAAACGTGCAAAAAGGCTTCCATCAACATCTTCTGAATCAGTGATCTCCTGTTGATGAAGAAATTGTACCTGATAAACGTATTTTGTCAATAAAATCTAATAGAACACAAAATTACAAGTAACTATTCTTCCGATATTAAAGTTAATTATAACCGAGAAACATTGCAAAATCTAATAGGATCTTCAAAATCTTATAACATAGCTACAAATGATATACGAAAAGATTTTAAGGAGCTGATCACGCCAGATGAATTATTACCTTCTGTTTCTAATACCGACGGTAAAATAGGTGTCTTAAAGAAAACTCAAGACAAACGTCTTAATAATTTCTTTTTTCATTTATCTGATGATAGTGAAGATAGTTTCTAATACACATTTTTGTACACAACAAAATAAATAATAATTATGCTAATTTTGTGGTGTTGTATTTCATGCCACGACTATGGAAATTTCTTATATATTTCGAGGCTATACAAAAGTTTAGAATACTTATTCTAAACTATTGTATAGCATATTGTATGCATCACTTTTTAACGCAATATTTTAATAAAAATACAAAATCGCATTACGATGTCGTTTAAGTTAACTTTTATGTTTCAAAGAAGGTGTTATGTTCCATATTGTTGTTATTGATTAATGTCACCATAAAGTTTCAAACCGATATTAATTATTTTTGCCACTCCATATCAAGTGATTACTCAAAATTACTTTCCTAAATTAATTGTAATAAAGCAATTTTAAAAGTATTAAATTACTTTTTCTTACAATCATAAATCATAATCACGTTTTCTGCAAATTAACATCAATTTATTGTATAGGAAAGTAATTTTAAAAATAGTTATTATTTTGATATAATAATATAATATACAACCTTCAATTATCTATGCATAAATGATCTTTTTGTCTGTTTACTTCTATTAAAATTACTGATAATCAAAACAGCTTTTTATTAATCTCCTGGATAAAATGAATGACCATCTTTTAAATAATACTTATATTTAAATTTATGCATGTTATGTACTAGTCTTTACAATTCCTATATGTTATCATTTCTGTTACATTAAATTTATTTTCATATCTTTTTCATATCCGTAACGTACAATTATTATGAATAACACCCGGCAGCAGCATCTCATTAATTAGAAAATAATAAAAACTTGGTTGCCATCCCGCTTGCCAGGCAAGTATGGCAAATATCCTCTTATGCCGCAATCTGAGGGAGGCCTTTTTATAGAATAACGGTGACAAACGAGCATATAGACCACCTGATCGTACGTGGGTGCTTATACATCTACATCTATTCTTGATTAGGAATCAAAATGCAGATGCATTGTCACCTCTGAGGACTAAGACGGAAAATAATACCTCGTTTCCAGTAAAATATTCCTATTTCTGTTCGTTCAAGTTCAAGTCTCTATTTCTGTAAGTTCAAGTTTCTGTTTATATTTCTGTCTCTACACTCACTATATGAAACAGAGCAGTATTAAGCTGCTATTTTACGCTGGTATTCTGTGATAATAACGTGATCTTTGCCTAGTCGATGGCTTGGCCATTCATGTTACAACCATAATATAGCTGCAGCATGCCTCTACCACGTTAACAAGGCCTATGTTCCGCAGTGGACCTTGATAGACCGTAATGATATAGCAGTACAGAATTACTCTAGAAATACCTTCTAGCCTGCTATTACCATCGACCATGACTTTTATAATATTTGCATTTGCAATTCACGAAAGGTGTGAAACGTTTCGTGAATACAAGCTCAAGCAAAAAATATTATTAATAGACCCAACGTCTAATTCATGACACTAAAATAAAATTTACTGCTTATTTATTATCGCCGCCACCAGACGCACACTTTTTCGATATCGCACGGAAATTTATTTACTTTGTTAGCCTCGGCTTCGACACAACTTATGTCGTATTATCGTTAAGTGTCGCGTATAGGGTTGCCAGACGTCCTCTATTTCAGACCCAAAATTTATTTATTGTCCTCAATTTGAAATCTTTAAATTAAAGATTTCAAATTAGGGAACAAGATAAATTTTATAGAGGACATTTATTATATAGGACAAGGCAATATTGCGCTTATTCGACATTCCTTGCTAGTTAAGGTCGAAGAATTTAAAAATCCTTTGATATGACGTTACATAACTGATTCCACTTTGATGCGACATGCTAGAGAGATACATCTACCATAACAGCATTTCATTGAAAACAATATGATATCCTTTATTTTCATCGTACGAGTATTATTGAAGTTATACTTTTTGGGGCGTTTGGGAAAAATAATGAGAGTGAATTTTGACACACACTGACACTTAAAAGCGACAACTTCAGTGGGTAATTGTCTCTCAAGTTTTTTTTTTGTTACGCTAAAGAAGTATAACTTCCTACGTGCGTACATAGGACACACACACTTTTTATATTATTATTTATTATTATTATTATTATATATACTTTATAGTACGACAAAACATAAAAAACAGATTACAGAGTAAAATTTAAGAAATTGGTACAATATATGTTCTTATCGCTAAAAGCGATCTCTTCACAACCGTTGTCTGTGTTGTCAGTGTTTACAGACCCCATGTTCAAGGTATGATACCTTTGAAAAATTATGGAAGAAGTTTTAGTTGCTTAATAAACAGAATAAATCTCTTGTAGTATGCGGAGATTTTAATATCAATCTCCTGGAAGCTTCTTCCATCAGTATTAAATTTTGCTCATTGTTCAAATCATACAATCTTGATAATTTATTCTTTGAAGCTATACGTATTGTAGGGTGTAGTGCAACTTGTATTGATAATATTTTTACAGATGTTGTACCAATCAAGAAATTCATAATTCAAAAACTAAGTTCAGATCACTGTGGACAATTGGTTTCATTACCATATATGCACAAAAGACAGGAAATTGAGGAAATTGTGTTTGTTCCGATTAATGCAAAACGCCTGGAGATATTTAGAAGTAATATGGTAAAAAAACCTTCCATCGCTTTCTTACAAGAACAATTCAGACTATTTATATGGAGTATTATTTATCATTTTCTGCAATGAATATAATAAAACATTTACTTCTAAAAATTCTCCAGTAACAGTCGCAAGGCATTTAATGAGTGGGCGATAGTAGGAATTCATAAGAGCAGACAAAGATTATATTAACTGTAACATGAAAGATCATATAATCTTTCCGATACTATTAGAGAATATGTCAAAATTATTCTAAAATGTTTAAAAGAGTGTGCTCACGTGTTTGAGAAATATTTCACTGATTACTATTTTGACAAAAAGTCATTGAATACTTCTCCAACTGTCACCGAACTCAAACAGAATGTTAATACCTGTTTAAAAGAATTTAGATTTAAAAATTACAGTATTACTACAAGATATTGTAAAATACAGTAGAGCGTCGATTATCCGAACTAATTGGGGACATGGGTGTTCGGAAAACCGGTTTATTCGGATAATCGAACTGTATAATTTTATGTACCAATGTACCAATAAAACACATTTATATGTAATACAAATTTTTCTTTTAAAGTTTTCTCTTTTTCCATTATTTAGCTGATGGGCTTTTACAGCGGATACAAAACTTCTATAAACCATTCCGTAAAATTGAACTGTTCATCCAGGCGTTCTTTGTGAGGTGTAAACAATAGGCACTGAAGACATATTTACGTGTTATAAACAACGCGGTTTCTTGCTTTTACCAATAACAAGCATAGGCAATCGGTGGGTACCAGTTGTATTAGCACAAGCTAGAACAGTGATACGAGCCATATTTACTTTAGGACTAGGTGCCGCTAATTCACGACGCGAAGCAAGAGTTTTTCGTGGCAAAGCCTTCCAAATGAGCCCAGTTTCATCAGCGTTGTAAACGTTTTCCAGAGCATAATCTTCTAGTTTCAATACGTCGCTTAATTTTATTTTAGTATCAGCTGCTGAAGAATCAGCAGACAATTTTTCTCCTTGTATTTGAAGCTCACGAATGTCTTGACTTAAACCGTTTTAACCAGCCCGTGCTTGCTTGAAAGTTCGACGGCCCTCCAAGTTTTTCATTAAATTGTTTTGCCTTTTCACATAGAATGGGACCAGAGATAGGTTTTCCTTGTGATCTTTTTTGTGCAAACCACTTGTAAACACCGACATCGAGATCGGTATTCGTGGCGAACTTCATAGTTTTACGACTTGTCGACCTATCAGTATAATCAAGCTTGTCTTTTGTTTTATTATATCCGTAATTGTCGACTTACCTACTTTGTACTCATTAGATAACTTGGTTGCAGTTTCACCTTCCTCTAATCGTTTGTTAATCTCGTATTTATCCCTCATGGAAAGAACAACACGTTTACGTTTAGGCATTTTAAATTGTAAGCTAATAGGGCAAAACTAGTACACAAAAGTGATCGTAACAGGGCGCTGACGCTGACTGAGCGTGCGGGCAGAAGTACAGCGCTCTCGGTACTGAACGTAGGCCAACATTGGGCATTGCGGAGGAGGGGGGAAGGGCTCGCTGCTGCGGTAGTCGCATCTCAGCGTGGCAGTAGTTCAGTTAAGCGATCGTTCGGTTGATCGACGTTCGGATAATCGACGCTCTACTGTATTTCAAAACCCTTGATGTAAAAACCGCAGATTTATTGGGATTTCCGTTACAGTTATTGCGTCCATAATAGATTTAATTGCACCTCATCTTGCTATTATTTTTAATACTAGTATCGAATCTGGTGCGTTTCCTGATTTAATGAAATATAGTAAAGTAATACCTTTATTTAAATCTGGTAGTACAATGGATCCCGCTAATTTTAGACCTATTTCTGTACTACAAACTCTCAGTAAAATTTTTAAAAAGATAATTTTAGATCTTGTTAAATTTTTTTAATAAATATAAATTACTCCATAAAAATCAATTTGGTTTCACAAGGGGTCGCTCGACGACTGCTTATGAATATCAAGCTTATGAAATATATTTTTAACGCCTGGGAGAGTTCACAAGATGCCTTAGGTATTTTTTGTGATCTTTCCAGGGCTTTCGATTGTGTTCATCATGAGATATTAATCAGGAAACTACAACATTACGGTATCAAAAATATTGCGCTTAGACTTATTATTTCATATTTAAATAACAGAACTCAAAAAGTCGTTATCAATGGCAAAGGTTCCTCCGGGTCATTAGTATCAATGGGCGTTCCTCAGGGCTCGATTCTTGGCCCATTCCTGTTCCTAGTCTTATTAATGACTTACCTTATCTTGTAGGGGACAATCACGATACCTTATCTTGTAGAGGACAATCACGATATAGTATTATTTGACTTTAATTTTCAAACTCAAAGGACAGTCAATTAATTTTGACAATGTAAATAATGCTCTATCGAAATTAGTACATTGGTTTAACGCCAACAATTTGCTCTTAAACGGCAATAAGAAAATGTATGAAATTCACAATACCTAATATTAAACATTCAAATACGAATGCTCATAAATGGGGAGGTTGATTCTTGTGGATACCACTGTTTTTCTTGGTATTACTATTGACGCGAAGCTTCAATGGGGCCCCCATATATCGAAATTTCAAAGTTTTGATAAGAATAAAGATGTTCATACTTCAAATACTAGGAACAAACATAAGCTTGTAATACCAGTTACTAGGCTTCACAGAATTAATAATTCATTTATGGGGCAATGTATACGCTTTTACAACAAAATCTCAGAAAATGTACAAAATTTGTCAATAAATAAGTTTAAATGTTTTATTAAAGAAAAATTGTACAAAAAGGGTTATTATAATATCAAAGAATACATAAGTGAAAAAACCCCCTGGGAATGAGGTGATCGCCACCATGCTGGTTCTATTTAAAACTTGGTAATTTAAAATTTGTACAAACGAAAAAACTAAATTATTGTAAAGTGAAATATGTTTTAAGAAAAAGTCCTTGCTGGTTTCTTGCTGGTTCTTCCCAGGACAGAGGTATTTTCCGAACCAGTGGTAAATAAAACAATTACTTTCAATAAGTATTATTATAATCTATATTGAATAAAAATTATTCTATTCTATTCAATTTTATTCTTTTCTATAACTTATTCCTTCCTTTTTAATTCTTTTTAATCTTATCCAATCCTCTAAAACATAAAACGAGAGCTGACAACCCTAGTCGCGTACGTTGGATTGGCGGGCATTTCTACCTGATTGCGTTTCATCCGAGATTTTTCGATATTATACTATTTATGGAATATGAAAATTTTCATGGTATACAAACTTGACAATACACGAAATCAATTTTTGTCACTTTCATGTAATTCAGGCTAAAAATATATTTCTTAGTGAACCAAAAAGTGAGTAATACGTTATATTATGAAAATACTTAAAATTGTATGAAAAAGCCGAAAATGGATTTCTAAATACAGTCTGTGTAAACTTTGTAAGTATGATTTCCAGTATTTTTTTTTCCTTTTTCATAATAAGATATTTTTTATCTTAGATTTTTTAATAATTAAGAGTGAAAATTATTAAAATTCTAAGATAAAAATATAATATAAGAATACTGTTTATGGATCAGCTATTTGACCGATCCATTGTCACTTCAGTACAATGTGAATAACTGCCGTATATTAAGAATAATTTTGAAAAAATAATTCCATTTTTATAAATTAAAATTAGTTTGTAATTAGAATTCTTAGCCAAACAAAAAATATTTTGATTTGAAATGGCCAGTACTGCAGAACGGCAATTTCATAGGTTAGACTTAGATCTATTATTTCGAAGAACCAACAACCGATGGAAGAAAGATTCTCGAGTAGCAGCCTTGTACCGGTAAGAAGAGTGTACGGCGGCTCTTCACTAGCTGGAGTTGCGATCTGTAGCCTTCCTTGTTTGAAGTTTGCTGCAAGTGTCTATGGACTGCAGTAGCCACTTGCTACCTACTAAACTGCAAGTTCGTTTGCCACTTCATTTTTAATAAAAGTAGAGCAACTGTCCCGGCGTGAAGTATTGCCGCACCGTTGTAAGGACACCTTATTTTCTTGCAGCTGCTTTGGCCCTGAACTCAATGAACTCCCCAAAGTTTAGTTACGAAGAAACCTCAATTCCCAAATACTTCAAACCTCAACTACAATACTTTTATACATTTTCACTACAAATAATGACTCAGTGCGAAGACATAGTGCATCGCATAGAGATTTCTTTACTTTTACCCTATTAATGGTAACGGACATTGCATCTTAGTCTTTATATCAACGTACCTATGTCGTTTAACGTCCTTGTGCGTGTTATGTTTTTTATAGAATAAGGGTGACAAACGAGCACACAGACCACCTGATGGTAAGTGGATGCTGTGGCCCCTAACGTCTACATCTATCCTCGATTAAGAATTAAAATGCAAATGCGTTGCCACCCATAGGGACTAAGATGGAATGCCTCGTTGCCAGTAAAAAGAGTCTCCAGTTCTATACACTCACCATACGAAACACAGCAGCATTGAGCTGCTATTTTACGCTGGTATTCTGTGAGAGCGTGGTACTTCCCCGGTCGAGCCGACCCATTGGTGCTACAACCATAATAAAGCTGCAGCATGGCTCTACCACGTAAAAAGGAACTATGGCTACAGTGATTGATTAAAACCACTTTAATTGTACGTTTGTTGGTCACACTATACAAATAATATTGAATTCATTCGTATAAATATAAAATTGTAGTGCATACAGGATAGTCCCAATAAAAAACCTTTTTGTTTCTACGATATGGTCAGCCGATTACCACTTTAGCTCAATGATTCTTGGGTTAACGTCAGTTAATATCTTTTATATACTACTAGCTGGTACCAGGCACGTTGCTGCCACAGCATTAAATTTGGAAGAGTTGTATTGTTTAATTGGGAATGATAACACATTCATTGAATTTAAATGATATATAACTTTCAAATAAAATAATTATATAACTTTCAGATAAATTTGTTGTTGCAACACGCGCGCCACCCACTGTAAGTTAATTGTACTATGCCTATAACATTCGCGCAAGTGCAAGCAATAAGTTCACAAAGTTTTAGCGCAATCTGATGAACGGTATGACAGCGCACAAAATACGAACAAACAAAATTAATTTTTATATATTAGATTACTTTGTCCTAACTAAATTATATATATTTAGTTTATTATTTAAGGTAAAATAGGATATTTATTAAAACGGACTCCTATACAGAAAATAAGTCTTACCACACCTAAATAAAAGAATTCATAAATTGCTCTAACTCTAGATTTGTTTTGGTGAAGTACCGTACTGTAATATCAGGCACGAAAGTGTAAACTATACTGACCTTGAATTTGAAGTCACGAGTAAAATTTGTCCCAAAGATTGAACGCAAGAGGGAGGGACTTTAGTATTTTATATCCGAAATGTTTGAATGAAGTTATATGTATTACCCCTCCCGCAAGCACAGGTTAGCGTGATAAGGGACGTCCCTCGCTATCTAAATCGACCGTTATCAGTGCCATAGATATGGATTTGACCAGTCTATCGCCACTTCAACGTGATACTATTCTGAGCTTTGTTGCATACACCCAGTAAATGTATTTAACATGGTATACCATTCAAGGTAAAAAGAGTTTGGTTTGTTTACCTAAATATTTTTCCACTTTCACTTGCCTGTCCTTTTTTTGACTGATTAATCGAGAGAGAGTATCCTCTCGATTCTCGCTCGATCCTTTGATTTAGTAGTCGGTCTTTACGAAACTATTTATTAAAAAATCTTCAATTATTTTACATCCATTAACCATAATTAATTTCTTCCATCTACTAATAAAATACTGATTTCCACCTTAGATCCAAAAAAACTGTCAGTAGGAGTGCACATCAGAAGTGGAAACTTCTTAGCTTCACAAACTTGTAAACATTATTTTTGGGTTGTTAAGAAATATTTTTTAAGAAGTATTTTTTATTACAAATTATTTTTATCAACGTATTAATATAGTAATAAAATTTTCATTTATTGCGCTGTTTTACATGAAAAAGAATTATTATTACCTGTATAATACAAACAAATTTATTCAATTGGATTTTCAACATTACTTTCATCAATTTTATGTATCTGACGTTGTGACGGCGTGACGGTCACGCGAGTTCAGTACTTTTTCCCCAACCCAAAAGTGCCCAACGTGCCTAAATAAGTTTTCCCCCTTCAAAAAATGATGCGTGTCACCTCCAACGCGCGACTGGAGTATATCAAATTAGTCGCGTTTAGGCCATCTAACTAGTAACACTGTCACCTTGAGAGTCAAGTAAAGCAATTTTATACGATAAAACCACCTATAGAATGAAGTAGATTTACATGCGCTCAGTATAAGATGCGCAAATGTGTTGCGCAAAGCTGCAACACAACGACTTCTCTTTTTGTTAATACTCGTATTCGCTTCTCATCTAATGCGTACCGCGGGCTCTGATATGAAAATCTATTCTTAAAAAGTAAACTACAACTACAATCGCCCGAAAAAAATTATGCTTTACACGCTTATTTAATTGAAATGAATTATTTAATTGACTGATGTCAGTGAAATAATTTTGGTTGTATTGATGATAATGATAGATAACAAGTAACGCTCTGTATTGTGAAGAAGCAGCAAGATATCCAGAGGGTTTTTTTTTCAATGTATGTTGTACAAATTAAACATAAAAACATCTAGAAACAACATGATGATGATGACTATTGTAACGTTGTGTTTTAGATAGGGTAGGCAGATGCCTACCCTATCTAAAACACAACGTTAGGTATCTACCTAGGTAGGTTAGCTTATATTAAATTAAAGAAATATAATAAAAATAATTAGTGTCATATTTTTAATAGTGTGTGGTTTATATGAATACCAGCGTAGAATAGCAGCATAATACTGCTGTCTTTCGTATGGTGAGTGTAGAGAACCGGAGACCCTTTTTACTGAAAAAGAGGCATTCCATCTTATTCCTCACGGGTGACAACACATCTGCATTTTGATTCTTTATTGAGGATAAATGTAGATGTCTATGGGTCACAGCGACCACTTACCATCAGGTGGACTGTGTGTGCTCGTTTGTCACCCTATTATATATATATAAAAAATATTTTTTACCCGACTGCCAAGGAAGGGTTTTAATATTCTGTGTAACCTTTTAGTTACATTTAACTTTATAACATGTTTTAACAATGTATTTACATTGTTAAAACATGATACAAAATTAAAAATTAAAATTTGATTATAGTTTCCATATGTATTAAATATTTTATAGAGATTATTAACAATTCTAATTGATATTAGTAACTAATAGTTAATCTGTGATTATATAAAAAATTAGTATCACAGAATAGTTGCTACCAAAAGTAATTACAACTTATAGTATGAATAAGCAAGCTATGCTTATAAATATATAAATACTCTAAGGCCCGTATTAATAAACGTTACTCAGCTCAAGTACTCGCACTTGAGTACAATCTTGAGGTTATGATCTTATTAATAAACATATCTCAAGATGCGGTTTAGGTTTACGGTATCAGCTGAGTGCCGCACTGATTAATAAACGAAACTCGACTCTCAAGTGTGTATACTTGAGTGCAAGTCACAGAACAGTATTCCTAAGTACAGCGTTTTGAGATACTGTTTTTATGTGTTTATTAATTAGCAACGATCTTGAGATGCTGATTTCGTAATGAGGGCGTATATAATGATTACGCACTTGAGTTCCTCGTTGAGTAACGTTTATTAATACGGGCCTAAGAATTACAACAATTAGGTAACCACGGCTAGGTCGTGGTTTCGGGTCTCGTTCTTAAAGTGTGCACTTATAGTGGTAGGATGTAGGTAAAGGAGGTACCTACCCCGAGTGTATTTGGCCGACGTAGATGGTAGAGTGGACAAGGTGGTAGAGCACGCGCATCCGCTATGTAGATAGATGGCGCGGAGCATGGCAGCTGGCTAAGACCGGCCGCCTTGGTGGTATGGCGGCCATGGCGACCGGCATCTTGCTACGTACATACTGCGAGCGAAGGTCCGGAGTGGTTAACTTCGGTGGAGGATGGTAGAAAATCCCGGAAGAAGTTGGGGTTGACATGTGGTTATTATAATTTAGAAGTGATCGCATAATGTCCTTTCACTGTTGAGTAAATGGGTGTAGTAGTGAGGAAAAAAGGAATGACTGGACATGCTGGCCTGCTTTTATACCCACGACCAGAGACTAGTGTTGCTCAGTTTAAGATTGTATGAGATTACACAGACTATAACAACTTAGAATCGTACCATACTAGAGATGAATCATAACAATTATTAAATAGATCCGAATTAGATGAGGATTATTGGAATATTTTAAGTAATTTATTGTTAGTAACATTATTAGTTAATTATGCTATTACGAGAATAGCGTACAACGCTATACTTTGCAAATCACTATTAGTAAAAAGTTCTTAAAATTCGTTTTGTATTTTTATTAACATAGGATTTGTAAACAATAAAGTATTATTTGTTGCAGATGAGGATGTAAATTGACACCAAGATCACGATGCCGCCGCCTGACAACCGAAATCCAGGTAGGAAAACAAAGCAGGGTTAATATCAGATGGCTTTCGACACAAATAAGCTATTTATCAAACAAAGTAGGGTTACTATCAGATGGCTTTCGACACAAACAAGCTATTTATCAAACAAAGTAGGGTTAATATCAGATGGCTTTTGACACAAACAAGCTATTTATCAAACAAAGTAGGGTTAATATCAGATAGCTTTCGACACAATCCAGCTATTTATCAAACAAAGTAGGGTTAATATCAGATGGCTTTCGACACAAACATTCTATATATGTTTATCTGTGTCAAACTACGCTTGTATGTGTCGGAAGACATCGAAGATGTGATCAAAGATTTGAATGATATACTTTTAAAGTTCCTCTTTACGATGAAATAATAATCAGTAGCATTTTTACCTTTAAAAAAAGAAAGAAAACGTTTTAAAATAAAATTGAAGTGACAAACGAACTTACAGCCCACCTGATGGTAAGTGGCATCTGCAGCCCTTGGACATTGTACACAACCAACTTTAAACAGAAAAGGCTATACAACACATAAAGCATATTCGGGGACAGAAATAATTATCTAGTAATCACTACCAAGCTATTTCTAATTTGTTTTGTGTTGTTAATTGTGTAACATATATGATTGTAAGCTGTTTTTTTTTTGTCAAAAAAAGTCTCGCTGACTTTCTTGCTAGTTCTTCCCAGGACAGAGATTTTTTTCCGAACCAGTGCTTAATTGTTAATGTCCATACTTCCATTCATCATAAATTAATTATTAGCCAATATTACAGATGTCAGATATATATTTCGCAATAAGACATAAATTCATTGAAGTCGTAAAAACATTTTTCTTTTAACCATTGAGTCAATTTTTTTTAAACATGGTAAAAGGTAACTCTTTAAAGGCGTTGGATAATTTGTTATATACCTTTATAGCATTTGCATAAGAGTTCCTTTTATACAATTCGAGCCTGCATTGAGGTAAATAGAGTTTATGTTTATTTCTAGGAGCTACATTTCGCTTAGTTACAAATAGGCATACTTCTTTAATGTACAAGCATGCTAATGTCAAGATATTGTACTTTTTAAACAAGGGCTTACAGCTATCCGTACACTAGGCTCATTAGATTGCGCGCACACATTTCTTTTGTATTTTAAACACTTTTATTATATCCACCGAATTGCCCCACAATAAAAGACCATATGAGAGTACGGACGAAACATATCCGTGATATGTACATAGAGCAGCCTCAGTTGATACCGTGACTCGTAATCTTTTTATTGCATAGACAAATCTGTCAAGTTTGTCACAAACGTAATCGACATGTGCTTTGCAGTCGCAATTTTGATCCTACATTATACCCAGAAATTTAGTACTTGCTGCTTGTTCGATGATTGTATCATTTATTTAACATTAAAATTCAATGGTTTTATTTTATATGTTTGAAATTGGATAATTTTAGTTTTACCTCTAGTTCATATGTATCAGCATGTTCACATTTCACGATAGGGGTTGTGTCATCAGCAAACAAGATTGTGTTATGGCGAGTGATATTAGGGAGATCGTTAATATACATGAGGAATAAGAATAGTCCCTATATACTGCCTTGTGGCACTCCAAAATAATTTGGCTGATAGTCATTTCTATATAACACTTTTTTGTCTTTATGGATTTTCGATATTTCCACACATTGTTGTCTGTTATATAAGTAATTTCTCAACCAGTCATTAGTTTTACCTCTTATTTCATATTTTTCATGTCCAGGAAGAATGCCGCAACTGGGTGACAAATATACAAATATCAAATATACATTTATTTACATATCATAATATATAATATTTTATTATATACAATATTAAAAACTATAATAAAATAAAACTAAAACTAGTAACTTAATTATCATACAGTCCTACTCCCCGTGGCATCGTGCCAAGAACGCTGGCTGCGTTTCCCCGCTGAATGGCTATACTTAGCCTTTGAGCGAGAAAAGAACCAGCCCTCTTACCAGCAGCAACGACCAGTCGCGGATGGAGTTCCTTTAGGAACTTCACCACACGCGGACCCCACGGACCGTTAGTCTCTACATTAATCCACCTAATATATAAAAAATTATGTTTGTTTTATGCGCTGCTATACCGTTCATCAGATTGCGGTAAATCTTTTTTGCTGTCAACATATTGCATGCATTTCCACAATGGTTATAGGCATAGTACAATAAACTTACAGTAGGTGGCGCGCGTATCGTACTAACAAATTATTTTAAAGTTATATATTAATTAAACTTCAATGTTATCATTTATCATTTTATTATCATTCCCAATTAAACAATATAATCCTTCCAAATTCAAAACGCTATTTCCGCAATTATTTCTTCTGCGGCTGCAACGCGTTGGGTGCCAGCTAGTATTAATAAAAAGTTTCTGTTTCTGTAATAAATTCTTCCACCACGACACTTATTTCTACTAAATAAATGAAAAATATTTAGGATAATTATATAAATAAGCAGGAGATTTAATGCCACAAAGCACGGTCCTGAGCTACCTACATCCATCGACCTCCTGAATGTCTTACCAGGTCGTCATTCCATCTAGAGGGGGGAGGGGGGTGACCCTACACTTTGCCTACCGATACGAGGCTGCCACTCAAGAACCTTTTTTCCCCATGGGTTGTCGGTTATTCGAGCTACATGGCCGGCCCATTGCCACTTTAGCTTACTAATCCGTTGGGCTATGTCGGTCACTCTGGTTCTACTACGGATATCCTCATTTCTAAGTTTATCACGCAGAGAAACCCCGCGCATAGCCCTCTCCATAGCTCGCTGAGTGACCTTGAGTTTCCTCATACTGCCAGCAGTGAAAGACCACGTCTCAGATCCATAAGTCATCACTGGCAACACGCACTGGTTGTACAATCTCGGTTTTAAGTTTTGAATGTGTCGTAATTTCCCGAACGCTGCCCAGCCAAGTTTAATCCGTCGATTAACCACTCGGTCGAAGTTGGACTTACCTAGTCGGACTAGTTGTACCAGGTAAACGTACGCGTCAACAACTCGAGCTTAGTACTCCCAACAACTACCGGCATAGGTGTGACATGGATGTTAGACATGACTTTTGTTTTGTCCATGTTCATCTTAAGATCTATCCGTTGGGAGGCACTATTGAGGTCATTGAGCATAGTGCTTAGGTCCTCCAGCGATTCTGCCATAAGGACTATATCGTCAGCAAATCGAAGGTGAGTGATGTACTCGCCATTGATGTTAATACCGTATCCTTTCTAGTCCAGTAGCTTGACAACGTCTTCCAATGCAGCGTGAAGAGTTTCAGGGATATAATGTCACTCTGTCTTACACCTCTCTGCAATTGAATAGGTTTCGTACTCTGGTTCTGTACTCGGATAGCTATCGTAGCCCTACTGTACAAACACTACAGCACTTTGATATACCGACATTCAAATTGGCACCGCTGAAGGGACTGCAGCACCGCCCAAATTTCGACGGAATCAAAGGCTTTCTCATAGTCCATATAAGCAAGAAAAAGTGGCAGATTGTACTCTTCGGTCTTCTGTACAATTTGCCGAAGGGTATGTATGTATGTGGTCTATGGTGCTAAAGCCGTTTTTTGTTCGGGAGGCTGGAAGTCGTCAAGTCTGCGTGCGAGACGATTCGTAATGACTCTCTGAAAACAGCACGTAGACGTGGCTCAGAAGGGAAATCGGTCTGTAGTTCTTCAAGAGAGCGTTGTCGCCTTCCTTGAAGAAAAAGACCACCGCACTTCTGCTCCACGCCCCGGCGTAGTGCCACCATGTAGGACGGAATTAAAGAGCTTCTGAAGGACTTCAAGTACCGGTTTTTCACCCGCTTTCAGAAGCTCCGCGGTAATTCCATCCTTGCCCGGGGACTTGCCGTTTTTAAGGTGCTGGAGAGCCATTCTAATCTCACTCAGACTGACGTCCGGAATATCATCGGAATAGTGTCGGGTAGTACTTGATCGTTACTCAGACTTGCATGTGGCTCTCACTCAAATTCTCAGGTATCCCGGAAACGATGCCGCCACGCTGGGTCTTCAGCTTCACACTTTACAATTGGCTCTTTCTGGCAGACAGATCTCTGGCAAAGACTTTGGAGCCCTGGTTCCGCTCGATCGCTTCTTCAATACGAGCTGTATTGAAGTTACGTAAGTCCTGCCTCATTTATTTGGAGATCTGTCTGTTCAGTTGCCTGTATGCTGTCAAATCTGCTGAAGACTGCAGCTTCATTTCCCGTCTAACAGCCATGCGATTAAGAGTGTGATCGTAGATTTTTTGTGTTATCCTGCGGCGGGTCTTGCAAAACTTAGCTCCAACCGCATGGACAGTTTTCACGAGCTTGTCATTCATATCGTCCACTGTATTGCAATCTTCTAGGCACTGAAAACGATTTTGTAACTCGAGCTGAAAGATGTCGGATTTTTTTTCGGACTTTGGATTAGAGCACGAGGGGGACGTAGCGTTGACTTCATTCGACACAGTGACCTTTTCAACTTAACGTTTAGGTTCAGTGTGTCTCTCACCATTCGGTGATCGCTGCCAGTTTTCACCCTTACGATCACTGAGACATCACTGAACAGTTACTGTCTAGTCGTCATAATGAAGTCAATCTCATTTTTTGTCGAACCGTCGGGGCTTGACCAGGTTCACCTCCTGTGGGGCCGCTTCTGGAAGAAAGAGTTCATCATAAAGGGCTCCTATTTCTCCATGAAGTCAGTCAACTGCTGGCCCCTTGAGTTCCGTTGCTCTATTCCGAATTTCCCTACTTTCAGCTCACCGTTTTCTCTTGTGCTTAGTTTTGCGTTGAAGTCTCCCATTAACACCGTATAGATATATCCTCATACATTTCCTCCACCTCCTCATCGGCATGTGTCGATGTTGGTACGTAAACCTGTATGACCTTCAGCGAATAATGTTTGGTGATTCTGAGTATAAGGTAAGCAACCCTCGTTGACACACTCCCAATCTTTACAACGTTGTTAACGAGATACTTGTGGACGATAAATCCGACACCTCCTTGTGACAGATGGTCGCCCTCTCAGTGATAGAACAAGTTGCCGCATTCGAGGATTGACGTGTCTTCCACCTCTCTTCGGATAATACTATAATATTCCAGCGCAACTTGTTTATCTCTTCTTCCAGCTCCAGGATCTTCTCGTCAGTCCTCTGGGTCCGTGCGTTGTATGTAGCCAGGTCGTGTCATCTTAGGTGGTAACCGAACCTCCACCGGAGATTCTTTGCACCCCTTAGGTGGCGACCATGGTAACGGCGGAGCAGGGGGTACTAAGAATCTCCGGTCTAGGTTCGGTTGCCACCTATAATATTGTATATAATATAATAAGCCCCAAGCGAGACCAGCCATCTACACAGGACAGGATTATAGTGCACGAGTGTGTGCACAAACACAGGTGCACTCTGTATTCCCACACTTTCATAGTCCGATGGAACGGTAATTTGACACGACCGGAGAGAGTTCAGGCGCAGTACCAACGGCTTTACGAGCTTTCAGAGGCACTGGAGTAAAACACCGCCAACTTCCCGACTCCGGGCTGCTGCTGTAAATGTCTAACTGAAAAACTCAATAACTGATTTTGGCCCGACTCGGGATTCGAACCCTGGACCCCATGATTAGCAGTCGCACTTGCGACCACTACACCAAAGAGGCAGTACTAGTACGTATTTATAACGTATTAGTAAGTCAGAATGTGTCAAAAAAGCACGTATATCTATTCACAATGCTGTGTTAGTCCCTACGTTAATGTAAGGTAGTGAAAGTTGGGTATGCCATAAAAAGCATTAGAGTAAAATTAATGCTGCAAAATGCTACCGTTAACAATTACATTAGATGTTACCCTGAATAATAGGGTAAGAAATTGTGTGATAAGAGAAACGTGCGGTTTGCAAGACATCAACAATGCTGTTAACAGGATTAAGTAAGGAATGCTTCTTTGGTTTGAATACGAAAACAAATGAATGAAGAAACGGTGACATGAGTAATAGAGTCGGCAAAGGATGCTCCGGATAGAATTTTATCGACGAAATTGACGATATATTGAAGATGGTCCAACTTAAACAATATCCGACGTAACATTACGTAACATTATCCGACGATCATGTATGCGTGGGTATATGGATGGGAATGGAGCGAGAGAGGTGTGTCAGGATCATGCAAAATAGTATTCCGTAATCTCTACTTACCTCTCGTGGTGACAGACATGATAATTTCTGTATTATCTATGTATGTTAAACAGTACCTCAGTGTAAGTACAAGCATGTATGTTATTACTCTAACAGTACACTGGTAAGTTAATGTTTCTTCAAAATTTTGCATTAAAACTACCTAACCTTATTAACTAACGACCGAAACGCTTTTTCTTTCCTTAGGTTTCATTCCTGAATCGTCGTTTGACGATTAAATTATATATTCCTTATGTCGATTAATATAAAGTATTTTAAAAATCCATTCGATAAAGAATTTAATTGAGTGGTACTTCATGTATGCGGATATTAGTTTCCGAGCATATTATACGCTCGAAGAATTATCAATTCTCACGCATCGTAATCGTGTCTAAAAGTCGATATTTTGTCCAACCTGTCCTTGAACCCAACGCTATCATTAAAACATTTTGTAATAAGATGAGAGGAGTTTCATAATTGAAAGGAAGAAGTTTTTCGGAATGGGGTCAGAGGAAATTTAACTACATTTGAAACAATGTTAGGAATCGATTATCCTTTAGGATAATCGATTCCTAACATTGTTCTCAAATACTTTCATTTTATAAATAAAGTGAAAGTATTTGAGAGATTTTCGTTTAATACGCTGCTAGTATTTCATAGGCTTCTGTATTTTATGTCTCGGTGAATTAATTTAAAGAAATAATTCATCTTGAATCTTAGTCCACAGAGATTACAACGCTTTTTTTTTTTATTTTAATCGACGATGATGATTGAGGATATGTACGCCTCACTCCTGGGCACAGGCCTCGTCTCTTTTCTATTGCCCCAATGCGTGGTGGGGGACTTCATATGTTGTACAAAAAGAGTTCATCATAAAGAGTCCCTCTTTCTCCATGATGTCGGCCAGCTGCTGGCCCCTTGGGTTCCGTTGCCCTATTCCGAATTTCCTTACCTTCAGCTCACCGTTCTCTCTTGTGCCTAGTTTTGCGTTGAAGTCTCCCATTAACATCGCAAAGTGGGTTTTAGAGTAATGCATGGCTGGCCTCCTCATCGGGATGTGCCGAGGTTAGTGCGTAAACCTGTATGATCTTCAGCGAATACCGTATCCTCCCCCTCCCTTCGGTCCTCGGATAATCGTATAATATTCCAGCGCAATTTGTCTATCTCTTCTTCCAGCTCCAGGATCTTCTCGTCAGTCCTCAGGCTGCGTGCGTTATATGTTGCCAGATCGAGTCGCCTTAGGTGGCAACCGCACCTCCACCGGAGATTCTTAGCTCCCTCCGCTCCGCCGTTACCATGGTCGTCACCGTAGCCAGTTATAGCGGGGTAGCCGGGGACTGGCGGCCGTCTCTTCGTAGCTCTCATCATGGGGGGTATATTGCTGTTGTTGCTACGCTTGGCGAGCGGGTTGGTAACTGCAGTTTTTATTCTTATTTTGCTGTTATCAGAAAGATGCTGCTGCCCATCTTCTGCCTCAGTTTCCCTCTGTCGCCTCTTACGACACCCACGGGAAGATATGGGGTTGTGGGTATTCTTGCCTGCCACTATACTAGATAGAGATACATCCACACGTGTGGTACAGATATATAACAAGAAAAGAAAGTTAGTGGATCGTATCCAATTAACACGCACACACGTGTAATAATGGTTGTTGTAGCGGTTAGAATTTAAAGTGAAAAAGGTTAAATTAGAGCTTATACACATCCCACTGCTGGACACAAGCCTCCTCTCAGAGTGGTAGAGTTATAGAGCCAGTAAGTGCGCCGCAACGCTTAATCGAGATATTTTTATTCTTACATATGCAGGTTGCTTCACGACATTTTCCTTCACAACCGAGCAAGTGGTGAATCAGCGTTGAAATATGCATTTTATAGTTATGAATGTGAAGGAAACAATATTTAGTAAATACAAAAGGATAATGGTTGTACGTTACCAATCGATAAAGGAACTAATAATTCGGCGCGGCGAAACCAGGAACTAATAATTCGGCAGGAGATTACTGGTGTATTCACAGGCCGCAGTGCGCAGTATCATTTACGTCCAACCATCAATATAGGTGGGGAATGGGATTGATAAGGGGCAGCCTAAGTGGAGGAAGAATTATGCCAGAGTCCGTATGCAATACAATGCAAAAGGCTAGGTTTTTACTGTACAATGCAATTAAGGATCGAACCCTGAGTTGCTCTCGTACTGTGAAATTTACGGCGAATGCTTAGCTGCTGAGCTCCCATCGCTTGCAGGTTCGACATACCCATATGAATTTTATGATTATGAATATAATCAGTGTTAGGTCAGTAGTAAACGTTCGCATTAAATTTCATACTAAACGAATACCGAGTTCGAACTCCGCCGCCACAACTGAAAATGTTAAGCACGTGTAATCCGTGTAGTGGTGGTGTAAGAATATCCACTACTTCATACGGTCACGTAGGTGTCGTAAGAGGCAAGAAGGGGGAAATCAATCAGGAGATGGGCAGCAGCGTCTTCCTTATAATAACTAATAATAAAACTGTGGTTCAAACTCGCCTGATAAGCGTGGTTACTGTTAAAAATACCCTCGTATTAGGCAATGTTCAGTGTGAAGCGGTGCAATTTTAATAGCCTGTAACGGTAAACACCTGTTCGGCAATGAAGATAAACGTCTCGTATAAATGTACATACTTGAAAGTATAATAGTTCGAGGAAGCTGAAGTCCCGCAATACACAATAGAATACAGTGGCGTAATTATTCATCCATATCTATAACGGCCATAACGCCTCGTGAACGAGGCCTGTCCCAGTGTCTTTTTACGTGTGGTGAGTTTATTATTTAGAGAAGAAATCGTAAAATATATAATTAACGATTAATTAATTCATTCATAATTCATTCAAGTGAATTTTTCATGAACACTGTTTGTCTGTTGTTTATTATGACGTACTTTGGGCTTACTAGAGCCATTTATTTATTTATTAATTAAGGCATACCAGAAGAACACTGTCGACCCCAAATTGCCATAACAAAGCGTCTAATATTTGCAAGTAGCTTTAGTAGCCGTATCACAACAACATATTGATCATGAATTGTCCCGACTAAGCTTTGGATATTAAATTACTCGTAAACATGACATGAAGTATAATATGTATTAAAGAAGACGCTGACTCCACTGTTTGAATGTGGAGTCACAATATACTAAATATACCACACCTCAACATGCACACACACGTACACTACACAATCAAACAACTAACACCTACAGATATTTTATTGTAAAAATACTATATAATATAAGTTTTACTATAAGACAAAAATCTATGTTTTACCCAAGTTCTAAACACTAATTTATATAAATGAAGGACGGGAAGAGCGAAGCCTCCTAACACAAGTTTCCTAACTTAAAAGGAGTGTTCCAACAATGTATTTAATTTTAAGTGTTACTGGAGCGAAAATAAAGATTTTTTTTAATGTTATTGCTAGTCAAAACTAGGTGACATAATTTCAGAAAACTGATTTGTTTTGACAATCATATAAAAGACGTTACATTTAGAGTTATACTCATTGCAGTTCTGATTGTAATAATGTAATGCAATGACTTCCTTAACTAGGTAATCACCTAGTTAAGGAAGTCAGTATTGCACTGAACTAAAGTATTAGTTCATTATTATAATAAAATAGTAATAAATGTCATCGAGATACAATTGTCGTTAAAAAATACTTAAAAAGGTAAACAATGACTTAATGACTCGTGAGCATTTGTGGTTGCACACTAATTGAAAATAACATAAATTTTAGTGAAAAAAAAAATTTGTAACAACTTGTAAATGGTATATATTATATACATAATACTATTCATATAGATTTTACATTAATGATTTGTTGTTTTTGTTACATTATTTCCTTTTTTTAAATAAATTTTAAATTAAAGCATCCAAATATTGTTTTGGGAATCTATTTATAAATTCACGTAATGGTACTGAGTACTGACCACGCTTCCAACAGCAAACCCGAGCAAAAACAAAACAATCATATGCAGTGTCAAATGAACAATGTATTCACGATGCACGAAAAATATTCACGATACCAGGTAAAATGATACCTATTCTTGTCTACTAAACCTATTAAAATGAGATAAATCTCAAATAAAAGATTATTAAATCAGTAAGAAGTAAAAATATTAATAAAGTGCAGTGGATCAAGGTGGTGCAAAACCATAAATTACTTATATCTATTTTTAAATAACATTTCTAGCGGACGCTTCTCTAGCGCTTTTTACTCAACGCATTTCTTGCCAAAATACATCTCTTCACTTTGTTATTCACAAGATTCGCAAATTTAATTATAAACCATCAAAAAACCTGTAAACAAGGAACTTTTTAATTTAAGTTTTTTAATAAGTCTTATTATTACTAGAAACAACAATAATTTTCTTACAAAATTACCATAATATCTTAGTGCGCTGGTTGATTTATTTTTATATTAAATAATATTATGAAAAAATACCTACCCCTTTCAAAGAATCCAATCCTCCAAGAAAAACCTAAAACATAGAAAAATGTTATTCTAGTATAAGAATTGCTATTTCACGTCAATTACAAATCAAATAAATGTTCAGTAAACATGAATAATATCAAAATAATGAAGCAGTGGTTAGCAACGTCTGTGGTAGTCAGGTGACATTGCGGTAATTGACAGATAGTCGATATATTATTAGGTATGAATGGGTAGAAATGAATTATTGGACTGAAATATAAGGTGTCTAGAAGCATTGCGCCACGTAAAATATTATAAAGGATTTTTTTTGAAAAAATATCTTATTTTTTTATAAAAATGATGTGATAAACGAACTGACGGCTTGCCTTATGATATGAGGCTACTGCAGCCCATGAACACCTGCAACCAAGTTAACAAAATATTTATGACTGACTGGCAGAGAATGCTTTTAGCATTAAGTACACCTTAGGTTTCAATAAAGTTTAAATAAATAAATAAATAGGCCTTTCCCTTAGATTGCCTTTTAGTGAAATATCAGACTTGCCAAATTTGCCATGCTTGGTAGGCGGGTTGTCAACCGCAGTTTATTTTTAATTTTTTTAGTTGTTATTAGGAAAACGTTAAACTCTGTGTAAAAAGAACTAATAATATTATAATAGATAAATTGTACTAGAGTTCAAAAAAAACTTAAACACGCATTGATTATGAACTGTGATGAGTCTAGTGGGAATACTAGGTCATAGTCATGAAATTATTGCATTATCATCGTTGCTTAATATTTATCCAAAATTTCACATTATTCAGACGCCTGAAAGTGGCGGAAAATTGAATTACAAAATTTCGTTACATTCTTACATATAGATTCATACAGGTCAAGCTAATATTAAGCGTGTAAAATGGCTGATTGACCTTAAAATCACTGTCCCTTGAATGTATTCACATTGAAACTGTAAAAGCGATAGAGACAATTTGTACAATCAGGACGGACACACGAGTAGAGTAAGTATGTCGTAAAAAAACAAATAATCGACCAAGTGCGAGTGGGACTCGCACATGAAGGGTTCCGTAACATCGTAAAACACGTTTCTAGTAGGGGAGGCCCCTGTAATTTTTAATTTATTTTTATTTTTAAATTATTTCTTGTTATAGCGGCAACAGAAATACACATATCAAGGTGATAATTTCAACTGTCTACCTATTACGGATCATGAGATACAGCCCGCTAACAGACAGACGGACGGATGGACGGAGGGACAGCGGAGGCTTGGTAATACGGTCCCGTTGGTTACCTTTTGGGTACGGAACCCTAAAAATAGAAGAAAAATTTTAAATCTTTGAAAGCGCGGGCAGTAGCTAGTTCACTTATTATCATTATTGCAGCCCATTATAATTCTCCAGAACATGGGCCCTTTAACAAGGTTTTTGATAAATGAAGGTCCTACACTCACTAGATGGAGTGACGACCTGGTAAGGCATACAGGAAGTCGATGTGGCTCAGGACCGTGTTATATGGCATTCTTTAGGAGAGGCCTGTGTTCAGCAGTAAACTTGTAAAAAGATGTAATGATGACGATGATAAAAGTCCTGCAAACATCGACTGCTCTAATGTCTTAGGTTGGTTCACTTTAGAGGCAAATTAGGTTGTCATGTTGTAGTGAATCGTCTTATACTGTGCTTACAAGTCGCGGCACGTAAGTCTAGCGCTGAACGAAACGTGGAGGGGACGCGCACGAATTGAATTGCACGAATGCGACTGGAGAGCCAATCAGCGCGACTTATGCGCAATAACAGTCACTGCAAGACTTTAGTGCCGCTACTCATAATAGTGCGATGCTTCTCGAGAACTTTTCTTCCCCATTAGTTACCGATTCTAATAGCTAGTCTAACAATTTACTTTTTTAATTTTAAGCCCACCAAACATCACAAGTGTTAAGTAAACGTAATAGAGAACGTTCCCGCACATTGAAAACACCATCTTTTAATTTTTCGGCTATTCGAAGTAAACAGAACAACAATCGTAAATATTTCAAATAGGCTTTCCCAATATTGTTTTGGATGAAAATAGCGGGGATATGAACAGCAATATTTTATTTTCGAGTAAGATCTTAGGTCTGAGGAATGGTTTGGGGACAATTATTGATGTGCTTGTTTGGAAACTGGATGAATAATTTCTATGTTTCGTATGGAATCATCGATATATATGTACTACGTACTAGATTTGGCATTCCGAACATTCACTATGTTCAAATGAACTGTACTGCAATACGTACACCTTTAGTGTCATTTAGTGTGGCTTCAATATTCAAAGTGTGATTTCAAATTAAAGTTTAAACCTGAACGTAATTAATAATTCAGTAGTCAAATAAGTAAAATTATTTGTTGTTCAAGTGAATAAATAGGTAATAATATTACAATAGAAAAAATAAATTTCTTCATTTATATGCCACGCTATCGCGCTATGCGCGAAAACAGAGTAGTGCACATTTTTTGTTTGGAATAGCTTCTCTAGTAGGTAGTACATAGAACTCAATGTATGGAATAGAATATATTTTTAATATGTCATTTTTTATTTTTATCAAAACATTTTTCCCGGAATAGCCAACAAGATTTTACTTTACTTTTTACTAGATGGTAGAACTCCTTCTCTACCTAGATGCCCATCTGGGTAACTCTTGCTCTTGCCACCAAATACTTAGTTGTCATTGTACTGTTGTCTTCCGGTCTAAAGGGTAAAGGGAGCCAGTATAATTTCATGCTGTGAGCATCTGCAGCCTTTTTGTTTGAAGTTGGCTTAGGTGTACATGGGTGCAGTACAAAGTAGCAACTCACTGCAAATGGACAGTAAGTTCCTTTATCACTTCAGTTTTATAAAAAAAAACTCAACGAACTTTTTTAAATAATAATTCTTTTAAATATTAAATAGTCTTGTTGGTATAAAAATATCTGTAATTTAAATTGCGGTTAATATTGGAGCCTGGTGCATACACTATAAAAATGAACTCTATATTTATTTTAAACGTGCCTTTTATTATTTTATTTTAATCATTATAAACTTTATAGAAATCTATATGTATAGAAACGAATGTTTCTTTGTGTGACCCGTATCCGTTCCTATACCACGCATCCGATTACAATGAACGTTTGGTGAGTTATAGTGTTATTTTTCATAGAATAAGGGTTACAAACGAGCACACAGTCCACCTGATGATAAGTGGATGCTGAGGCCTATAGACATCTACATCTATACTCAGTTAAGGATCAAAATGCAGATGCGTTGTCACCCGTGAGAACTGAGATGGAATGCCTCGTTTCCAGTAAAAAGGGTATCCGGTTCTCTAAACTCACCATACGAAACACAGCAGCATCAGATATTTTACGCTCTTTCTGTCTTTATATTGTTCTGTCAGAATATTGTTCTTCATCGTTCGAGCCTACCCATTTGTGCTATCAACAAAAATATATATAGCTGCAGCATGGTTCTACCATGTAGAATACACTCACGCGAAAATTTCTGACAAAAAATATTGTTTGTTTGTCAGTTTTCTATGCGTTTCGATACCATTCAACCGATTACGAGCATTATAAGGGTGCTTTTCCACTAGAGATGTGCTATGCTACGTTGCTATGAATGCGTTTGATATCCACTTCGTTTGTCCATATAGCTTAGCACTGGTGGAAACAGGTTCAACTAAGCTATGTTTTTTATATAGTTGCGTGCTATGGATGGTCGCGAGTGGTGTAAGCTATGTGCAGAGCAGAGCTCCCCGTGCCTTCCCTACTGTCGAGACATCGCATAGCTCGAGCTGCGCATCTTCCTCGCACAGCTACAACGCGGCGGTGCATCTTCATAGCACATCTTACTCGCCCCGCTACATAGCTTAGCATCAGTGGAAACGGTCACATAGTTTCATAGCTTGGCTTTCACATCCTCGCAGCATAGCTGCATAGCTGCACATCTCTGGTGGAAAAGCACCCTAACGCATGCCGGCACAGCTAGTAGAGTTAAAAAAGTCGACCTATATACGTCCCAAGCTACAGCTGAACACAAGTCACGTTGTAGAGTATATTTCCTTTAGAGGATTTTCCCACAAAGGATATTTTATTGCTTGAAACTCGAAGTACAGTTTTATAGGTGGCAAAATTCCTGCAGCTATATTCGTATGACTGCTGCACGTAATGGTCGGCTTGAGCGGGGAAGCGAGCGTGTAGCGCAATGACTTTCACTCTCACTCCGAGTTCACTCCCGAATTTTTTACAATGTTAGTATGAGATTTTTTAATAACTTGACCAAAGCACTACCTGTCGGGTGCAGATTTGGTGATTTTATCCCATAAATAAAGAATTTGATAACTTAACCGAAGCGTACTGACATAGACAACAAATATATTGTGTGCATTCACCCCAATTCAGTCAAGTCGTTCAGCAGTTAAACAATCACTAACCGATGCACCAACGATTTTATATATAAATATATGTTATCCGTCCATCTGGCCACTGTCGATTATAGTATACGTGTTTTAGCTCTAAACGTGGCAATTATCGCATAAAATGTATTCTACGATGTCTAAAAGTTAAGTGAGCGGTGAGATTTTTTTTGTTTTTCCACGCGGTTCTTAACGAATTATTGCATTCATGATGAAGTTCAAAGAACGCTTAATTCTATTTATTTAACAATGTAATAGAAGAGTAAACGTGAACTAAAACTACATGGTTACGACAATAAGATTTAAGTGAGCGCAGAACTGTCCACTTATTTCCTTTTCAATGGAAGCGTTAGCTACTAGTGATGCGCATTATGTTGTAGTGTAAATAAGATTTAGGGATGAATCATAATTGGGTAGTTGAACTATTCCTGGCCACGTAACAATAGTTGACTCAATGACTAACGTAATATATATTTATCTATGGTGTGTTGGTTTAAATGACCAACTGCTGGTCAGATTTATTAAAAACGATGATTATGCATAAAATAAACTTGGACAGTATTATAGGGTGGAGGATTTAATATTTCCGCGATTCTGCAAATGCCCTAAATTCGGCTAAGGAAGGACGTTCTGCTGATCTGCCTCGCGTCTCAAGGGCTGCAGCCACGATGATTCGGCGCCGGCTTTCTTCACACATATAAACTAAACAGATAATCGCGAAATGTAGCGTTATTGTAAATGTCTCTACACTTTACAATAATTTTGTATAGTGTAATATATTAATATTTAAATTACACAAAGGTGGGTGTGACGGCGCGAGATAGGCCGCTTCTATGCTTGTTCGTTGTTTGTGCGTGTCTTGTACATGTCTTATGCGAACTCCGTTAACACAAGAGTGCGCATTCTAAAGGCATAAAGGGAGGTAGATATGAAACCCGGAAATAGACTATTTTCATTACTCTTATTGGATAATAATTATCGAATCACATAAGCGTTTGGCGGTAGTGCAAAAGTGGCGCGAACAATCTACATCATATAATTTGTATTTGCATCTTCTAGTAAGTGTCCTAAAACTTGTTTGATTTTCCATTTTACGTTTCATTAAGGCTTTTACGCAAAAAAAAATACAAATAAGATTTTTTTAACTATAAAAACCTTGACGTCATTACATTATATTCCTTTATTAGCATACAACTTCCATAGAAACGGTTGTTTTGACAACTCTTTTTCATATTTTTTCCATTCATTACCTTCATTTTTTCATTCATAGGCCTTCCCCATAGAATGCCTTATAGAGTGTATATTTGACAAAGTTGCCACGCTTGGCAGACAGGTTGGCAACCACAGTATTTTATTATTTTGAGCTGATATCAGAAATATTCTGCATCCCATTTTCTGTATTATTTCAAACCGTCGCCTTTTACAACACCTGAGAGATGGTATGTGGTAGTAGGTCTCTTACGCCATCACTACACGACCACACTGCTAGAGTATTTCAATAATTATTGTCAAATACCCAATTATGTGTTTTTTTGGCAACTTTAAAGACACTAACATACGTCTCCATACGATTTTTTTCTTTGCCGCCATGCGTGTGGTAAATAAGTACTTAAAATTTCAATAAAAATTTAATTGATGTCGCCGGGAATTAAATATATTTGGCTCAGGAATGAAATTTTAACGCTAGCTATCACGGCTCTCAAACTCAAAAATATCGATTTATTGTTAAATACCGATGGTTTCTACTGAAAATAGCAAAAGGAACATCACTAACAATAAGACTCACGCCACTTGTGAGCACGAACATTTGGTCTGTGAAGCGCGACTGTCCCCGTCGACACGTTCGTGAGTACGATCATTATGATCATCGAATACAATATGTACATTGTATTCACATTTCAATGGATATTAGATATTTATAAGTAACAGAACATTATTGGATAATGTTGTGGTTGGCTATTATTGAATAACGGTTTGTTGTAATGTATAGTTTGCCCGTAGAAGGAACATGGATAATTTCCCGCCGGATAAAGCGAAGCTTAGTCTGTATTATATATAGAGTCGTTCGGAAAATTCGGTAACGCGATTTAGGCTTCCGCTATTGGTCTGTTTACACTATTGTGGGGCGATAACAGCGCCACCACAGCAGTGATATTTTCATTTGCCGTAATTACGCCAACGACTGTGCTTAGCTTAAAACTAAGATTCGTGTTTTAGGTTTGCGAACATTAATTGATTTAAAAACATTGTATTTCCGAGTCAGTATGTTTAATAATTTACCGCGTTTGTCAGACTACTTCACTGTTAAGTAAGGGATTAATATTAATATAAGATGAACGCAGTTCAGAAAGGAGCTTTGACGAAGAGTATTCCACTTTTTTGTCAACTAACTTGAATTCTCGTTGAATTGTTGATATCAGTTATTATATACATAAGATGTGGGTTGTTACCGTGTAAAGGCGGTGCGGTGTAAGAATATACACTTCCCCATAGCATCCCGTGGGCGTCGTAAAACAAATCAGGAGATGGGCAGCAGGGTCTTCCTAATAACGACTAAAAATAAAAAACTGCGGTTGCCAACCCGCTTGCCAAGCGTGGCAACTATGGCAAATATCCCCCCTATGAGGCAATCTATGGGGGGCCTATGTTCAGCAGTGGACTTTAATAGGCTGTAACGTAACAGTAGGATGTGAGTACACTAGCACCTCTTACCACAAAGGCGAAATGCTTCGTAACCAACAAATAGGCCTTCAGTTTCCGTCGTTCATTGTTAGAACGTCGCGTTGATATTTTCTACTATTTTTAATGAATTTAAATATCATTATTTTATCGACTTAAGAAATTAAATTCATCTAACATTCATATATCTGTGACAGTCAGTAATCTCATATATGTCATAGTTTGATTAAAAATACGAAAAAGAAAATCAAAATTTGATAACTATAACAAAACCGTGCAACATGGAGCACGAGTACGTGTAACCGTGCAACGTGCAACATGGAGTAATTCAGATATATTCAGATAGTGGTTTTTACCCCTTGACAACTGATTAACATCCAACTTTTTGGCACACCTGTACCTATATTGATTAAAACTCAAGATAAGAGGAACATCAATTTAAAACGATAGTAAATAAAAAAATAAAAATAAATTTATTTGTAAGACTACAACACCTATAATAATTAGGATAGATAATAATAATAACTACAGTAAGCCAGAGAGACGTGGTAGCTCAGATGGTTAACGCTCGCTGTAAGTTTCACAGTACGCGAGCAACCCGGGTTCGATCCCCGCCGGCACCAATGAAATTGTTAATTGCAATTTTAAGTGCTGATTTACCACGTGATCGGCGGTGAAGGGAAAACATCGTGAGGAAACCTGCATGTCTGAGAAATCAAAAAAAAAATATTTCGAAGACATGTGAAATTCGCCAACACGCTTTGGGGCAGCGCGGCGGACATTTCCTTGCCCTAAAACCCTCTCAGAAATGAGAGGAGGCCTGTGCCCAGCAGTGGGACGTATATAGGCTGTAACTTTACTTTACTTTACTTTTACAGTAAGCCAATCGAATATTCTCACTATTAGATACAAAGGTGAATTTACAACAGTGATAAACGTATCTAATACTAACAATACTTATACCAAATGAGGGCCTAACTGAACATGTAAGACAACATAAAAGAAAAATATTAGCACAAAGATAAAATATTAAAACGTTAGTTGAGTAACAAACGCGTCAATATCTCATAAGAGCTACCAAAAATACATTATTAAGCGCTTGACTGACACAGCGTTCGTGTTAAACAAATCAAAGTAAAACTTTTTGTGTAGTTTGTTAAAATTACGAGTTTTTTTTAATTGTAGATACAAACGGAAGACTTAAAAGTGTGTTGTGTCTAAAAGGTTTGGCAGGACAGCTAAAATGTAATTGAGACAAAGAAAAAATTGAGATCAGCAATCTCGTCGCTTAGCAAGAGGAAGAAGGTGATATTTTTTACAGTAACTAATATAATTATCAGAAGTATAGCGATAATCTTTGATTCTATAACAGAGGTAACGGATTAACATTCTTTTAATATTTTCAAGTCGGGTGATGTATGTTACATACCTGGGATTCCAGATTTGTGATGCGTACTCTAAATTACTTCTAACAAGAGATGTAATATAGATACAGCATCTTAAGAGTTTTAGGCTTAGTGAAGTCCTTAGAGCTACGCATCAAGAATCCGAGAGCTTTAGGAGCTTCCGAAGATTTGGCTATAATGCTTCCCAAGAGAGCGTCTAATATCAACTTAGAATCATGAAGAACACCAAGATCTCGAACAATGTAATGATTCTTAAGATATTCACCTTTTAGTTTGTAGTTGAAGACAACTGGTTTATGTTTGCGACTATAGGACTATATAAAGTGGGGATTATAAAATATACATACAAGTAAATAGAACACGATAAAATATAATTCATAATTCTAATATAATGCAACTAATATACCGAATAAAAAAAATCATTTATCATTGTCTGCCGTGTCTATTTCCATAAAATAGTTTATTGATGTTGAAAAAATAATACTACGTTCGTACAGTAGGTGGCGTCTTGCAGATTTCTTACGCGATATATTGTAGCGAGAGTCGGCGGACCGAATGCTCAAGGTCAGCGCAGCGCAGCGCTCAAGGAGTAGCGCCTTGATAGGCCACGGCTAAAAGCCTAAGTGCGGTTATACCTAGGTTTAGCCGGCTACAAATAGATTCGATTTATTCATGGTATCGTATGGCTGGATGCTTTCGGAAAATACTAAGTATAGTAAAGTCAGAATAATAAATAAAATGTAATATCAACGACAGTAGGTAGCGGCTGAGGGGGCCCCAGTCACCCCAGACACCGCCGAAATTTTGTTATTTATACATTATTGGTACAAATCGAGCACATCTATGTTTAAGCAACCACAATCGACTACACTAACTGTAGCCGGCTAAAATTAGATGCAAAAGCACTTCGGCTTTTAGCTGTGACTTACATAATGGACGCAGCATCTCAGAAGTAGCAGTAAATTGGCACGGCTTCTGAAGCGTGGCGATTACCGTAAACCCTCTCGACTGTGGGAAAGACCCATATCCATTTGTGAAATGTTACGGGTTAAGAAAGATTGAAATATATATGTAATGCTTAAATAAATTCAAAAATATTTAAACCAAAAATGAAATTATACAAGAAACACAATCTAGAAACTTCCAAATCCATTAGATTGACCACAATAAAAGAACATACTTTGAGAGGTAAAATTCTCAGTTTTACGACGTCGGACACTTAAAGCTCTCTAGTAAATTAGAAGAAACCTAGCGTTTTTACGGTTTAGTATAGCAGTACGAAAGTTTCGTAGATTTTGAGAACATGTTTATTGAACTTACCAAACCAATACTACACTATACTATATATATTGATATTTAACAACTTCCCTGTCCGAGAAATAGACACAATAGGTAAACAATTGAAATGTTCATATATGACTCATGGGACAGTGAAATGGTTAACTTATTAAAAGCCAGTGGTAAACTCGGGTAAGGATTTCAGTTAAACCTTATTGTATTTTCAATAAAAAAAAAACTCAAAAAAAAAATTACTTGCAAATGATACTTCAGAATTTGGTGCGATGTGTGTGGCGATTATTTTTAGGTTATTTTAATGTTTAAGTATTTTATTATTTTGGGTGGTATAAGGAATATCACAAGTTCAAGGTAACAACAAAAATGTCGTGTAAAAAAGTTACATTAAAAACTGCTTCCCTTATTTTTCTACCCTTAGGGGTGAAGTATTTTTTTAAACTTGTGGCAAAAATGTATACGGTACCACCCCTAAAGTATATACTATTTTATAAAAAAAAATCGATCTAGGCGTTTTTGAGACATCGGTAAAACAACATTCTCGTTTTTGGTACTCGGTTAAAATAAGAAAGTATGTAATCAATCAATAAATTCTACAATGTTTCGAACGGTATGATCAAGCCACAAATTTAATAAAACAGTTCGATTCAATTTAATAAAACGATTCTAGTCTCTAGTAATTTTGGTAAAACAATGTATATATACTATAAAAATAAATATTTTATGTTCTACTAGCTGTTCCTCGCGACTTCATGGAATTTATTACGATTCATGGGTTTTAATTTTTTTGCGCGGAACCCTAAACTTTTTCTAAAATAAAAGTATCCTAAGTTACTCCTTATAACATCAGCTATCTGCCAGTGAAAGTTCCGTCAAAATCGGTCCAGCCGTTTCGGAGATTAGCCGGAACAAACAGACAGACAGACAAAAATTTTAAAAATGTTTTTATGTTATTAGTACCGTATATACTTTCAAAATGCTGTTATTTTAACATTACAAACAGACACTTCAATTTTATTTATTTGTATGTATGGAAGTATGTATAGATGTGACTCGATGGTACAATATTCCTCAACCTACACTAAAATAACGTCACGAACTCCTTGCGGCGTTATTGAACTCTCGTTGCTTGGAAAGAAAGAAAGTTTATTTCATGCCTAATACACAAAGTAATTTTGAAGACATGTAAGGTTGGTGGACCGCATTGGGACAACGCAGCGGACGCATTCTTGACCTAAAACCCTCTCAGAAAGTAGGAGAGGCTTGTGTTCTGTGCAGTGGGACATATATAGGCCGTAACTTTACTATATCCGAGGGTATTATGGACAAAATCCCGTTATGAAGAAAAAAATTAAAAGAAGTGTGTAAGAATATAAATAAACAGAGACCAAATTAATCCCTCAGGTCTCACTGTGGTAAACATATAATCCCACTCTTACGTCTAGATCCTCGAGTCATGTAGATTGGTCAGAAAACACCCAAATATATATTTCTCTTCAAAGTACCGTTCTAAATAAAAATTTAGGCTGCGTAGTGTGCTTAACTAATGAGTGGTCACACTGACACATTTAACAAACTATTAAAACATTCATCATAATTAAATGTCGTTGTAATTTAATATGTTCATCGTATTTTCGGAAACGGATTAACGGATTTAAGTTATTTTTTGAATAGGTTATACTTCGGGGGTGGTGCTTTATAAATTTAAGAAAGAACTCCATACCTAAGTGTGAATAAATAGAGGATAAAGATTTTAATGTTAGGTACATAAACCACATTCGAGTTTACCTATAACTTGTGATATTAGACCACTCTAAAGATTAAAGTAATTAAAATTAAAAGAAATAATATGATTTCCATATAATAGCTTTAGAAAACAAAAGCTTTAGACAAAATATATCGAAGCATTAAAGTCTAGACTTCAGAAGCTATTATGTAAAAATTATATATTTTTTTATATAATTAGTTTTGCAGTGGGTTTTTACTTTTTAATAAAAGTATAATTTTTCAAAAATACGTTTATATGATGACCAGAATACTTTGATATTGCTAGATATTTTAGACTGCTTAATATATGCAGGTATATAATTTTCAATTAATTAAATATTTAAATCAGAAAAATGAATATAAAATCTATATTTTGTACGTGGTAGAACCATGCTGCAGATATATTGTGGTTGCAGCACGAATGGGTCGGCTCGACCGGGGTAGGACCACGCTATCATAGAATACCAGCGTAAATTAGCAGCTTACTGCTGCTGTGTTTCGTGTGGTAAGTGTAGAGAACCGGAGAGCCTGTTTACTGAAATGAGGCATTCCATCTCAGTCCTCAGGGGTGACAACGCATCTGCATTTTGATTCTTAATTGAGGATAAATGTAGATGTCTAAGGGCCACAGCATCCACTTACCATCAGATGACTGTGTGCTCGTTTGTAACCCATATTCAATAAAAAAATGTGAATAAAATTTAAAAAACGGCCAACTATCATTTATTTTGTCATTACAGCCCTTCACATGTCCACTGCGGAACATACGCCTCCCCCAAAGAATACCACAAAGCACGGTCCTGAACCACCTGTGTCCATCGACTTTCTGCATGTCTTACCAGGTCTAACCATAGAATTATATAAATAATTAGGAAATAGTTGGCTCTCTTATGATGCTATGCCGTATGTAATGTCACATAATATGTAATATATACCTTGCATTATTATGTAACAAATATTTGAATTTGAATTTGATACTGTTTTCTGCGTAGCCACATTAAAGCCTAAGGTTAATTTTACACGCAGTCTTTTTCCTAGCGCTATCTTTAAACTACTTGATGATAAAACATTTATCAATCGCGCAGGTCGTGGCTGGCTCGAGACAATGGTAGAGCTGCCGTCAGTAGTCGGAGAAGAGCCTACTGCCCCTGATGTGGTAAGTTAAATTATTCATTAATCTAAATACATAAAAAAGCGTTCAAACAGTTGAGGCCTAAAGTCACGCTACCGAAATTTCTGAACGATTCCACATAAGACACAATATATAATGTAGGAGGGTGCTCCAGGGTACAACAGGGAGAGTTTTCCGCTCCCCGGCGGCGATTATAATAATATTATACGTAAAAAAAAGAAAAGTTACAACTTATATACCACTGCTGGGCACAGGCTTCCTCCCATTTCTGAAAGGGTTATAAACTAATTATACGAGTAATACTAGTTGCTTTAGCACAGCTTTACCACAGCTCTACTCATCATCATCATCATCATTACAGCCCTTCACAAGTCCACTGCTGAATATAGACCTCCCCCAAAAAATGCCACAAAGCACGGTCCTCAGCCACCTGCATCCATCGACTTCCTGCATGTCTTACCAGGTCGTCACTCCATCTAGTGGGGGGACGCCCTACACTTCGTCCGCCGGTACAGGGCCGCCACTCGAGAACCTTTTTCCCCAACGGTTGTCGGTTCTTCGAGCTATATGGCCGGCCCATTGCCACTTCAGCTTACTAATCCGTTGGGCTATGTCGGTCACGCTGGTTCTACTGCGGATAACCTCATTTCTAAGTTTATCACGCAGTGAGACTCCGAGCATAGCCCTCTCCATAGCTCGCTGAGCGACCTTGAGCTTCCTCATCCGGCCAGCAGTGAAGGACCACGTCTCAGTTCCGCATGTCATCACTGGCAACACGCACTGGTTGTACAGCCTCGTTTTCAAGTTTTCGGGTATACCTGACGAGAAGATGTGCCGTAATTTCCCGAACGCTGCCCAGCCGCGTTGAATCCGTCGATTGACCTCTCGGTCGAAGTTGGACTTACCTATTGAATAAAACTATTTTACGGATTTTATCGCGTTTAATTTTACTAATTTTGATTCCCGACGTTTCGGGTGCTTTACAGCACCCATGGTCACTAGGGGACTGAGGTGTTTGACGTCCTGATGTCATAGTTAGCCCGGCTACCTTCAGTTTTTTGAATATAAATTTTTGGTCCGATCTACGCAGAATGAGCTTACAGTATCTTGAAGTCTTGCAGTGGTATGCTTGGGTTTGGATTTAATTTTGTTAATTATAGGATCCCAAGCAGATGGCAGCACCCATCCATCTTCTCTATTGAAATTAGGATGTTTTTTAATTTCAATAGCCTCGCGTACCATCCTTGGTAGGAATCGGTGTTCTTTGCGAGGATTTGTGGTCTATCAAATCTGATGTAATGGCGGGGACGATCTTGAACATGTTCACAGACTGCAGACTTCCCAGAGCGTCGGTGCCTCACGTCAGATATATGTTCTTTCACGCGGGTTTTAATGGATTTTTGTTTGTCCTATGTAGAGACCACATTCACAATCAAGCTTGTACCTCCTGCATCTTGTAGAGGGATATTACACTTGACGGATGGTAAAAATTTACTAATCTTCTTCGGCGGCTTGAAGTATGTTTTAATAGAAGCTCGCTTCAAAATATAGCCAACCTTGTCTGTGACTCCTCTGACATAGGGTAGTACAGCAGGCACACGCTCGACTGTGGCCGGCTTCACTCAGTCACTGTGACGTAGGCGCGGGACCCGAAGCTTGTTGTCTTGCAATACTTGCTCGACGTGCTGAAGCTCGGCGGCCAGATGTTTTCTGTCACAGATCCTCGTGCTCTCTGAAACAAAGATTTTCCACGGTAGCTAACTGTGATGGATGATGGTGCGATTCACCATTTAAATATCGGTTGGTATGGGTCTTTTCCTATACACAGTGTGACCAATAGTGTTATCAGGATTTCGGATGACTAAAACATCTAGAAAGCTAAAGAATTGTTTGCCTCTAACTCCATTGTGAATTGTATTTTAGAATTTATGGAATTAAGGTGGTTTAAAAATGCAGTTACTTTGTCAGATGGTAAAATTGTGAAAGTGTCGTCTACGTACCGCTTGTAGAATCTTGGATATACAGGAGCAGTAAGAAGGGCTTTCTCTTCAAAGTCCTCCATGAATATGTCGGCGACTATGGGAGATACAGGTGAACCCATTGCTACGCCATCTACTTGTTTAGAACTCCTCCTTCCACAATAGATAGCCAGATGTAAGGCAGAAGAGATGCATGGTGGAATGATGAAGTGAAAGAAGCTGTAAAGAAGAAGAAGAAAGCATGGTTAGACTACTTGGCCTCTAGTAATGATAAGGATATGAGAGAAGATGAAAGAAAGATATAAGCTGCAGAAAGTTCACACGAAAGCATTGATTGAGAAATGCGTGAAAAGTGTAGAATGGAAGCGGACAAAGGTTGTCGCACAACTTTAGGAGAACTCCAAACTCTTCTGGAAAGAGGTTGGAAGGACCCGAAGTGGTGCGACGGCCTAGAATGAACAAAGTGCTTTCGAGAACTAATGACGTCCTCACAGAAAAATCGGACGTCATGCAGCGATGGAGCGAATTTTATAGAAATGTATGCGTGTGATGATCTTAGTGAGGATCCGGGATGACTCCGTGACTGGTACGCCAGACCTGGACCTCGATGACGCTGAGGTCATCAGTATGAAAGAGATTGAACGTGCGATTCGAAGTTTGAAATGTGGTAAGGCCGCGGGACTAGACAGAGTTACTGCTGAAATGATCAAGTATGGTGGGCCTCGCGTCTGGGACAGCTTTCATCTGCTGTGCAATTGTGCTGGCGGACGGGGACGTCCCGGATGATTGGCGATCCGCAGTCATTGTGCCTTTATATAAAGGTAAAGGTTCACATTTGACTGCGGGTGCTATCGGGCGATCAGCCTGACCAGTTTAGCAAGTAAAGTATACTCGAAGGTTTTGACGCGTAGGATGCAGAAATCGGAAGATTTCTATGGGAGCTCAATGCGGATTTAGACCTGGAAGAGGATGCACGGATCAAATATTTTCTCTCCGCATGATCACGGAGAAGCTTCTGGCTGCTAACCAGAAGATTTTCTGTGCTTTTGTGGATCTTGAGAAAGCATTTGATAAGGTTGTAAGGAAGAAAATGTGGGAATTGTTGCCGGGGTACGGTGTGGATGGTCGATTGCTAAGGGCTGTGCAGGCACTTTACTGCGACTGTAAAGCCTGTGTGCGGGTAGGGCATGACCTGTCACCCATGTTTAGCGTCCAAACGGGAGTAAAACAGGGTTGTGTCATGTCTTCCTGGCTGTTCATACTATATCTCGACAGCTGTTTACAGAAGCTGAAAGATAGCTGTCTGGGTGTGAAATGGGTGACATAAAAGTAAATTGTCTGCTGTATGCTGATGATGCAGTGCTTATTGCACCATCAGAGGCAGAACTGCAGGCATTAGTCACGTATGAAAGAGGAATGTGAAATTAAGGTCTCCGTTTGAATGCCAATAAAACTAAGGTTCTGGTATTTGAAAGGGACGAAGAGAACGAAGTGTGAAATATGGGTAAATCAAGAATGTCTAGAACAGGTAAATGAAATTATATACTTGGGGAGTGCTTTTAGCCGGGATGGAAGATGTGATTTAGATGTGGACAGGCGTGTCGCTGCCGGGAACAAAGTCAATGGTGCCTTGACTGCTTTAGTCAAAAGGCAAGGCGTAGTGAAGAGCGCACGCCTTGCAATACATAACGCAGTGTTGGTACCAACTTTGTTATATGGCAGCGAAACCTGGGTATGCCAGAAGAAGCATAAAAGCAAGTTGAATGCAGTGGAGATGCGATCTCTTCGTAAAATGTGCGGCGTTACCATGGCTGACCGAAAGCGAAACGAAGAGATTCGCAATATGGCAGGTTTGAAAGATGACCTTATCACAAAAATTGATAAGGGCGTGCTTCGATGGTTTGGGCACGTTGAGCGAATGAGTGAAGACCGAATGGTGAAGAAAATATATAGCGCGAAAGTTAATATTAAAAGGTGTCGAGGTAGACCGAGACTAACTCGAAGACCATGTGAGCAAACTGCTCGAAGAGGGAGGTCAAGAGTACTCGGATACCTAGACGTGCATGCATGAAGAAGATTATGAATCTGAAAGAAGCGAAAGAGATATGTAAGGATCGTGACACTTGGCGATCTGTTCTCTCTGGCTACCCCGTCAGGGATTGTGCGTGAAGATAAGTAAGTAAGTAAGTAAGATGTAAGGCAGTGCTTTAACAGTAATGCATATTCTGTAGGCATGTTGTATTCTTCTAGCTTCCTGGTTACAATTGAGATGCAGTCTTCAATGGGTAAGCATGTAAATAGTGACTGAACATCAAAACTGACCATAGTTTCATTGTCAGCGAGATGTAGGTCTTTTATCTCACTAACAAAATGGTACGAATCCTTCGTGTGTGCTCTGGTTTGTCCTCTCAGCGGTGACAGAACTTTTGCCAAGTGTTGAGCCAATTTATAAGTTGGTGAGTCGATCTGGCTCACTATAGGACGTAGTGGAGCGTTTGGTTTGTGTATTTTGGTAACCCATACAACCTCGGTGGTTTGGTACATGGTGGTACATGACATTTCGTCCTTGTTACGTCGAAGTTCAGTGCCGAAACTACGAGTAAATCTACCCAAAGACGAGATTAAAGCGTTGTACAACTTACGCAACAGACCAGAACTCGATTCTCCGTGCAGATAAAGGAAATGCTACGGTAGTAATGGATACGTCAGATTATAATTCTAAAATACAACAACTTTTATCGGACGAAAGTACGTACAAAAGGTCAAAACAGACCCTACAACCAATGTGCTTAAAACAACAAGCGATCTGTTAAAATTACTCCGAAAAATTTGATCTCGACGTAAATTCTATAATACCACCATGTACCAAACCACCGAGGTTGTATGGGTTACCAAAATACACAAACCAAACGCTCCACTACGTCCTATAGTGAGCCAGATCGACTCACCAACTTATAAATTGGCTCAACACTTGGCAAAAGTTCTGTCACCGCTGAGAGGACAAACCAGAGCACACGAAGGATTCGTACCATTTTGTTAGTGAGATAAAAGACCTACATCTCGCTGACAATGAAACTATGGTCAGTTTTGATGTTCAGTCACTATTTACATGCTTACCCATTGAAGACTGCATCTCAATTGTAACCAGGAAGCTAGAAGAATACAACATGCCTACAGAATATGCATTACTGTTAAAGCACCGCCTTACATCTGGCTATCTATTGTGGAAGGAGGAGTTCTACAAGCAAGTAGATGGCGTAGCAATGGGTTCACCTGTATTCCCATAGTCGCCGACATATTCATGGAGGACTTTGAGGAGAAAGCCCTTCTTACTGCTCCTGTATATCCAAGATTCTACAAGCGGTACGTAGACGACACTTTCACAATTTTACCATCTGACAAAGTAACTGCATTTTAAACCACCTTAATTCCATAAATTCTAAAATACAATTCACAATGGAGTTAGAGGTAAACAATTCTTTAGCTTTCCTAGATGTTTTAGTCATCCGAAATCCTGATAACACTATTGGTCACACTGTGTATAGGAAAAGACCCATACCAACCGATATTTAAATGGTGAATCGCACCATCATCCATCACAGTTAGCTACCGTGGGAAAATCTTTGTTTCAGAGAGCACGAGGATCTGTGACAGAAAACATCTGGCCGCCGAGCTTCAGCACGTCGAGCAAGTATTGCAAGACAACAAGCTTCGGGTCCCGCGCCTACGTCACAGTGACCGAGTGAAGCCGGCCACAGTCGAGCGTGTGCCTGCTGTACTACCTATGTCAGAGGAGTCACAGACAAGGTTGGCTATATTTTGAAGCGAGCTTCTATTAAAACATACTTCAAGCCGCCGAAGAAGATTAGTAAATTTTACCATCCGTCAAGTGTAATATCCTCTACAAGATGCAGGAGTGTACAAGCTTGATTGTGAATGTGGTCTCTCTTACATAGGACAAACAAAAATCCATTAAAACCCGCGTGAAAGAACATATAGCTGACGTGAGGCACCGACGCTCTGGGAAGTCTGCAGTCTGTGAACATGTTCAAGATCGTCCCGCCATTACATCAGATTTGATAGACCACAAATCCTCGCAAAAGAACACCGATTCCTACCAAGGATGATACGCGAGGCTATTGAAATTAAAAACATCCTAATTTCAATAGAGAAGATGGATGGTGCTGCCATCTGCTTGGGATCCTATAATTAACAAAATTAAATCCAAACCCAAGCATACCACTGCAAGACTTCAAGATACTGTAAGCTCATTCTGCGTAGATCGGACCAAAATTAATATTCAAAAACTGAAGGTAGCCGGGCTAACTATGACATTAGGACGTCAAACACCTCAGTCCCTCAGACCATGGGTGCTGTAAAGCACCCGAAACGTCGGGAATCAAAATTAGTAAAATTAAACGCGATAAAATCCGTAAAAATAGTTTTATTCAATGTGTAGTGTTCGCGTAAATATAAGAAACCATTATGGACTTACCTAGTCGGACTATTTGTCCCAGGTAAACATACTCGTCAACAACTTCGAGCTTAGTGCTCCCAACAACTACCGGCATAGGTGTGACATGGACATTAAACATGATCTTTGTTTTGTCCATGTTCATCTTAAGACCTATCCGTTGGGAGGCACTATTGAGGTCATTGAGCATAGTGCTTAGGTCCTCCAGCGATTCTGCCATAAGGACTATATCGTCGGCAAATCGAAGGTGAGTGATGTACTCGCCATTGATGTTAATACCGTATCCTTTCCAGTCCAGAAGCTTGAAAACGTCCTCCAATGCAGCGGTGAAGAGTTTCGGGATATAACGTCACCCTGTCTTACACCTCTCTGCAGTTGGATAGGTTTCGTACCCTGTTCTGTACTCGGATAGCCATCGTAGCCCTACTGTACAAGCACTTCAGCACTTCGATATACCGACAGTCAACTTGGCACCGCTGAAGGGACTGCAGCACCATAAATTTCAACGGAATCAAAGGCTTTCTCATAGTCCACATACGCCAAACATAGTGGCAAATTGTACTCGTCGGACTTCTGTACAATTTGCCGAAGGGTATGTATGTGGTCTATGGTGCTAAAGCCTTTTCGGAAACCGGCTTGTTCGGGAGGCTGGAAGTCGTCGAGTCTGCGTGCGAGACGATTCGTAATGACTCTCGAAAACAGCACGTAGACGCGGCTCAGAAGGGAAATGGGTCTGTAGTTCTTCAAGAGAGCGTTGTCGCCTTTCTTGAAGAACAAGACCACCGCACTTCTGCTCCACGCCTCCGGTGTAATGCCACCATGTAGGACGGAATTAAAGAGCTGAAGGACTTCAGTACCGGTTTTCCACCCGCTTTCAGAAGCTCCGCTGTAATTCCATCCTCGCCTGGGGCCTTGCCGTTTTAAGGTGCTGGAGAGCCATTCTAATCTCGCTCAGACTGACGTCCGGGATATCATCGATGATATCCGATGATATCCCAGCTCTACTACGTAAAACTATTTTACCTGGTAGACCCACCATAATGATGTTACTCTTAAATATCATAAGTTAGACTGTATTTCGAAAGTTTGGTATTAAAAGTTTGATGATCATTATATTATATGTTTTATAATTTTGTTACCATCCCACCAAAGACAGAAAAGAATGGTAGTTATCAAGTGACTTGATCCGATGGAATAATCTCCCTGTTCAGAGAACATACGAGTATGATAGGTACTATTTATTGCAGACATCTTTAGAATCAAGATTAGTCAGAAAGTTTTGAGGTAACATGAGTTCATACTTTGTTTATTTTTATAAGCTGACTAAACAAAATCCCTATTTATGGAAACTCATAACTATATTTTTTAAACTATTTAATGTAGTACAAGTATCATTTGTGGTAGAAATTCGACCAATCGTGTAGAAAAAACACTAAGTATTTGCCACAAAACACACCAAAACTATCACCATTGAGTAAAGTAATACTATTGCCCTGGCGGGGTATTTGCTGGCATAACTATTTTTTGTAAGTTTTCCCAATGCCAGGAAGGCAAAGGGATCTTAGCTCATGCAGCCATGAACGTGATCAAATTGCTTTCATTTAATGAGGGCTAATAATCTTCCGCTTGCCAGATGTCGCTAGTTGACATTGAGGTGAAGTTTTTTGTTGGTAGTGTGTGAAAGTGTTCCCGTAGGCGTAAGCGTCACCATGGGGTTCAAGCCGGTAGGAGTCCGGCATAAACTGTCTATCGCCCCCGCGACAGGCATCCATGAGGATTTCTCCGCGTACAAATAAAGGTAGAAACACACCAAACCCAAATGAAGAATGCAGTATGCCACTACTGATTTGCCTAGATTCAATTGACACCCTGTTACATTGAGTTTTTGTAACATAGATTTATGCCACAAGTGTCTTCCACATCTATATAAATGAGTAAATTTCACGTTCCTATTCAAAAACTACCATTAAAAATTTCCAAAATTTATTTCCAACATTCTCCAAATCGAACATTTCCTCACGTTTACTCACAAAAACAAGATCTATCCCTCATGAAAGTTTGAAACTTTAAATCGACTGCAGGTTTAATACAGTTAAACTGACATAATATTAGTTACAGCACTTTCCTTCGTATTGTTATCCTCGCGCACGTTCAAATACGCGATTAGGTTAAGCATTGATTATAATATAATATATCAGCACAGCAGTTGAGACGTTGAGATAGTTTCGAATAAGACATATATGACATCGGGATGAAAATCATTTAAAAAAACATTCGTGAGTGTCATGAAACACTCGGTTGGAACGAAGTTCCTGTCGTAGTATATTATTATTGATAAACGTATTATATTACTGATTAAGAAATACAAATAAATGAATTACTAGAGTCTATTAAAATGAAGCGTCATTTAAAATAACATAATATTTCTTTCATGGCAAGATAAGAAAAAGTACGAGATAGATATTATTCCATCTCGCTTCCTTATAGCCGCCACGGCCGTCTACACTACGTCAGAAGGGGTCGTGACGGAAAAATCTTACACTTTTTCTCGTCTAGCCCCCATCCGCCAAATTCGTACCGTCTGATAAGGAACTTCGTTCAAATAATTTAATTATAGTTAACACATCGATTGAGAATCAAAATATAGATGCGTTATCACCCCTGAGGGCTTAAATAGAATGCCTCGTTTCGCTACACTCACCATACGAAACACAGCAATATTAAGCTGCTATTTTACGATGGTCTTCTGTAAAAGCGTGTTCCTTCCCCGGTCGGGCCGACCCTTTCGTGTTACAACTAATAGATCATCATCATCATCATCATTACAGCCCTTCACAAGTCCACTGCTGAACATGGGCCTCCCAAGGATTGCCACAAACACAGTCCTGAGCCACCTGCATCCATCGACTTCCTGCATATCTTACCGTAGGTCGTCACTCCATCTAGTGGGGTCGCCCTACACTTACGACTACCGGTACGAGGCTGCCACTCGAGAACCTTCTTTCCCCATCGGTTGTCGGTTCTTCGAGCTATATGGCCGGCCCATTGCCACTTCAGCTTACTAATCCTAAGCTGACTAATATATATATATATATATATATATATATATATATATATATATATATATATATATATATATATATATATATATATATATATATATATATATTTCTATTGCTCAATACAGTTACACCATAAATTCCTTAGTATTTGTGTTATCATTTTATGAAGAATGCTTTTGGGAGTCAGCCAAGATTGACTGATTCGTTTTGCAGTTATCTGCATCGTAAGCGATAATATGTTGCGTCATCGGCGACCTTCTACCTGTCAGAACGTATCACGTACATCATACGCTGTTTTAAAGAAATATACTTGTAACTCAGGTATTATAGCTCAGCTTACACTTGACCGATTTTTAACACGCATTTATTCACTTATTTATTGACTGCCTCGTTGGTCTAGCGGTTGTAAACGCAACTGCTGATCATGAGGTCCCGAGTTTAAATCCCGGGTCGGACCAAAAAAACAGTTTTTGAGTTTTTGAAATTCTCACTAGCTGCCCGGAGTAAGGAAGTTAGCGGTGTTTCATACCCGAGCCTCGGAAAGCACGTACAGCCGTTGGTCCTGCGCCTGATCTCTCTCCGGTCGTGTTGGTTTACCTTCACATCGGACTATGAGAGTGAGAGAATAGAGAGTGCACCTGAGCTTGCGCATTCACTTGGTACTGTCCTGCGCCGATGGCTAGTTATCCGTTGAGGTTGACCGCCGTGACTGAAATTCGGTCGTGAGGACATTATTATTCACTTGAACCTGTATGTATGTATGTTAATAAATATATGTGTGTATATCGCCATTTAATGGACTGTATTCTCGTTTGTCACCTTTATGCTATAAAAAATCCTTCCTATAAAGGGAGAGCCCCTCATCCAGCAGTGGATCTTAAAGTACTAATGCGGAAGAAGTAGAAGCCCGTAAATAGTCCAATGTGGCCACACTTTCACATATAGAAGGATTTGACACAAGCGCCACGCTTCCAGTCATTCTCACCCTAAACGTCGTCTCCGTCGCTCGTCTTGCCTTATACAGGCGGGTTGGCAACCACAGTTTTCTTTTTAATTTTTAGTTGTCACTATAAAGACGCTGCTGCCCATCTCCTGGTTAGTTTCCCTGCGTCGCATTATATAGGCATTGTCACACCACCATGGTGGATATTCTTACACTGCCCGGAGCCCTAGCAACGGCTAAAAAGCTTGTTTCTAAGTAGGTTATATGCTTAATTAAATTTTATGTTGTAGTATTTTATGAATGAATTAGTTAATGATTTATTTCTTACACGCAACGCTATGTAAAAAGAAATAAAAACATCAAACAAAACAAAAAACACATATACACAAATAAATTGGGTTGCTTAATAGAATCAGGCGTTACTTTGCGGAAATCCATTATATTAAAGTTGTAAATATTTACTTTGCAAATATTCGCTTAATAAAATAAAATGATGTGTCTTACCTAGTTTGAAGAGCACCTCTCGCCCTCCCTCAATTGCGTGCACTATCCCCGTCACCACTAATCCCAGCACCACTACTCCCACCAAGCTACGCTAAGTGAAGTTGACTTAGCGGTCAGCCACCGTAGAGCCTACTACACCTGAAGATGCCTCGTGTAGAGGCGAAACATGTGTCGTATTGTCGTCGGTGGTGTTTTCTTTCCTAGTGTAGTGGTGGTGAGACTAGTGGTGCTGGGATTAGTGGTGACGGGGATAGTGCACGCAATTGAGGGAGGGCGGGAGGTGCTCTTCAAACTAGGTAAGACACATCATTTTATTTTATTAAGCGAATATTTGCAAAGTAAATATTTACAACTTTAATAAATTGGTTGCAGCAAAGAAAAGGTCTCCCTCCGACCAGCATAATGCTGTAGCAGTGTTGCAATAGCCATAGCGCTGGTATTCTGTCGGTGCCTCATATTTACAGAGCAGTTGTCAGACATATGTTCAGCAGTGGATTTGTGAAGAGCTGTAATGATGATGATGATGATGATGTCAGACATATTTCTGTTACCATTTAAACCAAAAAAAAAAAAACGGAACGCTGCGTACATTTCAAATGATGTAATATCAAGCCAAGACCATGCTCCATATATTTTAAGAAGAGGCAATCACATACACATATTATACAACCAACAACATGGTTTTGGTGCAACGGCGAGAACAAAATCTAATAACCTATTACAAGTTTAAATACGGATTAAAAGTAAACAAATTAATTCGAAAATTGAACCATTTTAATTTTAATATTAATTGTATTTAATACGCATAATATTAAATAGAAAAAATAATTATATTCAAGTAATTGGTCGCTGTCATTGGCTAAAGCACATACATACGTACATTAAAATGTAATTATAAATTAAAATTTTACCGTTTGATTCTCAAATTTTGAATAAATTGATTGATTTATTTTTTTAGAAACGAAATCGTGGAGGCAGTTTACAAACATAAATTGCACGAGGACAAACATCCAGACCCGGAACAATTATCTGTAGGCCATACAAATACTTATTCCGTGCGGGATTCGAACCCGCGACCCCCAGCGCAAAAACTCAATGCTAAGGCACTACGCCACGGAGCCGTCAAATAAATAATTAAGAGTTAGTACTCAATTATAAGAATAAAACTGAGAGAAATAGACTTGCGAAAACAAACATTTAGATATATACTACGTCTACGAAAATTTTACTCCCAATATACTGTATATTCTAAGTCTATGCTCCCAATACACTTCTACTCTAAAGAAGGCTACGAAACATTTATTCCGGTCATCAAGCACATTCGTTGTGTTAAATCGGACATAGAATATGTAGTCACAACCAGTCGGAATGCTAGCTAACGCAATTTTGTTCTTATTTCATATGAAAATAAGTTAGCTTTTGCTCTATCAATTACGAGTAAACAAGTTATTAGAACTAATGTTAAATAGTTGTATACATTTCAGTAAAAGTATAGATAGAACAGTACCGTGTCTCTGGATTCGTAGATCTTGAGTTCAGATCCTAGAAGCCGCGGCCAAATTTTGTGTTAACAAACAAATTATTGTTTTTTTTTACAAATGCTAGATTGACAAAGCAAATTTATGCTGCAGAAGTGAGTGGTAGAGTCGATAAGGAAAAGCCTAGACGGAAGTTTTATTAAAATATTGGCTAGTTTAGAGTACCCTTTACCGACGAGCATGTTTGCGTAAATATATGGATGTGAAAAAAGCGAAAGAGGTGTGACAGGATCGTGTTAAATGGAAGTCCGTAGTCTCTGCCTACACCTTTTGATGACAGGCATGGGGGCGTATGTATGAATGTATTTTTTTTTAAAACCTTAAATAAAATGTGGGGGACATTATTATTTTCTCCCTTATCGTGGAGGTAGTTGACATACATAAATTTCACAATGACAAACATCCAAACCCGGAGCAATTATTTATAGACCATACAAATACTTGTTGCTTGCGGGATTCAAACCCGCGGTCCTCAGTACCGCAACTCTTTGCTATTTGCTGGTCCACTGCGCCACGGGGCCGTCAAATGTGCATGTGTTGATGCTTGATACTACACATTACTTCGGTGCGGTTTTCGGTTTTATATGTTGTGTAATTTAACATTGACAATTTGCAATAATGTTCTGAAAATTTTAATAGTTGATTGGACTCCTTTTCTGCTTAGAAGTCCGTCCGGGTAGGTACGGGTGGTACTTCCCTCGCTGCCAAATAGCAATTCTTGTACTGCTGTGTTCCGGTCTGAAGTGTATGGAGAGCCAGTAAAATTACAGGCTGTGAGCCTCACTAACTGAAGTGAGACGATCACGCCATAAAATAATTATAAAAATTGACATGTTTCCTTCTGTTGTCCTCATGAAAGATCCTTTTGGAAAGATTTTTGGCCCTGTCCACGTTAATTAATATTTTAACAAACTGATCCTATAATCAGAACGATATTATATATATTGCCGTGTAGTGGCGGTGTAAAATATTCACTATCCCATATCATCACGTGGGTGTCTCAAGAGACGACAGAGGAACAAATCAGGAGATGGGCAATTAAAAATAAAAATTCTAATTCCGATTAAAAATAAAAATGAAACGTAGGCCTCCTCCATAGATTGATATCTATGGAGGAGGCCTACGTTCAGCACTGGACTTTAATTGGCTCTATCGGGTCCTATAATGGTTCCGTTTTTTGTCCCTTTTGAGAGACGGAACCCTAAAAGCAACAATACAAAACGGCGCAAGGTATCGGCCTTCTCCGCCCTTTCGGTGTTAGTATGTCACCTCTGAACGCAATGGGGCAAGAATTAATTTCAAACCGTTGAAGCATAATAAACTTTAGTGCTAGGAAATAAGGAACTTTGTATAACGTAGCTAGTAAGATTGATAGGCAGTCACCCGCGTGTATGCTCCCTATGGCCGTTCAATTTGTTCAATTAATTAGATAATTTGACGTCCAATTTATTTTAGTACCCAAAATAACAGGGTATAATTAATATATATACTTCATTTTAATGATTTTACGACCACACGACTTAGTGGATGGAATACTCAGCTAACTATGTCGCTGGTCCTGGCTTAAAAATCGTGTTCAGTTGAGGAAAACATTATGAGTAAAACATGAGTACATATTAGTCCGCCACTAGGCATTGGAGCACAGCGACGGACATTCCCATGGTACCTTTTTTATAAATTGTCTATGTAAGTGGCTACTGCAGCCCCTGTTAACCAACATCAAGCTAAGAAGGCTATAGATGCGCTGAGACTAATATGGAATGTCTCACAGCCTGTAATTATCTTACCATCTTACCACTTACCATCTGGTCGGCTGTGTGCTCGTTTGTCACCTTTATTCTATAAAAACAAAGTACTTTAAATATTAAGACGAGCGTTTTTTCCCCTGGGCTTCCGCGGCTTTCTATTCACAATAACAAATATTTTTGGCGAGAGTTGCTGGCTAGCTAACAAATACCACAATCAAGCCTATAGATTACGAGCTAAGTCTAGAGATCGGTGCGTTGGTACTCTTGCGGATTTAACCTCCGATACACTAAATCCATTCCCGTTACGTCCAATTTATTTTAGTTCGTAAAGTTATACAGTACGAGTACACATATTAATGTGCTCTATACAAATTTCAATTTTTTTTATAGGAGGGGGCAAACGAGCATGCGGCTCACCTGATGGTTTTTTTTTTTATAGAATAGGATAACAAACGAGCACACAGTCCACCTGATGGTAAGTGGTTGCTGTGGCTCATAGACATCTACATTTATCCTCAATTAAGAATCTATGAACAACTATAACACCAAGGGAATTGCAGATGTATTGCCGGTCTTTTGAAAAAGAGTAGGCTGTTTTCTTGAAGGTCCCCAAGTCGTATCGATCCGGAAAAATCGCTGGTGGTAGATGATGAAGAAAACTTCTTGTAAATCGCACAGTGGTGGACCGCCAATCATCCAGATGGTATGGATGGTATCGCGAGTTTTGTCGCGATGTGCGATGGGTGAAATGAGCGGCTGGAATTAGTCCGAACAATTCCTCTAAGCACTCCCCGTGGTAGATGCGATAAAATACGTAAAGAGATGCAGCATCTCTTCGCAGCGCCAGTTAGAAAAGCCGATCAGAAAGAACTCGGTCGTCGACGATTCGAAACGCTCTGCGCTGGATGCGGTCAAGTGGAAGGAGCTGGCACTGGGGTGCCCCGACCCAGAGATGAGAACAGTATTCCACGTGAGGCCGAATTTGTGCTTTGTAAAGTTGCAAGCGATGTGCCGGCATGAAATACTCTCTCGCTCTACAAAGCACCCCAAGCTTATCTATACTTCTTCGGAGTTATACCAGGCCTCTGTCACTCTTGCTAACTGCGTGAAATAATTACCTACAATCGCGAGGCGCCCCCGGGGCACAACGCAGTCGGGGCTAGCGCGTTCTAGGCTATTGAATGTTAAAGTTTTTAACGCTGTTTACGTAAATAGCTTTTGTAAATACTTGTTGAAATACTCATCGAAATAGTTTTTGTTTAGTGTTTAGTATATTTAATTGAAGAATAAAATAGTTGAAAAAGTTTTAATGTAATTTAAGAATAAGTTATATGTATATTAGCTATCTATTTCATAATGGCAAAACGTCTTTTCTTCTATAAATGTTGCGGGGATGGGTATGGATGCCTAATGAGCAAACAAAAGGATTCAGATATATTATTTTTTAAGTTACCGAAGGAAAATGAAAGGTGAATTTATTAAATTTTTTGTTAGATAGCGAAAAAAGAATTAAGTAATAATTTAACTACAGAAGTAATACCTAAGATTACCTTAAGAATTAGAAAACTTAGTTGAAATTTACTTTACTACCCAAGTACCTACTTACATACCTATACTTGTCTTTTATAATTAAAATATTTTATGTTATAATAACACATAATACTGAAATTAAAACTTTGTTTATAAGATTTTTAACTAATTGGAATACGATTACATTTCTGTTAGGAATCGTACGTATATTTCAGGTTTATTTGTTGTTTACTATTTCTTACGAGTCAAGCATCGCGATTCCCGACGAATGGCCACATGAGTAAAGAAACCGTACAGAGGCTTCATTCAACCACGCGAATCGGTTGCACAACTACAAGCACGTGGGGCATGTGTGCGTGACCACTGGCCGCTTGTCGCGTACGCGGCGAGACTGGAAAACCGCTTCGCTGGCACAGCCAGTGGACAACAATCTCAGGGTCAGTGCGACGCACGTTGTTTGTTTTGTTAGTTGCAAGTTTAATATTTTAATGTAAAAACGTGGTATTATTAATAATGGTTGTTTATTGTAGTGTGTGTATGAATAATACTTTAAAAATAAAAATATATCATACTTTAAATATCCCAAGGAGTAGTAGGTAAGTAAATATTTTATTATTTTAGTTAAATTTCTTTTAAGTAAATATTTAATTATTTTAGTTTTTTTTAGTTTATAATTATAGTTTTTATTATATATAATAAAATATTGTATATTATGTTATGTAAATTTGATTATTACTTTTTCAAATAAGTACCTTTATTTTATTGTATGATCCTATTTTTAATAAGAAGAGGGTACTACACGGTGTGTTTTTACCTTTTTATTGTTATTACAAGCTTTTACTAAACATTTGTAAGTATGTGGGTGGGTTGGTAACCGTTGGTATGTAGTAGGTATGTGGGTTAAGTTCACATATTGCAAGTAAGATTTGAACCACTTCCCGATGTCTGATTGAGTTGAAATTTTGTATACCGTAATTTCAGTGACAATGCAATAATATGATAGATATTGTTTTGTTTAATTTGTCTTCACCTATTGTGACAACCCTACCAAAATAGGTAACAATTTTGACAGCTCCTTAAAAGCTTTGCCCTGTACGGTTTCTTTACTCATGTGGAATGACCTTGCAAGTTGCATGCGTTGGGCATCACAGAACTCACATAGTAGCGGAAATATGGTCGATCATAGTCAGAATAGGTACTTTACCTAAGTAACTTACTTACAATTTCACAATGTATTTTTTACTGTTTATTAACAGCCCTTAGTAACCACGGAAAGTCTGTTGTGACGTAGGAAGGAGAAAAGATGCAAAGTAATACGAACACTCGCGCGCATCGATAAAGTATTATTTAGCTTGCGTGCGCTATTTATCTAATTAATAATAACTATGTAGGCTATTAAAAAGTCGGCAAGCAGTCAACATCAAAGCAGTGCAACCCCTGTACGTAGTACTATTATTTATTCTGTGGTTATACCTCTTTAAAGGATGCTGGTGTTTACATCCCGGGCCGCCGAAGCGTCAGCCCAGGCCTGAAAACAATCCTGCTTACTGCGTAATGCAGTCTTACAGTAGTGATCGAACCAAGGCTGAGATCTGCCTCCGATGAGTACGACAGATGATGGAATAAATAATTCAATTCCTGAAGCACCACATCAGTGACGGAATCAGCAACAGCGCTGGGATCATCCAGCGAGAAGTAAACCCGCCCCCATGTGTAGGATGCAAAGAAAGACCGCATTCCGTCCCAATCCGCCGACCTGTTGTGTCAAACACGGCGGCAGCCTGCAGAACGCAACCGAATCGGAATCCGTGTAGGCGAAGTAATACGCATAATATGCACGTACGCAGTAATATGAACGCACGCACACTTGCTAAGGGTAAAAATACATAATATTGTATTCATATTTAGTTTTTAAAGTGAAAACTTCTTTAGCATCGTTGTGATTTGAAACTGGATAAAAGAAAAGCGACACTAATAATAGACAAACGTATACATGTATAGGATTTAGCCTGCAAGAGAATGAGATGGAATACAGTGTAGGAAGCGACATCAGTCTAATGGCAAGGTGCGGACTGCGAACTCAAAAGGTTATGGGTTCGAATCCGCCATTTTTATTTTAATCTTACCAATAGTGGTTAATGGGAATTCTAGTAATGTTAATAGCATTGCTAGTATTTTTAAAAGTTATTAAAAGATGGTTAATATAAATTTTAACAGTTAAAATAAACAGTAAAAAAATTAACAAATTTATTAAATAAATTAAATTAACCATATTGAATAAAATTATCTTAATATACCAATCCATTTATACCAATCCACGATTTCATAAATTCATGCCATCTAGCGTCTATTGTACGTACCACCTTGAGAGTCAATCAAATTTTGTTCGATAAAAAGACTTTACCTATAGAATGAAGTAGATGGCGCTATTACAAAGCAATTTTATAAGAAAGAAAATATTCTTTTGATTTATTACACTAAAATTGAGTCTAAAAATAAGGATTGTAACATTTATTTGCTATAAAATTAAACTTTTATCTTATATTTTATGCCGCACTTGTGTTTGAAAATGATCATATTAAATAAATCATTTGCGGTGAAATATTTTTATTTTATATTTCATTTCATTTGAAGTTTTCACTTCAACCGCGTGTGAACTGCACATGTTTTTCTTTTTAAGAATAAGGGTGACAAACGAGCACACATTCCACCTGATGGTGAGTGGATGCTGTGATCCAAAGGCATAATCAAAATTTAGATGGGTACCTCTAAGGACTAACATATAATGCCGTGATACCATTAAAATGTCCATATATACGCCATACGAAACACATCAGAAATAAGATGTTATTTTACTCTGATATTATTTGAAACTTACAATACACTAGCCTAATACCGCGTAAAACTTATACCTAATGACTTTGAAATACACAATTCAATGGATTGCATTCCTGGTCACAGAAATTTACCAGGGCTCTGCAATAAAGGAAAACATCGAGAGAAAAGCAGCACATCAAAGAAACTTAATATAATTCGAGTCCTTGTGAGTCCTATAGCTATATTATTCCTGCAGCTATATTAGTAGTATAGTTGTAGCACGAATTTGTCGGCTCGACCGGTGACTACGCTATCACAGAATACCAGCGTAAAATAGCAGCTTAACGCTGCTGTGTTTCGTATGGTGAGTGTAGAGAACCGGAGACCCTTTTACTGGAAAAGATGCATTCCATCTTAGTCCTCACGGCTGAGAACGCATCTGCATTTTGATTCTTTATTGAGGATAGATGTAGATAGACGTTTGTCACTCTATCCTATAAAAAGATGGCGGTATTACCATCTCTTTACCGCCAGACCTAAAGAACCCAGACCAACAGCAGCGTCAAGGTGCAAGACGTCTATTACTGCGGTCATCAATCCGCCTGCCAAGCATCAAGATTTTTGGCAAAGTCCTTCTTCTTCAGCCTGTAAGATTTCAATGCTGGACATTTGGCACATCCAAAGGCGTGCCCGATCTTCGGCTTCACGCATACACTACCGTCTTATGTTAATCATCACTTCACCTAGCCAAAGGGCGTCCTACATTAAAGTTTACCTAAGCGCGAACTCGACGCCATGACACGCCTAGTTAACGCTTTTGCGACAAAAGCATAACTTTTAAGATGTGGTATGCATTACAAAGATATATTTTATCATGAAATAAATATTTCTATATCAATGCATTCTGGTTTTTGTTTTTATTAATAAAATTTCCCTTGTTAACCCTGTAACTGAATTAATACACCTGTCGATATTAAGTTACTCCTAGTAAAATGTAAAAGGAATACAATTAAGCTAAAAGGTGCATTAAGTAACATCATGGTAATGGCCGACATTTACCTAATTGATTTTTAAAATAAAAAGGCAGAGTAAATTTAACGTAGCAATTTGAGAGATAGGTTTTGAGCGGGTTATGTCTCATTTACTATATATATAAGCTTCCGAAATTTTGTATTCTTTGAGTGCTTTTCAGTTTGTGTGACTATTTTGGTACCATGCGTTCTATTCTTGTGCTTTTTGTAAGTTATACAGGCTCGCTGTATTGTATTATGGCTGCAGCATGAATGAGTCGACTGAACAGGGGAGTGCTCGTACTCACGTAGTACCAGCATAAAATAGCAGTATAATACTGCTGTATTTCGTACGGAGACCCAGGAGAGACGAGAACAAGAGACCCATTTCACTCGTAATGAGGCATTCCATCTGTGTCCTCAGGGGTGACAACGCGTCTGCGTTTTGATTTTTAATCGAGGACAGTTTTATGTATTGATTTGATTAATTGACATCATCATTAATAAATTACTACATACAAATTTGCTACCTTTAGTAGTGTCTTAAAATTTGGTCGATTTTGCATTTTGATTTAAGTAAGTTAGATGTTTAGAATTCTAAAATATAGGTATAAATGAGATGATTATTTGACTGTAAAAGTTATTACGTCATTATGCTATACTTCCCTACAATTTCCTTATAAATATTTATTGTGACAGCTCTTTGAAAGCATTTCAACTGACCAAAGTATCGAACACCCAATTAGTCATTTGTCTAAATGGAAGATCATAAAAATTAAACTTTTAATTGAAAAACAAAATAACTTTTTAAATAATGTCTTCTGCGATGTTGGCCGAGATTACTTTCCAAACTAAAAAATGAATGATAATGACATATCTGAACTTTAAGTCATGTTGAGTCACGTGGCAGTCACGTGACTTAGCATTGATTTCTTTCATTTTAGGGTTCCTTAGTTAAACAACAAGGAACCCTTATAGTTTTGCCATGTCCGTCCGTCCGCGGTTTTACTCAGAGACCCTAGGTGATACAAAGATGTAATTTGGCATAGTTATAGATATTAATAATTACGCATACAAAGTTGTCTTGGGATATGTTTATTAATAAGATCATAGCCTCAAGATTGTACTCAAGTGCGTGTACTTGAGCTGAGTAACGTTTATTAATACGGACCTTAGTATCGAAGTGACTTTGTATCGAAGAATAAACCCCTGACTTTAGACTTTAAAAAATATTTTTTTAAACTTAATATTTCCACGTAACCGTGCAGTGGCGGTATAAGAATACCCAGTACATCATATGATCCCTTGGGTATCGTTAGAGGCAACAGAGGGAAACTGAAACAGGATGTCTAAGGTCTTTTTTTTTAATCCATGTTGCAATTGTGTTGCCAGTTACATATTGTAATAAAATAATGCATTGTCAAAGGTTTTAACAAAACAAAATCAGTAGCCGGGAGACTTGCAAGTAAAGAGTTGTTATCATAATAGTATAATGTCCTCTAGACTGAATTTCGGTCACGGCGGCTAGTCTGAAGGGAGACTAGCCATCTGCGCAGAACAGGATTATAGTGCCCAAGTGTATGCGTAAGCACAGATGCACTTTCTATACCCTCATTCTCATAATCCGATGCGACAGCGAGAGAGAGAGATCAGGCACAGGTCCAACGTTTTTTACGTGCTTTCCGAAGCACTGGTGTGAAACACCGCCAGCTTTCTGACTCCGGGCTGCTAGCTGAGAGTTTCTTGTCAGAAAAACCCAATCACTCATTTTGACCCGACCCGGAATTCAAACCCGTGACCTCATGATCAGCAACCGCGTGTACAATCACTAGACCAACAAGGCAGTCAAGTTTTAAATTATGTATCAGATTTCAATTTGTAAGAAAATATTTCTATAATCTTTAGTATTTTTTAAATTAAATTACTAAAAACTTGTGCAATTACAGTGAAGCACATTTTTATATTCTGGTCTGTAATAACCTGGCTTATCTAGACTACTCTAATGGTAGTTTCCTAACGAAGTTTTCTACCCCTGTCAGGCACGTGGTACGAAAAGCTATAAAATTTCATACTAACAGTCACAGGTGTTAGATACGGACGTTGATTATAGTCCATTTCTAATTTATAAACTAAAACGACATAAAAGAATGTGTTATTATTGAACAATCGTAAATTCGTATTATTATTTTTAACATCCGAGTGACAAAGGCACAAACAGAACAGTTTACCAAGACGGTGTGGTGGCGATCCATGGACACCAGAAACCAACTTCTAAGGAAAAAAAAGCAACAGGTACTTTGTCAAAGGGTGCCTCAAAATGACTGACAGCTAATGCACACAGTCAAACTCCCTAGGCTGAAATGCAGCCCAAACACCAAATAAATTTTGTGAAACCTTTTTTTTAATAGAATAAGGGTGACAAACGAACAAACAGCTCACCAGATGTTAAGTGGATGCTGTGGTCCACAGACATCTACATCTATCCTCAAATTAGAATCAAAAGTGTTGTCACCCCGGAGGACTAGAATGACATGCCTCGTTTCCAGTAAAAAGGTGCTCCAGTTCTCTGCACTCACCATACGAAATATAGCAGCATTAATCTGCTATTTTACGCCGGTATTCTATGACAGCGTGGTCCTTCCCCAGTCGAGCCGACTCATTCGTGCTACAACCATAAAATAGGTGAATAAATTGTTTTATATAATAAACATTACATGAGGTAGAGCCATGCTACCACTCTTATTATATAAAATAAAATACACCGCAAGGGTATCATTTGAATTTAAAGAAAAATTCCTCCCTTAGAGTTAAAAATAGGGTATAAAATTAATGTAACTGTTTGTAATTAGATTACATTCTAGTTGTTACCTTGAGCTTGTAATATTCCACTCTAAAAGGTCAAAATTAAACTTATAATAAAAAGTAAAACTGACTTCAAAAAGCTTAAAAGAATGATATATTTTTCAAATACTAGCTTCTAAAGTCGGTGCTAAGACTTACTGTATCAAGGAGCTAAAGTCCATGCCACTACACGGCGATAATTTATGTATATTTTCATTCAATTTCAAATAATAACATAACTAACAAAGCTTTTAACTATGAAACTACTAAGTACAATAAACAAAATTGTTTCGCTTAATTTAGGTATCAACCCCGTGGGGATTGCTTGCAAAGTAAACACAAATTATTATTATTATATGAAACTATCAACGCTATTAATGTTATAAGTATTTCCTTTAACCACTTGTTTAAGTGGTAAAGCCATGCATATGGCTTTACCACCAATGCATGGCTTTACCACTTAATAAGTCGACCAAGTAAGGGCCAAGCTCTCACAGAAGACCAGCGTAAAATAGCAGCTTATTACTGCTGTGTTTCATATGATGAGTGTTAAGATCCGGAGACCCTCTTTACTCGAAAGGAGGCATTCCATCTTCGTCCTCAGGGGTAACAACGCATCTGAATTTTCGCATGAAATTCTCACCACTTGCCATCAGGTAGACTGCGTGCTCATTTGTCATTCTTTTTCTATAAATGCAGATTTATAGACTTGGGTAGAATTACAGTCAAAGAAAAAACTATTGTATTCAATTTAGGCTTGTTTAAAGTGTTTAAAGATCTTATGAAAGTCAGAATTATTTAATTACTGGCTGAAAAAACCTTAAAGACTTTTTAAATCACAAAAATATTTGACATGAATAAACGGACGGTTTAACTTCCGAATTTAACCTTGTCACTCGCCAACCGAGACATTCATGATTATAAATCCCCCGATTTATCTTTTATTTCAAGCTTTGGAGAGATGATTGATGGATCTTTTTATCCTACAAGTCTTTGATCACGGGGTGGATACAAAATCGTTGGATGTTGCTTTGAGGTCTATGTAGTAACGAGTCAGCCCAATTTTCACCCTGATATCTTTAATTTACTTCAATAATAATGGCAAATTACATACTTAAATGAACATGGACTAATCGTGTCGTTTTAAAACGACATGAGAAAAAATATTTAAAGTGAATTTCTCACATCCATATTAGAGTCTTCGAGGCCTAAGTCCAGTAATGAATACCACAAGCCGATTATGTTAACAATGGTGATAGGAATGCTTTGTACTTTGTACTTCGGTTCAAATATTAAATAAGAAAAACAATGAACACAGAGAAAATTAATTATGCTTATTGACGATCTACTTTAAATACTAATGATAAATATTTTAAATACTGAAAATAATTTTAACATATTGTCAAAATGTCACGAATGTCAAAACGTGTTTCGTATTATGTCTGTGTGACGAAAACTGAAGAAGACCCACGGGGGGGACTGAGGCGTTTGACGTACCAATGTCATAGTTAACCACGGCCATCTCCAGATTAAAATCAGATTTCAATCGTCGAGCGAGTGCCTGCTGTACTGCCATATGTCAGAGGTGTCACTGACAAGATTGATTATATCTTGAAGCGTGCTTCCATTAAAACATGCTTCAAGCCGCCGAAGAAGATTAGTCAGTTTTTACCATCAGTCAAGTGTAATGTCCCTCTACAAGATGTAGGAGTGTACAAGCTTAAATGTGAATGTGGTCTCTCTTATATAGGACAAACTAAAAGATCAATAAAAACCCGCATTAAAGAACACATAGCTGAAGTGAAGAATACACGCTCCGGGAAGTCTGCAGTCTGTGAACACGTACAGGATCGCCCCCGTCACTATATTAGATTTGATAGACCACAAATCCTCGCTAAAGAACACCGATTCCTTCCAAGGATGCTTCGCGAGGCTATTGAAATCAAAAAACATCCTAATTTCAATAGAGAAGATGGCTGGGTGCTACCATCTGCTTGGGATCCTATAATTAATAAAATTAAATCCCAAATTAATAAAATTCTCAACTGCAAGACTTCAAGATACTGTAAGTTCATACTGCGTAGATCGGAACAAAAATCAATAATTTTAATCTGGAGGTAGCCGTGGTTAACTATGACATTGGGACGTCAAACACCTCAGTCCCCCCCGTGACCATGGGTGCTGTAAAGTGCTCGAAACTTCGGGAATATAAGATAAGTTAATATACACGATAAAATACGTAAAACTAGTTTTATTTAAATGTGTAGTGTTCGCGTAAATATAAGAAATCATTATGGTACTTCGGTCCTTAGAAGTGACAACTTTTTAATATAAAATAAGCGTGAAAAACGAGCGTACAGTCCACCAGATACTAAATGAATGTGTGGACCTTAGACATCTATATCTGTCTTCGATTAGGAATTAAAATGCAGATGTTACCCTGAGGACTAAGATGGAATTCCTCGTCCCCAGTAAATAGGGTCTCCGGTTTTCTACACTCACGATATGTATCACAGCAGCATTAAGCTGCTATTTTACGATAATATCCTGTGAGAACGTGGTTTTTTCCCGGTTGAGCCGACCCATTCGTGCTTCAACCATAGTACAGCTGCAACGTGGCTCTACCAAGTGTACGTATTTTAATATTTAATTTACAATAGATGTGTGTCAATAGACAATCGCTTTCACTTACCTTTTGATGAACTGTGTACTCGTATGTCAGTATGTGTGTCTGAGCGGGAGGATTCGTCACGCCGTTCGCGGGTTGAAGGATCTATAGATGCCAACCTCACCTCCACGGCACATCTCTTTTATACGTCATTTCTGAATTAGTTAAATTGTTGTTCGATTTTAAATCGGATAGCGTTCCAAAAAAGTTTATGTGATCTAAAATTACCACAGTGTGGTAGCGGTGTAAGAATATCCACCACCGCATACGGTCCTGTAGGTGTCGTAAGAGGCGACAGAGGGAACCTAAAATAGGAGATGGGCAGCAGCATCTTCCTGATAACGAGTCAAAATTGTAAAAACTGCGGTTGCTATCCTGTCAGACGTGTCACCTATGGGAAATCCCCCCTATGAGGCAATGTATGGGGAGGCCTATGTTCAGCAGTGGTCTTTTATATGCTGTAATAGCACCAGTTAAACAAATTCCTGTATCCATCTCTTGTTATTTTTAATGTCCGCAAATACAAAAAATATAGTGTCTTTAGTCAACTGAATTATGTTCCTTTATAAATATAACACCCAAGAATAAAGGTCATTAGTTGTTGCAAAGCAGACAAAACCAAATAAGCAACACCTGTTTGTAAGTAAAATATATTGCATCTCCCTCCTGCATTCGTTCAAAGAAATTAGGACAAGAGCGTTTTAACGGAGTCTGATATTAACTTGATGACACAGAGTTACACGATAATAATACAACTCAGTGGCGCAAGTGGCTTAAAGCTTGACTGCAGCGCTGCAGGTTGTAGTTGTAGATTCGATTTACTCACGGAACTAGTATTATGACCTGCTAATAATTGTTTCGAGTCTTTTTATTTTTTTATATGATAAAGGTGACAAACGAGCACACAGTCCACCTGATAGTAAGTGGTTGCTGTGACCCATAGATATCTACAACTATCCTCGATTACGAATCAAAATGCAGATGTGTTGTCACCCGTGAGGACAAAGATGGAATGCCTCGTTTCCAGTAAAACGGGTCTCCGGTTCTCTACACTCACCATACGAAACACAGCAGCCCCGGTCGAGGCGACCCATTCGTGCTACAACTATACCACTAATATTAGCTGCAGCATGGCTACATTCCACTGCACCACGTCTTACATTTACCCTTGAGAAAATTATGTATGCAAAACGCCTCGACGGTACAAAACAATATCTTAGTTTTTAGTTACGTTTTTAAAAATAAAAATAATTGTTATTATTGTACCAACGTAATTAGACTATAAGCTTTCATGTTTGAGAATAACTATCAAGTATTACGTAACAACATCTCTTGGTCATTTTCCACTTTCAACCACAATAACACATTTTTGTTATAACTACAGGAAGCTATTAACTGCGAAGAATATCCAATCACTAACGTTTATGTAATAGGAGAACCTGTTTGTGACAGGACTCCAGTAGAACATAATAGACATGCTTATCGACTTCGACAGAATTCCAATTCATGAACCACTAACAGACAGAATAGTGCGGAGTACAAGGAAAACGTGTAAAATGAACTATTTTCAGCGGACTTTAAAAAAAGGAGGTACTCAATTCGACTTTATGTTTTTGTACGTATGTTGCGCAATATCTTCGCCAATGAGGGCTTATAATCTTCCGCTCACCAGATGTCGCTAGTTGACACTGAGGTGAAGTTTTTTGTTACACAATGTTTTTTTAATTGAGAAGTTAGTTTTAAATAAAAATTTATCAGTTTCTAAAGTATTATATTAATACACAAAACAATGCGTCAGTTTGTTCCTTAAGTTTTTGCACCTTTTTATCTCTTTTTTTAATTTTTCTACTTTTATGAATATTTGTGGTTTGGTTTATCTATTTGTAATAAAATTAATATAAAATATAGCTAATAGTATAGAAAGAAATATTAACCTCTACATGTTTCGAACAAATTAACTTCCCCGCTATGAAATCTGTTAAATATTATACAGCATTTTTAAGTGGCGCCGTCCTGGTGGGAGAAAAAGTCGTGGAAGTGGTACGATTTTAATAACATGGGAAATAAATGGGAAAATTAAGTTGTTACTTTTTGCATATCTTTTAGACGACATTATAGCTGTTTTTATGACGATAATGGTTGAATGTATTTAATACTTAAAAGTTATTAGTTTAAAAATATCATTTTAATGGTTAAAAATATAAGTTAATTTTTTGTATTCAAACACAAAAATACTAAGTTGATATTGTTACGGGTATGTATGTGTTAGCTAAACGAGTTGAATAATTTATTTTCTTCAACATAAACCAATAATATTACAACAATAAAATAACAAACAATTTTAAATTGTGAATACATAATTAATTCAAAATGGTCCTACAGCTTCATAAAAAGTATACTCCAGTCGCGCGTCGGAGCTGACACGTACCATTTTTTTTTTAAAGTTTAATTATAATATTAGTACATAAAATACGAATTGAACCGTATTCACGTTACATCGAGAATGCCAAAAACTGCGTATATAACAAAATTTGATAACGACGCAATACATTGCTAATGCATTTATTTAATGATATCGTCCCGATGAATAAATTTCCTGGTTACTGAAAACTGAGTCAATCCAATCATAACTAACAAGTATTAAGGTTGTTGCTCAATGTCAAATACACATTTTTATAGCTTTACTTGATTCGTACCTGGCTCGGAGGACCAAAGTTTACGTAATGTTTCAGTGCGCATCATATAATAAAAATTGGTAGTAAATATTCATCACAGAGAGTAAATATCTTCTGATGAAAATAGATATAATTCCATAATATATTCTCCGTTATTTAAAAAAATTAACTTTTCTTTTAAAGTAAAAACCGACGTTAAGGAATAAAAAATAATTTAATTATTTTCACATAATACTTAGACTTGGTATATCAAAGACTTAAAGGCTCCGAGTTCAGAAGGTATTTTATATGTAAGTTATTTCATTCTAATTAGTTCTTTAAAATTGGTTTTAACTTTTTATAAAATGTAAAAAAAAACCCTTTTGAGTGGACTGGGCAGTGTAAAAGGTGAAGAAAAATTTATGTCGAAAAATTAAAATGTCACTAAATCACTATATGAACATGTACCTTACAGATATTTCATAATTAAACCATGTAAAACTCATATCAAATGAAAAGTTATTATTTTTAGGTCATGTTGAGAACACATTTTATAAATTCGTTTCTTTTTTATTTCATGAAATAAAAAACAAAATCGAAATTGACAAAGCACCCGCCCCGGTCAGTGATCGCTGAGAAATAAAGACAGACGTTGTTTTTTCTAAAATCCTCCCCGCTTTAGTAATTATACTAATTCACTCGACAACTGCGGGAGGCAAGATAGCGTTTTCATACCTACACACAACACAGTACTACGTAGGGTACACTGAAAGTTTTGTGTGACAAATAAATGAAATATAATAATAAATTTTTTTACTGCTTTTCAATGTATTCTCCGTTACATTTTAAGCACTATTTTTATTGGTTCAAACGATTTTTGAAAACTTATGGACAATTTGGCTGAGAGCATGTTTTTCACATGCTGATGGAATCACGGCCACTTCTGGCTCCGTAAATGTCAAATATCTCATCAAATCTCAGATTTTTGGGAAAATATAGAAATCGCATTAGGTATAGACTGGGATGGGTCACGAGCTAATTTTCAGTGTGCACTATGTACAAGAGAGCCCTTGGTGGTTGATCGGTAAATAAAAACAAAACAAATAATTTTTTGATTTGAACATATTATTTCTAAAAGCTATATTTAATTGTTCTTTTAAATCGACTCGTTTTTTCAAAACTGAAATACCGCAAAGGTTTTGATAAGCAAATTTATGCGGTTACCCCGCATTACAGGCCTGATCGAATGTTATGGATATTGAATTTGGTAAATCGATAGAATGAATGAAATGTATTTTGGTTCAAATACATATTTATTAAATGTATGATGCAGCCTACAGTGGGATTGTGTACCTAACTCGGAAATGGTGGTTTGCTTCTTTTTGACCAATTAATTATAAGTCAATTCTTTTTTATATTTGTGGCCGTGGAAGGAAAAAGGGAGATATCTACCGTCAGGCATGTTGTTCAGCGAGGGGAAGCCAACGCTCCCAGTGTAATTTTATTTTATATATCTCTTAAAGCATTGATTTATATATTACACTAGATTAGTAATTACCGCGCCAAAGCGTTGCCACTGCACATATGGCCACAGCCAAATGCCCAGCTAACGTCGGTTCAGTGTTCAATGTGACGCCGACCGAGTTGAGCCGAACGATCCGCGACAAAAAATTGTTAAATGAGTAGGAAAGAATACGATTCAAAGTCACAAAAACATAATTAATCAAGCGGAATCACTTTCCACGCGTAAGTTTTAGTTTATGTTTTCATATTAACGTAGAAAACACAAAAAAATAAAATAAAATATCGAATATTGCAATTTAGGTTCAATGTTGCCACTTTTCCGCCTTTGCAATTTTCCCACATTACACTACTACGACTATATAATTTATGGAATAAGTTAACTTGTTACCTCTGATTTAAAATATTTTGGAAATTATAATAAAAACTATGTTTCAACCTTTATACAAAGGAATTAATTATTCTTATTTTAGAATATTCATGAATGATCTATTAATTATATTTTATTACCTATTTTATATTAATAATTTTGCAGGGTACCTAAAGATGCAGCACACCGTAAGAAGTGGGTGGAAATAATACGATTGCTGAGAAAGGAGACTCACTGGGTGCCTTCGAAATCTACTCTCATTTGTTTTAAGCACTTCCGGGATAAAGACTAACTAGGACCAAAACTGTTTATTTAAACGAATTAGTACTACAGATTAACACCATTTAGTATTATGTTAAAACTGAACTTCTGCAAAGTCAAACCTGAATCAATTAACTATCTTCAGTATTGTTGCAAAAAAAATGGATGGAAATTCTATAAACAAAAAAATCAACGAAATTTATTAATAACCACAGTTTTTGTAGCTTATGTCATGAGACCAAATTTAAGAGACAAAGACTTACTAATGCTTTCACAATTCATGATCTTCTTGATTAAGAAACCCAAAATTTTTTTTTACTTGATTTATTTTTTTGTTTGATTTATTAGTACAATAAAAAATACTTGGAATTTTTGTTTATTTCATTAGTTATGCTTACTTCTATTCATCGGATAAGAAAAGATACATATTTCAAATAAAAACAAATAACTGCAGCTTTAAAAAAAACTCCTTTTTATTGCTTATTTTGGGTAAAATTTCATATAGGCAATACCAACCCGCCATTGCATGTTTGTGTGTCTATCTTTATCTAATCTTAGCGACGGTATTGTTTGCGCGACTTGTGTAAGTGAGACAGATATATGTTTACTTTAAAATGTTTAGTGGTTTCAAAGCTACGTCGTCGCGTTTAGATAGTGGTTACACTTTTTTCGACGCGCGGTAATGTGGTTTGCTTCTCTAGTCTTGTGTAACTCAATGTCTTAAAGTGTATGCTGTTGGCCCTGCAGCCTTTAAAGCTTCATCGAAATAGACTCGTGAGCGAGGACCGAGCGATTGAGTGAAATAATTTTGGAGCTAACTGCAGTCCCGAGGCACCCCGATCCCTGCTTTTGGAGTGAGGCGCTGCCACATCACCCCCCTGCTCAGACTGGAGATCGATGGATGGTGCAGTCTAGTTGTCGACGAATGTGCAAGTGCCAGGGATTGCCTTGTAGTCTGCGGCGAGTCGAGAAGAAGAAGTAATCTGCGAGAGAAGCAGAGGCGAGCAATAAGGCGTGCTGAACCCTGTAGCACAGAGTAGCTTGAAAGAACGGGAAGCATTATTCCAGTGTTGCGGTGAACCTTGTAAAGCTAGGTGGCTTGCAGGATCTGAAGACTGCAAGCGATATCTGCTCGGGAGTGAATGGTAGGGTTCTTGACGAAGGCTTGAAGTTGTAGTTTCCGATTTTCCGACGATAGTTGTTTGCGTGATGCGTGTTCACATCACGGCGGTTGGTCACCACTTTGACTTTGGCCGTAGAATGAAAAGGGGAGATCTACCACCGGCCAGCGTATTCGGCACGGGAGCGGCCAACGCTTCATGTGATAGTTTGGAGCTGTTCTATATATAGCGCAGTAATTCGAAATTTTGATAGCGTGATTTAGGCCTCGGTGCATTTCGCTTGTGGCGCGACGATAGCGCCGCCACATAATAATATCTTACTAGTGGGCGCCTGGTGGTCGAAATACCTTAATTCATTAAAATTAAAATTTGTATATTAAGCAAGCTGTATTTCACTTTCAACTCTCAGTATATATACGTATCACTATTAATATATAAATCTATGACGACAATCATACAACTGCACATTATTAATATATGAATCTATAACGACAATCTCTAATCTGTGCTCTGTATGTGTGTGACTAATAATGTTCTGTGTCAAGGTTCTGTGATTATGTGTTTGACATTGACAGTATGAACGTAAAAAATGAATGTTTTGTTTTATTTTATTTTATTATTTTTGCTTTCTGCATTCCTTCTTCATATAAACTTTAACTATGCCATATCTCACACTCCGCCGTGCCGTGCGCATAATATGCTTAAAAAAAACTGTCCAAATGTGTGTTGGGCCACGCACAATGTAGAGGTAGGGTTCCGTAGTTGGCCGTCACAATACGTGGGCTTTCCTGATAATGAGCATAATAAGTGAGTTCGCTGTTTGACCGCTATAACGACTAAAATAGGCCCAAATAGGAAGATGGTAACTGAAGGACTTATTTTCAAATCAGACTTATAGGGAGTGGTATTCAATAAAGATTAAAAAAATCGATTTTGAAAATAATACAATTTACATCAAATAATTCACATGCCCGGGTACAAAGATGATCATAGTTGACTATCTACCTATATATTCCCGGCAGTGCAACCCTAAGATTTATATTTATATATGACCATAACGAATCTTCAAGTAAACCACCACTGCCCTAAATTATTAACCTGAGGTCGCCCGCGTAAATCAAAGAGTGTGACGAATAGAACTGAATAAGGCTGTCTGCTGGCTGGCAACTGTCTCTTTTAATTTGTTTACGTTGTATCCTATGAATAACTTTTATCTGATAATTGAAAAATCAGCCCTTAATTAAATTTCCTTATTGCAAGAATCAACTGCAAAATAATCATACTATCGCGTCTGTCATTAATAGTTAACTTTAACTAACTTCGCAACTTGAAATAAATTTATACAAACGTCAGCCTCTTTTATTTTTATTGCACGCCTCACAACGCGCGAGCGTGTGGGAGTGCTCTACTCTCGACATGCCGCTATGTGAAGATTTTGCAATATAAAATTGTTAGTATATCTCAATTTAGACACAAAATAAATAAAAAGGGATGTTTTGAAAACTAGATATATTAAATTATAAAGCCAGCGTATTTCTTTTTATTCATTTGTTTAGTTATATTTACAAAAAATGTAGTTAAAAATTATTAATAATAATATTGGTCTGTGCACTCGTTTGTCTTCACGTTACAGAAAAATATACGCAACGAAATTAAATAAATCTTTCTGAATAAGTTTCCATTTATCCTCAGGATGATCTCTATTGCTGGTTGTTATCAGACTCATAGACGTTTAAAAGATATTTATTTTATAAATAAATAAAAAATGTGCACTTTTGGATTTTAAATTTTTTTCATCATATTAAAAAAATCACTTAAAACAGACCCAACAAGATAATTTCTTATCAGTTGTTTTTCTTCCACTATCCCACATATCGTTCCCTAACGTAATTTTTTCGATAGTCATTTACGACGTCCAAGGAACAAAATAGACTGATATGGACTCTGTTACGCCACCATTGCTATTTTATACCGCCACTACAATATTTATGCCATTACAATATTACCAGATTCGAATCAAGTTAAAAGTAGAGAATACTGAAGGAGACATCTAAGCTTAAAATAATCAAGTAACATGTGATTTTGTGCACTTTTACTGTATTATATCTGAATCATTAATTCATAATAGCCAATCAAAAACAAACGACCACTCAGCCTACCTGATGGTGATGGATGCTGTGGGCCTTACGAGCAAAAAGGGTCTCCGGATATCTACACCCACCATACGAAACACAGCAGCATAAGGCTGCTATTTTCCGCTGGTATTCTGCGAGAGCGTAGTCCTTCACCGGTCGTGCCGACACATTCGTGCTACAACCGTAATATGCAGCGTGGCCCTACCATGTATAAACGTACTAGTGTACGTTTCTGTATCCGTTTTGCTTCTAAGCAGAAAGGGGTGCAAAATAACTTTAGAAAGTTACCGTTTCAGAATATTTAAGTACACTGTTGAACATATGCCTTCCCATAGATTGCTTCATAGGAGGTATATTTTCCAACGTTGCCGCGCTTGGCAAACGCAGATTTTAATGTTGCTGTTAAATGGAATATGCTGCTATCCATCTCCTGTGTCATAACACTTTGTCACTTCTTACGACCTAAGGGATGGTATGGAGTAGGAGATTCTATACAGAACAGAGTGTATTCTCTTACGACGTCTTAGAACCCAATCTGTTCATCTCTGTTCATATCTACCTAGACATATCCATAAACACTCACCAGATATAAAAAAGGTCTTAATTGCGAAGACCGATGCTAGAAGATCTGCATACTCTCATACCTACACGTTAATTAAAGGAGAAGACAACACGCACACATATGATCCAAAACATGGCTTAAGGTTAATCGGTCTCCCTTATAATTGTTGGTTATCGCTTACTTTTAAATTAAGTATTAACCATCTCTATACCTGTCTCTTACTATTGTCATTATGTAAAAAGAAATAAAGTAACTTATAGCATTCCTTAAATTGACGTCGATTTTATAAGTAAAGCGTTACTTATAATCGTTGATTACCTGTTACTTAAATTAAATATTATAACCTCTAAGCCCGTGTCTTTCTATTGTCATTAATGAAAAGAAAGAGAGCAACGCTTATAAATGATAGAACCATATTGCAACTATATTATGGTTGTAGCACGAATTCCACGCTCTCACAGTATACCAGTGTAAAATAGCACCTTAATGCTGCTGTGTTTCGTATGGTGAGTGTAGTGAACCGGAAACTCCTTTTACTGGAAACGAGGCATTTCATCTTAGTGGTCAGGGATGACAACGCATCTGCATTTTGATTCTTGATCGAGGAAAGATTTAGATGTTTATACACCACAGTATCCAACTTCGCATCAGGTGGACTGTGCGCTCGTTTGTCACCCTTATTTTATAAAAGATAACTGAAAGCATTTCTTAAATTGATGAACAAATAAGTTTTTGCTGCTTTGAGTTAAAGTTGAAAGTTCTACAGCCCCATGTGATTATTGATTGCTAATAAAATCTATAAGCACCATTATTCCGTTTCACTAACTCTTGAGAACATAAAATGGTTTCATTGGCTGCACTTCACAACCGCCGTGGGAATCGTTTTCAAAGAGAACTGAAATTACACTTTCAAGTACGTACAGTTTGTTACGGGGATAACTTCTTTCTTTTATTATTGCCGTTAAACTTTGCTTGAAAAAGTAATTCTCAAAGCGGCAAAGATTAAAGCGTGTATGAAATCAAACCAATATTTTAACACATATATTCATGCTCAGTGAATTAATTGGAAAAGGCACATAAAATATGATGGAAAATGTGTTATTTGAGTTATTTTATTTAATAAGATTCGCGTAAAAACTAAATTGGTGTGTCACCACCTCCCTCTCACAACTGCATTGTCACATCCTTAATTAGTATATTTACAATAATACAGTGTATCGGCGGCGTAAGTGAATCCATATATACATATGTACGTGGTAGAGCCATGCTGCAGGTATGTTATAGTTGTAGCACGAATGGGTCGGCTCGACCGGGGTAGGACCACGCTCTCACAGAATACCAGCGTAAAATAGCAGCTTAATTCTGCTGTTTCGTATGGTGAGTGTAGAGAACCGTAGACTCCTTTTACGACGCATTCCATCTTAGTCCTCAGGGGTGACAATGCATCTGCATTTTGAATCTTTATTGAGAACATTGAAACATTTGTGGATGTCTATGGGTCACAGCATCTACTTACCATCAGGTCGACTGTGTGCTCGTCTGCCACCCTTATTCTATTTTAAAAAAAAGAGGTGACAGAAAAAAATCTGAAATAGGAGATGAGCAGCGCATCCTCCTGATAACAATTCAAAATAGTAAGAAGTTGCGGTTGCCCACACGCATTCCAAGCATGACAACTATGGGAAATATCGCCCCTATGAGGCAATGGATGAGGGAGGCTAATGTTCAGCAGTGAAAAATGTGCAGTAGTTAACTTCCATGCGAACAATACTTTTAGAACTACTAAATATTCCATCCATCCGTTACATCCTATATAGTCCATTGCTGAACATTGGCCTCCCCCATAGATTGCCTCAAAGGGGATTTCGGCATAGTTATTATCAAGATGATGCTGCTGCCCATATCCTGTTTCAGTTTCCCCTCTGTCGCCTCTTACGACACCCACGGAACGATGTGGGGTAGTGGATATTCTAACAACGTGTAACTTTGTACGCTATTCTAGTAATAATTAATGTAACTAATAATGTTAATAAATTACTCAGTATTCTAAAATCTTTCTCTTGCTGAATACTGTTATGGCTCACCTCTTGTATGGTACGACCCTAATATGTTATAATTAATGTAACTTGCAGTCGTAAACTGTGCAACACTACTCTGGTTGCTCTTAGAGATCTATGTATAAAAGTCAACCAGAATGCCCAGTAGTGCCTTTTTTCTCGGCAGTTGGGAATTACAGCGATCGGACATTATCCGACTACTTCTAAATCTAATCTTCAATTGATGTGTGTGTGTTTGAGTATGTCTCTGGATGGTTAAGATTCACAATTGGATCCGCTAGATGGCGCTGTTGTCAAAATCCAGAAATTACCCGTGCGTGTATCGCTAGTAGTTTATAATAATAAAGTTATATGCGTCACAGTGTGAACTTGTTGCTGTTGTTTGTTTACAATGACATGAATGTCATTGTAAACAAAACTCGGCGGTACAAAACCGTAAATCCACAACGTTTTCTTGTAACGATTCGTTTTTAGTTTAATTACGCGCTTTATTGATGTAATTCCGTTGTTTAACACCAGTCGTTAAGCGTTTAACGACTGTGTTAAATGTTAAAAATAGTTTACTTGTCACAATAAATTTATTTTTTTAATTGATTAATTATAGCATCTTCTTTTTAAATTTATTTCGCATCCTTTTATGCCACTAAACCACAGTACACTTGTATGTTTGTACGCGGTAGAGTCACGCTGCAGCTATATTACGGTTGTAGCACGAATGGGTCGACTCGACCGAGGAAGGACCACGCCACAGAATACCAACGTGAAATAGCATCTTAATGCTGCTGTGTTTCGTATAGTGAGTGTAGATATCCGGAGACCTTTTTTGCTCGTATGGCCCACATCATCCAATTACCATCAGGTAAACTTAGTGCTCGTTAGTCACCTAAATTCTATATTATACGTAGTAGAGCCATACTGCAGCTATATTAGAAGTATGGTTGTAGCACGAATGGTTGGCTCGACCGGGGAAGGACCACGCTCTCACAGAATACCAGCGTAAAATAGCAGCTTAACGCAGCTGTGTTTCGTATGGTGAGTGTAGATAACCGGAGACCCCTTTTTACTGGTAACGAAGCGTTCCATCTTAGTCCTCACGGGTGTCATTGCAGATGCATTTTGATTCTTAGTCGAGGATAGATGTAGATGTCTATGGGCCACAGCAACTACTTACCATCAGGTGGACTGTGTGTTCGTTTGTCACCTTAGGCCTATAAAAAAAAACGTATGACGCGGTATAAGAGAATCCATCACCCTATATCGTAACGTTGGTGTTTTAAGATGCGACTATGGGATATGCCTCAAAGATCCCATGGCTTACTATAGATGACCGTGGAGTGGCGGTGTAAGAATTTCCACTACTCCATATCGTCCCGTGGGTGTCGTAAGAGGCGACAGGGGGAAACTGAAGCAGGAGATGGGCGGCAGCATCTTCCTGATAACAACTAAAAATATTAATGCAGTCGCGATTCTACTACCGGTCAGTGCAGTCGCTTCATAATGATGTGACGGCTCTAATGCCGAACGTAAAATATTTTCGTAGCGTAAGCATACCTACTGCGCGAAAATAATTCGAAATGGCGTGTCAACCTAAACGCTCCGAAACCGTCGTAGTCCACGAGTTCCTGGCCTTTCTTCAACAAAAATTGGACGTCATGGACCAGGTGTCTCTGGAGCAGATACTGATGACAAGCTTCACCGAGGACGAGATCATCCAAGCGAAGAAGGTGTTAGCAGATTCAGCCGTGACCCAAATCCATCTTATCACACATCACAGAGATGGACGCGGTAAGAAATACCTGCAAGACATCTTCAGACTGTTCAATGAGACCGACCCTGATGACATCCCAACTTTCGTTGCGCGTGATCTCAACAAGCTGCCTCCCGTGACGTTCGATTACGTAGACGTGACCAGATTGTTGAAAGACATCACCACGTTGAAAGCCGAAGTTACCGACATCCGTTTCAAATTTGAAGAATCGGAACGAGCCGCAACATAGCTGAGGAATGAAGTCACTACGTTGCGCAGCATAATTGCAACATCTGCGAATTCACCGCCGTCGCAGAATGTAAATACGACACGCGGTAACCGTAATAGTAGTCATATTTCACCGATGATTGCGACTCCGTCACGCGATACCGTCTGTCAGCGGGTTGATGACCGTGAAACTAGGGCGACCTCGGTCGTCATTGCATCACAACCTCAGCCCTTGACTGAACCCAAGAGTACTCTTCTGCCGAAGGCAACCTCACAACAAGAAAAGACGTTTGCGGATGTTGCCCGAAATTATTCACAACCGGCACCCTCTTGTGGTCGAAAGCGAAAGAATGTGGAAATAAAATCAGTTCCAGTGATGACCCGAAACAAGACTGATAAGGACGGGTTTACTCTTGTTGAGAAGAGACGTCGGTGGAGACCCGTCTGTAATCAGCGTGGGACCGCCAAAATAAACGCGAGTACAACTCTGCGTGTTGTGGAGCCAACCATACAGCTCTACATCTCCCGTTTGGACAAAAGTACGTCGGGAGAAGACGTCCTGCGTTTCGTGAAAGAACGAAGCCGATGCCGCATTGAGGAACCGATCTCTTTACATTTGCAGCGTCTGGAGTCTAATAGGTCAAGGAACTTCAAATCCTACGTACTCCAGGTTCCTGCAAAACACAAAGAGACATTCCTCGCTCCCGATTTCTGGCCCTCTGGGATAGTGTTTCGCCGATACAGGGACGCGCCAAAGAAGAAAGTTCCCTAAATAGTGTTAAGTTATGTCTATATTTTATATATATTTTTAGGTTAAGGTATATATTGCTATGGGCCAATGTTCTTAATTTTAAGTCCTTGATGCCTGAAATAAAGTTATTGTATTGTATTAATCAATATGTGGTACTGCACCTGACGAGCCCTGTCAGCCTTTGTTTAAATCTTTGAACATTTTGACACTTCCTTTTCTTTATATTTTTGAAGCGGCAAAATTTGTAAAGAACAATATGAATTATTTCACACAAGCTAAAGACGTCTAAAAACGAAGCACCAGAAATAGGAATAGGTTGGTTTCCGCTATAATTGCTAAGAGTGCGAGATTACATAAAAATTGTTATTGGATGTGTAAGACAGTATATAATAAGATACCACAAGTAATTCGAGACCTGACTTTCATTCAATTTAAAAGAGTCTTTTTACACTGTTCAGGAATATTTGAACTACGATAGGTAATAGGAACTTGACAAACAAATTTAATGGATCAATTATGAAATGTTTATTAATTATTTCCTATTTATTGACTACTTGTTGACATTTTGTTATAGACACTCTACTCTTATTAAAGTTGGTAAAAATTACCTTGCGTTTTTGGCTCGCCGCTCACTTAGCGGTCAGCCACCGCAGAGTCTACATCACCTGAAGATGCCTCGTGTAGGGGGGAAACACGTGTCGTATTGTCGTCAGTGGTGTGTCTTTTCTAGTGTAGTGGTGTTGGGAGTAGTGGTGCTGGGATTAGTGTTGACGGGGATAGTGCATGCAATTGAGGGAGGGCGGGAGGTGCTCTTCAAACTAGGTAAGACACATCATTTTATTTTATCGAGCGGATGTACGCAAGGTAATTTTTACCAACTTTAATATAATGGATTTCCGCAAAGTAACGCCTGATTCTATTAACTCTACTCTTAAATATTATTATCCCGATATTTTATAGTTCTAAAGATTTGCATGCTATTAATAATGGCTGATTAATCAGATGTTTAATTACTGTGACCATCTTCAATGTACCTTAACCAAACGCAAATAAATATTTCATTTCATATTTCATTTCATTAAAAAAAACTACGGTTGACAACGCGTTTGCCAAACATTTCAACTATGGCAAAATCCCCCTTATGAGGCAATCTATGGGGGAGGCTATGTTCAGCAGTAGACTTTTATAGGCTGTAATGGATAGACGGATGGATGGACTTTACATGGCGGTTCACCTATCTTTTTTACGCCAGGCGTAAAATGCACAGACCGGCGACGGGAAATAGCATTAGAGTTACGAATGTCTGCTGACGATACTGTGGGCTTAGTAAAACTGACTTTCTACGATCGTTAACGCTGATAGAAAATTATAATGATTAATCTCCCTCGAAACTATAAGAATTAAGCCCGACTTTAGATGCTGTTTTGTGGAAATTATCATTCTTTTTTTATTAAGCTTTTACTTCTTTTTAAGTTTTTTTTTAATCCTTTTGAGTAGAAAATAAAATATCAGAAGTTTAAAGTAACAACTAGATTGTCATCATTTTTTTTAATTATTCTTTGTATCACTTAACAGCCATGCAAAGCGTATTCATGCTATTGATATTTCTAAGGGCTGCTGCGAAGTTGTGAGGGAGGGAGAAGGCGACGGCGCTCCCGCTCCCGAGGGCGAAAGGCTTCCAGGAGATGGAGCCAGCTGCTCCGCTCCGGAGGACCAGGTATTTTATTCCTTCCATCCTTAAGTTGAAGCCCTATATTACACTTCAAGTTTGTTAAATTCGCTATAATTTAACACTGATGCCATAAAATTAATGAATATGTATCACAGGCTCCTATTATTCTAAGAGGGTTTTAAGGCGACACCGCGAAAAAATGCACCTCCTTTCATCGAATATTATAGGAGTATGACACGACTAACGAAACTGGAATTTTGATATAGGTAAATTCATGTCTTTATCTTGAATTTGCTTGTTCAAAAACACGATTGTATAATTTTGACTCGATCATAATTAATTGCGAAAACACCTCTAAAAAATCACTATAGTTGAAATTACAACGAAATTACTTAATCTATATGCTTGGGAATTACTCAAGTGCATTCATAACATCAATATTCGTAATTTACTTGTTCATTATTTTGATTACTTAAATCAATCATTTTTTTTTAATATTTTAAGATTCTAAGCGATTTCTAAGCGGTCTTAACCGTTGCGGGCGCTACGCAATTTTAGACCTTATGATGGCGTTTTTTAAGTTTTTATAGAAATTATGTTTCACTCGGGTCAGCCCGGCGATAGCCCGCTTCAACGGTTTTCGATGTGTCGCCTTAAGCCGTATTATACGTCATCGAAGGTTTGATATTTACTTAATATAGAAATCGATTGCTGCCTGTTAGTCTCTCAAGAACTCCAGTCATGACCGATTTTGATAATTTTTTTGTGTGTGTTTGAGTTGGTCCCTAGATCTTTTAGATTTACAATTGCACCTGGTAGGTGGCGCTGTTGTTGAGATCCAGAAATCACCCGTGCGAAGCCGGGGTGGATCACTAGTTTACTTATAAATCAGACATTTTTCATTCGGAAAATGCTATTTTCGTTCGAATCTGGCTATAGTTCGTTCACAGAGAGAAGCAACAGGAACAGAGAGAAACAAACCAGGAATTGGGTAGCAGCGATTTCCTAATAACAACTATAAAATAAAAAACTGCAGTTGCCAACCCGCCTGCCAAGCGTAGCAACTATGGCAAATGTCGCTTTATGAAGCAATTTAAGGCCTATGTTCAGCAGGGGACTTTAGACTGTAATTAATTAATTAATGAATAATGGTGCTCAGTCGACATGACTTCTGCGCTATGATTTACTACAATTATAAAAAAGATTTATACTTCCAAAAAAGTCTAAAATTTTTAATTGTCTTGCTGAATTCAAAAGCGGAGACGGTAAAGTTTTGAAGTCGAAGCGAAGATACGACAACGTTGGCGCCCCATCGATATTCAATTTGATAAAATCTGCAAATTACGTATGTAGAGCTTCTCTATTTAAATTAAGTTGTTTTTTTCATTACAATGGCCTCACAAATCATCCTTAGTTGGAACTTAGTTGGATTAATTTAAACCATCATTTACGCTCAACTTTCTCTTCGTTAGCCTTATTCGAGATGGGTAAAAAGACCGGCGATTGGATTGGTGTCAATTCATAATCATGAATTCGACGTGGACGAGGAAAAAAGTTCACGAAATGGCGATCAAACATGGCTTGTTTCATCATCGACTATGGTGCTTTGAAGATGGGCCAACTGCAACAAAATGTCGCCGTACGCGTAGCACATAGAAACGAATGATCTCCTCGTTTTTCTGCAAGACGGTCATATTGCTACTGCGGTGCTAGAGCATCAAAGAACGTTTGACTTCAAGTTGTATTATTAGCTTGGTATGAAAAGCGACCAAAATCCGGATCCTAGCAGGTTCCGAGAAGGTTCTCTGGCATCCCGACAATGCAGGGTCGCAAATGATTACCAGGACACTAATTTTTTTTTATTCAAATAAATGTCCTTCAATTAAATTTTACCTAACCATGACGGGGTCTTACTGTTTCCAATTTGTGATTTTATCTGTTTCCAAAAATCAATAAAAAATTAAAAGAAGAGGTTTAGAAGCAAAGCACAATAGCTGCTTATAAGTTGGAGATTGAGATGTCTAAAGGAGAGAGGTCAGATGTATTTTCCAAGTGGTTAAGAAGTATGGAAAAGTATACCTACTCGTATATGTACTCTGGGTGAATACTTTGAAAAGATCGATACTAGTACTAGATCGATCACTATATAGAGGGTTATTTTGCAATAACCGGCCAAAGGAGAGAAAGTTCAGAATAAGTAATATATGCAAATGGTGAAGATATATTAATAAAAAACTCAATAATTCTGACTTGTTTATGTTTTAAATTCAAAATGCGTGGTAATGCATTATTTTTACTGATTTTACTGCGCACACACATGTGTAAGGGTCGATCGGTAGGCAAAAACGTCGTTGCCCATAAATCACATTCAATTTGGAATAATTTTGAATAAAAGTAGCCTTATTTACTTGTATTTTCAAAAACTGCAATAACTGTATATCATTATTTATATATTTGAACTTAAGTTTAAAATTTGGCTACTCTTTAAAAATAACCGTGTATAGCATCGATTACTATCATAATTTTTGAGTATCTAGTTTTTTGGCATCTCCCGTAAACGTCTGTGGAATTTGCGTTTAACGTATTTGAATAGATTTTTCGCTAACAGTCTTCTCTTAGAGTTCTTGCAATTCACGAGTGCGGTCGACCTTTGGATGTGTCGACATGTACATGCACAGTGTGACAGTGTGCGAACGATCGTAACGTCGGGGAAACAATAAACACAAGTGACACTTTGTAATGTGCATGTAAATGTCGAACCACATCCGAAGGTCGACCGCACTCGTGAATTGCAAGAACCATATCTTCAAAATCTTGTTCGGAATAGGGAATTTAAGTAGGAAAATGTTAACATATAATATACACTACATGATTTCAATCTCAACGGTACAAATTCATAAATAAATGCATACTAAAGTAAAGTTACAACCTTTATACGTCCTACTACTGGGCACAGGTCTCCTCTCATTTTTGTGAGGGCAAAGAAGTGTCCGCCGCGCTGCTCAAATGCTCGTTGACTCAACATGTCTTGAAATATTTTGATTTCTCAGACATACAGGTTACCTTGCGATGTTTTCCTTCACCGCAGAGCACATGGTAAATCGACACTTAAAATTGCAATTAACAATTCCATTGGTGCCGACGGGGATCGAACCCGATTGTTCGCGTAGTGTAAAATTTACAGCGAGCGCAGGGGCTACCTAAACTAACACGGCTCCCGAAAGCTAAATTTATTTATGTTCAAAAGTCCAAGTCTAGCTCATCGGGAAGTTAGTTTAAAATCAATTACTGAATTCAACCCGAACAGACACACGAAAACTAGTTAATAAAAAAAGGGTAAAAATAATATTTTCCTTCTGTCGTTGGAGGGCTATATTCACAAACTGTTTTTATGACTTTTGATTTAGGGCAGTCCTATTTGGCGTTCTAATTCGTTTACCCTAACAGTCATTCGTTATGTTATATGAAGGTCATAAGTTTTCGTAACTAAGTACTTTCGTATCGTAAATTTGTAATGCAAATATAATGTAATTTATTACGGCCCATATTTCACCGAGGTTTGTTTTAGTTAACGAAATATATAAAAGTACGTTTGTAAAAACAAAAAAAACTGGCCGTGTGGTGGTGGCGAGAGAGAATTCAACAACCCATTCCCGTGGATCCCCGTCCCGTGGATGTCGTAAGAGGCGACTTTGTGACGTACCAGAAAGATATTATAACTGTTTCCGATAGATGCCGGTACGAACATCTTATTTAGCCAGATGTAAAGTATCCAGCAGCATCAAAGGTGCAAGCCGTCGGTACTGCAATTGCTAACGTACTTCGTTTGTTAAAACAAAAAAAACTGGCCGTGTGGTGGTGGCGGAAGAGAGTTCAACAACCCATTCCGTCCCGTGGATGTCGTAAGAGGCGACTTTGTGACGTACCAGAAAGATATTATAACTGTTTCCGATAGATGGCGGTATAACCATCTTATTTAGCCAGATGTAAAATATCCAGCAACATCAAAGGTACAAGCCGTCGGTACTGCAATTGCTAACGTACTTCGTTTGTTAAAACAAAAAACTGGCCGTGTGGTGGTGGCGGAAGAGAGTTCAACAATCCATTCCGTCCCGTGGATGTCGTAAGAGGCGACTTTGTGACGTACCAGAAAGATATTATAATGGTTTACGATACATGATGCTTTAACCATCTCCTTTACGCCAGACGTAAATTTCCATCTGGTACTGCGATTGCAAGTCCGCCTGCCAAGCGTGACGAATAAATCAAATTTTTCCTACAACGGTAAATGCCCATATAAAACAGTAAACTTTTATGCCGATGAAGAATATGAAGAAATAAGAAAAATATGCGACGGAAGTTTTGATAATATATTTGGTGAGAATAGAATTTTACGGTATATTTTTTATTTCTTCTTTACCTATAAATGCGATACTATACAGTTCATTTTCACCTTTCATTTTCAATTAATCATTTTAAATGAAAACAGGTGGTATGATTGTAGCAGTGATGGGTCGACACGACCGGGGAATTACCAGGCTCTCGCAGAATACCCGCGTGAAATAGCTGCTTAATACTGCTGTGCTTCGTATGGTGAGTGTTGAGAACCAGAGACCCTTTACTAGAAACGAGGCAATCCATATTAGTCCTCAGAGGTGACAACGCATCTCCATTTTGACTCTTAATCGAAGATAGATGTGGATGTGGACTGTGTGCTCGTTTGTCACCCTTATTGTTAAAAAAAAACAGATTGAAGAATCTAAATTGTTCATTTATCGTTCATCGGTATTGCGCTTTCCTGATGAAAGTATTTCAGCTCCAATGACTTACTTTGGCATCGCTCAATATTGAACGAAAAATGAATAGTGGAATGAAACAGTGACCAACTACCAAATCCAGATTGGTTTTCTGTTCAAAAACTTAATTCTATTCCCTCATACATACGAATTATTACTTCTACGAGAAGATATTTCTGATATATAGTGTTTGTGTAGGTAATATTTTTCTCACATTTAGTATTGATCTAAATGGCTGGAATGAATGAAAAAATCAAACAAATGTTAGTGTATGAAAACACGAGTAACTTTTTATCGGTCAACACGAATGAACATTGACTAGAAATAGTTAATGAGAACGATCCGTCTAATATCACTATGACACTGTTTGCATTTTTCCCACAAATTTAACTTTTTAGGGTTCCGTACCCAAAGGGTAACCAACGGGACCCTATTACTAAGCCTCCGCTGTCCGTCCGTTCGTCCGTCCATCTGTCATCTCATGATTCGTAATAGACAGTTGAAAGTTTCACAGAATGTGTATTTTTGTTGCCGATATAACAACAAATAATAAAAATAAAAATATATTAAAAATTAAAGGGGGCTCCCCTAATAGAAACGTGTTATACGATGGTACGGAACCCTTCATGCGCGAGTCTGACTCGCACTTAGCCGATTTTAAAAAGAAAATTGGCACCATTTCTTATTAGTCTGTCACTATCATTCAGTCAACCCTAATTTACTTCTTGATAACCGTATTTCACAACCAACTTTTACTACCATACATAAGATCTAACTAACTAACACAGCATTGTGAATTGTAATACGTGCGTTTTTTGACACATTCCGACCTCCACAATAGAGTAGATAGGGCTCTTCAGCCCTATTCTCTTTATGTCCTGCATACACTCTTCGTTCTAATAACCTTGTCATGTCTTCCATCCTTACTAAAAACATACTTACCAGATACACCAACTCATCTAAAGATTTTTCTTCTATTCTCATTTTACATATCGTTTTACATTCTTCTCTTTCAAAAAACATCACTTTCGCCTTACTTGCGTTTACTCTTATTCCCCTTTCTTTTAATATGTTTATTAATGTAACCATCATTAGCAACTCGCCCGCCGACGACCAAAGTATGACTTGATCGTCGGCGTACAAGACAGTCTGAGTATCTATTGGGCTGTTTGGGCGGTTTTGCACTCGCCGGCACGGCATCGGCACAGCGCCGGAACCGGGGCTCCGTTTTTCCACTGGTCCAGTGCCGGTGCCGATCTACGCTCGGTTTTTGTGCAGTACTAACACAGACTTCAGTTTTACAACACGCAAAAATGGTCTCGTCAAGTCGTCGTGTTAGTTTTTTATATCTCTTACATTTTAGACGAAAATATAATCAACGCAGAGCAACGCAAAAAATAATTTCACAAGTCAATTTTGAATCTCAATCTCAACGCTTTCATTCTACCTCGGCCCGCGCACACGCACACGCACACTGCTATAATACGTATACAATACACATGCAGTTTTACCGGCCGGCATCGAGCGGGAAGCTTGCTGTCCCGGCACTACGTAAGTGGAAACACATGCCATTTATTTCATATATTTAATACATTTTTGCTTCCCCGGCAGCCGGGCCGGTGCCGGTGCCGAAGGGAAAAAAGCGAATGGAAAAGCGCCCATCGACAGACTGAACAGCCACAGGAAATCTACTCAACCCTTTCTGACAACTTTATGGATCCTAAACCAGTTTGCGTGGTCCCGTTGATGCGGACAAAAGCACTAGAGTCTCTATAACGAGAGTTTTAATACCTGTGTCAGCTCAGCGTTTAACCCAAACGAGGCCAGCGCTTGCTATAAAGCAACCCCGTCCACTCTGTCAAAGTAGTGTCATCCAAGTCTACAAAAGCATGGAATACTTTGTGATTTTTGCTAAAAACTTCTCCGTGATCATGCGCATAGGAAAGGCTGATCTGTACACCTCATCTCCTTTCTAAGACCGGCTTGCACAACCCAAATTTTTCCGTCGGTTTCATTCATAACTCTTTCAATCAACACCTTAGCCCAGCTCTACTACGAACTTTTATTACACACTAGCTGTGCCCGCGACTTCTTTCGCTTAGAATAATTTTTAGTAATTTATTATACTTCCTCATTTGAATCGGATTTTGTTCACAATTTCATGAATTTTTTTGCGCGGAACCTTAATTATTTTTCTAAAATTAAAGTAGCCATGTCAAAATCGGTTTAGCCGTTTCGGAGATTAGCCGGAACAAACAGACAGACAGACAAAAATTTGATTTGTTTTTGTTATAAGTACCGTATATACTTTCATATGCATTTAGTTAAAGGTGTTATGTTGACATTACAAACAGACACTTAAATTTTATTTATTTGTATTTGTATAGATTACAGTATATTTTAAGCAAATCTCAAGGGGCGTGCGTTTAATTATTGCTGACAATTTTCGTGGTGCGAGCACACTTAGTAACTTTACGAATTGTAAATCAATTTTATGTGGCGCATCAGTTAGTATCTTCACATGGGTTAATGGATCGAAATAAAGAGCAATTACGCTCGTCAGCCACAATCTAATAAACCTAATTGGGTCTTAAAAGCAATTAATAGAAATATGTTAAGTAAATCTACTTCAAATGATTCGAGTGACTTATGATAATATATCAATATACTGGATTTAATAGGTTATGAAGCGACAGTAAACTAATGGTTAAGAGTTCGATCTGCGAACATGAACGACTTGGATTCGAATCTGGACTTTGGACTACTGTGATCTTAAACTATTCCCAGCACAAGCATTTTAAGTTTACTATATATTTTTATAGAATAAGGGTGACAAACGAGCACATAGTTCACCTAATGGTAAGTGGTTGCTTTAGCCCACAGACATCTACCTCGATTGAGAATCAAAATGCAAATGCATTGTCACCCCTGAGGACTAAGATGGAATGCCTCATTTCCATTAAAAAGTTCTACGGTTCTCTACACTCACCATACGAAATAGCAGCATTAAGCTGCTATTTTACACTAATATCTATAAATCTGTGAGAGCGTCGTCCTTCCCCAGTTGAGCCAAATGGGTATTCGTACTACAACTATGATATACTCGTAACTACAGCATGGCGAAAATCGTATATATATTATTATTATTATTCGCTATTATACAGCATGTCTACTCTATAATAATCGTATACATTCTACCATGTATAAAACGTTAACGGGAATATTAGTAATGTTGTAGCATTATTAGTGTTTTTTTATAAAATCAGGTTATAATTTTATAGGAACACTAGCGCGCCCGGCAGACGTTGTCCTGCCCGGAAAATAAATCCAAATGTAAATCTAAACCATCCAACCACCCACACAATAAAATTCCATCGCAGTAGGTCCAGCCGTTGAGGAGGAGTTCAGAAACAAACACACGCACAGAAGAATTATATATAAAGATTACTTTACCTTAGTTGCTGTTGTTAACGCCTTGTTTTGTTTCAGAATCGCGTTAGTGAAGACGACGGCTCGACAAATAGTCCACGAAACAGCCTCGACCCTTTTCGAACGGAGAGCGATCCGGGTATATTTTTTAATTTTTAAAGAAGAGTATTCTACATAACAGTTCTGTTAACATTGCTAACACTCGGAGCTGAAGTGGTAACAAAGGATTAAAATACTAGAGATCGTCTAATTTAAAACTGCACGCGTTTCCCTTGTTTTTGATAGATTTTTACATATTTACTGTATTAAGTATCAGCGTCTATGATCAGTGCAGATTTCTTGTATTACCATATTAGAAAATTGCTGATATTATCGTGTTAGAAATCTAAATCTGCGAGCCCTTTCTATTGTGTTTTTGTAGACTTTAGCTCGTTCAGTTTTAAATTAGACAATCTCTACTAGTAATGGTCCACGATAGTAGTGGAATGGCGGATTCGAACCCACGAATTTTGACTTTCGTGGTCTGTATCTCTAACCATTAGGCTACTGCCGCTGTCTGATTTTTTTATATTTTTTGTGGAAGAGGAGGCAAACGTGCATACGGCTCACCTGATGGTGAGTGAAGTCGCCCGTGAACACCAGGAATTGCAGGTACGTTGCCGGGCTTTCAGAAAGAAGTAGGCGCTTTTGTTGAAGGTCTCTGCGTCGTGTCGGTGAGGAAAACCGCTAGCGACGCTAATTTCCACAGTGTGGTCGTGCGTCGCAGAAAATTCCGCGTAAATCGCACGGTAGAAGATCGCCAAACATCGAGATGATGATGATGAATTTTCGAGTTCTATCGCAGTGTTCGATGGTGGAGTTTACCGTGTAGTGAAGTAAGGAAATAAATACTGTATATTAACCGATGTATGTCGTAAGAGACGACAGAGGAAAATCAAACAAGACATGGGCAGCAGCATTTACCTGATAAGAACGCAGTATTGAAAAAAAAAACTACGGTCGCCAATCGCTTGCTAAGCGTGGCAGCTATAGTAAACATTCCTTTTATGAAGCAATATATTGAGGTGGTGTATGTTCCGCTGTGGCCTTTTGTCGGACTGTAATGTTTGAAAGAATGATGAATGATAGAATACATTTCAACCAGTCATTATTCGATTATTACGTAAGTTTTTATATTTTTTTAAAAATTCAATTTAAAATATTATATATATACTATTAATAACCGTTTTCAACTTTTTTACAGTGTCAACCGAATCCATACTGAGGACAGGACGATATTACAAAGGAATTTTCTGTCCTTCTTTAACGAATAGCTTTAAGGTAATAATTACTTTTTGTTTCTTTTTACAATTCAGTGGTGGCTTTAGGGAGGGGCCAGCTGTCAGTGTCAAGAGGACGTCATGAGCCCTCGCGGTGCCTTGACCCACGAATTAATCTGATGTAATAGCCAACACGGGTTACAATTAAGGGCTACATCACTATTTACCATCAAGTGGAGTTACGGTCAAACAAAGTGTATTTCAAAGTGAATTCCAAAGCTACCATCTTTTTTCTTTTCTTTCTGCTACAAATCACTTTAAAATTATGTTAAGAAAATGTACGAGGCACCTAATAAGTACAACTTTCTTGGACATCATATTTTTCTTTAATTTTAGTTACACTAGGATTTTTCTCTCTATCGTGGAGGCAGTTTACATACATAAATTTCACAGGGACAAACATCTAGACCAGGAATAATAATTTGTAGGCGATAAAAATACTTGTTCCGAGCAGGATTCGAACCCGCGGTAAGCCACTGCACCACGGAGTTGTCTAGGCTGATGGATATAGACAGCCTAATACTCAGTAACGTGGTTTTCTGAAACATCTACGTGATGTTTCTAAACAACTGTAAACTTTTATCTAAGACATTCTTTACCGGAGAATACGTGGCTTAAATAATGATTTTACTTTTATTTTGTTTTTGACTTCGGAATTTTTAAAAAGTTTTCTTTAGATACATAAAGATAAAGACGAGTTTTTTAATATAGAATAAGGGTGACAAACGAGCACACAGTCCACCTGATGGTAAGTGGATGCTGTGGCCCATAGACATCTACATTTATCCTCAATTAAGAATCAAAATGCAGATGCGTTGTCACCCCTGAGAACTGATATGGAATGCCTCGTTTCCAGTAAAAAGGGTCTTCGGTTCTCTACACTCACCATACGAAACACAGCAGCATTAAGCTGCTATTTTACTAAATGTTATGTGTTTATGTGTTTTCTCTCATACTTTTTTTATATAATAATGGTGACAAGCAAACACAAAGTGCACTTGATGGTAACTGGACATATACATCTATCCTCGACTAAGAATCAAAATGCAGATGCGCTGTCCCTCTTGAGAACTGCGATGGAATGCCTCATTACCAGTAAAGTGTGTCTCCGGTTCTCTACACTCACCACCAGAAACACAACATTATTCAGTGGATTCACGCTGTCATTCTGAGAGAGCCTGGAACTCTACCCCTATCGAACATACCCATTCGCGCTGCAACCATAGTATAGCTGCAGCGTGGCTCTACCATGTAATAATGTAAAATATTTCACAATCATCACCGTCGTAGTCTTTGTCGCAGATATAGGCTTCTCTCAAAACGCTAATACGCAATTAAAAAATATCACACGAATTATAATCGCCGAAACTAGCTATAAAGATTTTACGATCTTTGACGGTTACCAAAGGTACTTAATTTAATTATGATATAATTATTAAGAATACTATATCATAATTAAATATATATATATATTACAAAAATAAAGTAGAGACTAAACCTATTTTTCAGGATAAAACAATAGAACTATCGTACCAGCGGTACTCACGGAGGCAACGCCAGAAGTCACTCATAATGGTCAACGTGGTTGATTTAGCACTTAAGGTAGGTACGTAGATTGTTATGGTCATTAAGATTAGAAATGAAGTCTGTCAAACTGAGATTTCACTTCGCATTGCACTTATTTCTTTTGCATTCAGGTTGTGCTATAAATCAAACAATAAATACCTTTATTTTTAAATATTTCTTTTTATTGTCACAATTATGTACAGTCTGTGAAGTTTGAATTTAGTGTTGGTAGATTTCAATCGTCGAGGCTTCGTCCTTCAATACGCAGGGTGAAGGGGCCTGCCCTTGAGGTTGACGTTTGGGAAAAAATGTGGCATATTCCGCCCCTTAAACCTTTGATCTTTGCCTTAATTGATGAGATAATAATAACACCCTCATATGTTTCGCTTGCCGTGTGATGTTGTAAGAGAACCCATCGCCTAATATCTCCCATGCGTGTCAGAAGAGGCGACTATGGGAAACGTTAGAAAAATCTCATAAAACTTCCAATAGATGGCGCTACCAAGTCTAACCAATTCTTGTAAAACGATGTGTAACGAATGTACTCCTACAAAACTAACCTTGTTATTTCTCATTTATTACATTTTGATGCTGATTCATAATAAAATTACTATTATCTTTTTCAGATATGTCTAGCAAATATATATACGCTTACAAATAGAAATGACAGTAAGTAACAAAGCTTTTTTATAACATTATCATGTCTACACCAAGCATACCAGCACAATCGGAATAAGCAATACATAAGCCTAATATCGGGGCCCATAGACAATTGTAGCAAAAAATATTTTACCTTAAGGTTGTTGCGGCCCTGACCACAAGGCGATTGCTCAACAAAGCCCTCTTTGATTGTCACGAAGCCCGGTTATGAGCCGTAGTAAATCAACACTTCAAGTTGCAATTAACAATTTCAATTCTGTCGGTATAGATCGAACTCGGATTGCTAAAATCTAAAATGCACACTTTGTCGTGCCGGTAAAAAGACAACAAAGAAAATTTTCAGAAAAATATATTCTCGATTTCAGTCGAGTGTCGTGTAAACACAGAAAAATAAATCACTGTCAACATGTTCATATATCATGGCTGTACTGTTACATTTATCGAACTTTCAAACGGGAAATTATCCCGCAAAGAGAGATACAATTGTATAAGTAAAATAAGCATTTGTATGGCCTACGAATAATTCTTCCGTCCAAGTACATTTTTTAATATAAAACGCCTCGAGTATGTAGAGAAGATTTACCTAATCAAAATACCAGATGTACCTCATTCTTTACCCTGCTTCCCATCGCCAGTCTTGTTATATATTACTGTACATCTAATTTTTTTTAGGATAAGGGTGACAAACAAGCGCACAGTCCACCTGATGGTAAGTTGTTTGCTGTGGCCCATAGACATCTATATCTATCCTCGACTACGAATCAAAATGCAGATGCGTTGTCACCGTGAGGACTAAGATGGAATGACTCGTTTCCAGTAAAAAGGGTCTCCGGTTCTCTACACTCACCATACGAAACACAGCATCATTAAGCTGCTATTTTACGCTAGTATCTGTTGATAGCTGTAATCTATGAGAGCGTGGTCCTTCCCCGGTCGAGCCGACCCATTCGTGCTACAACTATACTGCTAATATAGTTGCAGCATGGCTCTACCACGTTTAAAATATAATGATAATACAAGATGGGTATACTGCCATTCTTTGGTTTTATAAACTTGTATATTTCACATTACAATATTAACCTTCTCTTTATTTGATAATAAGAAATATAAAGGTTTTATTTTTCTAAAATTATCATATTTTGTGATTTAATCAAGTTTGAAAATGTGAACTTTCAGCATAAAAGACTCCGCCATCCATTTATTTGATTGGATTGCGTAAAACTAGTGTAAATTTCAGGTGGATCTTATGTTATCTACTGGATTACTGATTTATCAGTTCCAAACTGTCCACTGCAGGACATAGACCTCATCCATCGTAGAAAAGATACGCCATAATAGCCACGCTTGGTGTGCGGATTAACTAGATCATAATACCAGATGTCAAGTAGTTGTGCCGCTACTCCTGGTTGCCGGTCTGGGCGTAATACATCTTTGACATCTTGCCACAACCAAATAAATATACCAAATCATTTTTGTCTTTGGGATATTACTTTATATTTGGATATTATTACTTATATTTGGTATATTGGATATTCTTTCACCGCCACTACATAACTTACGGTGGACTTTTACAGATTGATGATAATTATAATTTGCGTAAAACTTTTGTTTTGATAATTAATAGAATCAGGCGTTACTTTGCGGAAATCCATTATATTAAAGTTGGAAAAATTTACTTTGCCAATATCCGCTCAATACTCCACTACTCCCACTACTCCCTGCTGGGATTAGTGGTGACGGGGATAGTGCACGCAATTGAGGGAGGGCGGGAGGTGCTCTTCAAACTAGATAAGACACATCATTTTATTTTATTGAGCGGATATTGGCAAAGTAAATTTTTCCAACTTTAACTTTTGTTTTGAACATGTTCATTATCTTAATTCCAGTAGCCTCGGTGGTGGATAGCTACCAGATAGCATGGACGGTTGCGTTCGGATTCCTCAATGTGTTCGTGTGTTTGCTGGGCTGCTGGAGATGCTTCGCCAACAACTACCTCCATTGGGCAGCTGCTGCGACGTGGATTTTGCTGATTGCACAAGGTCGGCATGTTACTTCAACAATTTTGAAATATTTCAAGCATTTGTTTTGTGGTGGCGCTGACGTCACGCCAAAAGCGAAATGAACAGAGGCCTAAATCACGCTATTGAAGTTTCGAAATATTTCGTTATATATAGGACAGCTCCTTACCACACATAACGTTGTCTCGGTGCTGAACACCTAGTTTGGTGGGACATATTTTTATTTCTAACTTTGTAAGTGAGAAACGAAGTTACAGTCACCTGAGTAGTAAGTGGTAACTGCAGTCCTTGGACACCTGCCACCAACTTCAAACAAAGAAGGTTACAGATTAGTTGTCACTGCTGAGGACTAAATTGAAATGCCTCCACAGCCTGTGTTGTGTATAATACTGGCTCTCTTTACCCTACAGACCGGAACACAATAGTGCACGCACTGCTGCTTAGCGGCAGAAATAGGTAAAAAATAATGGTATTTAAACAGACGGAATCCAAGGCAGTATAGGATTACTACTACTTAGTAATGAATGGGAGATTGCCAACATTTGATAACGCTCCCCGTCGTCGTTATGATTATTTTACATCGGAATATATCTACGAAGTAGTCAAAATCTTTTATGGAAAATGAGACTGAAAAGAAAAGAAATAAAACAAATGTATTTATTTCTTCGACGTAATGAAAAATAAAATTTCGTTTGTCATATGTCTTTTTTTTCTCAAACCTATGACCGTTTCGAAATGAGGTTCCTCAGACCCGAGATTAAACGGCGAAAGAAACTCGGCAGTTATCCTCTTCTTTCTTTTTTGAATGGAAAACGAAAACAGACCCACCAATAACTAAACCACGTTCAATCATATAATCAAAAAAAGCGATTAAAAATGTTGTTCTTATCAGTACATATCGAACCCTGCTCGGGTTCGGGCTCGGGCTCAGGCTCAGGGACCTGACGGACCTCAGGTAGTACAACTGACTTTTAGTATTTCCGATAGTCAACCCTTACGGTGTCCGCGAAATGAAACTCCACAACAATTTATAAATGTTAGTTGTTACAATGGCAATTCAAAACCCTTAGGTAAAGGTCCATCAAAGATCAAAAGTGAAGTAAAAACTGAGGTGGAGTACTTAATACCCTGATCAAACTAGCTGTGTTACTCATCATAACTGAACTGCGTGGTTAAACGAGTGTTACCAACTGACAACAAATGGTAACGCTGTTAGAAAACTACACAATGAATTAAATCAACGTTTTATGTGATTTTACTTATATGTGTTAGGCACGTGACTCAGCGTTGAGATAAGTCATTATCCTCCATCCCATTTAATTTATATAGTTTTGTACTAGCGTTAACGATTGTAGACAGTCAACTTTGAGAAGATCCTTTTCAGTGGAAACGAAGCATTCTATCTTGGTTCTCAGGGGTGACAACGCATCTGCATTTTTATTCTTAATCGAGGACAGATGTAGATGACTATGGGCCATAGCAATCGCCTACCATCGAGGACTGTATGCTCATTTGTCACACTTATCCTATAAAACCCGAACTCTGTGTACGTTGTACGATAAATAATAATATCAAATATCCCTCAAACGCATTTCAAAGCGGAAGTGGGCCGTATCAATTATATTTGGTCCTAGTTATGCAAAAGTGATCCAACCCATAGACCTCAAACCTGAGAAGAATATCAAATGGCTCCTTTTAACCCAAAAGACGGATAATATTAGAGCTAAGAAAAATATCTTAAAATTTTATTTATGAATTACAAATAAGATTTACATCCATATATCTCAAATAATTTTTATCGGGCTAGATTATTTTCGCATAAATAATCACGACATACGAGTAAAATGGACTCACCATTTTACTCGTATGTCGTGATTATTATTTTTAGTTTAATATACAGTTTCCAAATTTAAATATAAATTAAATAACGCAGTAAATTCCTTGATTTTTTCCTTCCACGTCTTTCACTTCATACTACCACAGCTATACTAGCTCAGGGGCCAGGGAATCAATGAATTCATGCAAAAGGTTGTGACAAAAAATAAAAATAAATAAATTAAAAATTTGTTTCACTGCACTCAGGTCTCAGTGGCCAAGGCATCGGTTTTCAAGCCCCCGAAAATCAAGTGTGGTACATGCTGTTTATAATCTTCGTGCCGTACGCCATGTTGCCACTTTCCCTCGGCTGGTGCATTGTGATCGGACTGCTGTCGTCACTATCACACGTGCTGGCCACCGCAGTTGTTATAAGGGACATAATGGATAATAATACTGAAGCAGTAAGTATTAGTCAGTGTAAGTCGCCGTGTGGTTGCGGCGTGAGAGAATCTATAACCCCACTTTTTTCACTTTAGAATAAGGGTGACAAACGGGCACACAGTCCACCTAAAGGTAAGTGGACGATGTAGCCTATAGACATCTAAATTTATCCTCAAACAAGAATGAAAATGCAGATACGTTGTCACCCCTAAGGAATAAAATGAAATGCCTCTTTTCCATTATAAAGATCCTCCGGTTCTCTACACTCACCATACGAAACGTAGCAGCATGAAGCTGCTATTTCACACTGGTATTCTGTGAGAGCGTGGTCCTACCCCGGTCGAGCCGACCCATACCATAATAAAGCTGCAGCGTGGCTCTACCACGTATAAAAATTTCATCCTATAAGTGTCCTAAGAAACGACTATGGAAAATGCCAGAAATTTTTTATACTTTTCGATAGATGATGGTAGAACTAGTTTACGTCAGACGTACAGTTCCCAAACCGAACAAACGTAGAAGCGTCAGAAATACGAGTGGCAAGGAGTGGAATAATTTGCCAGCATCTGTCTTTCCATCCGATAATAATACTTGTATTATCTTTTCTACGTGGTAGAGCCATGCTGCACCTATATTAGTAGTATAGTTGTAGCACGAATGGGTCGGCTCGACCGGGGAAGGACCACGCTCTCGCAGAATACCAGCGTAAAATAGCAGCTTAAAACTGCTGTGTTTCGTATGGTGAGTGTAGAGAACCGGAGACCCTTTTTACTGGAAAAGAGGCATTCTATCTTAGTCCTCACGGGTGAGAACGCATCTGGATTTTGATTCTTTAATGACGATAGATGTAGATGTCTTTGGGTTACAGCAACCACTTACCATCAGGTGGACTGTGTGCTCGTTCGTCATCCTATCCTATAAAAAAAAGAAAAGAAAAGTGTGCACAGCCTTTTATGAAGCTAAGTCAGTGCGTTTACTATCTTCGGCTGCATTACCACTTACCATCCGTTGGGACAGTAGTCAAACACTGGCTTATAATAGTTAAAAAATCCCGAGGGGAAAAAGCAAACAACGGGAGCAGCCTATGATCAGCAGTGAACTATAACGGGCCGGTAAAAAAGAAGACAGTATGAGATATATATACAATACTATATATGTATATACATGTATATACCTATAAATGGTCCCTTAAGAATGGTTTATTTGCGCTATTTCAGGCGCAATCTTGCGCATTGCGACTACTAATAGCCAATGCTCTGCTATACAACGCGGTCAACTTTGCGGGAATGTACGCCAAGTACCTCACGGACTGGGGACAACGCAAAGCATTCCTCGAGACGCACCGCTCTATGGTCACCAGGCAACGTACTAAGAGTGAGAGCGATCGCCAATGGAAACTATTTCAGAGTGGTAAGTTTTGACAATACTATTAACTACGTTAAAATGAACTATGATTTAAGGAGGAATATACCGGATATAGAACCGTGTAGCGGCGGTGTAAGAATATCCACTACCCCATATCGTCTCGTGGGTGTCGTAAGAGGCGACACAGAGAACTAAAACAGAATATGGGCAGCAGCATCTTTCTGCCAACCCGCCTGCCAAGCGTGGCAGTTATGGCAAAATCCTCCCTATGAGGCAATCTATTGGAGAGGCCTATATTCAGCAGTAGACTTTTACAGGCTGTAAAGAATAGATGATTACCGGAATTAAAGACATATTTAACATCATCAACAGCCCGTAAGAGTTCACTGTCGAACATGGGCTTCTCTACTTTAAGGGCGGATTTGCCTTAATTATCACGCTTCGCGTGCTATTTTTTAACGGGGAAGTTAATAGGATTTTCCGGACCGATACGACTTAGGAACCTTCAAGAAAAGAGCTTACTCCTTTCTAAAAGGCTGGCAACGCACCTGCAATTCCCCTGTTGCAATTGTTCATGGGCGGCGGTAGTCACTTATCATCAGGTGAGCTGGATGCTCCTTTGCCCCCTATTCTATAAAAAAGGTTGGCTCGACAGGGGAAGAACCACGATCTCACAGAACATCAGCGTGAAATAGTAACTTGATGCTGCTATGTTCCGTTAGATGGGTGTAGAGAACCGGAGACCATTTGTACTGGAAACGGAACATTACATTTTAGTCCTCAGGGGTGATAACGTTTTGATTCTTAATCAAGGATAGATGTAGGTGTCTATAGGCCACATCATCCACTTAACATCAGGTGCTCGATTGTCACCCTCATTCTATAGAAAATATCATCGGAAGTTTTGTTTCATCATTTCTACTTATTATTCACATGCACGTCAAAACTTTATCTTAATATTTTACAGTGATACCAGACTTTTTAGCCAAAGAAATCTACAGCCATGTATCGAAGGTGAAAGGAGAATTCCAAGAGCAGCAGTTCAACAATTTATACATACAGAGGCATGAAGACGTATCCATATTGTATGCGGACATAAAAGGTTTTACAGGTACACTTCGCTTTACTATTTTAGTTTTCTAAATTGTTAAAAAAGGATTTTAACATATTTGTGTCAAAGATAATTTCTCTCAGGAATGTTTCTTTGAATAAAGTGGGTCCTCCCCCGTGCTACAAAGCACTCCTAACTTGTGTACCTTATACACCTATCCCTTCCTATTGTAATTGAGTAAATAGAGTTAATGAGTGACGACCTGGTAAGACATGCAGGAAGTCGATGGATGCAGGTGGCTCAGGACCGCGCTTTGCGGCATTCCTTCGGGGAGTTCTGTGTTCAGCAGTGGATCTGTGAAGGGCTGTAATGATGATGATGATGATGATGAATAGAGAGAAAGCAACTTTAAGCATATGACGTCGTTTTTGTCTTTATTGATTTAATAAAAAACGCTTTGCGTACACAACACATTCTTCTTTTTCATCATCAACAGCCCGTAAAGACCACAAAAGCCAACTTCAGTCCACCACTACACAATTAATAAAAAAATTCAACGGATTTTATCGAGTTTAGTTTTATTTTAAATCCCGACGTTTGGAGCGTTATGTATCATGCATGATCACGGGGGGACTGTAGTGTATGACTTCCTGATGTCATTTCATCAGGTTTGATAGGCCGTACAGTACAGACAGGTATCTTTAAAATAAAACACCATCGTATTCTTTCCATATTATGTTTGTCGAATATAAAAGATCCGCTTAAAGCTTAAAATAAACAATTAGTGCATTAAGAGGCGAAACACATACTTAATAAGGTAATTATAGTAGAAATCAGCTATTTGAACGGGTTAGAGCTTCCTTTTCTGCCTCTTACCTATCAAGTAGTAGTTCACCAAGTGCTATTCCCGTTCGAATGGTGATATAAATAATATAATTACAGTGTACATTTCATAAGGGTGGTAATGCACCTGTAGCGTTCTATGTTTGAATTAGGTTGCAGCTGTCCATGGGCTGCAGTAGCTACTTACCTTTTTGCCACTTTAGTATTCTCAAAATAACAGAACATTTTTTTAAATTTAATTCAAATACTTTTTACAGAATTGTCAAGTAAATGCAGTGCTCAAGAGTTAGTCAAGCTACTAAACGAACTGTTTGCGCGCTTCGACAGGTTGGCATCGGTGAGTTAGTAAAAATATTTTTTTTCTGTGGCGGAATTGGAAATTTAAATGAATAAGTATTTCATTGACCATTTTAAAGTATTAACTATGTACTTTATTTTCAATACCTATTACATATATACAATAATTATTCTTGTTATTCACGATTGAAACAATGTAGCATCACCATCATGAACATCTTTACAACCCACCACAAGTCTACTGCTGGACAAAGGGCCTCCTACAAAGACTGCCACTGAACACATTCCTAAGCCACCAGCATAGATTGACTTTTTGCAGGTTGCCGCCTCTCAATCTAACGACGGTCGCCCTCATCCCGTTTACCGATAAGAGGCTGCCGCTCGAGAATCTTTCTTCCACGTCAGTTACCGGTGCTTGCTACATAGCCGACTCATTACGACTTTAGTTAACCGAGTCATTGGACTACGTAGGTTACTTTGGGTTTACTGTGGATATCTTTATTATGGATTCTGTCACGCAAAGAACCACCGAGTGGCTCTACAGATCGCCGAACGTCTTTAAGCTTCCTCATACGGCAAGTAGTGTCACAAAGAAGGGAATGTAGGTTATTGCTAGCCATATTAAATATCTAAATAATAATAGAATAGAATAGAATAGAATATTTTTTTATCCAATATGGATTACATGTGTAATGCTTATAGAAAGTCATTTTTTACTTTACCACTGGTTCGAAAAAAAACCTCTGTCCTGGGAAGAACCACCAAGAAACAAAATTTTTAAGCAAAATTTTACATTAATGGTTATACAAACTATTTAAGTACAAAATTTATTTTAGAAACTGCTTGGAAGCGACCACTCATTCCCAGGGTTATTATCAACCATGTATTCATTTATACTATAATAACCCTTTTATACAGTTTCAGCTTAACAAAACATTTAAACTTGGTAATAGAGAGCCTGTACACTTTCCGGGACCTTGTTGTAATAGCGTATACATTGCCCCAAGAATGAATTACTGACTCTGTGGAGTCGAGAAACTGGTATCACTAGCTTGTGTTTGTTCCTAGTGTTTACAGAATGTATATCACTTTTTACTAAAACTACCTTAGTTTTTGTGAACATACATTAAATTTTCGTAAATATACTGAGAGGCCAAAGTTAATATATTTATTTCTTTAAATGTATCTCTAAGAGACTCTCTCGGTTTCAGTTTGTAAATCTCTCTAATGGCCTCTTCTGTAAAACAAAAATAGTTTCTGAATCAGCCGCATTTCCCCATAGCAAAATCCCATAAGGCATTATGCTATGGAAATAACTGAAATGAACTAATCTAGCTGTCTCGACACTAGTGAGACCTCTATATGAGATCCTCCCCTCCCCCCATCACGAGGGATCTGAAATAGTGTGATCCATTCAGGAGAATCACTGCCTGCGCATCAAGCTGCTGGGCGACTGCTACTTCTGTGTGAGCGGGCTGCCCGAGCGGCGGGACAACCACGCGTTCTGCTGCGTCAACATGGGCTTGCACATGATCCGTGCGATACGCGACGTACGGTACAACGCACAGGTACGTGCCACCAATATTGTTTTTTCGATATAAGTAATTGAAGTGACAAACATACTTACAGTCCATCTGACGGTTTGTGTCTACTGCAGTTCATGGACACCTGCAACCAACTTCCACCCCACACGAGTGGAAAAATAAAAGATGAAAGTATAGACAAAATCCTAATTTTTAACTGTGTGATCCCTAGTACACTCAAAATTATCAATAAATTAATCTGTTAATGAAAAGTAAAACCCAACTCCAAAGCACTAAAAATAATTATTGGTTCGTGGGGTCCTAGCGCTATAAGGCTTTTAGGAGATAGCAAAAGGTTAGTCGACGTCACAGGAGACCGAAGAGCTGGCAGCTACCTCGGACAAAGAATTAGTTTAGCTATTCAAAGGGGAACGCTGCCAGTATCTTCGGAACTTACCTAAAGGGACTCGTTTTAATAATATATTTTAGTTATTACAATATATTTTTAAGGTTTTAGTTTTAGGTTCATAGTTCTAGTATATATTTTATTTTATAAATTGTGTAATGTAAATATCATTTAATTTTAATTGTAACTAATTATTATTGGAAGTATTAGAAATGAGTTGGGGGGTGGCTCTAACTTTAGGCATAGTCAGTTTAAATAGCCTAACATGTAGAGGATATCATGGGGGTCATGGTTGAATAGGGGCAAAAAGTTCTCATTACACTCCTAGGGGGTCAAAATGGCCAAAAACCAAAAAATTGGGAGGGTGGCTCGATTTCGGCATAGTCAGTTGGAATAGCCTATCATGTACAGGATGTCAGGGGGGTCATGGTTGAATAGGGCCAAAAAGTTCTCATGACACTCTAGGGGTCAAAATGGCCAAAACCAAAAATTAAAATTTTATTTCGGCTATAATTCCGCCTCCTTCGGAGGTTCTTGCACAGTCTTTACTTCCTGCATCCCACTTGTTAAATAATTTCCACGTAATAGCTCCTAAAATCGCGGCTTTAATTCTTGCACAATGTCTTAGCTTTTATTTTTAATAAATATTTAATGTTTAAGTCCACTTTTAGTCCACTGATGGACAGGCACAGAACAGGCCATCTGAGACAATGCCAGTTGCGCGCCAGGCATTCATTGCTTAGTAAATTTGCTCATACTTTGGTAAGTATAGCACGGTTGCTATCTGGTGGATTGGTGAGTGCAGACCCTCGCACTGATAATGCTCCTTCCCATACCAGTCCACGCAATTTAAGTTCAGCGTTTGTTTTTAAAGTTCCTCCCCAATTGTTGGTTGCCAGTGTCTTGTCTATCAGGCAGCAGGGTAAACCTCGTGCAGTTGAACTTCACATTTCAAGAAAACGTTGGCATACGTTTACGTAAACGCGGTCTCTAAACTTATCTGTTACGCTCTCTCTCTCTCCCTCTCTCTCTCTCTCTGCTTCATTGTATTGAAATTTATATATTTCCAATTTCGTTTTCTTTTTCATAAAAGCAAATCACGCGATACTTTTTTCAAAAGTTAATCCAAACATCTGCAACTACCAATTTTTAAGATAATTAATGGAATCAGGTGTTACTTTGCGGAAATCCATTATATTAAAGACTAGCTGGTCCCCGCGACTTCGCCCGCGTGGAATTTATTACGATTTTATTTATGGGTTTTAATTGTTTTGCACGGAACCCTAATTATTTTTCTAAAATAAAAGTAGCCTAAGTTACTCCTTATAACATTAGCTATCTGCCAGTGAAAGTCCCGTCAAAATCGGTCCAGCCGTTTCGGAGATTAGCCGGAACAAACAGACAGACAGACAAAAAATTTATAAATTGTGTTTTGGTTATAAGTACCGTATATACTTTCATATGAATTTAGTAAAAAGCTGTTATTTTGACATTACAAACAGACACCTCAATTTTATTTATTTGTATAGATGTATAAACTAATTTTTCACGCAGATCTTAACTAATTAATTTTAACATCTTTAATCACATATTTAGTAAATACTAAAAAGTGACCAACGAGCACACAGTCCACCTGATTGTGAGCTTCGGCCCACAGATACTCTAGATTAAGAATCAAATTGCGTTACCACTGAAAACTAAAACGGAATGCCTCATTACCAGTAAAAATAATTTTCGGTTTTGGTCACTTGCCACAAGAAACACAGCAGCATAATCCTGCTATTTTATTTGACATTTCTCTAGAGATGGTTACGTAAACTTGTGATACTTAAGATTTGTGCTATTTTTCAACCGACTTCAAAAAAAGGAGGAGGTTCACAATTCAACTGTATTTTTGATAGATATGTAAGAGAGAGATAAATATGTAAACTTGTAATGCTTAAGATTAGTGCTATTTTCCCAAAGGTCAGCTATGTTAATATTGCATTATTCATTCCAGGTAGATCTAGACATGCGGATCGGCATTCACAGCGGCACGGTGCTCTGCGGCGTGCTCGGCCTGCTCAAGTGGCAGTTCGACCTGTGGTCGCACGACGTCAGCGTCGCCAATCACATGGAGAGCGGGGGATTGCCCGGGTGACTTGAAACTCAATAATATTTCCAAAGCACTTCATTGTAACCTATTTTTCCTCAGATTTATTAAGGAACTATGACAAACACAATTATTAGAAAACAAACAATCAAAACATTTTACTATATTTCAACGAATTCTTTCCTCTTTTTTACATTGATCTAGAAATAATGAATAAACACAAATATGTATAAATATTTCAAGTCATTAGCATGTCTCTGTCACATTGCTCTCTGTAAATTGTGACCCAACACCAGGTGTTGCGATCGACACTACACTAAAATCATACATTTCGATCAAAATAATAATAGAAATGACTTTCCGCCATCTTGTAACTCCTTAGCTGTCAAAAAAACCGGTTAGGTAGGATAAGAAAAACAGATACCTTCTAAAAATATTTAAATGTTAGTTAAAGTTAAAAGCTTCAACCTGATTCTAGCTCTCGAATTCCGTTAATTTTGCATAATTTCCGGTGTAGTCATCATTGTGAACGTAATCGTAATAAACCCGCTGCTTAATTTCTATTTCATTCTCGATTTATTTGAAGTGGTTTACCTCTTTCTGGCAATCGTCCCTGGTAATTAAGACAATCGCTTCCAAATTCAAAGTGTCAGGCTTTCAATTTAGCTTTTGGACTATTGAACATTTTGGTTTGCCCCTTTACGCTTTATCAAATGTCTTGTCGTAGTTTCGTACTAAGTCTCTACATAGTATAAAACAAAGTCGTTTCCCACCATCTGTACGCTCAGATCTTTTGAACTACGCAACGGATTTTCATCAATAGACAGAATGATTCAAGAGGAAAGTTTATATGTATAATACATGCATATTATATGTATATTATATAATTCTTCTCTCCGTGTGTATGTGACTGAACTCCTCCTAAACTGCTGGACCGATTTTGATGAAATTTTGTGTGTGTGATTAAGTTGATAAGAGAAGGGTTTCGATTCACAATTGGACCCAAGCAGGTGGCGTTTTTTTCGAGATCCAGAAATCAACCGTGCGAAGCCGGGGCGGATCGCTAGTGATTTATATAATATTATAAATTTTATTTAGCAATATTTGTATTTGTAACAGCTTTATTGAACTTTTCAGTCGTGTCCACATATCTTCCGCGACATTGGAATGTCTTAACGGCGCATTTGAAGTGGAACCCGGCGACGGTGGCTCCCGGGACCCGTACCTACGGGAACTCGGCCTCACCACCTACCTTATCAGGTCCACCGAGCAGCCGCGCAGGACCAGACATAGATCCAGGCCTAGCTAGTACGTAAGCACCTATCGTAATGCACTTCTAACCAAAATTATTTCATAAAAGTCGACGATCGCAAGTTACCAAATGCTTAATAACTTCCTAATATTTCCAGAAGCGCGTACATCTGTGAGAGTGAGAGAGTGTGAGAGAGAGTACCGCAGTGTAGTAGTGGTGTAAAATTAATTCATCAAACCATTTGGTTCAGCGTGTTAAGTAAGAGGCGACTATAGAAAATGACAAAAGATGTCATGATTTCCAATCTGCGATCTTGTGATCTGTGGTGATATAACCAGCGACGGACAGTAGCGTCACAGATTCTCTCCCACACCAAGCACTACGATAAAGGCCTTCCTACAGTGGAAGAGGCTCAAGTACAGGAGTGGACTTTTATGGAGTAAACTAAAGAAGATGAGATAAAGAAGTGTACATGCAAAAATAGATGCACTTACTCTTAATACTCGTAGTCTAGACGTAGCCAACGCTAAGGTGATTACAACGAAAGTGTTTTTGAATTGAAAAATTGAATTTAAGGACAGTAACACACAGAGTCATTATAATCACTAGAGCCCTTTAGAAGTCCACTGCTGAACAAAGGCCTCCCCCAAGGAATTTAATACTCAGCAAATTATTAAATTACTTATTTTTCTCCTTCCCATTTGCAAAATATTTTTTTAATAACAATAACATTTTTATATTCATTAATACCCTTGCTTGGACACATATAGCCTTACTTTACTACTTTTATTCATTAATAGTGTTTTTGTTATGTCATTGCGGTACCTACATGGTCGTTTAGAATCGGACAGGGTGTTTTTACATATTTTATATTTCTGCCGAGAAACTGCACTGCTTGCTTCATTGCTGTGTTTCGGTTTAAAGGATAAAAGAAGCAGTATAAATAAATACAGGCTGTAAGGCATTTCCAATAAATTCTCAGAACTAACAACGCATATGCGGCCTTCTTTATTTAACACATACCCTCAGGTTAACTACTGGTTCGTTAGCTTTAAAATATAAATTTAGCGTTTAAAAAACTTTAAAAACACGAATTGATCATGAGCTGTGATTATGCTAGTGAGAACACTAGATCATAGTCATGAAATTATTGTGTTGTCATCGGTAATTAACACGCCTGCAAAATTTTATATTATTCAGAAGGTCAGGTGTAAAAAAAAAGAAAAAGTCTAGAAAACTGAATTATCAATATACATACAAGATAAGCTAATATAAAACGTGTAATAAAGTGAGTAATAAAAATTATATTACATAGGGTACTGTTTGGGTAAATTTTGAGTCTCAACGTTTGCATTGTCTACTGTTTTTGATAGTATCCAGCCACCAGCACAGAACAGCGAGTCGACACCCCGCCGCACCAGTAGCAGCATCGACGAAGAAACCACCACAGACTGGACTCCTGAGATGCCCTTCCAAAGCGTACGTTATTCTGTTAAACATAATTTTATTAACTTTCCATCTAGAAGTTGTCGTGATCGATCTGATACATAAAAGTCAACATATCAACATTACAGCAGATAGCCTTATCCTACTGTTAAAAGAATTTCAAAAGAAATCAAGGCTCAGTAGCACAGTTGCTAAACGGTTTACTACGGGGCCGCAGGTTCGTATCCCGCACAGAACAAGTGTTTGTACGTCCTTAAAAATAATTGTTCCGGCTCTGGACTTTAGTGCGTGTGCAACGTACATACGAGTATGTGTTAAAATGAATCCACGAACGCGTGCAATGCTGTATTCCAGTCAGGTCAGGTAGATAGGGCCGGTATGATTATAGCCTGTGAGGCATTCCAGCTTAGTCCTCAGAGACAGAACAGACAGAACTCATCTGTAGACATCTTCGTTTATTTCTTTGTTTGTTCCATGGGCAGCAGTAGTCACTTATCATCAGGTGGACCGTAAGTTCGATTGTCACTTCAATCTCATTAAAAAAATCTGATTACAGCCACACTTGATAGATGGAATTACGATCGTAATACTAGATACTGATACTCGTCTAGAACGTTTGATGTAGCTCCCTGTCGTTGGACTAGGTATTCTTCTTTTTGGCCTTGATAGTTGCCTATCACGACACCCACGGGACGTAATGGGGTGATGGATTCTCTTACGCCGTCACCGCATGGCAATAGTGAAATATCATCACCATCATCATCATTACAGCCTATTAAGGGTCCACTGCTAAACATAGGCCTCCAACATAGATTTTCTCATAGGAGGGACATTTGCCATAGTTGCCACGCTTGGCAAGCGGGTTGGCAACCGCAGTTTTTGTAATTTTGAGTCGCTCTCAGGAAGATGCTGCTGCCCATCTCCTGTTTTAGAGTACCTTTGTCGCCTCTTACGACACCTACAGTACAAAATAGGATAACGAATTTTCGTACGCCGCCTTCATATTACAATACTGAAAGTTGTTAAATAATAAATCACTTGTTTAGTAACTAAAATAGAAGCGATCCTGATACTCAACTCATTATTTTTTATCCCTTAACAGTACTTCTTAAATACGGCAGTTGTCACGCGCGCCTCTCGTCCAAATAAACACGATGACGTTGAACAGGGACAGGATATGGAAATTACGTCAATGTCAGATGTAAGTCAAATTTTATTACTTAGATAAATGTTTAATATAAGATGTAAATTAGGAGTGACAAAACATCTGCATATTGATTCTTAATCAAGAATAGTCTATGGACTACAGCATCTATTTACTATCAGCTTCTTACTTGTAGAATAGCTACTTACTGCCAACTTGTATTTTAGTATAATATATTAATGTAGCGTCATTAATACTTATTTTTCCAATTTTCCGATTTCACGAAAAAAAAACTACAAGTTTTTGGGATAAAATATAGCCTAGATTACTCCTGGCTTTGCTCTTTATCTTTTCGTGAATTTTTTTGGATGGTTTATATTCACAATTGGACACGGTAGGTGGCACTATTCTCGAGATCCAGAAATCACCCGTGCATAGCCGGGGCGGATCGCTAGTAAATTATGAATAATACTTACATATAGAAAGTTAGTATTATGTTTAATTTACCACTGGTTCGGGATATACCTGGTAGAGCCATGCTGCAGCTATATTAGTAGTATAGTTGTAGCACGAATGGGTCGGCTCGACCGGGGAAGGACCACGCTCTCACAGAATACCAGCGTAAAATAGCAGCTCAACGCTGCTGTGTTTCGTATGGTGAGTGTAGAGAACCGGAGACCCTTTTTACTGGAAACGAGGCATTCCAGCTTAGTCCTCACGGGTGACAACGCATCTGCATTTTGATTTGTAATCGAGGACAGATGTAAATGTCTGTGGGCCACAGCAACCACTTACCACCAGGTGGACTGTGTGCTCGTTTGTCACCCTTATCCTATAAAAAAAAATACCTCTGTCGTGGGAAGAACCAGTAAGAAACCGAGCGCGACATTTTTTTAAATTACTTCGCGGACTGCCGCATCTTTGCAAGGGCTACTATCGCCGCGATCCGCTATTAACGTTCGCTGTCGGCCAGGAGGACGACATAATCAACCACTCGATCGAGGTGAGCAGCAACCGGCGCATGCGCGTGGACAACATGCGCGCGTGGTCGCTGCGCTTCCGCGAGCCGGCGCTCGAGCAGCGCTTCGCGCAGCAGGACGAGCGCACCTTCAAGTCCAACGTCATGAGCTGCCTCGTGCTCTGGCTCTTCATTGTGGCCGTGCAGTATGTCATACATTATAAGTAAGTACATCCCTTCCAAATCCAAATTCTAGTATTTATTGCTTGGTCGGCATTTAAATATTCGGGAGGCCTATGTCAAAGGTATTATTTAATTAAGATTTTTGGCTTGGATGCTTTGTCTTTTAAGCCATGTCTTCATTTATCTTAGTAATCCTATATAGTACTGCTTCACAATATGTTTGCCCTTGGGAGATTTTGACAGCAACCTGAGCCAGCAGACAGTTGGCGATAGTATCTCAAGGCGCCTAAGCAGACAGAACTTATCTTGAGTTTCATATCACCAAATCTATTTTAGATGTGTCGGCTCGACAGGGGAAGGACCACGCTCTCACAGAATACCAGCGTAAAAAAGCAGCTTAACGCTGCTGCGTTTCGTGTGGTGAGTGTAGAGAACCGGAGACCCTTTTTACTGGAAACGAGACATTCCATCTTGGTCCTCACGGGTGACAACGCATCTGCATTTTGATTCGTAGTTCAAGATAGATGTAGATGTCTATGGGCCACAGCAACCACTTACCATCAGGTGGACTGTGTGCTGGTTTGTCACCCTTATCCTATAAAAAAAAAACATCGTATCATCTGTTTCACCGCTCTCACTAATAGTTCACATGCGCAGACATTTAATACACAAATCGCACCACTTTTACATATCAAAATTCAATTCAAATCTTTATTTAAAGAATAATACAGGAACAGCAATCTGTCAAATTCCCGCCAAAACTCTCATGTTAAAGGTCAACTCTAGCCGAACAGACTATAGATAAAGATGTCTATGGTCCACAGCATCCACTTACTTGTGGCTGTGTGGTGACCTGTCAATCTTGTTCTGTAATAGAAGTTTGCTATTGCGGCAGTTGCTGGCGGCTGGTGGCAACGCTGGGTGTTATGTCGGCGCTGCTGGTGATGGCGTTTGGCGCGGTGATGGCGGACGAGTTCCCACGAGCCGTGCCGCGCCTGGCGCAGCTCGCCGCCGCGCTGGCCGCCACGCGCCGCCGCCGCAACCTGCTCGTGTGCTGCCTCGTCACGCTCATGTCCATCTCCAGGTACACTGCACCAGCCGCAAGCCTTCCACTTTAGTGAGCACACACGTCTTAACCAACAAAGAAAGACGAACAGCACAATTAAGATCGCCTAATTTAAAACTGCACGCGCCTCGTATACTAGTATATCCATGTTGTTGGTTGCAATTATGGATTTAGGTGCATAATATGTGTGCGTGAGTGCGGATTCTTACAATGAGTTGATCATGGTTTCCGCGTCAATTGAAATGTACATAGTAAAGATACGTAATGCTCTGTCTATCTTATTTTCTTTTGTAGTGAAGTAGTTTTGGAGTAAATGACTAACGAACTCACAGTCCGCCTGATGGTAAGTGGCCACCGCAGCCCATAGACACCAGCAAACAACTACTGCACTGCCACCTCTAAGATCCAAGATGGAATGCCTCACAGCCTGTTATTATACTGGCTCTCTTTACCCTTCAGACTGAAACCCAGCAAGCACTACTATTTGGCAACAGAAACAGATAAGAGGGTGGTTCTAACCCAGACGGGCTCCTAGGCAGAAAAAGCAAGTACTCAATTCGACTGTATGTTTTTTTATGTGTGTTACCTCATAACTTCTTTCTGGGTGAACCGATTTCGATGATTCTTTTTTTATTTAAAAGCTGGTGCTTCACATGTAGTCCTATATAAATTTAATCAAGGTCTTATTAATAGTTTTTGAGTTATTCTTAATTTAGATTGAAGTCGGTTGTACAAAATTTAAATTTTTAATTATTTTATTACAGCACTACGAAACTGTACATCTGCCCGCCTTCGTTTCGTAACGCTACGAACACCGTACTAGCTCGATCCACCAATATAACTATAGAAAAGGAACGCGTCGGCGAGTGCTACAGGCCAGAATACGTGGTCTTCACTTGGATCCTGTGCCTTGTTGCGTTGACGTCCATACTTAAGCTGTACTACCTCATTAAGACCCTCCTGGCGGTCCTCAATGTTGCCATGTACGCTGTGTTGCTGCTTATCTACTACAACGAGTATGACTTCGACTCCTTAAATGGAGGCACGTGAGTATTTTTCACATTTTTTCTTTTTTTTTATAAACGGCAGTGATAAACGAATTTACAGTCCACCTGATGGTAAATGACTATTGCAGTACAATTTAGCAAAGTTTATATAAAACTAAACTTTTTTACGCGATAGTTGTATTCTATCTAAAATATTAAGGTTTTATAGAGTTAAAAAAAAATTAGTTATAATAATATAAAATTGGGTGGCTGCCATCTGCTTGGGATCCTATAATTAATAAATTTAATTCCCAACCCAAGAATAACAGAGCAAGACTTCAAGATACTATTAGTTCTTTCTGCGTGGATCTGACCAAAAACTCAATAATTTTAATCGGAAGGTAGCGGTGGTTAACTGTGACTTTGGAACTTCGAACATCTCAGTCCCCCGTGACCATCGGTGCTGCAGCGTACTCAAAACATAGGGAATAAAAAATAAGTTAAATAGCAGCTTATTGCTGCTGTGTTTCGTATGGTGAGTGCAGCGAACCGGAGATTCTTTTACTGAAAACGAGGCATTCCATCTTAGTTCTCAGGCAAGACAACGTATCTGCATTTTGATTCTTAATCGAGAATAAATGTAGATGTGGGTCACAGCATCCACTTACAATCAAACGCGATAAAATCCGTAAAAATACTAGTTTAATTCAAAGACACTTCTTTAAACCCGAGATACGTTTTGTAATAAGACCGTCTAGATTTGTTTTAAGGTATTAGGATCGGCAAAAACTTGTTAAGAAATTATACTTCCTTGCTTTCTTAATATTGATCAGTCCTTGTTAGTATCCTCACAAACAATTGAAACACGCTCCCGATCTGTTCCAGACAACTGCCGTTCTACGTGCAGATGCTGATCCTGATGGTGATGTTCCTGGTGATCGTGGTGTACCACGCGCGGCTGGTGGAGGTGACGTCGCGGCTGGACCTGCTGTGGCGGCTGCAGGCCGAGACCGACCTGGACGAGATGCGCGACACAGCGCACCAACAGGCACCTCTTGAAGCACATTCTGCCCGATCACGTCGTCAACCACTTCTTGCTGAAAGACCGATGCCCCGACGTGAGTCTATATATAGTTTCAGATACCTATAATCCTAAAAATTATAGAAATGTGTGTAAAATTTATATTATTTATACATACTAATGAACATTCAAACATATTTACAGAATATTGTAGCGCTTTTAAGACTTCGTTCAAGACACATCCTGTGAAATAAGTTCCGATTTCTGATGGGAATATCAGATTCCCCTAACTGCTCAGAGTGTGATTCTGTAGAAGATATGCACCATGTTTTGACGGAATGTGTTCGGAACGAGGTACAGATATGTCATTTTTACATGACCACAAAGTAGGTCGATGTTATTATGTTTTTAAGATAAGGATGACAAACAAGCACACAGTCCACCTGGTGGTAAGTGGTTGCTGTGGCCCATAGACATCTACATCTATCCTCGATTACAAATCAAAATGCAGATGCGTTGTCACCCCTAAGAACTAAGATGGAATGCCTCGTTCCCAATAAAAAGGGTCTCCGGTTCTCTACACACACCATACGAAACACAGCAGCGTTAAGCTGCTATTTTACGCAGGTATTCTGTGAGAGCGTGGTTCTTCCCCGGTCGAGCCGACCCATTCGTACTATAACTATACCAGTAATATAGCTGCAGCATGGCTCTACCACGTAAATTACGTGTTGATTTGTTAATTTCCTGTTATTATTTGTGTATATATTACGGGGGTGACATAGTTACTGTGTGACAAAACCCCTTTTTCGAAAATAAAGATTAAAAAAACATATATACACAATTTCTTAATGGTAGAGACACGCTGCAGCTATATTATGTTTGCAGCACGAAAACGTTCGTTTTGACCGGGGAAGGACCGCTCTCTCACAGAAGACCATCGTAAAATAGCAGCTTTATGCTGCTGTGTTTCATACGGTGAGCGACCCACCAACTCGCAACCGATGTACGCTCGTATATACATTACTTATTTTACTTAATACAAAATCATCGGTCATTATCTGTACACACTTGCTTCCAGGAGCTGTACTCGCAATGGCGCGACGAGGTGGGCGTGATGTTCGCCGGAATCCCCAACTTCCACGAGTTCTACTCCGAGCAGAAGGCCGTCGACTGCATGCGGCTGCTCAACGAGATCATTTGTAATGTACCAACTCACGATTTTTTTTATCTATCGACAGCTTTCTTATGATGGCCACGTAAATTATTATATAATATGAATGTAAAAATTAGTTAAAATTTTTGGATATTCTTAACCCGATCACGAAACAATTTAGTTAATTTTGCAACCAGACTTTATATAATTTCCTGATACATCTGTGTGCTAAGTTTACTCTTGGAATACTTATTACCACGGGCAAATAAAAAGTACCTACCGCGAGGAAATGAACACGAAATTGTTTCCGTTTCTAAAAATGCTGACATATTTTTTAACTGTTTCAGTTGATTTCGACAAACTGTTGATGCAGCCGCGATTCAAGAGCATAGAGAAGATCAAGACCATCGGCGCCACCTACATGGCAGCATCGGGTCTAAACCCGAATCACAAGGTACATAAAAGTACCCTACCCTAGTACCATGGTCTTTAAGTTAAAATTAATATTTTAGTTGAATAAAACTATTTTTACGGATTTTATCGCGTTTAATTTTTCTATTTTGATTCCCGACGTTTCGGGACCATGGTCACGGGGGGGACCATGGGTGCTGTAAAGCACCCGAAACGTTGGGAATCAAAATAGAAAAATTAAACGCGATAAAATCCGTAAAAATAGTTTTATTCAATGTGTAGTGTTCGCGTAAATATAAGAAATTAATATTTTAGTTTTAAATAATTATTTGAATAAATCCGCGGTCACTCTTCTAGTAGGTAACTTTATTTCAATCTATATACCTTTACAGACTGGCGACGACGATTGTGAACATCTGTGTGCATTAGTGGACTACGCATTTGCGCTGCGGGAAGCTCTCGAGGAAATCAACAAGCACAGCTTCAACAAGTTTCGACTAAGAGTTGGTAAGTAAATACTGATGTGACTTGATTCATCAGCCTATTATGGTCGCATTATGGGACCTGGGAAGGATCGTGCTCACACAGAATACCGGTGTGAAATAGTACCATAATGCTGCTGTATTTTCTATGGTGAATGACGGAAACCGAAAACCCTTCTATTGATAACCGCTGGTCGCATAAGGAAGGTGGCTCAACGAGCTATGGAGAGGGTTATGCCCGGAGTTTCTCTGTGTGATAGGATACGGAATGAGAATATCCGCAGTAAAACCAGAGTAACCGACATAGCCAAACCGATTAGTATCCTGAAGAGGCTATCGGCCGACCATACAGCTCGAGGAACCGATAACCGATGGGGAATAAAGGTTTTCAAGTAGCAGCTTCGTATAGCTAGACTTCGGTGGCTCAGGACCGTGTTTTAAATCATTTCTTTAGGGGGGACGGGTAGGGGTGGTGCACAAACGAACTTAAGTCTAGGTACCTGATGTTAACTGGCTTCTGCAGCCCATGGACACTTGCAACCAACTACAAACAAAAAAGTTTACAGATGCATTGACTATTACGGCTACACCTCTAATATACAGTAGTATATTAGAGGTGTAGCCGTAATAGTCCCAATATATAAGGAAAAGGATCGCAGCAGGACTGTAAAGTTCTCTGGATTACTGTAATTAACTACCGTGGTATCAGCCTTCTTAGCATTGTGGGAAAACTGTATGCTAAAGTACTAATTGAAAGAGTTATGAAAGATACTGATGGAAAAATTTGGGATGTGCAAGCAGGATTTAGAAAGGAATGGGATGTACGGATCAGGTCTTTTGCATGCGCATGATCGCGGAGAAGTTTTGGTCAAAACCAAAATGTGGACTTGGAAAGGCTTATGACAGAGTGGACAGGGATGTGTTATGGCAAACACTGAACTCATTTGGGTTGAGCGCTGGTTTGATACAGGCATTTGAAGTCTCTGTATAGGGACTCCAGTGCTTTTGTCAGGATCAAAGGAGCCTACTCGGACTGGTTTGGCATCCATAAAGGTGTCAGACAGGGCTGTGTGTCTTCCCGTGGCTGTTCAACCTATTTATGGACAGTTGTTTGGAAAATTTGAAAGTCGAAGAATGCGGTTTAAGAATGGGTGAGTTAACCGTCAAATGCCTTTTGTACGCCAATGATCAAGTCATACTTGCGTCGTCGGCGGTCGAGGTGCAAATTAAGGGTGACATTAATGAACAGGTCATGAAAAGAAAGGGAATGAAAGTGAACACAAGTAAGACGAAAGTTATGGTTTTGAAAGAAGAAAGTAAAACGATATGTGATATAAGAATAGAAGAAATTGGTCGAGCAAGTAGATGAGTTTGTGTATTTGGGATGTGTATTTAGCAGGGATGGTAGATATGATAAGGATATAGAACGACGAGTGAACGCAGGAAATAGAGTAAATGGGGCTCTATACTCTATTGTGGAAAGTCAGAATGTGTCTAAAAAGGCATGTATGGCAATTCACAATGCTGTGTTAGCCCCTATTTTAATATATGGTAGTGAAAGTTGGGTGTGGCAGAAGAAGCACGAGAGTAGAATAAATGCTGTAGAAATGCGGTCATTAAGGAGTATGTTAGGGCTGAATCTGAATGACAGAGTGAGAAATTGTGTGATAAGAGACGAGTGTGGTTTGCAAGATGATGTTGTGACCAGGATTAAGAAAGAAATGCTTTGGTGGTTTGGTCATGTACAAAGAATGAATGAGGAAAGAGTGACAAAGCAAATTGATGTTGCAGAGGTGTACAGCAGTGTCGGGAAGGGACGCCCTAGGTGAATGTTTATCGACCAAATTGGCGATATATTGAAAACGGGCCAAATTAAGAGTACCCTTAACCGACGAGCGTGTATGCGTAGGTATATAGATGTGGAGGAGACGAGAGGTGTGTCAGGATCGTGCCAAATGGAAGTCCATAGTCTCTGGGTGACAGGCGTGAGTGTTTATGTATGTATGTATGTATGATTCTTCTACTCAAACTGTAAGAAATTTACGAAAAAAAATTGACAAAAAGGATGTGTCAAAACACAGTTTGTGGATCAATTTGCGAAGCGAGTTCGTGAAACTGGATCGTTGTTGAATAAAATTGATTGTTGTTTTCCGTATTCAGTTGTGCAGTGAATACAGACCGAAAAGTGCGAGAGTGATAAAACAACCCGTGTACGTACTCGTCCAGTGCGCTCAACCGAAAACATCACTGCTGTTGCTCAGAGTGTGCGTGAACAACCATCAACATCACCTCGTCATAGTTCTCAAGAATTGAACATTTCACGCACTTTTTTGAGAAGAATTTTACATAAAGATCTCGGTATAAATGCGTACAAAGTTCGCTTAAGGCTTAGAATCAAGTCGCCTCAATAAGGGGCGGGGTGGGTGGAAAGGGGTGGGGAGGTAGATTCATCATTAGATTCTTCAGGCGTCCCCTCTGCCGAAGTATTACCAAAGTGCTGTTGACGGAGTCCCGCTAAGCGGGGCTCCTATTTCTGGATGGTTTATAAAAAAATAACCACGAAGGGGATGGAGGGGTGTGTTCGCTCGCATCTCACTCGACCCCGCCATCCCCTTCTAGCCTAACCTGTCCGAGTCGGGATGCGCAAAGTCCCGAGCTCGCTTCGCTCGCTCTTGCACCAAATAGAACACCAAATTGTTAACTTTTATAATTACTTTAATAAGTAAACATATTTAATTACTTCCACCATTTCCAAAAATGGATTTTTATTATATTTCGTAATGTTCCGCCTCCACAAGTACTCCACTATCGCATCACCAAAATTCTCTGGATTATTGTAATTATTTTTTTTAAAAAAACGGAATGACGCTTATGACGCGAGTTGCGAAGTAAGAATTTAGAGTAATTTAAGTTCCGTTTCAGGTTTTGATTAGTGATTTATGAATATTTTTAGAAAATAATTTTAAATATTTCGACGCAGCTCCGGCAGCTAAAATTGCATGGGGGCGCTTGAGATAATCCCCCTTGTGACAGACTCCTCAAATTCAGGCGACTTGATTCTAAACCCAACCCAAAGTTCAATTAGGGCAAGAGCTGAAGCCGCATGACCATTAGATGCGTTTTCGGTTTGCTCAATGCGCCGAAGACCGCTTGATTGAAGATGAGCATTTTTACCGAAAAATCATCTTTTCAGACAAAGCTCATTTCCACGTCGGAGGATACGTCAATAAGCAAAATTTGTCGTATCTGGGGCTCAGAAAATCCACACGTCATCGTGGAGAAACCAATGCATCCACAACGAGTGACTGTCTGGTGCGGATTTTGGTCTGGCGGCATTATTGGGCCATTTTTCTTGGAAAATGAGCAAGGAAACGCCGTTACAATGAATGGCGATCGCTACCGTGCCACGCTAAGCGATTTTTTTTGTTTCCCCAAATTGAAGAGGATGACATAGACGACATTTGGTTTCAGCAGGACGGCGCGACGTGCCACACAGCTAACGTAACAATCGATCTCATGCGCACTGTTTTCGAAAATCGCATAACCAGTCGAAATGCTGACGTCAATTGGTCACATCGAAGCTGCGATTTGAATCCGTTGGACTTTTTTTTTGTGGGGAGCCGACGATTGACGGCTTGAAACATGAAATCGAAGTTGCCAAACAAACAATCGAAAATATACTGAAAAATTGGACTGACCGAATGGGGTATCCGTGTAAGGCTAGCCGTGGCAGCATTTGAATGATGTCTTTCATTCCTAAATGTAGAGGTTCAATCTTTCTAATTAACTCATAACTTTGAAAATATATTCATTAGTTTTTTTTATAACCGATTCAACTTCCAAATCTTAAATGGCCCACCCCTTAAAATGCCTCACAGTCGTTACAACCATTTCCTTCTACTTCGAAAACACCATAACGATGAAAATATTTAAAATAAATATGTTTCTAGGTATAAGTTGTGGACCACTAGTAGGCGGAGTGATAGGCGCCCGCAAACCAGTGTATGATATTTGGGGTAACACTGTGAACGAGGCTTCGCGGATGGAGAGCACTGGTGCTATGGACCGCATACAAGTCACCAAGTACACAAAACAGGTACGAGATTTTTTTTACCTATGTGTAATAGTTACTTTTCTCCAAGGGAATACAATATTTCACAAAATACAAAATGTTAAGCACAAACATAATAGCAACATGATATACACAATAGCAACGAATGCAAGGATATAAGTATATAAAACAATGCAATAGCTAATGTTATGAATATTAGTAGCAGCAGTAGTTAGTTTAGTAAACATTATACCAGTACGGCGATTCGATTAATTTGTTGACAACAATAATTATAGTCACATTGTACATTGCGTATGATATATAGCTTTTCTATAAGAACTACTACGGCTCATAAAACAAACGACGCAATGTATTACAAAGTGAGCATCATATTGATGTCAACAACTTAAGGGAATAGGCCTTCAGGTCCGGATTAATAGATAATATAAATTAATTTGGCGGCGTAAGAAAATCCATTACATTATTTCGTGTAGTGCCGCTACATCGGCGGGCATCTAGTAAAATGGATACGACTTAGGGACTTTCAAAAAAGGAGCTTACTCCTTTTTAAACGGCCTGCAACGCACCTGTTCTCTTGGTGTTGCAATTGTTTATGGGCAGTTGTCGACACTTACCATCAGGTGAGACGCATGCTCGTTTACCCCCTTCTATAATAAAAAAATCGGAGCGTGGCTGCGTCGTGGACACGGCCATGTGTCGTACGTGAATACGTGTAAGTAACGAAACGAACTCATAATGGCGACGCTGCCTCCTCCGCCGCGCGCGATGTTCACAGTCTTCACTCACCGTAAAGAGTTCTTTGATACTTTAGCCATCGAGTGGTGCAATTAGATTTGGGATGTAGATGATAGATATCTAGCTGTAACACCAACCTGTATCCTCCGATTTTGTTATCCGTTTTCTGAATTGCCTCCCACTATGGAAGCAAATTTAAAAGTATTCACATCAATAAAAATCGCGCAACTGCGGGAGATGTGGGCGTGTGGTGGCGTGGCCTTGACTGGCAAACGATCCATGGCAAATAACCCGCGTAACTTACGATTATCTACTTCGCTTGAGGTTTTCCGTAGGTAGCTATGTGGTGGGCAGAAACCCACACAAACTGCTGTCTAGTGTCCTTGAAATAAAATTGCAGTTTTTCTACCGACACGTGTAAATATCAATCTGTGGATTTATTCTAAGAATCAAGTGTATGATGTATAATTGAAACAGATCCTCGAACGTCGCGGCTACGGTCTGGAGGCGCGCGGGCCGGTGGAGGTGAAGGGCAAAGGGCGCATGGAGACGTGGTGGGTGCGGCGGCGGCGCGCGCGTGGCGCCGGCCAGCTGCCCGCGCCCGCGCCGCCGCGCTCGCTCGCCGCGCTCGTCTACACCATGCTGCAGGCGCGCAAGCGCATCTACACGCACCCGCTCGACGCGCCCGCGCTGCGTGAGTACACCGGCTCGTGCTCGTGCTCGTGCTCGTCTACACCATGCTGCAGGCGCGCAAGCGCATCTACACGCACCCGCTCGACGCGCCCGCGCTGCGTGAGTACACCGGCTCGTGCTCGTGCTCGTGCTCGTCTACACCATGCTGCAGGCGCGCAAGCGCATCTACACGCACCCGCTCGACGCGCCCGCGCTGCGTGAGTACACCGGCTCGTGCTCGTGCTCGTGCTCGTCTACACCATGCTGCAGGCGCGCAAGCGCATCTACACGCACCCGCTCGACGCGCCCGCGCTGCGTGAGTACACCGGCTCGTGCTCGTGCTCGTGCTCGTCTACACCATGCTGCAGGCGCGCAAGCGCATCTACACGCACCCGCTCGACGCGCCCGCGCTGCGTGAGTACACCGGCTCGTGCTCGTGCTCGTGCTCGTCTACACCATGCTGCAGGCGCGCAAGCGATATCTACACGCACCCGCTCGACGCGCCCGCGCTGCGTGAGTACACCGGCTCGTGCTCGTGCTCGTGCTCGTCTACACCATGCTGCAGGCGCGCAAGCGCATCTACACGCACCCGCTCGACGCGCCCGCGCTGCGTGAGTACACCGGCTCGTGCTCGTGCTCGTGCTCGTCTACACCATGCTGCAGGCGCGCAAGCGCATCTACACGCACCCGCTCGACGCGCCCGCGCTGCGTGAGTACACCGGCTCGTGCTCGTGCTCGTGCTCGTGCTCGTCTACACCATGCTGCAGGCGCGCAAGCGCATCTACACGCACCCGCTCGACGCGCCCGCGCTGCGTGAGTACACCGGCTCGTGCTGACAGAGGAAAACAAACCGGGAGATGGGCAGCAGCGTCTTCCTAATAACAACTAGAAAATAAAAAAATCTGCAGTTGCCAACCCACCTGTCAAGCGCGGCAACTATGGCAAAAATCCCCCCTTATTGGGTGATCTTAGCGGAGGCCGATGTTCAGCAGTGAACTTTCATAGACACTAATGATAATGATTATATAATATTTTGCAAGGTGGTTGCCTGGTAGAGAAAAATGATCGTTTCTAAGCGATAAAACCGCCAATTATTTTTTTCTTGTTTATTGATGTTACAATACAGTATATTCACTCCATTCATTCATTCATTCACTTATTAATTCGTTCATTTCAATATGCAGAGGGGTCGCGAGGCGGCAGCGTGCGCGCGCCTCGGCCGCGCACCGTCGAGCTGCGCCGCGCGCGCACGCGACACACGCACACGTACGTACATTGACACCTTTCTTAACACGCGTATGTATGTATTTGACTGCGAGTATTAAGGCATCGTTTTTCTAGTAGGTAGTCGTGCGATTGCTTATCATGTAGTCCCGTTCCGTTTCGTTAGTCTGTCCCATTGGGTTCTTCTGTCAATAAATTCTCAGTAGCAGCCCGAAGTCAGGTGCCTCGGAAAGCACGTAAGGCCGTGTTGCGCCTGATCTCTCTCTGGTCGTATCTGATTGCTGTCCCATCGGAATATGAGAGTGACGGAATGGTGGGTGCAGCTGTGCTTGCGCATACACTCGGGCACTTTAATCCGGTCCTGCGCAGATGACTAGTCTCAGTTGAGACTAGCCGCTATTAATTCGCTCTGGAGGATATTATTATGTACGTATATAAATATAAAACTGTGATTTTTGACTACTAGCCGTATGAAGAAGCTTAAAATCACTCAGCAAGCGATGAAAAGGGCTATGCTCAGAAATCTTCCTTTAACGAGGATATCCGGAGAAGAACAAGAGTAACTGACATAACCCAAGGGATCAGCGGACAAGAACCGACAACATCGGGAAGAAAGGTTCTCGAGTTGTAACTTCATACAAGCAAGCACTGTATTGGGCGACCACTTAGTATATAAAGAGACGCCCTGAAACACGCAGTTGATGGATGCAAGTGGCTCAAGACCATACTTAGAGCCAATCTATTGAGGAGGTCTATGTTCAGCAGTGGGCTGTGATTGGTTGTAATCATGATGATTAATGAAGGTGTAAGAGTGCATGTACTCGTATGTATGTTTAGGATTATTGTAATTCAGTTTTCACCCATTACGGGACGTCTGCTATGCTATCTCTAGACTGTCCAAAGCTGAAATATCAATCGGGGCAACATTTTAATGTACATTATTATTTAATTTTACTTCGTCGAACGTCGGAAATAAATAATTAAAAAGCTGAAGGTACTCTGGGATAACTTTGACACCGGTACCTCAGTGATTGACGGTCCGTGACCGTCGTGAAAACGTCGGAAATTAAAAATAAGTAAAATTAAACGCGATTCAATCCGTAAATATTGTTTTATTCAATACACTATTAATAATAATACAATGTTTGTAATAAATACATATTATATTATTCGATAAACAATTTTATTTCAATTATTTACAGCAACGGCCAGGAAATAGAACTGGGCATCCGTCCCCACGCAAGCAGCATGGTTGTCCGACGGCCCGATATGGCGCCACCATTTGTGGGCAGCGTATCAGCGCCACATACACCCACTGCTCCTCACAACTCAGCAGAAAGGTTTCCCGACCCTCCCCCGAAGCTAGGAATCGGGGCCCGATTGAAGGCTGCCAGCTTTTCCTACCGAACCAGACCTCAAAGGGACAGATCGCCAAGAATTCGAGAGGAAAACGAAGGTAACGCGAATTCGGTAGCGAATGGAGCCCCGGGCTCGTTCCGGTTTCGGTCTGTGACAACCGCTTCCTTCTTTAGGAGTCGCAGTAGGGAACAGAAGAAAAATAAAGAACAGGTGAGTGAGGAGCATAAGCAAGAGAATGGAGATACTGACGCCGTTACGACGAGAATGTAACCCTTATGACTTTATAAATTATTTTAAAAAAAACAACAACAAATAAGACTTTACTGTTTTTTTTAGTTATTTATTTTGTAAATCAACATAACTCTTTTTTAATCGATTGAATAATCAACATTATCTTTTTAGTTATTGCAATATTCCTATTAAATAAGTGATAGCGGTGTGTTATTTATACAAAGCTTATATAATATGTTGTAGCTATCGACAATGTGACCCAGCGTATATGTAACCCTTTTAAATATATAAGCACAATTTTTAATAAAATGTTGAGAACCCACATATTTAAGACAAAGGAATTTAAAAAGTATAAGTATATATTGTAATGATAACAACAATCTAAGTATCAATGTCTAGTCACGAAAACTGTAAAAGTTTTGTTCTGTAATAAACTAGGATTAGGAACAACATTATTTACTTTTTATAAATGCCATAATAGGTTGCTCACGAACTACGAAAAATAAAATATTTATTTAATTTAATTAATTTTGTTGAAGCGTAATTAATGTTAGTAGAATATTTTTTATTCTTTTTTATTAGTTAATTATTGCTATGATTTATTTTTGAGTCCATGATGCGTCCGTCCGTCAAGCTGTTAATTCTACAAGTTCCACTAAGTACTAAGTCTACGTCTGATTTGTCATACGGTATTGATTGATTTTTTTTATCCTTTTTTATCATACGGGAGAGGCTCATGTGCACCAGTGGACTCAAAATATACTCGTAAAGTACTTCCTTAAAACATCTTGTATTGATAAGTATTGAGAAAAAAGAAAACGCCACAATTATTCATTTAGGATTAGCTAAGGAATTAGTGCTATATTATGATTGTATGCTTCGACATTAGTACCTACTTACAACACGAAGTAAGAAGAGGTAAATAAAATAATACGTGACATTTAATAATATGATAGTAGAGTTTAATTCGTATCAAAGCGATACGATCGATATTTTAGTTATTTCTTACATAAAAAAATTATATTTTAATTAATCGTGTAAGGCAGTTTTAATTTTATTATATTAGGTAAAAAAGACTAAACATGTGAGTAATGTAAATTATTGCAGAATTTAAGATGTAGATAATTTTTAGTAATTGGGTGGTTGACAAATCATAGCATTTGAATAGTCTACTATTCTCAAAAGATGTCCCAAAACTTGATCAGTTTTCCGGTTTAAGTTTTTTTTTTCATTTCAAAATTTACAAATAGATAAGATGTTTAGTCGACTAGAAAAAACTATGACGTCATTAACTAGCAAATTTTATTATATTTTGATTTATTTGGAAAACTTACAGCTGATTACTCAGTATAAAAATAATAGCAGACTTCAAAGAATTTTATAACAATAAAATAATTTCACATTATGAAGTCGGTGCTAAGCCATAGTGTATAGAAGAATTAAATTCCCTATATGTGATGAATTAACCTATGTAATATAAATTGAATCATCAAAATCGATTCACAGTTGACGAAGATACCGCGTAACAAACATACAAAATATACATTCAGTAGAATAGTAAACCCCTTTTTGGAGTCTGCTAAAAATGAACAACAACCGGAGCAGAAGGTCCTTTAATAGTTTTACCAATAGATACGAGCTTAGAACTATTTAATGATATAAGTTGGTTAAACAAAATCACATCAATCAACTACAAATTGTAACAAAAAATATTTTTTTCGCCAAAATATTTGTATATCAGTAGAGCTGAGTGTCAACTAGGTATTATTGTCGTGTATTTAGTTATAGTATTTTATAAGGTGGTACTTAGAAGACGAGAAATTACTGTTATTTACAAAGCTGTAGTTTACCGATTTCATACGCATAACTAACAAAAAATGAATATAATATCCATATAAGTTAAAAAAAACCTTTAACCGCCCGCTAAGCAAAGATCATCTTATGTCCTGGATTTTTATCAAAACCGAAAACTGCTTTTGTCCCCCACACTACATAAATACGTTAGTATTATTTCTTCTGTGGCACTGTGACTGCAGTGTGAATTGGATAGACACCCCAATTCTGTAGGCTAATAATAAAACTCCATGGAATCGAACGCCCAGTCTCGGAGTAATATAATTTAACATAGCTCATTTATAATTTTAATAAGCTATTACAATGAAATATTATTTTATTATTCATGGGTTTAAGATATAAATTATTTTTTTAATTCAATATAATATGTTAAAATTCAGTGCCGTTTTATCTGCCCAATTTTTACTTCCTAGTCACTTTAAATAAGTTAAAATTCATAATAAGTTGTTAAATATTTATGCTATTGAATTAGTGTAATTTTATTATAAAATAATAAAAGACACGGGTAGGCATGCTTTCTAATGCCCGAAGTACGAGTAGTGCTATATTATATAACCATTTTTATTTTATGTTATAATTACTAATATATTAATGATAATAACTTTTAGGGGCCATCTATAAAAATTTCATGTAAAACTCACGCAGCAACATATTAATTTTACTTTATAAAAAACCGTTTCCTTTGTTCCGACCAAAGACTATAAAACCTCTTTGATTTGGACCAAAGATTTTAGTTTTGACCAACTGTGCCCTGTCGTCACGCAATATATCTACCAATAATTAAAGGGCTGCTAGAAAGAAAACATTACTTTCGCTTTAGTGCTTTAGATAAAGCTCCATTTTCTATTTACCAATTATTAAAGTAGAAATAATTTTTATAAGAGCAACCAATTTTTCAGTGCACAGCATTTTTATGTAATTATTTTATTTTGTGTAAATATACGTAGTGGAACTACATAATAATTACAATGTAAAGCCAAATTCTGTTGATCTCAAAATGCATTTCATACGAAGTATTGTATAAATATTATATAGACGTTAATATAAAATGTAAAATGGATCTGTATATGAATATCCAATAGTGGCATAGGAATGTATTATAATATATTTAGAAATAATTATATTGTAAATATAGACTCCCCAAACCTATATTTATAATATTCGTACTATTATTTACTATACCTACTATGTAGATGTTTTAATGTATAGTAAGTCATATCAGTGTTTGTATAATATACATAAATTATATCAATATTATTTAAATCTGAATGTTACCAAAGCCAAAATAATTTATTCTGTTAGAATTTAAATGTCATTTAAAATAAATTATTCTAAAATATAAATTTTGTGTTTTTATTTTTTATTTCCTAAAATACATGAGATTAGTGAAGCTTAGCAGCGTTCTCAGCGTAAAATTTGCAGATCCTATATTCCGATCTTGGTAGGGCCAATATGTATAAACACAATTTAATGGTTTTCTCCATCGATCACTAATTAGTGATCGATGGTTTTCTCATTTTCTGATCTAAATGTGTTGTGTTAAAAGCGAGTATTAAGGCAAAATGCCAATCTTAGTTAATTTTTTTTACTTCGTATATTATATATTATTTTTAGTTTTGTACTGCACACCCATTATAAGGCCTCGAAAAAGGCCTGTCTGATAGATATCACAAACTAGTAAGAAGTACTATTCATTCATTAATTACAGCCCTTCCAAGTAATGCCACAAAACATGGCCCTGAGCCACCTGCATCCATCGACTTCCTGCATGTCTTATCAGGTCGTCACCCCATCTAGTGGAGGGCCGCCCCACATTTCGCCAGTCGATACAAGGCTTTAGAACCTTTCTTCCCCATCAGTTGTCGGTTCTTCAACCTATATGGACGGCCCATTGCAACTTCAGCTTACTAATCCGTTGGGCTATCTCAGTTACTCTGGTTCTACTGCGGATAACCTCATTTCTAAGTTTATCACGCAGAGAAACCCCGAGAATGCGCGGTTTTCCATTTACCGGCACGGCGACGGCGACGTCAACGGCACGGCTGCCGGGGAAGCAAAAATTTATAAAATATATAGAACGTTTTTCCACTTAACGGCGCCGGCGACGGTAGACGGCACTGCGATGACTCCCACCGGTGCCGTCGCCGGTGCCGTGACAGCAAGCTTCCCACTCGTTGCCGGCCGACTAAACTGCATGTTTATTGTGTACGTATTGCAGCCGTGTGCGTGTGTGCGTGTGCGCGGGCAGAATTAGAAGGGACGCGTTGAGATTGAGACTCTAAATTGACTTGTGAAGTGTTGAAATGTCTCCTCGTTCATGCGGCAGTAGTTGAAATATTTTTTAGAGTCCATTTCCAACTTTTAAAATAGGGTATAATATGTTCCTTCTAAGTATCTTATTTTTAAGATTGGATGAATACAAAATTTGACTTCTCTGCGTTGATTATATTTTCGGCTTAAATGTAATAGATATAACAAACAAATAGAATGACTTGACGAGACCATTTTACGTGCTGTAGAGCTGAAGTCTGTGTTAGATCTGTCCAAAACCGAGCGTAGAACGGCAACGGCACCGGCGCAGTGGAAAAACGACGCCGTGCCGTTGCCGTGCCGGCAAATGGAAAACCGCCCAATAGCCCTCTCCATAGCTCGCTGAACGACCTTAAGCTTCCTTTACGGCCAGCAGTGAAGGACCACGTCTCAGATCCATAAGTCATCACTGGCAACACGAACTGGTTGTACAATCTCGTTTTCAAGTTTTAAGGTATACAGGGTGTCCAGTAAATAGCACGACATATTGCAGGGGTGATAGCTAGGTCACTACCTATCAATACAACACAATATATGTTCAGCAAAATCTTACGGATTTACAGTTTTACAAAATTTTCCGAAATACCGAAAAATCTCTACCTTGAAACAGATTTTAAGCATCTCGTAATGAAAAATCCTTTTCTAGTACTTTTTAACATCAAATTATTCGTGAATAGTTACTTTACTCATTGATAAGTCTTTTTCTATCAAAGACAAGAATGTTTTCAAGAAATACTATTTTTGTTTAAATTTGCACAGAACTATTTTCTTATCACTTAAGTTTAACCTACAGTGGTGAAAAAAAATGTATGTGGCAGTTTTGTACAACAAACTTAAAAATAGCTTGTTTAATGGTGATTTTGGAAAGATACAATACTAGTGCATTTTCATTAAAATAATACAAAAAAATAAGCTATTTTAGTTAATAAGAGCATTTTATTTTAAATGCAAGTAATGTGACTTTGAATTCGAATCGTTGTAAGGTCGTACTACGGTTCGAATTACATAATAATTAATCTACAGCCAACCGGCCGGCCGGTCTGTAAATGACATCTTGAAGGATAAGGTGATAGTAAAAAAAAACAGAGGAGTTAACTTTAATAAACATTTATTTAAATAAATTACAATAAATGCTCAAATTGCTTCCCTTGTGCCTAATACACGCTCGGCATCTTCTTAAAATGAGCTTTTGAGTCTTCTCAGGCTTATTTCCGATATTTTTCTTGCTGCAATGTTAACCCTTGCTCTCAATTCATTGTCATTTTGGATCGGTTTTCATAGACTTTGTCCTTCATGGCACCCCAATAAAAAATCCAGGGGTTTAGGTCCGGAGACCTAGGTGGCCATAATATCGGTCCCAGTCGCCCAATCCACCTGCCTGGATAAGCTTCATCTAAGTAGGCTCTACTTCCGGCCATAATGAGCAGGGCACCCATCATTTGAAGCCACATCACCTCTCTTAGCTCCTCGGAACATTTTCAAGGAGCGTGGGTAGGGTTTCTCGTAAAACTCAAGTAATTATTGGCATTTAATGTAGGTGGAAGCTCGACGGGACCCACAATCTGGCCATTAAAATCCCACACCATAAATTTATTTTGAATTGGTACTGGGACCTGTCTTCTCTTGACACATACGGATTTTCTAATTGCCAACTATGTAAATTATGCAAATTCAAGTAGCCGTCCTTTCTGCAGGCTGACTCATCACTCCATAACACCTTATTAAAAGTTTGGGTCTCCCGATGCATTTCAAGCATGCGGCGGCAGAATTGAACTCTCGGCAGGTAGTCTCTAGTTAAGAGTTTGCACAGTCGTACGTGGATCGTACGTGGACGTCGTAAATGGATGGTATCCATACCTCTTAAGTACTGAATGAACAGTGGACTTCGGTATCCTGTGCGCCGTTGTATCGCCTAACCGAAGTTGTCGGGTCTTGTTCTCGTTCCTGAAGCACTATGTCTTCGTCAACAACTTGAGGCCGTTCACCGCCACGTTGACCAGAGTCTGCCTTCCATGTAGGAGTTATGCACCTGGTAAACATTTCATGGTGTGGATGTCTCCTATCGGGAAACCTTTCCTGTAGAGGCAGCTCGGGAACTTGGCCAGCTTCTCCGTAAATAAGGTGCATCTCAGCATACTCGCTGCGTATAACCAGGAAAACGCGGCGGTTGGCCATGTTATAAAACACAAAGTCCAGGTAGTCGCCAAGTCGTCGTAGTGATCACAATAAAAATCCAAATCGTAAGTCAAACAAAGTCCGGGGTCCAAGGCACAAAACAGTCGTCAGAACGAAACAATTTTGTGAACACAGAGTGCGTTGCGCACGGTTTAAGGTAGCGTACTGACAAGTGTCGCAAATAAGGTTGAGAGTGAGACACAAAATCACAATGCAAGAAAGAGCGGGATAGCATACGTTCTTTTGTTAGACAGTAACCGGTCGGGTCGGGTCGGTCGTCACGCGTCGTACGTGGATGTAACGTGGATGTGAAAATTTTGTAAAACTGTAAATCCGTAAGATTTTGCTGAACATATATTGTGTTGTATTGATAGGTAGTGACCCTAGCTATCACCCCTGCAGTATGTCGTGCTATTTACTAGACACCCTGTATACCTAGATAAGAAGTACTAGCGCAGATAGATATCCTCAAAACACTGTCCTGAACCATCTGCTTTCGTCGACTTCCAGCATGACTCAACATCTTGATACTACTTTATATATTATTGTTTATCGGCCAAGAGTAAAAGGATCAACGAAATAAACACACATGAGTTTCTTTAATGGAATTTATTTGAATATTCATAACAAAATATCATCAATATGTTTGTGATGGTCCATTGTTCAATCTTAAATATTCATGGTCAATGTGATGATTCAATGTTCAATTATAGTTATAAATAATAATACAAATTATGACATAGAATACTTGGTCGTCACTCCATCTAGTGGGGGGCCGCGCGACATTTCGCCTGCCGATACAAGGCTGCCACTTTAGAACCTTTCTTCCCCATCAGATGTCGGTTTTTCGAGCTATATGGACGGCCCATTGCAACTTCAGCTTACTAATCCGTTGGGCTATCTCAGTTACTCTGGTTCTACTGCGGATAACCTCATTTCTAAGTTTATCACGCAGAGAAACCCCGAGAATGCGCGGTTTTCCATTTACCGGCACGGCGACGGCGACGTCAACGGCACGGCTGCCGGGGAAGCAAAAATGTATAAAATATATGGAATGTTTTTCCACTTACCGGCGCCGGCGACGGCAGACGGCACTGCGATGACTCCCACCGGTGCCGTCGCCGGTGCCGTGACAGCAAGCTTCCCACTCGTTGCCGGCCGACAAAACTGCATGTTTATTGTGTACGTATGGCAGAATTAGAAGGGACGCGTTGAGATTGAGACTCTAAATTGACTTGTGAAACGTTGAAATGTCTCCTCGTTCATGCGGAAGTAGTTGAAATATTTTTTAGAGTCCATTTCCAACTTTTAAAATAGGGTATAATATGTTCCTTCTAAGTATCTTATTTTTAAGATTGGATGAATTCAAAACTTGACTTCTCTGCGTTGATTATATTTTCGGCTTAAATGTAATAGATATAGATATAACAAACAAATACGACGACTTGACGAGACCATTTTTACGTGCTGTAGAACTGAAGTCTGTGTTAGATCTGCCCAAAAACCGAGCGTAGAACGGCAACGGCACCGGCGCAGTGGATAAACGACACCGTGCCGGCAAATGGAAAACCGCACAATAGCCCTCTCCATAACTCGCTGAACGACCTTAACCTTCCTCATACGGCCAGCAGTGAAGGACCACGTCTCAGATCCATAAGTCATCACTGGCGACACGCGCTGGTTGTACAATCTCGTTTTCAAGTTTTAAGGTATATACCTAGATAAGAAGTACTAGCGCAGATAGATATCCTCAAAACACTGTCCTGAACCATCTGCTTTCGTCGACTACCAGCATGACTCAACATGTTCATACTATTTTATATATTACTGTTTATCGGCCAAGAGCAAAAGGATCAACGAAATAAACACACATGAGTTTCTTTAATGGAATTTATTTGAAAATATTCATAACAAAATATCATCAATATGTTTGTGATGGTCCATTGTTCAATCTTAAATATTCATGGTCAATGTGATGATTCAATGTTCAATTATAGTTATAAATAATAATACAAATTATGACATAGAATACTTGAAATCTTACAGACAACATTATTATGGTCAAAGTAAAAACACAGCCGGTTATGTTAATGGAAAGTACGATTACAATGTATATTTGTACCTTAGCTATAAAGACTATAAACTTACATTTCTTTACTCATTTTGACCACATATAAGAAAGAATTTTCTTAAGATTTTATATACTTAAAAAAATATTGCACTGAAACTTTCTTCAATTGCTTAATTTCTTTGATAAATTCATGCGGACTGAGTAATTATAATTGATAGACCTTATTAAAATAACAATTATAATTGTAGACCTAACGCTGTACGAATTGTTTATATATTAGTAGTAACTTTAATGTATCTCACAACGAAAATTATATTGCCTGAATGTCTTAGATAGCAATTATGTGGTCCATATTACATTGAAACTTGTCTTAAATTAATAAAAATCGAATTCATATCAACATTTAATATTACTAAAAAGAAAAACAGGATTAAAATGTGATATCATTTCGTGTATAAGAAAAAAATCTATTCAAACTAGTGCTCTGCTAGTGATTTTGTGATATCTATATGAAATAAATTAATACACACTAATAAGGTCCCTTCAACAACTCCTCACACAGACACGTACACTTTGTATTATAGTTATGGTTTATTATAATTAAAATACAAAATATTACAATAAAAAAACTCTAACATAATTATTATTATTGCTTCGCTCTTTGCACTAAAATTTCTAACTTACAATCGATGGAAAATGTAGTGAATCTTAACTATTTTAACGTATAAACAGGAATAATGAAAAAACGATTGACCAGAAAATCCTTAGGGTTCTTAATTTGGAGTCATATGTGGTCATCTTTTAATTTTTTAAATGAAAATTTAAAAAACAAATTCGAATTATTAATTATTATTATTAAACATGAATTCTTCATGCTTTACAAATCTTAATATCAAACAAGCGACCATAACCAAACGATACGTATAAAACTTAAGGTCCATTCGCTTTTAGGAAACAGTGAGTAAACAATCTTCACGCATTTTCACCGATATAATGTAATGTAGAGTACTTATTTAAAGTTGCATTCATTGATGACTATTTTCTATACTCCACCAAAGCTAAGAAATATCTTTTGACATTTCACATTAATCATTCCGCATTACAAGCGTACTCATAAGATTTAAAATAACCTTTTACGTAAATCCAAAGAATTATGAAGTTATCTGTATTTCATTACAACATGTATAGTTCTTAATCACTAATTTAAATTCGAATCTTTCAAACAAAGCAAAATATAAACATTTTAATCAGAATCAACTTTTTGCTTGACGTTGTTTCAATGAATATATCATTTGCGTTGTGTCATACCGCATAATTGGGATGATACAAATTCATATTATTGTGAATAACTGGTAAAAATATTCAAATTATGGAACCTTTAAATTTTTTAATTTACTTTTTTTAATTTAAATGTTTTATATTAAATTTTAGCAAAATAATTATTTTAAAATATAACCAATTGGGACAACGTTATATTCATGGATGAAACGTGTCGAAACGCCAACCACACTGTGCAGACATGGACACATGACACTGAAGCGTCTTGCTCAAAGGTGCCAGTGGGAAAAGTTGGGCGCACCATAATTTACCATGCGGGATCCGCCGGAGGAGGATTTGTAGAAAATATAACTACTGCACATACTATGACTGAACCAAAGTGATGGAGAAAACAAAGAAATTTGTTATGGATGACTATGAAAGAGACATTCATTTTGATTTTGATTCATTTTGAGACGTTGATTTAAACTACAATAATGACGACGACGACACGACAGCTCAACTAGTTGTAGTGAAACTGATTAGAAAAATTTATTTTTAATTTAGTGCAATATTAACAAGCAGTCTGCAACTTACAGTTTTTAATTTATATAACTTTTTGTCTAGAAATTAGCAGTAAGCAGTAAATATGAAGAAACATAAATTTTGTGTTTCGAGTTATCTGTTTCTAATTTATTCTGGTATTATTCCGGTATTAATCTAGATAATACTGTCAATTATTACCAACTCTATAGAATTTATATCACTTCTCTTAAGAATCGAATATGGTAGGTACCGATTTTTTTGATTGGAATGCCTAGTCCAATAAAAGTGACAGCTGTCAAAAAGTATTTCTTAGATTTGGTGGAGTAGAAGACGACCGGACTACAACACTATATGCGCAGGATAAGAATAATATTGTGTTGACTAACAACTTTACTATCTTCTCTTTAAATTAATAATTTTATTTATTTTCAGATTAATACATCAACAAAATGCGGTCGCAGCATAAAACTAATGACAATTAAAAATGCATTATATTTAATGAATTTATGATGAACTTTTTCACATCATTATTTTTACATGCGCTGATTGCGATCGAGTTCCCTGGGATTAATTACGTAAATTTTTGCAATTAAATATTTATTTTCAGATTTTTAGGACAGTGTCATATAAAATAATGTTTTTTTTTAAATCTTATACAATACAATCTTAAATATACATTGTACTAAAAGTTCGTCAAGTCTTATTAACATCAATGGATACCTTGATGGTACAAACAATAAATATAGGCAAGAATATATTGCTCAGATATTCTTTCACAAGGGGTTCAAAGAATTTTACAAAAATATTTTTATATGGCACCAATTATATAATTTTATATTATATTATATATGTATATTTTAAGCATGATTTAATATTGTAAAGTTGTATTCAATACCTTTTCGATATAATAAATTTTGCCGTCCCTTTAATTTTGGTAAATTTTTAACATCATAATTATATTTCATAAATTATTCTTATAAAAAATATTTTCCGTGTAGATATTAATACATAATTATATTATTATTACATTAACAGTATTATAATAATTTTTATTTCAAATACCCATAGTCTTTAGCTGGAAATTTCATATTTTGTACAAAAAGTCAATTCCTACATAGCTACAAGTAAAATTAAGCTAAAATATATGTATGTAAAGAAATGTCATGCAATGTTCTTAAACGTACCCAGACGTCTAGCAAGCGTGAGCATGTAGATCTAAGTTTTAATTATAAAACAATACAATCATATAATTCTGCAAAATGCCAACATTCATATTAAAGTAAAAATACATTGCGAAATTTTGTTTCATTGGTGTTTAAACAGCCGAATAAGGAAAATGTGAGTAAAATGTCATTGCATCTAACAAAAAGCTTCCGATGAATGTTATTACGTATAATTACCATTATAATTCGTATTACCATGATCGGTTTGTTTCAGTCTTTCTCCCAAAGCTCCACGTTTAATAATACTGTACTTAACGCATTTAACTATTACATTTATTACGATTATTTGACAGGCGTTTACTATACAGACCGTTGACCGTTGGAGAGGCAATTACGACAGTCCTCCAACATACGCAAGGCTAACGATATAATAGCAATGTAAACTGCAAATTTTTCCATAGATTTCGATGAAACTCAAACTAATCTTAAATCCATCAATTAAAATGCAACTACACAAATAATTTACATAAATTAATAAATAGACTATGTATTGCATGACATCGCTTTTTCAATAAAAATATTCAGGTGTAATTTTTAGCATTAACGGTCCATTGTTAACGACACCACTGACTGAATCAAGTATACGAAACACCTAATGTGGATGTATATATACGTCCCACTCCTGGGCACAGGCCACTTCTCATTTCTGAGAGGTTTTTATGGCAATGGAGTGTCGACTGCGCTGTCCCTAAAGGCCGATTTACACTTGGACAAGTACAGTAGCGAGTTAACTTGCAAACCTGGCGATTTAAGTAAAAAATCTCGTTTGTGTGTGTTAGTGAGTTAAGCAGCAAATTAACAATTAAGTAGAACAGGATAGCTGGCCGGTCTATTTTTCGACGAGTCAAGTTCGAAGTGTTGCCCTTCCTTCCGCACGTCTCCCGCCACCCGCTAACTAAACTCGCCGCCAGTGCGAATGAGCGAGTTAAGTTCAATGCATAAGTTGACAGGACGCAACGTGTTCGCGTTCGACCCTCAAAATATAAGAAAGTACTTTTTTTAATTAAACTCGCCGCGAAGACATTTGAACGCTACTGCCCACTTAACCGTTTACTATCAACTGCCCTGTAACTAAACTCGCTACTATACTTGTCAAAGTATAATTCGGCCTATAGCGTGTAGGCGGACTACACACGTCGTAGAAATATTTCTTTAATTTACTTATTAAATTTGCAGGTTTCTTTAAGATGTCACCGTCGAGCACATGGTTATAATTATATAAATCAGAATTATATAAATAATTATTGCAATTAACAATTTCATTGCCGCCAGCAACACCACTCATTGTGAAATCAAGCAATTTAACATTTTTATTAAGTTATACGCTTCGTCACCACTTCTTCGTGTCAGTTTGAATAGGGAAGAATCACGCTCTCATAGAATACCAGCATACCAGCAAGCAGCAATATTATACTTTGATTCACATGTACTGTGCATGACGAGAACCGGAGGTTTTACATGTAACGAGGCATTCTATCTTAGCCTTCAGAGAGACAATGAATCTACATTTTGGTTCTCAATAGCGCTCGATTGTTGTTTGTTACCCCTTACTTTAATAAAAAACTATTTACACTATTTTGGGGCCTCAATATATCCTAAAGGTGTCGTTGACAATGAACAATAACAACACATTATTATTATTATTATTTAAAAACAAATTACAATTGCAAATATTCTAAAATACGTTGTTGCATTAAATGCAAACACCCTTCCAATCGGGACTTTGGTGAGATTTCATACGTAAATTTATTCTATCTTCTCCATCTACCGATTGTGGTTTTAAAACCACATTTGCATTAATGCAGCATAGGAGTCTGCAGTACTTCTATCCATCTGTAAGAAGGATCTTTTGTAATGTATACTTATTAATAATATCCTATAGATTATGAACTGAGAAGAAGATATCTATAATAAAATATTAAAAAACTATATTCAGTAGAACCTTGATAACTTAAACCTCGACAACGGAATAACCTCTATAAATTCATAAAATTTTGTGTTCCCTTCCACGCAGAGTCCAAAACCTCTTTTACTTAAAATACAAACCCTCTATAACTTAAACGAATAATTTGGGCATCGCACCTTAGTAACTCACGAAGACGACCTTTATAACTTAAATCATCTATCAATGAGTCATTTTAAATGAATGTGCAAACAATAAAGGTTCCCTGTAGACCATTGTTATTGCTTACACGTGTTTACCAAATAGCTTCAAATGTAAACAATAGACTAAGGTCTATTGTTTACATTTGAAGCGGGAACACACAGCGGGAACGTTAACAGAAGAAGAAATAATGGATACCGTTATTCATGGTGTTGAGAGCGATAATATAGAAGAAGATTTAAATGACGAGCCACAAGATCCACCTACGATTATATCTATCAGCGAAGCAAAGAAAGCTGTAAACACTACGATCTTTTATAGAGCAATGCAGTAACACAGAGGATGATATTTTCTCTTCTTTATTTAATATTGAAAATAAAATTGATATAGAAAGTGTGAATAATTTGAAACAAAAAAAAAATTACCGACTTTTTTATGTAGAATAAAATAAACTTGAATAAATGTATCTTTAAACCTAAAATAAAGTACGTATGTACATATGTACTAACATTTAAAAGTTTCATTTGCATTTAACCTAGCTCGTCTATCTATGTATCTAATTCCTAAACAAAGCTCATAAACGAACCTCTGTAAGTACAAACATAAACCAATAAAAACACCTTAACTTAAACCCTTAGTAAGTAAAAACCTCAATAACTCAAATTATTTAACGTTTCCCTTTTTCTTTATCTTATCGAGGTTCTACTGTACTATAAGAAAATGGGTCTGGACTGGTCAGAAGATGCTTGTTGCTCGCACAAAAGCATGCCATAAAATCGAGCTACTGGCATGTGCTTCTTTATAGAAGAAAGGGCAAACGCGCATATCGTAATTCACGAACGTAACTCACATGCCAGTCAACAAAGCATACCGTGATAAAAAGCTTGTTGCTAGAGTAATAAAATAGATAATATACTTGTAGCATATGTATGATATTACTCTAAGACCAATGTCAAACACTTAATAGTCTGTGATCAAACAGTCGCACAGAGTAGAGATTGTGCCAAAGAATTTTAAAATGTTTATAACAATTCATTATTGACAGATTGACTAAATAACCTGTGAATTTAGTGTGATTTCAAATGTTCCTTTTTCAACAGTCTGTGTCAAGGCAAAAAAGCGTTTATTTTGTATTTAGTATGTGCAGTTGGAAGTGAAATTCAACTTGCAAACCCAATAATCGAATTGCAACTACTAGGAAATTCTTCATTTCAACTGACTACTCACTGGCATATTACCTGGGATACCAGACAAGCATGTATATTATTTCGATACAGAGCTTACCAGCGCCTAATATACCTACAGGCGAGCTTAACAATTTCCTATTAGGCGACTATTTGCAAGTTTTTGTTCCTTTAAAAGAGACCGATTTCAGTTCGAGAGAAAATTTGCAAGTTCTTTCACTGCATTTTCGGTAATTGCATTAAAAATATTGCAAAATTGTTTTTTTAAATTAATGATGAGATAATTAATAAGCTAAGATGTGCGTGAACAATTAAAGAGTTTTAGCTACTCCCAACACCATTAAACTAGGAAAAACACACCACCGTTGATAATATGACACGTATTTCGGCTCTAAACGAGGCATCGTAACTTAGAAAGACAATTTTTTTTAAAACATTAAAATCGGTAAATATAAACTGTAAAACGTGGTACGTTGCAATTTGACCTTGGGCTAGGGAGGAGTTTAAATTAGGAACTCCCAGAATCGGACCCATTATAACAACTTCCAAATAGAAAACATTTTTAAACATAGTATTAAATAGGAAATCAGTTAAGTATAAATACCTGCTATAGGTGAAATGGCTATCGGCCCTAAAGAAGTACACGTGGTTTTTGTACTGCAGCTTAAACACGAACTCTTTGTCGATGCCGTCGTTCGGCGCGGGCGAACCCACGTTGTACCTGTCAAATGTTATTATAACCATAATATATTTCATCTATATATAATCACCATTATTATTTCATCACCTCACAAGTTCACTGCTGAACATAGGCCTCCCCCAAAGAATGCTATCTGCTAACTAACAAATTGGTTTCCGACGACGGATAATCGGAAATCCGTTCGAATTTTTTCTTTCTCTTTCAATCAAGTAATTAAGTGCCTTTCCCATTGTAGGAAGAAGGGTGTACCCCAGATATCAACAAAAATTATTTAAAAATATGTAATAGCGTCTCAGAGATTTTCAATTAAAATAATCTTATCAGTGTAAAAACCTTACGAGATTACGATTAAGTAATTACTGGTGGTGCATGCATTAGGAGAGTCCCGTATCGGCAATGTTACTTAAGATCCTTTTATTGGAAACAGAACAACATTAAAGCCAATTGGATATGAAATATTTAATATTTTATGTAACTTACCCTAATAATGGCAGGGAGGCTAGTGGTGTTTCATCCTGCCAGCTCTTATAGAAGAACAGAGTGAAGACCGCAAACACCACCCACAATTTCTGCCAACCATGAGAATTCTTGAACTTGCGCAGCAGATAACCCGACAGTTGTGTCTGCAATATAAAATTTATGCTTACTAATAAATACATACAGTTAGGTCAAAAAAGTTTTAGTTATAAAATAAATAAATTACTGTAATGTGTTCGAAAGTTAACAATTAGGCATATGGTATTCAAAGCATATAATTGTAAATGTTGAATTTTGTTTTTAGGGCAAGGCAATAATTATCAAGTAGACTAGTGTTCGAACAATCATACCAGCAACCTGATGGTATGTGGTTTTTGCTCTTTTTCAACAGCTTTTTCAAATTCACTGCTGAATATGGGCTTCTTTAAGAAATGAATCAGCATGCAATACATGGACGATTTGTCCATATACACCACAGTGCACAGGCGACTTGGTGAGCTATAAGTACCTCTATAATAAGTCCGTGTAGTGGTGGTGTAAGAATATCCACTACCCCATATCATCCCGTTGGTGTCGTAAGAGACAACAGAGGGAATTGAAACAGGTGATGGGCAGCAGCATGTCCCTGATAACAACTCAAAATAATAAAAAAAACTGCGGTTGACAACCCGCTCGCCAAGCGTATCAACTTGGCAAAATCCCCTCTATGAAGCAATCTATGGGGGAGGCCTATGTTGAGCAGTGGAATTTTATAGGCTGTAATGGATGGATGGATGAAGTATGTCTACGAAAATATCGACATAGGAAATTCTAATTTCTACCACCAGACAGTAAATTGGATTTTAGTCATATTTGGCTATTTGTCATAACACACACACACACATGTATATGTATGTATATTTTTTGATGTTTAGCTTTAGGCAATGTATGTTCTTCCGTGAAGTCAATATTGGGCTTTATATGAAAATCAGCTGAAATAGAGACCTAATTTCACTTCACACAAATTCTCTGGTAATTTTTTTATCACTTGTTATATTTTTTCTTTGTGATATCAAATAAAGTTTTCTTTCTTACACTAATGGCGAGGTTGAGGTGCGTGCGTGTGAGCGAGGCGACGCGGTGCCAGCACACGAGCGTGTGTACGTGTGTACGTGTGTACGTACCCTGATGGCGAGGTTGAGGTGCGTGCGTGTGAGCGAGGCGACGGTGCCAGCACACGAGTGTACGTGTGTACGTGTACGTACCCTGATGGCGAGGTTGAGGTGTGCGTGAGCGAGGCGACGCGGTGCCAGCACACGAGCGTGTACGTGTGTACGTGCACGTACCCTGATGGCGAGGTTGAGGTGCGTGCGTGAGCGAGGCGACGCGGTGCCAGCACACGAGCGTGTGTACGTGGCGTGTGTACGTACCTGATGGCGAGGTTGAGGTGCGTGCGTGTGAGCGAGGCGCGGTGCCAGCACACGAGCGTGTGTACGTGTACGTGTGTACGTACCCTGATGGCGAGGTTGAGGTGCGTGCGTGAGCGAGGCGACGCGGTGCCAGCACACGAGCGTGTGTACGTGTGTACGTGTGTACGTACCCTGATGGCGAGGTTGAGGTGCGTGCGTGTGAGCGAGGCGACGCGGTGCCAGCACACGAGCGTGTGTACGTGTGTACGTGTGCCGTACCTGATGGCGAGGTTGAGGTGCGTGCGTGAGCGAGGCGACGCGGTGCCAGCACACGAGCGTGTACGTGTGTACGTGTACGCACCCTGATGGCGAGGTTGAGGTGCGTGCGTGTGAGCGAGGCGACGCGGTGCCAGCACACGAGTGTGCGTGTGTACGTGTGTACGTACCCTGATGGCGAGGTTGAGGTGCGTGCGTGAGCGAGGCGACGCGGTGCCAGCACACGAGCGTGTGTACGTGTGTACGTGTGTACGCACCTGATGGCGAGGTTGAGGTGCGTGCGTGAGCGAGGCGACGCGGTGCCAGCACACGAGCGTGTGTACGTGTATACGTGTACGTACCCTGATGGCGAGGTTGAGGTGCGTGTGAGCGAGGCGACGCGGTGCCAGCACACGAGCGTGTACGTGTATACGTGTGTACGTACCCTGATGGCGAGGTTGAGGTGCGTGAGCGAGGCGACGCGGTGCCAGCACACGAGCGTGTACGTGTGTACGTACCCTGATGGCGAGGTTGAGGTGCGTGCGTGAGCGAGGCGACGCGGTGCCAGCACACACGAGTGTACGTGTGTACGTGTACGTACCCTGATGGCGAGGTTGAGGTGCGTGTGAGTGAGGCGACGCGGTGCAGCACACGAGCGTGTGTACGTACGTGTGTACGTGCACGTACCTGATGGCGAGGTTGAGGTGCGTGTGAGCGAGGCGACGCGGTGCCAGCACACGAGCGTGTACGTGTGTACGTGTACGCACCTGATGGCGAGGTTGAGGTGCGTGCGTGAGCGAGGCGACGCGGTGCCAGCACACGAGCGTGTGCACGTGTACGTGTACGTACCCTGATGGCGAGGTTGAGGTGCGTGCGTGAGCGAGGCGACGCGGTGCCAGCACACGAGCGTGTGTACGTGTACGTGTACGTACCCTGATGGCGAGGTTGAGGTGCGTGTGAGCGAGGCGACGCGTGCCAGCACACGAGCGTGTACGCACCCTGATGGCGAGGTTGAGGTGCGTGCGTGTGAGCGAGGCGACGCGGTGCCAGCACACGAGCGTGTACGTATACGTGTACGTACCCTGATGGCGAGGTTGAGGTGCGTGCGTGTGAGCGAGGCGACGCGGTGCCAGCACACGAGTGTGTACGTGTGTACGTGCATGCACCCTGATGGCGAGGTTGAGGTGCGTGTGAGCGAGGCGACGCGGTGCCAGCACACGAGCGTGTGTACGTGTACGCACCTGATGGCGAGGTTGAGGTGCGTGCGTGTGGCGAGGCGACGCGGTGCCAGCACACGAGCGTGTGTACGTGTGTACGTGTGTACGCACCCTGATGGCGGTTGAGGTGCGTGCGTGTGAGCGAGGCGACGGTGCCAGCACACGAGCGTGTGTACGTGTACGTGTGTACGTACCCTGATGGCGAGGTTGAGGTGCGTGTGTGAGCGAGGCGACGCGGTGCCAGCACACGAGCGTGCGTACGTGTGTACGTGCACGTACCTGATGGCGAGGTTGAGGTGCGTGCGTGAGCGAGGCGACGCGGTGCCAGCACACGAGCGTGTACGTGTGTACGTGTACGTACCCTGATGGCGAGGTTGAGGTGCGTGCGTGTGAGCGAGGCGACGCGGTGCCAGCACACGAGCGTGTGTACGTGTACGTACCCTGATGGCGAGGTTGGTGCGTGCGTGTGAGCGAGGCGACGCGGTGCCAGCACACGAGCGTGTACGTGTGTACGTACCCTGATGGCGAGGTTGAGGTGCGTGCGTGGAGCGAGGCGACGCGGTGCCAGCACACGAGCGTGTGTACGTGTGTGTGTACGTACCCTGATGGCGAGGTTGAGGTGCGCGTGTGAGCGAGGCGACGCGGTGCCAGCACACGAGCGGTGTACGTGTACGTGTACGCACCCTGATGGCGAGGTTGAGGTGCGCGTGAGCGAGGCGACGACGGTGCCAGCACACGAGCGTGTGTACGTGTGTACGCACCCTGATGGCGAGGTTGAGGTGCGTGCGTGTGCGAGGCGACGCGGTGCCAGCACACGAGCGTGTGTACGTGTACGTGTGTACGTACCCTGATGGCGAGGTTGAGGTGCGTGCGTGAGCGAGGCGACGCGGTGCCAGCACACGAGCGTGTGTACGTGTGTACGTGTACGTACCCTGATGGCGAGGTTGAGGTGCGTGTGCGTGTGAGCGAGGCGACGCGGTGCCAGCACACGAGCTGCGTGTGTACGTGTGTACGTACCCTGATGGCGAGGTTGAGGTGCGTGCAGCGAGGCGACGCGGTGCCAGCACACGAGCGTGTGCGTGTGTACGTGTGTACGTACCTGATGGCGAGGTTGAGGTGCGTGCGTGAGCGAGGCGACGCGGTGCCAGCACACGAGCGTGTGTACGTGTACGTGTACGTACCCTGATGGCGAGGTTGAGGTGCGTGCGTGAGCGAGGCGACGCGGTGCCAGCACACGAGCGTACGTGTGTACGTGTGTACGCACCCGATGGCGAGGTTGAGGTGCGTGCGTGTGTGAGCGAGGCGACGCGGTGCCAGCACACACGAGCGTGTGTGTACGTACGTGTGTACGTACCCGATGGCGAGGTTGAGGTGCGTGCGTGTAGCGAGGCGACGCGGTGCCAGCACACGAGCGTGTACGTGTGTACGTGTGTACGTACCCTGATGGCGAGGTTGAGGTGTGCGTGAGCGAGGGCGACGCGGTGCCAGCACACGAGCGGTGTACGTGTACGTGTACGTGCCCTGATGGCGAGGTTGAGGTGTGCGTGAGCGAGGCGACGCGGTGCCAGCACACGAGCGTGTACGTGTGTACGCACCTGATGGCGAGGTTGAGGTGTGCGTGTGAGCGAGGCGACGCGCCAGCACACGAGCGTGTGTACGGTGTACGTGTGTACGTACCCTGATGGCGAGGTTGAGGTGCGTGCGTGTGAGCGAGGCGACGTGCCAGCACACGAGCGTGTGTACGTACGTGTGTACGTACCCTGATGGCGAGGTTGAGGTGCGCGTGAGCCGAGGCGACGCGGTGCCAGCACACGAGCGTGTGTACGTGTGTACGTGTACGTACCCTGATGGCGAGGTTGAGGTGCGCGTGAGCGGGCGACGCGGTGCCAGCACACGAGCGTACGTGTGTACGTGTGTACGTACCCTGATGGCGAGGTTGAGGTGCGTGAGCGAGGCGACGCGGTGCCAGCACACGAGCGTGTGTGTGTGTACGTGTACGTACCCTGATGGCGAGGTTGAGGTGCGTGAGCGAGGCGACGCGGTGCCAGCACACGAGCGTGCGTGTGTACGTGTGTACGTACCCTGATGGCGAGGTTGAGGTGCGTGCGTGTGAGCGAGGCGACGCGGTGCCACACGAGCGTGTGTACGTACGTGTGTACGCACCCGATGGCGAGGTTGAGTGCGTGCGTGTGAGCGAGGCGACGCGGTGCCAGCACACGAGCGTGCGTGTGTGTACGTGTACGTACCCTGATGGCGAGGTTGAGTGCGTGTGAGCGAGGCGACGCGGTGCCAGCACACGAGTGTGTACGTGTGTACGTGTGTACGTACCCTGATGGCGAGGTTGAGGTGCGTGTGTGAGCGAGGCGACGCGGTGCCAGCACACGAGCGTGTGTACGTGTACGTGTACGTACCCTGATGGCGAGGTTGAGGTGCGTGCGTGTGAGCGAGGCGACGCGGTGCCAGCACACGAGCGTGTGTACGTGTGTACGTGTGTACGTACCCATGGCGAGGTTGAGGTGCGTGCGTGTGAGCGAGGCGACGCGGTGCCAGCACACGAGCGTGTGTACGTGTATACGTGTGTACGTACCCTGATGGCGAGTTGAGGTGCGTGCGTGTGAGCGAGGCGACGCGGTGCCAGCACACGAGCGTGTGTACGTGTGTACGTGTGTACGTACCCTGATGGCGAGGTTGAGGTGCGTGCGTGTGAGCGAGGCGACGCGGTGCCAGCACACGAGCGTGTGTACGTGTGTACGTGTGTACGTACCCTGATGGCGAGGTTGAGGTGCGTGCGTGTGAGCGAGGCGACGCGGTGCCAGCACACGAGCGTGTACGTGTGTACGTGTGTACGTACCCTGATGGCGAGGTTGAGGTGCGTGCGTGTGAGCGAGGCGACGCGGTGCCAGCACACGAGCGTGTGTACGTGTGTACGTACCCTGATGGCGAGGTTGAGTGCGTGCGTGTGAGCGAGGCGACGCGGTGCCAGCACGAGCGTGTGCGTGTACGTGTGTACGTACCCTGATGGCGAGGTTGAGGTGCGTGCGTGTGAGCGAGGCGACGCGGTGCACACGAGCGTGTGTGCGTGTGTACGTGTGTACGTACCCTGATGGCGAGGTTGGTGCGTGCGTGTGAGCGAGGCGACGCGTGCCAGCACACGAGCGTGTGTACGTGTGCGTGTGTACGTACCTGATGGCGAGGTTGAGGTGCGTGCGTGTGAGCGAGGCGACGCGGTGCCAGCACACGAGCGTGTGACGTGTGTACGTGTGCGTACCCTGATGGCGAGGTTGAGGTGTGCGTGTGGCGAGGCGACGCGGTGCCAGCACACGAGCGTGTGCGTGTGTACGTGTGCGTACCCTGATGGCGAGGTTGAGTGCGTGCGTGTGAGCGAGGCGACGCGGTGCCAGCACACGAGCGTGTGTACGTGTGTACGTACCCTGATGGCGAGGTTGAGGTGCGTGCGTGTGAGCGAGGCGACGCGGTGCCAGCACACGAGCGTGTGTACGTGTATACGTGTACGTACCCATGGCGAGGTTGAGGTGCGTGCGTGTGAGCGAGGCGACGCGGTGCCAGCACACGAGCGTGTGCGTGTGTACGTGTGTACGTACCCTGATGGCGAGGTTGAGGTGCGTGCGTGTGAGCGAGGCGACGCGGTGCCAGCACGAGCGTGTGTACGTGTGTACGTGTGTACGTACCCTGATGGCGAGGTTGAGGTGCGTGCGTGTGAGCGAGGCGACGCGGTGCCAGCACACGAGCGTGTGTACGTGTGTACGTGTGTACGTACCCTGATGGCGAGGTTGAGGTGCGTGCGTGTGAGCGAGGCGACGCGGTGCCAGCACACGAGCGTGTGTACGTGTGTACGTGTGTACGTACCCTGATGGCGAGGTTGAGGTGCGTGCGTGGAGGCGAGGCGACGCGGTGCCAGCACACGAGCGTGTGTGCGTGTGTACGTGTGCGCGTACCCTGATGGCGAGGTTGAGGTGCGTGCGGTGAGCGAGCGGCGACGCGGTGCCAGCACACGAGCGTGTGTACGTGTGTACGTGTGTACGTACCCTGATGGCGAGGTTGAGGTGCGTGCGTGTGAGCGAGGCGACGCGGTGCCAGCACACGAGCGTGAGCGCGCTGCCCGCTCCCGCGGCCGGCCCGCCCGCACCCGCACATGCACTCGCGTTAGTGCCGCCCGCACTCGCTCCGGTACACCACTCCGAACCTGATATCATTTCCTAATCGTGAGCATTGTTTATCAAATTAAACCATTATAGCGACAAAAACTTCAACACGATGTATTACAGTGCAAAAGCAATAATTTACCCAAAGAGAATATAATCACTACGTTTAAGAGGCGGGACTTCCCAAGAAAAGTAAATGTATGACATTGCGCCAAACTACTCTACCAACATCAAGACATGACATTTAATTTTTGACAAACATTGCTGACAACATAGGCGAATTATAATAGTGCTGTAAATGTCTATCCTCGAATAATTTTATCGATATAACTTTTATCGATATATTGTTTATCGATATTTTTTAATAAAAGTTAGATCCCTATACTGAATAATTTCTGAGAAATAATTTTTTTAACATGGGGATTGAGTAAAAATGCCCATTAGGATAAGAAATCAATGTATTTTACACACAGCAATTTGTAATTATATCTCTACAATTATTAGGTACAAAAATATGTATAAAGAAAATATAAAATAAATAACGCACTATTATACTAATAATTAATTAAACATTACGTAGCGCAGTGGCTAAGCGTTTGGCTGCGGCATTGCAGGACCGAGGCTTCGTTCCCGCACTGAACAAGCGTTGCTTTGCTGTAAAATAAATAGTCTGCGTCTGGATGCTTGTTTTCATTCAACATTAGTTCTTTTTAAAGGGTAAAATATTGGGTTTTTAACACTAATTGATTAAATTCCTTTTAAGTGTAACAAATACTATTTACAAATCGCTAGGCTTCTCCACAGAGGTACCTATGTACATACTACTCGCAGAGATTGTTTACTAATTGTCGCTTTCAAAATGAGTGCTCATTATAGCTAAAGTTTGTAGATGAATCTATAAAAAAATATATTTATAACCACGTATTTACGAATAACTTTGAGTTTAGTTATATAATCGAATTCTTACCAAAATGTGACTTTAGAGGGATATTATCTTTTGCTACATGTAAATGAAACCTAATTAACATACACATAATAGTGGAAGTTTAAATTAAGTACACTGATGAAATAACAGTTCATTTTAGTTGGGTTCAAAATCCTCGGATTTGCAATGTTTGCCACAAATATGTTTTAACATGTGAATCTTTTCAATTGGTACATGTGCCAGCTATTTCACCCATTGCTTGCATCTGAAAAAATAATATAAATAAAATCACATTTTTATTCATCAAATAGAATGTTAGCAATCACAATTGATAATGTAGTTTCTAAGTATAGTTCGTTTCGGATTGCCATCAAATCGAACTATCAGATTTAGGAAATAGTCTGTTTGTATTTGTGCACACAATCGTACACTATAAAAATCTGTCCTACATAGATGGCTAGTCCATAAATGTACTCGCGTTAAATATCATATTACAATTAAAGTTGAAATCACCACAAACCTTTCATCATCTAAGGGAAATATTGCTACGAATAGCCTTTTCTTGTTATTATTTTTTCCGCTACTTGCACTATTTAATTGGCCAGTTTTATAATGTATATTTATTTTTTAACAATTTGTAAATGAACAACGGCTTCTATAACAAAATTTAAAGCAATCTTAATAAATAAAATTATACAAATGTAATTGTTTGATTTGACATTTGAACCTATTTGATTTGACAATGTCGTTAATAGACATATTACTAAAAGCAGAAAGAAGAGATAACCGTCATTAAAATTTGACCAATCTCGTACGTATAATTTTACTATGGAAGTTGCACCAGCCTGAATTTACCTACACGTTGACAACGTTTGACACGTTGATCAGCTTGCGACAGTAGTTCGGTTTTATTTTAAAACAAGACGTTACCACACACTAGAATTTATACCTATACTGTACTGGCATTTTTGTACATAATTTATTAATCGATTTAGATATTATTACCCAGAGCCGTAACAAATATTTGTAAGTCTCATATATTATCATATATCTTATCATAAATATATTGTATTTCCTTTACGAGAACTTGTGCCCCCCCAGCAGTGTATATTAGTATTAAGGTCGAGTCTTGAACTGAGCAACACGTCTCCTTCATTGACACCTTTCCTAATATTACATGGCGACCCTGCCAGGCGATGCGCTGCGACAATGCAAGCGCACCGCCGCGGCCTGCAAAAATTGTTGGAAAAAAAATGTAAACATAATTTAAATCAACACCTTACCTTAAAACTTAAGGACGCGTTTGCAAAATTGATAAGTATAGAATCGAACTATTACATTGACACGGGTCACACACACAAGTGTACGCACGGTTAGCTGCGGGTGTGGGAATCGTAATCAAGTAAAAACATTTTGATAATTTGAAAGATTGATTTTTTTTCTCATTTCTTATACCTACAAAAATATATTACATACGAAATACGAATAGCTGCTCCAGAGACTGCTAGGCACTAGCAAGCCCACTACTAGCAGTGAGATGGTGGCTGTGGACTTTGGGCTGGTTTTGTTAGTTATGATAAGACTTTAGCTTCAGACTCGGTGAAGTGACTTGAAGGTATACTTCGGTGACAGCTACTGGAACTCCTCGACGAGTAGTACTAGGTGTGCCGAGTTTGGGCTCGTTTTGTTAGTTATTATGAGACCTAACCTCCGGGCTTGATGGAGAGACCTGATGGTGTACTTTGGTGACTACTACTAGAACTCCTGGACGAGTAGAACTAGGTGTGCCGAGTTTGGGCACGTTTTGTTAGTTATTATGAGACCTAACCTCCGGGCTTGATGGAGAGACCTAATGGTGTAATTTTGTGACTACTACTGGAACTCCTGGACGAGTAGAACTAGATGTGCCGAGTTTGGGCTAGTTTTGTTAGTTACGATGAAACCTAACCTCCGGGCTTGGTGGAGAGACCGGATGGTGTACTTTGGTGACTACTGCTGGAATTCCTGGACGAGTAGAACAAGATTATTTTGTTAGAGATTGAACTAACTTCTTTAAAATGTTACTTTGTAATTTAAAATAGATATAATAGATAAGTGTAATTTGTCATACTGAGAGTCTAATAAATTATGTTAAAGTTGAAATTAGTTATCAGATACTTAATATTAAATTTACTAGTTTATCATCAATTAATTTTTGTTGATTTTTGAGATGGTATTTTTTTTTTATGTACTAATAGTACATTTTATTTAAATTTATACAATTTTGAAAAGTTTGAAAAGAAAACTTGGTAAGTTATAGTTTTTTTTTTTGCAATGAACCTTAGTTATCTATCTCTATACAAATAAATAAAATTGAAGTGTCTGTTTGTAATTTCAAAATAACAGCTTTTTACTAAATGCATATGAAAGTACATACGGTACTTATAACAAAAACACAATTTTTAAAATTTTTGTCTGTCTGTGTCTGCCTGTTTGTTCCGGCTAATCTTCGAAACGGCTGGACCAATTTCGACGGGACTTTCACTGGCAGATAGCTGAAGTTATAAGGAGTAACTTAGGCTACTTATATTTTAGAAAAATAATTAAGAGTTCCGTGCAATATAATTAAAACCCTAAATAACACGCGGGCGAAGTCGCGGGGAACAGCTAGTATTATAACAAAATTTTAAAGTTATATTATAAACAATATTTAAATAAATTAATGTTTTGTTGTATGTATAAACTTGATAGCAGTTATAGAGTGATTTTTTTAAAATATTTTTTGTATACGATATAATTAACATCATAATATTTCTAACAACGTAAAATATTTAAGAGCCAGTGCGTTTTTGGATGTATGTAATATAACTAAACTATCTAAACTTCTGTGTAAATTTTAAAATATTTAAAACTATAATTTTAAGATACATATATTATACTTGTATTCATATAACAATAATACGTACTTTGGCAATTAAAACTGTGGCCGAGGAAAAGGGGAGATCTCCCGCCGGGCAAGGTGTTCTTTTTTTTTTTTATAGGAGAGGGGGCAAACGAGCATGCGGCTCACCTGATGGTAGTGACTACCGCCGCCCATGAACAACTGCAACACCAGAGACCAGAGGAATTGCAAATGCGTTGCCGGCCTTTTAAAAGAAGGTAGGCTCTTTTCTTGAAGGTCCCTAAGTCGTATCGGTCCGGAAAAATCGCTGGTGGTAAACTATTCCACAAGGAAGTTGTGCGAGGAAGAAAACATCTTCTAAATCGCACAGTGGTGGACCGCCAATCATCCAGATGGTGTGGATGGTATCAGGAGTTCTGCCGCGATGTGCGATCGTGAAATTTGGCGGCTAGGATTAATCCGAACAATTCCTCAGAGCACTCCCCGTGGTAGAAAGAAAATGCAAGAGATGCAACATCTCTTCGCAGCGCCAATAGATCGAGCCGATCGGAAAGGACTCGGTCGTTGACGATTCGAGCCGCTCTGCGCTGGATGCGGTCAAGTGGAAGGAGCTGGCACTGGGGAGCCCCAGCCAGAGATGGGAACAGTATTCCATGTGAGGCCGAACCCGCCTTGTAAAGTTGCAGGCGTTGTGCCGGCATGAAATACTGTCCCGCTCTGCTGAGCACGCCAAGCTTTGAGGCCAATTTGGCCTTCTCTTCCAAGTGACCACGAAACTGCGTCACTCGATATGTCGACGCCGAGTTCCGATACTGGCTGAGGCAACAAGGGGTGCCTTGAAACTGAGGAGACACGACAAAGGGTTCTTTTGCGGTAAACGCGCAAACTTGTGTCTTCTGAGGATTAAACTGGACTAGATTTAGTCGCCCCCAATCCGAAACTTTGTTCAGCAAAGACTCGACTTCAGACACAAGTTTGTTCCGGTACTCGGCGACGTTTTCCCGAGAAATATTGGCACGGCCGGTGTATAGAGCATCACCAGTGCTGTCATCCGCATAGCAATGAATGCTACCGGTTTGCAACATATCATTGATATGCAGAAGAAACAGCGTTGGTGATAGCACGCAGCCTTGTGGAACACCAGCGTTAATCGGCTTATGTCGGGCATGCACCGTCTACAACGACCTTGATGCTCCGATCTGCAAGAAAGCTGGTGATCAATTGCACATTTCTCAGGAAGCCCAGGAAGGGAGCTTCGAAAGAAGCGCTTTGTGTCAAACCCGATCGAAAGCCTTCGCAATGTCCAAACTAACGGCCAATGCTTCCTTGGACTCTACTGCCTCCGCCCATCTATGAGTCAGGTAGACCAGAAGATCACCAGCTGATCGACCCTGACGAAAACCGTATTGACGGTCACTAATCAGCTGGTGATCCTCAAGGTACCGCATGGCTGGCAGTTTATAACGGACTCCATTATTTTGGAGAACAAGGGGTGATGGCGATAGGCCTGTAGTTGGACAGGTCAGAGCGGTCCTTTTTACAGGGATCAGTTGGACAAAAGCTGTCTTCCATGATTTCGGGACTACGCCTGGGTAGGAGTACCGGAAAGACGCGTTAGAACCGGTGCCAACTCCGGGCACACGTCCTCAGCACAATTGGGGGATCCGTCAGGCCCACTCGACTTGTGGATGTCCGGGAGGAGTGCTTTGCGAACCGAGCGCTGTGAGCCCGCATCCGGCATGGAGCACTCACACCGCGGCATGGTCGGCGGTGTGTTCCCCGTCATCAAGAGTCGAGTTGGACGCAAAGGGGAGCCTAAAGGTCAGGCTTTCTCTTTTGCGGCGTGGGATGAGTCGTTCTCCTGTGCAGAGATGGTAGTGATGGCTTAGAAATTCCTTGGACAGCCTTGGCGTGAGACCAGAATGCACGGGTTCCCGAAGGAAGGCGAACTAGTTTCTCGCCAATTCTTTTAATTCGGAACTTTGATAGCGCGATTTAGGCTTCGATGTATTTTCGCTTGTGGTGCGACAATAGCGCCGCCACAAAACTAAGGTGTCACAAATCGCTTACGCGGCTGGGATTACAATTTGTATGTTGATCTGTCTGTTGTTATGGTAGAGATGACGACTTATGTTCCCGTTATTATTTCTTGGTTCTGTTAATTTTAATATGCAATGTAGTAATTTATTTTCGGTTTTATATTTATTGAACTTTCAAATCATAAACTTTTAATTTTTATAATTCATTATTTTCTGGGAAAATGGTATACCTAACTTATTTGTGTGGATTATGAAAATATTTACTTCGCTTAATATGATTTTGTTGTGCCCATATTGTGAGCCTCAATCCCTTACTGTCAACGATGTAACTAAATATTATACGAGACAATTTTATGATATAAATTTGTAAAAGATGTGAATAAATTTATGGCTAAGTTACGGAATACATAATTATAAATGAAAAATATGAATAGTGTGTAGGTGTGAGAGTAAGGTAAAGAAAAATTATCGGAAGTTAGCATATCCACATACAATCAGCCTGATCAGCTGAGAGTTTGGAAAACCTAATAACTGGTTAATTTTTAAGGTTGTTCGGATGCGATAAAATGTGGAATGCGTTTTAATGAATTCTTTAATTAGGGAAATGTGACTTTATTAAGAACCGTATAGGAACATTATCCATTAACTTCATCATGTATGTATGTACGCGAGCCGTGTACGTGAAAGTATTGGTACAATTACATAATAAATTATATGAGCTGACATACTATATATGAAAAGAAGTGAATGAAATAATATTGGTCATTGTCTTGATTATGTATGTATGTATAAAATGAAAAATAAATAATGGTTAGCCAAATATAAAAATAAAAAACAAATGAAGTTGAAAGAATTAAATGCAAATTATAATGAGGAAGAAATATATAAGGGAAAAGTACCATGTATTATAAATGTCCGGATTAGATAACATCTTTTGATGAATAGGAATAAATAACATTGTAAATGTTCGCGAAAGTCAAAACATAATATTGTTATTATACATATACTTCTGTGAATACGTCATTTTTACTTGCTAGAGTGTAACCAAACGCACTGCTAAATTTCGGTATACATTAGATTATAGTTTTTATAACACTTAGACTTAATTTCCACTAAGATTTCATTAGATTACATTGATAATTTTCATTAATTACGTTTAGAATAGTTTTAAGGTTTGATAAAAATAGATAAAAAAAAATTTGTCTGTGGGAGGTGTAGTGTAGCCCCCACGACAGTATATATTAGTGTTAAGGTAGAATAAGTTTAAGTAGTATAATTAAAGTCTTGAACTGAGCAACACATCTCCTTCATTGACACCTTTCCTAATATTACAACTTTGCCACAGCCCTACGAGGCCAAGTCGTAATACGCCGAATCGTCCTGTAGCGTCCTTTAGAAGAACAATAATTGTCCAATTATTGGTTTAATAAATAGTTTAAGTACAACGCCCATAAAAAAAGACTGGCTGCAAAATGAAAATAATGGATCCCTTCTTTAGACATCTAGGTATGAACGCAAATAGCATTTAGACTAGTTTCACACTTCGGCGTGACGTCGGTCGCATGTAGAGCGGTCGGTCAAGGTAAATTTTTTACAGTCTGGCGGGCGAAAAAAACTTTAACTCATCCAAGAATTGTCATCCATTATATAGACAGGAATGTGTTTACACTAGTAAAATTACGTATACTAATGCAAAACACCTGTCCTTACGTTCGATCGTTGTTAAACAAGAGATCTGTGTAAGGGACTAAGTTTTTGACATTACCTCATGCTAGGGTTGTAAAATTTGACAAACTTCAAAATAGAAACATGCATTTCATGAACAAGTCACACTTATAACTACAGATATACTATTAACATTACCATGTCGGTTACACGATTGTACTCATCCAAAAATTGCCCAACGCGCTTAAAAAGTTTTCACTTCAAAAGAAATAAATAATTCAAAATGGCATACATTTTTGCCACGTTTTTAGTCCTGATATTAAATATCCTATATTTAAAGTTTCAAATCTCTAACTCATCGGGAAAATCGTACCGAAGTAGCTAAATTTGTACCGAACAGACAAACAAACAAATAAACAGACAAGAAAATCAGTTTATATTGCATTGTCATCCAGCTTTGAGCTAGGTATATTTAAAGTTTAAAGTCTCTACGTAGCTCATTCGGAAGTTAGTTTAAAGTCAATTTTAAAATTTTTACCGAATAGAAAGGAAAGCGAGTTAATAAAAACGTTGTAAAAAAGCAAATACTTCTATGTATACTACTACTATTAATTGCGCACTAAGTTACGGTCAATTCTCCGTAACTTTTTTAGTAGACTACGAGCAGGCGACGTACGAGTTATTTTCGACAATCTAATACTAATTTTGTTTAAAGTGACAAAGTAAACGCTGTCATTATTTATGCGCGCATTTTATCAACGCGATTTGAAGTTTATTTCAGATAAGTATGTAACTTAATTTCATATTTGCCTAAAAAAAGTAACTGTCGTAAATGAAAATACAACTAAGTGGCATATTTTTGCATATTTTCAGTTTTTGTTTTGTATTGCCGTTCTAGTTGTATAAATAGAAGTCTTTGGTAAATAGTGACCGTGTTCGTTGTCGGTGGACGTGGTGTGCGTGAGTTGAGTGGTGTGCGTTAGTTGAGTGGAGTGGAGTGCGTGAGTTGAGTGATGTGCGTTAGTTGAGTGGAGTGGAGTGGAGTGCGTGAGTTGCGTGGTGTGCGTGAGTTGCGTGGTGTGCGTGAGTTGAGTGGTGTGCGTTAGTTGAGTGGAGTGGAGTGCGTGAGTTGCGTGGTGTGCGTGAGTTAAGTGGTGTGCGTTAGTTGAGTGGAGTGGAGTGCGTGAGTTGCGTGGTGTGCGTGAGTTGAGTGGTGTGCGTTAGTTGAGTGGAGTGGAGTGCGTGAGTTGCGTGGTGTGCGTGAATTTAGTGGTGCGTTAGTTGAGTGGAGTGGAGTGCGTGAGTTGCGTGGTGTGCGTGAGTTTAGTGGTGTGCGTTAGTTGAGTGGAGTGGAGTGCGTGAGTTGCGTGGTGTGCGTGAGTTGAGTGGTGTGCGTTAGTTGAGTGGGTGGAGTGCGTGAGTTGCGTGGTGTGCGTGAGTTGAGTGGTGTGCGTTAGTTGAGTGGAGTGGAGTGCGTGAGTTGCGTGGTGCGTGAGTTGAGTGGTGTGCGTTAGTTGAGTGGAGTGGAGTGGAGTGCGTGAGTTGCGTGGTGTGCGTGAGTTGAGTGGTGTGCGTTAGTTGAGTGGAGTGGAGTGCGTGAGTTGCGTGGTGTGCGTGAGTTGAGTGGTGTGCATTAGTTGAGTGGAGTGGTGTGCGTGAGTTGCGTGGTGTGCGTGAGTTGCGTGGTGTGCGTGAGTTGTGTGCGTTAGTTGAGTGGAGTGGAGTGCGTGAGTTACGTGGTGTGCGTGAGTTGCTTGGTGTGCGTGAGTTGCGTGTAACCGTATGTGGGCGGGATGCGCGCGGCATCGTTGACAGCCGACAACGCGTCGAACCAGCCCGTGTACTCGTTGACAAGTATCTGCAGCCTTCTTTATTTGAAGTTGGCTGCAAGTGTCCATAACTGTAGCAGCCATTTACTATCATGTATGTAGACTGTAAGGTCGTTTGACACTTCAATATTTTTATAGAAAAATAAATAAAAAGTAGTGACCGTGGTCGTTGTTGTCGTTGGGGTCCGTGAGTTGCGTGTCGACGTGCACGGGGCGGAGGCGCGCGGCGTCGATGGCGGCGGCCAGCGCGTCGAACCAGCCCGCGTACTCGTGCTCGCTGCTGCCGCTCAGCAGCACGCACGTCTCCTCGCCTGCACACGCCAAACAAACACTGCTGGACGTACGACTTGTAGGCCGTGTAGTGTAACAATATCCACTACATTAATGATGTTAAAAATTAATTAGCTAATATTCCCGTAACAAAATAGAATGATGTGTCTTACCTAGTTTGCAGAGCAGCTCTTGCTCTCCCTGCACGTGCACTATCACAAACCTCCTAAACACAGCATCCTCAGGTGAGGTAGACTGAGGAGGCTGACCGCACCGTGGCGAAATACGTGTCGTATTATCGATGGTGGTCTGTCTTTCCCAATGTAGTGGTGTTAGTAGTGGTGTTCATGTTAATTTTTTAAACGGATCGCCGGACCGGACGGTCCTTATTATATTAATTAATATCCACTACCCCATATTATCCCGTGGATGTTTTGAGAGAAAAACTGAAACAGCAGATGGGCAGCAGCACCTCCTTCATAAAAACTCAAACATGGCAACTATGATCAGTCTATGGTGACGTGTGTTTAGCAGTGGATTTTTGATATCCGGTAATAGAAGGATGGATGTATGGATATCTCCATTTACGAGGGTGGAAGTTGAAACCAGATAAAAAGAAGTAAAAAAAGTGTTTTAAGTGGATAGAAAAAGGGACGAGAGAAACCGCGCTCTCACAAAATCTATATATATAAAAGGCAAACCTGACTGACTCATCTATCAACGCAGAGCCGAAACTACTAAACGTAGACGTAGGCATCCGCTAAGAAACGCAACCCCTAAGGGAGTGGAAAAGGGGTTGAAAGTTTGTATGAGTAAACAAGATTAGTTAAACTATTTTATTCGAAACTTCACAGGAGTACTCCTATCAATAAATGAGTAAACAAGTGTTTCAGGCTCTTTCAGAATTCAACCCCTAAAAGGTGGAAAAGGAGTGACCAATTCTGAAAATCAACATGGGTATCGTTTTTATGGTTTATCGGGTCGCTGATTACAAAAAACAACAACTATTTCAAAATCCAACGTAGCAGACGGGAAATACCTACCATCATCCCCTGTGGGGGTGCGATGTGGTTGAAATGTCAATATGGGTGTCGTTTTATGGTTTTTTGGGACGTTAATTACGAAAATGGCATCGATTATGGTTTGAAACCAACATGGATGGAAGGATGGATGGATGTATGTTTGTATCTAAAAATCATCATGGGTTGGGTGACCTGGGTATCATTTTTAAGGTTTTTGGGTCGTAAATAACGTAAATGATATTGATAAATATTTTAAACTTAATGCTGACTGGCTGAACTGAACAAAAAATACTAATTTAAAAATTAAAACACAATGAAAATAAACAACCAAACCAAATATATTTTTTTACAAATTAATAAAATCGCAAAACCAAAAGAAATACTTAGGCAACTACCTATTTTGTATTGATCTTCAAGTTCCAATCTCTACCAATAGATGGCGTTGGTATCGTTTTAGAACGCGGTAACGTTGTGTTTTTTCGAACTAATATAAAGTCAATGGTGAATAAGCGCTTCAACCTGTACCACATACGGTACCCATTCACTGTTAACGGATATTTGACTAGACTTCGACTTTGTTTGCTTGCTTACGGTTAAAGATTTGCTTCGTGTTTCGGATTAGTTGCTTGATTTTGTCTTTCTTACAACCACTGTTCAAACTTGGAATTCGATTTGCTTTGTGATTAGGTATTGCTGATAGAAGTATTTTTCTCACTGAAAAAATTACTACAGAAACTCTTAATATTAAAGGAAAAATGGAAGAACATACTGTCGTCCCCATTGTAGGTGACGGCGCCTGTTTGTTTCGTGCTCTTTAATTTTTAATGTACGGAACCCAAGAAAATGCGATGGTGGTGCGTTCACAAATTGTTAGATTTGTGGTAAATGATTGGCCTAGGTTTTCAGTTATGACCCACGACAGAAATGGCGATAATTATTCAACAGCAAATGAATATTCAGCCAATATGTAAAAAAATTAAACTAACAGTGGACTTTGTGAATAGGTAGCTGCAGGATTAGTATTTCAGTTTCGGTTTGAAATATATCGAAACGGTCTGCTATACACAGATTCCGGTACAGATATCTGTCCAGTAAAGCGATTACGATTTAGCCATGATTTATCTAATGGACATTTTTACGCCTATCTGCCTATTGTTGCGAAGAAAATTACACAGCGTCGCATGGAGGTACCTGTCGAAGAGCGTGATCCTTTTTCAGAGCTTGACCATTTAACTGTTACATCTTTTGTAAACAGTGAAATATCATCTCCAACCAGCGGAACAGATCAATCTGTATCGTCGACATTAAAATATGAAAAAAAGAAAAATAAACAAAGGTCGAGATTTACTAATTACACAAGAAAAGGTCAATTAAAAAGTGCACAAGAAAGATATAGACAGAACAAGCCAGATCCAAATCGTAAAGCCGTGTCCGCTTATCAGAAAAAAAATCCCGATGTACACAGGCAAGCTGTTGCAAATTACCAAACTGAGAATCCACAAGTGCATAGAGCAATTCAGTCACGGTATGAAGAAAACATTACACTGCGTTTATGGAAAAACAAGGTCTATTCCGCTATGGAGTATGACCCTAATATTGCTTATAGAACTGACAGCAGTGAAGCCTTGGGTTCTATGACATACAAGTGTCAGTGGTGCAATGCGCTGAAATGAAAGGATGAGACACCTGGTATGTGTTGTAGCGCTGGAAAAGTGCAACTTGATAGGTTGAAACAACTGCCTGAACCACTCTTTAGTTTGATTAATGATCTACACCCAGATCATGACCATTTTATGGGTAATATTCGTAAATATAATTCCTGTTTCCAGATGACTTCCTTTGGTGGTAAACAGGTAACAGCAGATGGTTTTTCACCGACTTTTAAAGTACAAGGCCAGGTCTACCGTTTAATTGGAAGTATATTATCAGAAGCCGAACATGACGCTCAGTACCTTCAAATATATTTTGTAGGTGAAGATCATCGAGAAGCAAAGATTCGATGTTCTAAATTTCCTAACTTAAAGCCAAATTTAATCAAACAATTGCAGAATATGCTGCATCAAGTGAACCCGTATATAAAAGATCTGAAAAGTGCCTTTGATAAAGCCCCTCCTTCAGAGTCATACAAAGTTGTCATACATGCTGATAAAAAACCACCAGAAGAACTTAGAGTTAGGTACAATGCACCAACTACAAGTGAAGTGGCTTTAGTGTTAGTGGATCAACAATTTGATCGAAGGGACATCATCCTCGAGAGACGAAGTAATTCACTTAAGCGTATTAGTGAGATACATCGAGCATATGATGCGCTACAGTATCCATTGATGTTTTGCTGGGGGGATGATGGGTATTCAATCAACATACCACAACGCGATCCCACAACTAAGTTGCCGCTTAATAAAACTGTCTCTTCTGAAAGTTTCTATTCGTATAGAATAATGATTAAAGAAGGAGAAGATAACTATTTAGTCAACTATGCCCTTTTTAGTCAATATTTGGTGGATGAATACGCCAAAATAGAAACAGAGAAATTAAATTATATCAAAAATAATCAAGCCAAATTACGTGCTGATAGTTACATCCATTTAAAAGATGCTATTGGACGACAAGACGCAGAAGCCAACCAACGAGGACAAATGGTTGTCCTTCCATCATCTTTTACGGGGGGACCTAGGTATATGCACGAAAGAACACAGGACGCTAAAATAAGTTTTGTAGTTTACTAGCTTTTGCCCGCGACATCCAGTTATAATTGTGCCTTGTACCAGCAGACTCTTTTTCACACATGGGCGCGATATAACCGAACTCCACGCGGACGAAGTCGCGGGCAAAAGCTAGTATCAACATAAAATAGCAACTTAACGCTGCTGTATTTCATATGATGAGTGTAGAGAACCGAAGACCCTTGTAAAACATTACGTCTTGGTTCTCAGGGATGACAACTTTTTATTCTAAACCGAGGATGTCTATATGCCACAGCATCAACTTACCATCAGGTGGACTATGTGCTCGTTTGTTACCCTTATTCTATAAAAAAAGGACTAAGACAAAGACACTCGCTCGTGATGCTTTAAGTTAGTTTAATCTAGGTTGAGAACTGCAGAGTATATAAAAGGATATCCCGGCTGCAAGAAATTTGAAGAATAGTTTTTAACGATCGATTACTTTATGCTTTCAGTTGGAAGAACCAACAAACGATGAGAAGTTATTGAGTAGCTGCCACGTACTGGAAAGCGTAGGGCGACCCCCCATTACATACAACCTGGTAAGAGATCCAGGAAGTTGATAGATGTGGGTGGTTTAAGGACCGTAATTTGTTGGATTTCTTGGGAGAGACTTATGTTTAGCAGTGGACTTGTGATGGGCTGTAAAGATGATGATGAAATTTGTTTTCTGGGTGTATGAACGGCGGCATAACTAAGCATTTTTAGTAATTTTAAAACGTAAAGCTTTTAAAATAATGAATTTATAAAAAAAATATAGGAACATGGCATGGAATTAATCAATCTATGTCTATAGATTGAATAGTTAAAAAATATTTGCTTTAATATCGCTTGTTTGAACGGAAGACAGAAAAAAACCAAACCGGTCGGTCATGGGTTAGATAGACACTTACTTGTGAGCGTGAAGGAGTTGGGCATGTCCGACGGCATTAGCTGCAGCGAGTGCAGGGGCAGAACCATCTGTGCGCGGAACTGAGCGCCCGAACTCTTCGCCGCTATCAGCAACATGTCGCTGAACTGCTCGCGTATACACATTTAATATTAATTTAGAATACAACACAAAATTTAAGGCGAGGTATAGACAGGCGGTAAGGGTGTCCTATGGGTCATGGCTCCGAGCAGCGGCTTAGTTAGATATTATCGTCATCACCATCATCATTATCATTACCGCCCATTACAAGTCCAGAGATGAACATAGACTTCACCCAACTTGCCGGTACGAGGCTGCCACTCGAAAATCTTTCTTTCCCGTCGGCTGTTGGTTCTTCGAACTATATGGTCAGCCCATTGCTACTTCAGCTAACTGATCCATAAGATAGATACAGATTTTAGCTAATACTGAATACTTTTAATTAAATTATAACGAACATTGTTTCCCAAAGTAATTAGCTCTTATTTTCGCAAACAATATTTCAGAACTTGCGTCGTCCTAAATCTTTGAATAATAAATGTCACAAATGTTTATTTATTAAAGAACTAGCGATCCGCCCCGGCTTCGCACGGGTTATTTCTGGACCTCGACAACAGCGTCACCTACCGCGTCCAATAGTCAATCTAAACCGTTCAAGAACCTACTCAAACACACACAAAAATTTCATCATAATCGGTTGAGCCAGTTTCGAGATTTAGCAAGACTAACGAACAGCAATTGATTTTTATATATAGACATAAAGCTTACAAAATGAGTATGGTTTGTTCATTATTCAAGCGCAATGTACAAAAACCTTAAAAATTATAATTTAAAAAAACTAAAACTCACCAAGAATAGCATTCGTTGCTGCAAGCCCTTTGATGAGTGCTTGTACAGACAGCCGAGTCGGATGAACTCTCGCTCTGCAACCAGCAGCTTGTCGTAGCCTAAACGATAACGTTAACTTTACTATATCTTCCTTGTCTTTGGCAGCAAGAACTTGCATATTTTTTCAGAAATATTAAAAACAGTAATTGCGTGTTGGGCTCTTTATACGATAGGGTCGGCTGAGCAGATCGGTGATAAGGTTGTCTATTGGAAGTATTTTTATCTCAATCGTCTCCAAACAGTTCCCAAATTGAAAAGAAGCCGATTTCAGATAAAAATACTTCAGATAGACCACCTTCAATATTCGTCCGGTCTAACATTTGCCTTCAAAATCCATAGTGTTTCGTCAGCAGCAAGCCGCCATTGTTTCTTTTTTCTTTTTGGACTACCTTTTTTATAGAATTACAGTGGCAAACGAGTACACAGTCCACCTGATGGCAAGTGGATGGAGTGGCCATAGACATTCTACATCCATCCTCGATTAAGAATCAAAATGCAGATGCGTTGTCACCTCTGAGGACTAGGATGGAATGCCTCATTTGCAATTAAAAGGGTCTCCGGTTCTCTACATTCACCGTACGAAACACAGCGGCAATAATACTTTCACTGTTGGATTTGCAGATACAATAGTAAGACAATAGCAATGACCCATATGTGGGTCACGGGACTGGGAAAGGGTTAAACTGCTATTTTACGCTGGTATTCTGTGAGAGTGTGGTATTTCCCCGATCGAGCCGATCCATTCATGCAACAGCCTTTTAATATAGTTATAGTGTGGCTTTGCCACGTAAAAACCTACCTATACCTATATATTATAGTATATAATTAGATAAGGAAAATAAAACAAGAAATTTGATCCAATAAAATCGTTTAAATCACTTTCAGGCATCATAAGTATGTATCGAGTATTAAGGAAAGTTCCTTGAAGTTATAAATTGTGTTAAAGCTAAGAGACAAAAGATATCGTTTTCGTAATACAAATTTTACGAATTCGAAACATTTACTTTAGTAACAAGAATTAATTCTATTGTGTAAATAAGTAGTTATGCAAATAAGCAAGTAATATAAGTTGCTTGAAAAATAAGTGCAATAATTTTGATAAATATTTTAAGTCGTTTTTGACGCCGCTAATTATAATCAACCTTGAGGTCGTTTCACCATCGGAGCACTTGTTTCACCGTTTCCATTAACAGTTCATATGCGCAGACTTAATACACAAAATCGTACCATTTTTATCAAAATCCACTTCAAAGCATTATTTAAACATTAATACAGGAGCAGCAATTAGGCTTGGGTAAAAATATCAATATATCGAAATATCGATATTTTCTCATAAAAACATCGATATTTATATCGTCGATATTTCTATTCGCGATATATCGATATTCGATAATTATTTTAGAATATTGAATTCGTATAAATTTAGATATGTTTTAAAATGTTGTATTAATCAACAAAACATTAAGCATCAAAAACAGCAACAAAAGCATTCATGTGCTGTTTTCGTTTTTTTTTTCGTCGTCCAATCTTCAGTAATAAAATTTTGGGCCTTATCTTCCTAGTACATCATGCGAAACATGTCGATATATCGATACTGTTTAAAAATATCGATACAATATACACACACATATATATATACCGCCGGCGGATTGCTGCTAGGAGCAATCCGCCGGCGGTCAAGTTCCCGCCAAGACTGCAATTTAATATTTATTTAGAATGTTTACTGGTGGGACATACTGTACATATTTGTATGTGTAATCTAAGGTATGCACCGGTGCCGGTGCACTTCCGTGTAGTGGCGGTGTAAGAATATCCAATACTCCATATCATCCCGTGGTCGTCGTAAGAGGTGACAGAGGGAAACAAATCAGAAGATGGGCAGCACTGTCTTCCTAATAACGACTAATAATGAAAAATTACGATTTCCAACCCGCTTGCGGTAACTATGGCAAGTATCCCCCTTATGAGGCAATGTATGGGGGAGGCCTATGTTCAGCAGTGGAGTTTAATAAGGTGTAACGGAACGGAAGGTGTAACTGACCGGCGAGGTCGCGCTGCAGCTGGCAGAGCGCGGCGTGGTTCTCGACGTGCGGCAGCTGCTGCAGCGCCAGCGCCGCCATGCCGCTGGCCAGCTCCAGCGCGCCGCGAGCGCGCCCGCCCTCTGCACCCGCGCCCGCTACCAGCTCTGCTCGCAACAAAAACAAAATCATTTTTTTTGTAATGGACTCGCACGGTTGTACTTTTGCCAGTGTCAAGTAATACAAAATTTTTGAAGTAAAAATTTCTTTAGAATCGTTGTGATTTAAAACTCGATGAAACTAAAAAGCGACACTAGAAACAGAGAAACATTTATACATCTATAGGATTTAGCCTGCGAGAGAATGAAATAGAATACAATACACAATGTTATTATCTCGGTCTCCTTTTCTCAAGATTTCACACATAACGCGTGTGAACTGCACACATGTATCGTACGGTTGTACTTTTGCCAGTATAAAATATTTTGTTTAATTTATTTAAAAAACATTCATTTGTCACATTTATAGTTGTATCATTTATAGTGTTCATTTGTCACACATATACACATATTACAAAAAAAATCCAAACTATAAATCCCATATAAAATACATAATAACCCTCTTAATATTATAATAACCCTCTTTATACAAACTTACTTTAATAAAGTTTTTGAACTTTGAGCAGGTAAAATTTTGTATATTTTCTGGGATATTGTTGTAAAAGCGTATACATCGCTCCAATAATGAATTACTGACTCTCTGGAGTCGAGTAACTGGTACTACTAGCTTGTGTATTATTTTAACGGATTGTCATTCATAAAGACTAGCGCATACTATTTTATTACGAATGCACACATTCGTAAGGGAATGTTGAATTCAGTGTCCTATTTTTTAAATTTCGTAGATTAATTTCGCAATGAAAATATTTGTTACATTTTAAGCAATGAAAGGTACGTGGTGCGTCTTATACGAAAGTGAGTCTTTACCACGTTAGCAAAGACAAGGAATTAACGCACATGCACCATCCAATCGAAAAACAATTTTTGCAGCTAAGCAAAGGCTGTTAGACTTTGGACAATTCACCACTCCGTCACATGGAAGTGCTCGAGGTGGTCATTCAGTAATAAGACCGGCTGTCGAAAACGCAGTGATCGAGTTTTCGAGCAAAACCCCCGCGCTAGCATTAATGATGCAGATCGAGTTCAGAGTTAGCCAGTACGTGTAGAAACTACTGATATTTTATAGATATCACTTATTTCATTACCAACGTGTGCAAGCACTGAATAATAACGATGGTCCACCTCGAAGAGTATATCTTATCAAATCGTCACTCCAAGTATTAAGTGCACATATAAACAACATGTAACTCACTACACACTTGTCCGTCGACCTTTTTTTATCGTGGGGAATACTTCATGGATACCTTCGGCTGCGGGGGCAACAAAAGGTCATGCCGGACTTCTACCGGCAACTGGCTACCGGTAACCCCAGGTGGTCACTATCAGCTTATATGAGGGATTACGGGATCTCCGTTCGGAACGCAACCGGTCTCCCTCTCCCGTTTCGCTTTATTAAAGCACGTCCCGGGGTAGTCCTTACTGCCCCCAGCACGATCAGGATCACATCCGAGTCACCGTCTTCGTCGGGGGCGTCTGTCGAACTACACAAAACGTCTAAACCACACAACAGATACACACGAAACTAGACTTTAATGTTTTATAAATGAGTGCGAGGTTACCATGCGCGAGGCGGCGCAGATGCAGCGCGCGATGCAACGGGCGCAGCAGCAGCGCGGCGAGCGGCAGCGGCGCGGCCGCGTCGAAGTACGCGGCCGCGCGCGCGCCTCGCCGCCGCGCCGCCGCGCGCTCTCCACCAGCGCCACCAGCCCGCCCGCGCCCAGCGCGTACTGCGAATACGCCTGCACACACACACACACACACATACATTGTACGTACAGAATGCTTTAACACACGCACGTGGGTTGGGATTTTCTCCCTTCTCCGCTTCATGTACATTTGTACGTAGTACAAGTCGCGGCACGTAAGTCTAGCGCTGAACGAAACGTGGAGGGGACGCGCACGAATTGAATTGCACGAATGCGACTGGAGAGCCAATCAGTGCGTGCGAACGATACGCACGAGTCAATCAGCGCGACTTATGCGCAAAAAGCCGATGAGCGCGACTTATGCGCAATAAGCCAATCAGCGCGACTTATGCGCAATAACGGTCACTCGTGCCGGACTTTCGTGCCGCTACTTATAAGCACGAAGTAAGCGTGCGATATTCGGTAGATAAAATTTACATTATTTAAAACGTTTTCGCTTACGATCGAGAAGGATCTAAATAAAAATGTGGCCGATTAAGAATCTAATTAAAGAACATGCCTTTCATGTTATCGAAAAATATTATATGATTATCGTTTAAAACACGAGAATTCGAAGTCAAAGTTTTTTACCAGCAATTATATTTTAAAAATCCATTCGATAAAGGTTTTAATTGAGTATTTCATGTATGCACATATTTTTTTTGCGAACATATTCTATTGATACTGCTTGAAAGAATCAATTATTGCACGTGAAAATAGTGTCTAAAATACAATATTTTATCCAATTTTTCCTAATGACTTTTTCTGCCACCAGAGCGACGCCACTTAGGAATAAGGTGAAATATTTAAATAATTCCATAACGTTGAAGTTAATTTTTTAGGAAAATATAAGTTTAAAAAATTAATAACCCAAACTACGGATATTTCTAAAAATAGGAAAATTAAAAAGATAGGTAATTAATAAATGTGCACACATGTTGTTCTTTATAGTAATATTGTCTAACTTTTATTCTTTTCACAAAATATAATAATATTTTTGTGAAAAGAATAAAAGTTCGACAATATCCACACCATTCCTGCATTAAATGGAAATTAGCTGTTGTAGCGCGCAGAAAAAACGTATCAGGATCTGATTGGCCACGCTGATTCACCGCGAAATACGGGCAAAAAGCAATACGATGCTTAAACATCCGACAACTATTGATAGCAAGTACATTAACAAATATATGTTACACAGAAACTAGACGAAGTTATACCTTGTTGTGTTTTATCTATATCAAAGAATAATATATAACATACAATAAATATTTAAAGCAAGAATACATTATCGTCATATATCCGATTAGATAGAAAAATTAAAAGAATAAAAGTTAGACAATATCCACACCCGTCCTGCATTAAATGGAAATTAACTGTTGTAGCGCGCAGAGAAAACGTAACAGGATCTGATTGGCCACGCTGATTCATCGCAGAATACGGGCAAATTTAAAGCAATACATTAACAGGCACTGACTCCGAAAGCTTTTTAATTATTAAAATAAAAAATTATCTTCTTGTCATTAAATCAACTTTAAGAAATATTTATGACTTCCTTCCATTTTCGGTCTATGATTGTTGTAAGTTTAAAACAGTGTAATTATTAAATACTTTAGAATAGTGTATTATTTAAAAATCCAACGATACTTACATCATAGATGTTTGTCAAGTATTCGTACAACAAATCTGCAACTTTCTTATACTCTGGCTCCTCGTTATCTATACAAACAATTCGGCATTAATTTTTGTTATAAATATATTTGACGCAAACAAAAAAAACATTAGCACTACTTACAAATTGAATGTTGTGACCAAAAATGACAAAATGATTATACCTCAAAATGACAATCTAGCAATAAGAATTTCAATATTAAAAAAATTGAAAATATCTGTATTTCATAGTCAGAATTAATATATACGAATATAATGACTATTCTACTTCTATTTTTCAAGCTTGAATAACATAGGAGTTTATAGTGCAATGTGCCTACTGGGTACTTTAAACTATACTAAATAAATAAACAAGTACCATCATAGAGCGGCGGTAAGAAGGTCGTCAGCAGACAGTCTAAACTGGTTCGCAGCTCTCCAAGAGTATAACATTCATTGTTAATAATTTATTTTAATTTATATAAAACATTTGATATATCGAATTATTGGAAATATAGAAACATCTCTTACAAGGACAAATATCTTATATTCTATTCACAATTACACACTTACATACTTATCCTTAAAAGAAGTTAAAATTAAAAAAAATAGGAAAGAAAGTGGAAATAATAGTCCCCAATCCACTATTTGGAAACGAAGATAAACACATCTCTGGCTATCATAAATCATAACAAACATAGACAGCGTACTCTAGCGGTTTTTTTCGTTCGAGGCCGGGGTAGTGCTACCACGTCTCGACACCACTTCCGAGTTATTGTCGTCCTCGAAAGTTACATTACTAGGCATTCGGGATCTCCACCCCGAGCGACTGCAACACTAGAGGCCTCGATTCTGGTAGGGAAACATCACTATCAAGTGGAGGGCCGTGACGAAAGCTTTGGCGATGTCGTCTCAGAGCTGGGCCCGCCCTAACCTAGCGGTTATCAATGCCAGGACAGTGATGGTCCGAACTCAGGGTTTGCATCATGGTCGAAAACCGTTTGGCGCACGTATTCATGGAACTATAGGAACGGAAGCGCCATCACCGTAATTGAACACGGCGGGCTAACTACTAAATGACAAGATCGTAATCCATTTGCCTACACCACACAAAATGCGATTTATTTCATAATGGCGTGGTCAAATATGACGTAACGACACCGTGGCGGAGTGAGTGGTTGCGTTTGGACGTGGCGCTGCAAGACCGCAGTTTCGAGTCCCACACGGAAAATGTGTTTGTATAGCTTACAAATTAATGTTCCGGGTCTATATGTGTGTCCTTGTGCAAATTATCTACCTATGTAAACCACCTTTACGAAACAGGTGAAAATCGTACTGTGGGTCTAGCGATTGTTAAACAAATAAATATCCAATAATTAGACGAATGAGGGATATACCGAGTTACATATTATGGATAGAATTTAAATTGCGTTGAAGAATGTGGTATGTAACGTGAAACCGCATATTCCGATACTTGACAACTATGCTCTGTCAAATTTAGCTTGATAATTTTGACAGTTCACGCCTATGAAGTTTCGTACTTTTTTAAATAAACTGCCACAGATATTGTTGTACTTCATGGATGGGTAACGCCCACTTACGATAGTGTTGTGCCACGCTAAACTATGCCATGCCATAACGAACAACCACAGACTATGAAAAATCGGTTTTAAAATAAATCGAATATATAAAAATCACGTAAATATGTATTGGAATTGGCTCTTTATTGGCAAAATATGTTCTATTAACGGTAGTGATTGCGTGTCAGCCCTATATTGTCAGCTGTTATTCTGAAAAACAAAATATGGAAATCAAAAATTGTACGAGGGTGGATTGAAAAGTACTCGGCCTAACACAGATCCATTCAATTCTAAAAATCAAATCTACCCACATTATTTAGTTCAGTTCAGACTAGTTCATTGTGTGAAGTTCGAAACGTGTGCGATAATTAGTTGTGATTTTATAAATTTATTAACAAAGTAATCGGACATAATTTCCGCGAATGGAGCAAATCGAGCAGCGTGCCGTCATTAAGTACCTCCATAAGAAGGGGCTATCATCAAAAGCCATCCATGATGACATGGTCAGTACATTAGGCGATTGTGCTCTGTCATATTCATCCGTCAAAAAATGGATAGCAGAATTTAAGCGTGGTAGAGAGTGTGAAAGATGAACCCCGCTCTGAAGGCCTTCGACGTCAACTACTGACGAAAATATTAAAAAGTACTTGATTTAATAATGGAGACCGCAGATTAAAAATTAGAGAGATAGCTGAGATTATAGGCATCTCTTATGAACGAACTCAAAACATCATTGTCAACGAGTTGGGTTTCCACAAGGTGTCTGCGAGGTGGGTTCAGCGACTGCTTTCAGTTGAACAAAAAGGACGCGATTGACTATTTCACGCGACTGTTTGGAGTTATTTGAAGCCGATGCAGATGATTTTTGAATCGTTTTGTTACTATGGACGAAACATGGGTTCATTACTGTACACCGGAAACAAAACAACAATCAAAACAGTGGAGAAGACCTGGTTCACCACCCCCTAAAAAGGCTAAGTCGATTTTGTCGGCAAATAAGGTGATGGCTTCAGTATTCTGGGACTCGAAAGGTGTGATTATGATTGATTATATTGAAAGGGGTCAGACTATAAACTTTGATTACTACTGCACCTTACTACGTCGTTTACGAGAGGAAATAAAAGAAAAACGTCGAGGAATGCTCAGAAGAAAAGTCCTGTTTCATCAAGATAACGCCCGTGTTCACACGTCAGTACAGTCAATGGCTGAAATTCACAACTGTGGCTTTGAACTGTTACCGCATCCGCCGTATTCACCTGATCTGGCACCATCAGACTTCTTTCTGTTCCCTAACCTAAAAAAGCACTTGGGAGGTCAAAGATTTTCGACAAACGACGAGGTCAAAGCAGCTGTAGACGCATATTTTGACTCTAAGGAAGAATCATTTTTTTCAACGGTCTAAATGCTTGGAAGGAGGTGGCAAAAGTGTATTGAACTTGATGGTGATTATGTAGAAAAATAAAAATATTACTGATTTAGTATGTGTTTATTTTCTTGGTTAGGCCGAGTACTTTTCAATCCACCCTCGTATCTATTGACTCCAAGACTGTGGCAAAACTATCACTTCTGTCAGTCAGCCATTTTGTAAGCCGGGCCGTTAGTGCCTTGTATACACTTTCGTTCAGTTTTTGTTATTTTCTGCTATCTACTGTTTTTGTTGAGTGTTTCGGTTAAGTGTATGTTATTGTTACGAGCTTGGGGTTCGAGACAGTTAAAAACTGCCGGGTGAATTACCAAAATTGACACTTTAATTACAGAACACTATTTACAACTTAAAACCACAATTATACTACTGATCACTTTAGTTCGCAGTTGTATCGCTTCGAAGTATTCGCTTGTATCGCCAATTCAACACTGCCTCTGGTCACGGTCTATACCGGCCTTATATAGAGCCTCAGATAGTTCCAGAATCTTCTACTGTAGAAACATCTAGAATGTTCGAGAACATACCGGTTCCGATTGACTAGGTGTCGATAATTCTAGAAAGTTCTTCCATGGAAATTTCTAGAAGGATCTTGACTCTCCTAGTTCTGCTACTCGATACTAGAGGGCGCTGGTAGTAACTAGTGTTGCCATGTACCAGGCATTAATGGTGGCGCTCAACATTATTTTTGGTTACACAATGCCGAAAAGAACGAAAAAGACTGTTTTGAATAGCGAATGTCGCGAATTTGTGTTTCGCTTGCGAGATTATTTTGAACTTGAGTGTCAAAATGGCGGACCGTTGTTGCCTGTAACCGAAATTGGCAACAGAGTTGCGGATGCTCTTGGCATCGGTCGTGCGACGGTGTCTCGTATAACGCAAGAAACGTATGGGAAGCCATCATCAACTCAAGCGATAGAGGAAGACACGGAAAAAAATTGTCGAAGCCGAATAAGAAAAGAAGGAGAGTTTCCTGCTGTGATCCAACACTAAGAAAATTAATAGTGTCCTTAAAGACATACTACACAAAATTCAATCAAAAATCTTCGCTTATAAAAAAAATAATAATGGAGCGCACATATATTGCCTTGGCACAGGTGGACTTTTTGAGAAAAGCCAAACATATTTTAAATTGGGATAAAGTCGTATTTCTGGACGAGAGGTGGCTTAATGTGAACCACACTGTACCGAAAGCGTGGACTGATGACACGGCACAATCAGTCACCAAAGTGCCCAAGGCAAAGGATAATTGCTCACGCAGGGACGGCAAACGGTTTCGTACCCAATTGTTTGATGGCTGTCAAATCAACAATAACAACAGAATATCATGAGGAGATGAATTTCGAAAAGTTCAAAGAGTGGTTTTTAACATTACTGGAAAATCTTTATGAACTAAATATGATTATTATGGATAATGCTCCGTACCATTCCTTACAAAAGGACAAAACTCCAACATCCAGCAGCAGAAACCTGGAGCTTATATCTTGGCTGCAGAGCAAAGGCATTGAAGCCAATGAAAATATATGTTGAAACACGAATTGGTCCGATTAGTGAAAGAAAACAAACCCAGAAAGCCAACCTACATTTTGGATGAAATCGCTGAACAACATGGTCATACGGTACTTAGATTGCTACCATATCATTGCCATTACAATGCCATCCAACGGATTTGGGCTCATGTCATAGGTTTTTTTTTGTCGTTATACCTAGTACCTACGTTTACTACATATACAGGGTCATTTTTAATTAACTGAAGACCTTTTGGGAATATATTATTTACATCACAACAACATCTGTAAGAAAAAAAGTATTTCTTATTTTTTTATTTTCTTACAAAAATAAAAATATTTTAATTGGACCTTCTAAACGGTAATAGTCCTAGTATAAGCAAAATAAAGCGCGTGGCGGAGTAAAGCTGGAGCGGTGTAGGGAGGCGGCACTTACTCATTTTAACTTGACCTAATCGCATCGCATCAAAGGTCGCATCAAAGGTGACTGACGACTCAGGTAGGTCGTCAGTCGCCTTTGATGCGCCCGCGACGCTTGTCCTTCCGTTGTGAGATTAATATTGCGAACATCGAAAATTTGCGTCGCAGAGATCATACTTTACCTATTATAAATTTAAATATTTGTGATTTTTTTATGTTATTTGCTTATTTAATCATGTATAATGATTTCAACACGATGTGTGATAGTGATATCAAGTGTATAATAAAAAAGGCATTTTCTTTGACGATTTATTCTGAAATTGTTTAGGTATTACAAAATACAGACTTAAAAGGAGTCAGACATGACAACAAAAACTTAAGTAGTTTTTTTGTAAATGTATTATATTCTGTAAAGTGTGATTTCGATAAAATTGTTTGTAATGATGCAGCCAATATATTCCCAAAGGGTCTTCAGTAAATTAAAAATGACCCTGTATAGATACTTTTTTTTTTAGGTCATGCAGCCAAACATAACACATATCCACCATTTACTGCTAAGAAAATGCTGACTTTATAGCAAAATGCCTGTGATAACTTTACTGCGTATGACTAGAGAAAAGTCATGGAACACACAAAAAAATATATACTAAAAGACTGGGAGCGAGATGTCCACTTTGACAGAGTTTGTGAACAAGAATTAATAATCAACGTAAGGCACAGTTCCAGTAGTGAGCCTAGTGATGATGATGATGATGATGATAATAATGAACTTGATTTAGGTTGTGCACCATTATTTTAATAATAAATAACTTTAAGCTACAATTCCTTGTAGCTTATAGTGCCAAGTTTAAGTTTATTTCACACTAAGCCCTTTCACAAAAATTATTTCGACTCGCACGTATTCTACTAAATAGTCTGACTGACCGAATAAAAATATGCACGAGGCAAAATCGTTATTGTGGGTGGGATTTTATTATCGTATTAATAATTTATTATTAATTCAATAGATAAGAATTGTTCAAAATTCCAAATCCATACAGCATAAACATGCAACTATCGATTGCAAGTTCTATGAGAATAATAATCGAATAGATTCATTAACGATTATACCCCAACCCTACAGTGAGCTGTCAAAATTATCAAGCTAAATTTGACAGAGTGTAGACTGTAAATTTATTCTAAAACTGATTTTTGACACATGTAAATAAAGTCTAAATCACTATGTATGTGACGTGCTATATGAAGCTACTTTAATCACATTAATCTCATATGCCATTCGAAAAGCGGTATTGAGGCATTGAAAAAGTTTGTAAATTGCTATGGAGGAATTATAAGTGGGTACCTACCAAATGTATTTATAAAAATTACATGTTATTTGACTTTTGTGTTAATTATATTTTTTACCTTCTCTAAAGTATTACTAAATTTTAGTGTTTCAAAAATGGTACTGTGATCGAAAGCCAGGCAGCCGCTCGAGCACGTATGTGACAGAGTGCATGTGGTAGGTACCGTGCGTGGCGTGCGTGGCGAGCGCGCGGTCGAGGCGCGCCAGCAGCGCCGGCGGGCAGCGCGAGCGGCTCGAGCGCCAGGCAGCCGCTCGAGCACGTATGTAGACAGAGTGCATGTGGTAGGTACCGTGCGTGGCGTGCGTGGCGAGCGCGCGGTCGAGCGCGCCAGCAGCGCCGGCGGGCGGCGCGAGCGGCTCGAGCGCCAGGCAGCCGCTCGAGCACGTATGTAGACAGAGTGCATGTGGTGGTACCGTGCGTGGCGTGCGTGGCGAGCGCGCGGTCGAGGCGCGCCAGCAGCTTGCCGGCGGGCGGCGCGAGCGGCTCGAGCGCCAGGCAGCCGCTCGAGCACGTATGTAGACAGAGTGCATGTGGTAGGTACCGTGCGTGGCGTGCGTGGCGAGCGCGCGGTCGAGCGCGCCAGCAGCTGCCGGCGGGCAGCGCAGGCGGCTCGAGCGCCAGGCAGCCGCTCGAGCACGTATGTAGACAGAGTGCATGGTAGGTACCGTGCGTGGCGTGCGTGGCGAGCGCGCGGTCGAGCGCGCCAGCAGCTTGCCGGCGGGCAGCGCAGGCGGCTCGAGCGCCAGGCAGCCGCTCGAGCACGTATGTAGACAGAGTGCATGTAGGTAGGTACCGTGCGTGGCGTGCGTGGCGAGCGCGCGGTCGAGGCGCGCCAGCAGCTTGCCGGCGGGCAGCGCGAGCGGCTCGAGCGCCAGGCATCCGCGCGCCAGTGCGCTCGCCTCCGCGCCCTCCGCGCTCGAGCACGCCACCAGCCCCACGCGCCCAACCAGCCGCGACCACGTCTGCACGCGCACATACACACACACACACACACTTCTAAATGTTCTTTTATTACATTACAATCAGACTTCTATGTATATTAGGGGGAGGGGAGGAGCCCTACGCAGGCATTTCTCTCTGTCAAAATACAAGTCCACGCGGTCCTGTGCGTACAATAAAACTTATTGCAACCGCACTGCTCACTAGACTAAATCTAGTTGCGCGGCTGAATCGACGTTCTACAAAAATACCGAATTATTCAGTATTTTTGCTGCAAAACAAGATATACCACGTCAAATTTATAAAATACAATGTATAATACAATAGAATATATTTTTTATAACATTATTGCTATTCACTTCTTTTTAACCATAAAAATTACAATAATAACGGCCGTGTTGTTTTGGTTTTGTTGTTACCACTTTTTAACTGTTGCTCGCCCTCATACAATATGCGAATCGATCGGGCGACTGATTCAAGTCTGTGTCCGAGTTGTCGCTGTCACTGAGCGATAATGTTTTATTCTATTTATGTGTGGGTGAAATTGTTAGTATATTGTTTTGTTTGTTATGTGGAAGTTTCGTAGTGACAGACGAATGTTTTTGTGTGCGCAGATTTCTCCCCACAAAAAATGACAGATAGTTCTGTATCGGAAAAACACTATGGCTACTCCCCTCCGGTTCGCCATTGGCCCGCGTTGCTCTATGATACCAACAGACGAACTTTGCAACTTTAACACAAAATGCGCACTAAGTTACGCTCAATTCTCCGTAGCTCCTTTAGTCGACTGCGAGGGAGCGAAAAGACTACTTCTTAGTTCTGCAAAACCACGAACGTCGTTTTCGACAATCTAACCACTAATTTTGTTTTATGTGTCTAACAAAACACTGTCATTATTTATGTGCGCATGGCATATTTAACGAGCCAGCTACCCGCTCAGCCGGTAACCGAGCCCGTGCATTCCATAGCTGTGACACAATTTTTGTCTTGAATTGCAGGTTAGTATACATAGTAGAAGTCTTTGAATACATGTACTAATGGAACGTTAGGATTCAATAAAACAATTAGTAAATCACGTAAAGTACGACGAATGAAATAGTCTCACACATAATATTTTTTCTACATTACAAAATATCAATGTTCCTACTGAACATAGGCCTCCTCGTAGATTATTTTTTTCTATTTGTTACTAGTAAGACACCAATACAATGGATATTCTTACACCATGTAGCTTTTTACGTGGTAGAGCCACGCTGCAGCTATATTATGGTTGTAGCACGAATTGGTCGGCTCAATTGGGGTAGAACCACGCTCTCACAGAATACCAGCGTAAAATAGCAGCGTAAGATAAATCTATGGGCCACAGCATCCAGTTACCATCAGGTGGACTATGCGCCCGTTTGTCACCATTATTCCATAAAAAAGGAGTGCGAACCCAGGAGATGGACAGAAACATATACAATAATATATTATATGAATAAGAATAATGCCCTATGGCCAAACAGAAGCACAATTTTATAATGGAGAGCAATTTTACCAATATCCATAGATAGATTCCATAGATTTTTACGTGGTAAAGCCACGCTGCAGCTTCATTATGGTTATAGCATAAATGGGTCGGCTCGACAGGAAGGATCACACTCTCACGGAATACCAGCGTAAAATAGCAGCTTAATGCTGTTGTGTTTCGTATGGTGAGTGTAGAGAACTGGAGACCCTTTTTACTGGAAACGGGGCATTACTTCGTAGTCCTCAGGTGTGACAACGCATCTGCATTTTGATTCTTAATCGAAGCTAAATGTAGATGTCTATGGGCCACAGCATCCACTTACCATCAGGAGGACTGTGTGTTCGTTTGTCAACCCCATTCTATAAAAAAAAGATAAACGTACGTATATTTATTACAGCTAATACAACCGTAAATGTATAATGTAACTAAAAAGGGCCATACGTGTATTATGCATCACTTTAAATGTACGCAGCGGTCCGTCCTTCTTCTTAGTTGGTGTGAAGTAAGTTGAAACAAGGAATGTTTAGTACTTACGACGGTGACGAGGTCGAGGTCGCGCTTGTACGTGCGCTCGGTCATCAGCAGCTCCTTGGCCACGAAGTACGTGACGTCACCGCGCCGCCGCTGCGCCTCGCTCGGGTACGCGGTACGTGACGATATGCTAAAAGTTTTTAATCGTTATTCCTTTACATACTAAACTAAGTATTTCTTAAGCTCATGGAAGTAATATGTACGTCATACAAGAAGGGACTCCGAGACTTCGTTGCTTACAACTTGCGTTTGACACCGCGGACTTAAACTTACTTAGTCCATGCCCCACACTGCCGCACAGATTTTGTTCGCGGTGCCTGTCCTCGTATACAGGGTATTTTTGAAACGCTCCCGAAAACGAAGACAGATGATAGTACTAAGGATACCTATGATGATGGGTCACAAAAAAATTCGATCCCGAGGAAAAAAAAATCATATTTTCACAACGTTTTATTAACTTTATTCACGCTCCATCATGTTATTACAGTTATTTGAAACAATATTTCACAAAAAAAATCATGAAAATACTGAAACATAAAACCAGCAGTGGAATTACTGAATTACAATCAGCTGACTAGGGGTCAATGTACGCGCGAACGCCGAATTCGCGCGGCTCGCAACTAGCGATGGTACCACAATACCTAATAATTTACAACACTTGTCTAAATACCTAACTTATCTACTTAACCTACTATTTTGCCACTGTGCTTGTCTCCACGTAGCCACTTTAATTCGAATTCACAGGTTAAATAAACCAAATAACTGGTTCGATTCCCCGCTAATGAAAAAAATACTTAAATAAAATGTTAACAAGGTTAGAGTCATGCTTTTTATCCATTGTGTAGGTATGTTTATTATCTGATGTATTCAGTTATGTACCTATTGAGATCAGTTCAGTACTAAGTTATTTAAAAAAAATTAGGTTAAATAAACCAAATAACTGGTTCGATTCCCCGCTAATGAAAAAAAACTTAAATAAAATGTTAACAAGGTTAGAGTCATGCTTTTTATCCATTGTGTAGGTATGTTTATTATTCTGATGTATTCAGTTATGTACCTATTCCGATCAGTTCAGTACTAAGTTATTTAAAAAATTAGGTATGAAACAACACCGATCCTCCGTGGCCTTGTGAGATTCTTCAAGGCACATTAACATGTTGCCGTATTCACGAGCACTATAAACGTACCTACGCATTAGGGATTATTAAAACAAAACAAAAAACACAAAACGTAACAACAAGAACAATATCATTAATAAATACATAACAAGTAATAACGACAATAATTTAATAAACAAAACAATTGAACTATCGCTCGTGATAGTTCAATTGAAATTGCTCAACATGGAACTATCTCAAAAACTAAAATTATTAATCATCCCGCCAAAACAAATGCGCACATTGTAACGTCCTTGAAGCATGTGTAAATTCCACAGCGCGAGGCGACACGAAGCAGCGTGTGTGTGAAAAGGAAGGGTAGAGTGAGTAGTATGCCTAATGCATTGTTTCGTACCGATCTTTCGTAGTTCGGCGCCCGCGAGGATATTGACCCTATTGTCAGCTGATTTTCTTCTTTAAGTTTCACTGCTGGTTTTATGTTTCAGTATTTTCATGATTTTTTTGTGAAATATCGTTTCAATTAACTGTAACAACATGATGGAGCGTGAATAAAGTTAATAAAACGTTGTGAAAAAGATGATTTGTTTTCTTCGACTTCGAATTTCTTTGTGACCCATCATCATAGGTATCCTTAGTACTATCATCTGTCTTCGTTTTCGGGAGCGTTTCAAAAATACCCTGTATAGCACATATTACTTCAATGTTTAAGCCATACCATATCATACCATTACAGCCTATCAAAAGTCCACTGCTGAACATACGCCGCTCCCACAGATTACCTCATAAGGAGGATGTTTGCTATAGTTGCCACGCTTAGCAAGCGAATTGGTAACCAGGTATTTTAATTTTCTAGTCGTTATTAGGAATAGGCTGCTGCCCATCTCCTATTTTCTTTCCCTCTGTCGGCTCTTATGACACCTACGGTATATAATACGAGTAAATAGAGCTTCTGCTTTTATTTGAAATTATCCTAAATGTGATTTATGGGCAGCAATTACGCGTACGCGCGCTCCTCTATGTGCGAGACACATCAGCGAGCGACCGATCGACCCTTACGAATGTGTGCAGTAAAATAGTAGGCGTTAGATATTTATGAATGACAATTGTTAAATAATGATTACTATTTATTTGAAAAGATAAAAGGACAGAATGTTTAACATTTTTTAATTAATTTTGCATCAATATTTGTTATTACTATTCTGAACCTTTCTTTGTTGGTTATTGCAAACAACCCTGTATATAAAAATCAATTGCCGTCCGTTACTCTCGCTAAAACTCTGTCGAGATCCTGAAATCACCGGTGCGTGGCCGGGACAGATCGCTTGTGACACATATACAGGGTTATTTTGCAATAACCGGCCAAATTAGCAGAGAAGGTTCAGAATAAGTAATATAGACAAATAGTGAAGAAAAATTAATTTAAAAAATCTCAATCATTCTGCCCTTTTTATCTTTTAAATTAAAAATGGGTGGTAATGCATTATTTTCACTGACCTTACTGTACACACACACATTCGTAAGGGTCGATCGGTAGGCAAAAACGTTGTTGCCCATAAATCACATTCAGTTTGGGACAATTTCGAATAAAAGTAGAAGTCTTATTTACTCGCATTTTCAAAAACTGCAATAACAGTATATCATTATTTATATACTTGAACTTAAGTTTAAATAATGGCTACTCTTTGAAATAACCCCAGGTGGTGTGGCTTCCTCCCAGTATAGTGTAATAAATATATCTACACCTAGGTTAAGCAAGGAGAATAAAGAGATATTGTAACGAGACAGTTGTTTATTGGTCCGATCCCCACATGGCGACCCTGCTAGGCGGTGCGCTGCGACAATGCAAGCGCACCGCCGGGCCTATTTAAAATTAAAAGGTGGAATAAATATTGCTAAATTAAATAATGAAAACATGAGTAAAATGATTGACAATAAAGTAATATTATAACGGAATCGACGTAATACCGGACGTGACGGAAAATAAATAAATATGAATTCAAGAAGAGGCCACAATAACACAATAAGAATTTTATAGAAGCTGACTGAAAATTTAAAATATATCTATGAAGACAACTAACGAAGAATGAGGAAATAAATGTGGATTTTTTTAATATAATGACCGAAGAACAAAATTCAAGAAACAACAGATTAATTTTAAAAAACGGTTGTATTTCAGCGAGCTTTGTCCAGTAAAATATGAAAAGTGAACCGAAAAGAAAAAAGAAGATATATTAGAGGTAACATTGCATCAGCGTTATTTTTATACATTATATTTAATTATTTTATTATGTTTTAGACTATATTAAATAAAAAAGTAACGCATTAAATATTAAATGTACGGTATTTACAAGTAACTAGAAAATATTTGTCAGATTTTAACAATTTATAATATTTTTAGTAGATATTGTTTTCTAAAAAACATACATTTTACGATGAACAGGTTCGTGTTAAAGCAAATATATTTTTAAATTTAACCCAATTTTTTTTATAGTATTTTTTATTTAAATGTATACAATTTTGAAAAGGGTTTTATAAAAAAAATCGTAATTATTATAAGTTATAATCATTTTTCTTCTTTTCTAAAGGTATGGAAAGCTTAAAGTAACTTTATTATTATATATAAATATATATTATATAACCTTTAATAAATAATCTTATAGTTAATATTACTTACAATAATTACTTAAAAATATTAATATTACCTACTTAAAAATCTAAATTGTTCTTTTCAATATTTAAATATATTAATGTTTTGTTTATACAAACTTGTTAGCTGTAATGAAATAGTGATTACCGGTTTTTTCTGTAGATATACGATTTCTTAAATATCATAGTTCTAGCAATCCTACTTTTTTATATGTAAATTAAATGTATTATTAAAGCTAATACATTTTTCGATATAAGTAAAAGTAATATAACTATAAGCGATGTAACTTCTGTGTCAGTTAGAAAATACTTAAAACTATCATTTTTATGTAATAAGGAATATAATAATTAAAATAGGTCTTAATAATAATGTTTCTTAACAAAGTTAAACAAGGACATAAAAAATTGACTGGCAAATATATTACCTTATATTTGTACAATATTAAAAAGTATATATTTAAAAGGTGTGAGGAGTGAGAGAAGGGATGTTCAAAAGTGTGAATACGAATGATTGAATTGCTAAGTTTCGTCAATATTGGACTGATCACCCAAATATTTGATGATGCTTAAACTACTGGTATTGAATCCATTATGAGCGAGATTATGCAAGTTATTATATGGAAGTGGAGCATGAAAGTATATAAAGTTACCGATACAGTCAAGTAGATAACAACATGTACTAAAAGATAAAGAAGGAAATAAAGATTTAAGAAGAGAATAAAAGATAAAGAAAAAGATGACTTTGATAAACAAATAATTGAGAGATACGGGAACAACGTCCATCACTGGTATAGCATATAGTCCTCGAGTAGGGTATGTTTCCATGATTGGATGATAAAATCGAGATAACGGTACTAGGAACAATACCTTCAGTACAAGTGATGTGAAAGAGTTTACTCATATTAGTACTGTTGGGGACCAGAGAAGTCTTAAATTTGTTACCCTTGATAATGGTACATAGAGGTCACATCCTTCATTGGATCATAGTGTGAACTTAGTTTTCCTCAGTGACAATTGTTGGAGTCCTTTTAAATGACTTAAACGTAGACCTCAAGGTTGTGCGCACAACCAAGGCACACGATTACCTTGATATAGTATAAAAAGTTTATGTACCAATAAAATGAAAGGAATGTAATGAAATGTAATATAATACCCAAGTAAATGGGGCCCATATGTATAAAGTACCCGCGTGATATATATCATGAAGTTAAATATAAATAAAGTGAATTAAAACTCGATTCCCGATATCAAATTAATAAAGCTATAAGGTCATAAATTATTTAAAAAAAAAAGTACGTACAACAATTATGAAAAAAAGGCCTGACAATCGAAATCAAAGGAAATGAGAGTAGTATTAGTATGAAAATAATTAACGTGCAGGGCATGTCAACAATTAAATGAGGTAATAAGGATCCCCGCCCAAATCTAAAAACAACCACACGTAAAAAAAAAATCTAATAAATATACATTTTCGCTAAGATATATTTTATATCAATTTACATAATTGTTTCATAATTTCAATAACTCTACCCTAAATTTATTTATTTAACAGCTCGTAAAATTCCATACCATGGTATTTTTTTTATTTAAGCGTCACTAGAAATGTCCACGCGCTCCGTTTATCTTTCTCTGCTGGTCCTGAGGTCTTATGATTCAATGACACGAAACTAATGGATACAATTAAACACTCAAAAATATCACTTTAAAACTTTCTTAGTAGTACAATTAGAAAATGCAATTAAAAAGTTTTACTTACGTAGAACTTTTAAATCATTATAATTTTGAAAAAGCATGTTATATAAGACCATTTTTGTTATTGAGCTAAAAGACTTGATGAGTATTGTTGCTAACACCTAAAAAAATTAAAAAGCATTGAACAAGTAGTGATCAAAAAGAATGAAAGAATAAACCGTAACACAGAGGTCAAATTTTAATCAATCCGAAGCGTAATAAACACAGTTTTATTTTATTAAACTGACGAAATTAAAAAACTTCTAACAATTGCACACCTCAGAAATGAACCGGTAATAGTTAAAGACGAAGTATAAAAGCCATTTGTAGCTTTCGTTGATAAAATTAATTCTGATGTTGATTCAGAATCTATTAAAATAACGACAGCGTCCTGTCGATCTTCATAATGTGCAGTGATCGCATAACAAACGTAATCTTTCCATACAAAATTTAACTGTTAATGAAACATAAGATGTAATGCGTAGATATGTTTTCGAATATGTGCGCATGAGGACCTAAGAATTAAAATATATTAAAATTACGTGCATTCGAATATAATAAATTTAATCATAAACAACTAAGTTATATAGAATTTAACGTTTAAATATGAAACAGTGTGTTCAATTGACTTGGACAATAAACAGTGATAACATAAAAACCATATAATTCTTTGAAAACTCGCAATATTTAACATTTCACACATAAAATGTATTTAAAATTTCATTAAATAATTATAACAACGCAAAATGTTTGCTCTAGTTAATTTAAATAAGATTGGTTAAGTTCGAGTAACGAAAAATAAAATATCTTTTTGCAGTCTTATCATACTTGACACTAGGGAAGAAATATTCATATTGTTACTAAAATGTATTTCTTACTTTTCAAGAAATCTATCTTCATGAATAAAATATACACTCATAGGCAAACGTTAGTACTATCTATAAAACGTAATAAATTATTTGTATAAATAACTAGGGGACAATCTGTATAGCCAATGTTAATGAAATTTTATTCTGAATTTTATTAGTTATATTACTATATTTTTTAGTCGATGTACTAAGCGAATATGTAATTGATTCATTTTATTTAATTCCAATATAATTTTGTTAAAAACAGAATAAATTCTTGTAAAACAATGAAAAATTAATAAATCGAATCTGATATCAGGTCTACCGAAAAGTTCTCACGAACATTTTTTTTTTCAAATTTTAACAGTAGCAACTTCCCAAGAAACGTTATATATTTCGGTTGTTTTCTCATAACCAAAAAATTTTATATCGTCTTAGTATTAATTACATTTTTTTTCGCTGGTCTAGTCACTTTATTTTCATATTTCTTAATTAAGCAGCCTAAATATATATTTAGACCATATACATAAAAATATTCCATAATGTTTACCGGTATGATCTAACTTGGGATAATTTAAAATTAAAAATTTTGTACAACCGACTTCAATATAAATTATTAGATATAACTCAATCAAATTATGGGACCACATGAGAAGCACCAGCTTTCAAATAAAAAAAGAATCATCGACATCGGTTCACCCAGAAAAAAGTTATGAGGTAACACACATAAAAAAAGAAAAAAACACAGTCGAATTGACTACCGTCTCCTTTTGAAGTCGGTAGAAAATGAATCGGCATAGCTTACAAGAAAATTTTAATTTTGTTGGATATTATCCCAAAATATCAGGTGATTTAGACTTTTTATTTATATTAAATATTTTTATAAGTCAGTATTTTGACCTTCTGATATTTTCTAGTATATTTCTTGTTCTAAATGTACTTAGTGATCATAATTAAATATGAACTGTTTTTACAATGTCAAGAATCTAGAGCGAGCAAATCCAAGCCAATGACGCCAGAACTTTTCGTTAGACAAGTCACTTCCTATTGACAATTAAATAAATATTAAAAAGTTAGAATAGATAAATATATGCTATCTAAAAAGTTAGACTAAGGAAGACAAATGATGAACTGTAAATTGTTATATAATATTATAAAGCAAGATTTGTGGATATAATGTTGATTAATATACAATTTTTTTTTTACTAGAATTAGTTGCTAGTGTTACAGTCAGTAATAGTAAGCATGTTCTTATTATTCACGCTTGTGTTACCTCTTGGAGTGTGAAGGATGAATAATCGACGGTTTAAAATAAAACAGCAACAGTCGAAGGAATAACTTTGTTTAACTGTTAACCGAACTATTTTAAACTTTAATGCGTGAATGTGTCTTTGCGACTAAATACGGTAAGACATAATATTACATATAATAAGAAAAATTGTTTAAAAACATCATAAATTTGGATTAAAATTGAGCAGATTTGGCACGATTACATTTCAATATATTGGAATAAAAAAAAAAAATGTCTAACAAATAATATTTAGTAACAATGTTATATTCGATTACAATAATTCTAAAGGATGTTTATTTATTTTTAAACAAAACAGATCCTGGATCCTAATACTCAAAGTAAATCACAGCCTTTAAATTTACATAATACTATTTCCATTAATAGATTATAAATGTGAAGACGCACACGCACGGGCCAGACGTTGAATGTGCAGAAAGAATGCACTATTTCATGAAAACCCTTTATTTTTAAGTACTTTATAACATAAGAATAACAAGCAGAGTAACTGTCCACTTAATGGTAAGTGGCTCCTGCAGCACTTTGGCACCAGAAACCAACTTCAATAAAAGAAGGCTACACAAGCGTCGTCACTCCTGAGGGCTAATATGAAATGCCCAACGTCATCATCATTACAGTCTCTTATCCTCTGCTGAATATAGACCTATCCCATATGTTGCCTCGTAAGGGAATAATTGCTAAAGTTACCAAGTTTAGCAGGCGGGTTGGCAACGGCAGTTTTTTTTTAATTTTGTGTTGTTATTAGGCAGATTCTGCTGCGCATCTCCTGTATCTATTCCCTCGGTCGCCTCCACAACAGTGCGCAATGCCCCACCGCCTGTTATTTTAAATTGGCTCTCTTAAACCTTAAACCGGAACATATCAGCGAGTACACTGCTGTTTAGCAGCAGAAATAAATATAGTAATACCGATGGTGGAAACCCACCAGTGTGAGAACGTCTGGTACGGGCACGTGCGTATCCACTTAATTAATGTGCAATATAAGTAAATATTAAGTATAACAAGGAGCATATTTGGCACTAAGTAAACATTCGTCTTGATCTGTGTAACATTACCTTGAAGCATTAGCCCTAAGGTAATTTTATACTACGAAAACATACTCGTAATCCTCCGTTTAGCCATTTGTGATAATAACTACGATTTCCCAATGAAATCGGAGCAAAGGTGTTTGAGACCAGTACACATTTAGCTACATCTAAATATTTATTAACCTACAGGTATATCTCGGCGGTAAGGTTTACACGAAATAGTTAAGAGGTCACGCTACCCAAGATTGGCACTATATATTTCTTCTAAATATTCGAAGTGACGACTGTTGATAGTATCCTAATATCAAATATCAATGTAACAATTAAAGAAATTGATTTTGAAAGGCAGACGAAACATACGCTCCTAAAGGCATTTTATATGTCCATCCCAAGTCTTCAATGGAAGAAACCATTTAATCATTCTCGTCGTCAGAACAAAGAGGCGGGGGGAGAGTCGAGACATCAAACTTCTGTTCAGGGCTATCGCTAGAAGCCTGCGAGTCCACGTAGTGACTAGAGTAGAACCTTTCTACGTTATTAAGACTAAAGCGCTGGTCCAAATCCCTGTTGAATCGCTCAGCGTTGCCCTCTCTACTCTCCAACGTATCACGTTCATATTGCGGATAGCATTCCTGCGTTTGGAACATATCCAGCTCTTCGTAATGTTCCGGATATGGACTGCCTCTGTACTCTTCATATTCGTCTTTATCCCGCGGTAGCTCAGTGTCAGAATAAACTACTGTTTCCCGATCAAACATGAAGCTACCAGATTTTGCTGTTTTTGGAGCTCTTTTGATTGTATCTATGGGATACGCATAATCGTCAGAATCATCTCTGTCACTCTGTTCCTCATAAAATTTAGATCTAGATTGATGTTGATTAGATGATTCACCGAGCGATTTATCATCAGACTGGCGAAACATAGGTGATTTCGCTTTCTTAAGAGATGACTGACGACTACTTTTGTTTGAATATGAATTTCTTGGAGGACTGTCCTCGGAAACATAAATTGGTTCTTGCGAGTCAAGATATGGATGACGTAGACGACCTAGCCTATCGAAACGGGGAAAACCCATTTCATCCTCATCTGCAGATGATCCAAATCCTTGAAATTTCACAGGTGTTATACTAATAGGGAACTTATGCGGCTCATAATTTGTTGTCTTATATTTAGCCGCAAAGTCTGCTTGTTCGTCATCTTCAGAGTAACTGACTGATTCTCGAATATCATAGTTTTTAGAATCACCTTTGGACAATTCAGATGAACCAGATTCCACTTCGGGTAAGTAGCTGTCAGAGCATTCTGAGCTCTCTATACGACGCAGATTCTCTTCGACAGTCAAGTACATGGCCCCCTGGAGTTTATCACTTTCAGAAGAACATTGACTCTTGGTAGAGTCTTCTTCTAAAACATCTTGTATTTTTTCATGTCTTTTACGAGCACTCGTGACTGGTTTCTTTCTTCTAAATGTCTTCATTCTTTCTCTTGGATCTCTTATAACATCTAAAGAGCTATCCGTATCATTACCACTTGGAGGACTTTTTAAGGAAATATTTCTAACCAAAAGAGATTTCTTTACAGGGGCTTTTAGGGGTTGTATCGGTGGAGACTCTGAACTCAGACTACTAGAATAGTATGGAGAACATCTCGAAAGAGGAGTTTTCCCAGAGCGTTCGGCAGATTTTTTCTCTTGCAATTCCTTGTGCACTAAAGGTATTTCTGGTACAGTTATTATGGGTAACTCAGATGACGATGCCAAATAATGTTCATGAAAAGACCAACTTTTAGGTTTACTGCGATATTGCTGTGATATTTTATACTCTTTTATCTGATTTTTCGAAAGAGTTTTATCATCGTAGCTAGCATGTTTTGCCAAAGGCTTATAGTCGGGTCGATTGAATTGATCTCCGAAATCTTCACGTATAATGTTAGAAAACTCTTGACTTTGATAGCGTTCGCTATGCTTTTCTTCTTGACTGTATAGCTGAGAAGGCATATCGATGTCCATTTCTGGCTGAGGTTCTTCAAAGTAAGGTTTAAAATCACTGTCCTCACTTTGACATCGCATTGCTGGTCTTGTGTATTTATGGGTCTGCTCCTCATAACTTAAACTCTTTGGAGGTGCTTTTAAGTATCGTTCATGCGTTACGTCTTGTGGATGGTGGAATGTTCTTAGCCTTTGATCAAACCTGAGAATACCATTCGTTTGCTTTTGAAAGCTACTTAATGAACTGGAACTAGATTTATCTGACTTGTCACTGTAACTTATAGAAGAAGATTTATCATTCTTTCCTGTATAAGAAGCAGTCAATCTGAGAACAGGTTCTTTGGATTCATCTGATTTCGCTGGAGATTCGCATTTAGGAACAGAAGTTGGTTCCGATTCGACTATATCTTCAATATTAGTAGGAGATTCTTTAACAAAATATTTATCAGATTTTGTATCTTCTATCTCCTGTTGATCTCCGCGTGCAGTAGCCACTAGTGTGTGACTGGTACTTGCTGACCATTCTGATATAGATTGAGCTAAAGTCAGTGTACTGTCACTCTTAGTGCCAGAACTACTATCAATGCCTTTTTTTGAAATTGTAGTTTCCGAGCTGCATAACTTATCGTACTTAATATTGTCTATACTACTACTTTTTGAACTTCCCGCTAGAGAACTTATTTTTGGTTTCTGTTCAGATTTTTTAGTTATTTGATTGGATGAATACAACTTTGTCGTCGCATTTTCAGACTTGTCACTTTTTTGAATAGATATCGCAGATATACTCTCTGAAGCCGAGAGATTAGCATACTGACGAACAGTATTGGTTCCCGTTGACCATTCAGATATACTCAAGCAAATAGATGTATCTTCGGAATGAGAACTATGAGTGCATTTTTTTGGTGGTAAGCCTATTTTTACAGTACCATCTAAATCCGTCCCAAAAGAGCTTGTTTCCTCCTCAGAATGACTACTATGACTACATCTTTTACAAGTACTTGCACTACCAGTACTTAGCTTACCTACCGCTCTTACAGTTTCGTCAGCATTTGTCTGAGAGAGAAGGTCATCGATTGACGTATCCGAATTGTTAGATCCACATGAAAACTTCTGATTGCCTATATGAGAAAATCCTTTATCAAAATCAGGGGACAAGGATTTGCTATCTCCGCCAAATACATCGTCAGTATATAAATTGTCTTCTTCGAAATTAGGACTGTGATTAGTTGGCGATTTCAATGGTTGATTTATAATGACTTTGTCTTCAATACTGCTCTTATTGTTAAATGATTTATGTTCGGCTCGGGAACAGCACGAACCCGTGTCTCCTATAAGACAAGTAGCTTTGCTGAGAGTTCCGCTTAAACAAGATTTATCATAATTTTGTACAACACCTTTATTAAGGCAATTAAATTCATCGTGTTTCTCTAACGGGTCTACCATATAACCCGACTGATCATAAGGAATAGCCTTTACATGCTTTTGCGAAGATTCATCAGTAGTTCTATCCGGTGACTTTTCTGATTTTGACTCATGAATATCTCTTTCTAATTCTTCATCATCATTATTCAAAGTATCACTGTCATCATCTGATTCCAACTGATCTTTCGAACTTTCAGATTGAATAGTCACTTTCATTGCTTGTTCTGGTTCGTTGCTCATATAGTAAATATGAACTTTTTCAACTATTGGTGTCTCTAAAACACTAGAAGGAAGAGACGGCCATTCCTCAAATTCACTAGATTTTCGCCTATTTAACTCTGATGACTCACAGTTCAGTGCTGCTTGGGGTGGTAGCTCTGGTAGCGGCCAATCTTCGGATTCTTGACTTTCACTGGCGGAAGACTGCTTTAAGGAACCTTTTGGGATATTTTTTTTAAGTGGACTATCATCAGTAGTTCTCTTTGTTTCCTGTAACATGTCTAGTTTCTTACCCATTTTGTCACCGTCTTTTTTTGATTCAGAATACATTTCACTTATTTTAGTTTGATCAATAGGTATATCTGGCATTTCAGCCGATGTTCTTCTATCGGTATCTGAAATGTAAGCTACATTAGCGTTGCTTGGTGGATCTGAACTAAGGCTAGCCTGATGGTCACTAGAATTCAACGATTCCTCATTTATACTTTCAGAGCGGGAGCAAGCTTTAGTGGAATCTTCATCAGCGCTAGTCTTTTCGGATGCAGTACTTCTCTCCGATATACGAGATAAAGTACGACCAAAATTTTGACCGTATCCAATGACTACATCTGAGGAAACTGAAGACGTTGCTGGGTATAGGAAATTTACGGGAAAGTCATTAAGGTCGTCCGTAAAATCAGCTTCAGTGGAATCTTTCGAGGTATTTGCAGACAAAGGTGGATTTTTAGAGAATGACTGAAAGTCATCTAGAAGTCTTTGATTATTATACTCGAATACGTCTTTATTCACTGTTAAGCTTTCATAGCCGTCATGGTCCTGTGGTATCCAAGCTTCCTCAATGCTAGTGCTATTTTCGCTGCCCGATGCGCCAAAGAAAGGTCTCCATGTGGGTTTTAATTCTTCACCACGGCGATAAGCTTCGCCTAAGGAACCAGAAGTTGATTCAGTTGTTTCAAAAGAACCTCTTGATTCTACACTTAATGATCCTCTTGAATCCATACTGGATTTCGATGAACTCTTCTGCTCGTCAAGACGAGCCTTTCTCCTAGATGATGAATCATCAACACTAAGAGATCCCTTCGAAGGCGTTGTGGTAACCGTATTATCCATACTTGACTTAGAAGAACTCTTTTGGTCTGTATCTTTCAATGCCCTTTTCTTCATTAATTCTCTTTCTAGCGACGAAGTTATAACATTTCCATCATCATCAAAATCGATGGTAGTGTTTTGATCTTCTTGGGATATTGTAATTGCTATTTTCGTTTTTTTGACAGGTTTGTGAAGATCTTTCTTAACATCAGAAGCTTTTGACCCGGCAGACTGACTAGACTCTGATTCTTCAATAACACATTTCCCTATTTTTTCCAAGCCACTTTTTCTTAAATTCGGTTTTGACAGTTGTTCTACTGTCCTTTCTATACTTTCAGAGCTCGACTCGGAATCGGAAGGAGCTTTAAGTGAATCTACCTGACCTTGTTTTTCTAAAGTCGGAGTAGGTGATTTTCTCGTGCCAAATTTTGATGGACTACGAGGGCTTTCAATACGACCTAGCTCTGGAATGGGTGAAGGAGACTTTGAATTAGATTTCGAATGTTCACTAGATAAAGTATGATGAGACATCAAATGCTCTTCTCCATATTCCATAGCCTGTTTAAGTTCTTCAAGGCATTCTCTGTCTTTTTTGTTTAACTTTTCAATATCTTGCGAAATACCCAATGGCCGAGCTATTGAACAACTTACACTTGATTCATCATCAATTGAACTGCCTTTGATGTTAGCACTTGATGGACTTACATCCTTTTCAATACTTGTCCAAGAAGTAGACTCAGAGCTTCTAGATCGTTCTGCGCTTAACTTCAATAATTCACTTCTTCTAGACTTAGCCGTCAATAACGTTTTTTGGTCATTTTTTGTTTCAGTTGGTGATATATCATGAGCACTTCCTGAACTACCGGTTTGTTCCCCTGATTCTGATTTTTGTGTAGATCTAGAAGCACCGTTGTCAATAAAAGGCAAGTTTTCGACGGTCGGACTGTTTTCTTGTGGTGGAGTGACTATTATTTTGTTTTTCTTTTTAAATTTAAGCGTTAAGTCCATAGATTTCGATATCTCCTTATTATTCTTTACATTGCGATCAGTTTCACTTTCTGAAAACAGCTGCGACATAGATTCATGTTTTAAAAATTCTACTAAGCTAGCCGATGATTCTTCAAAAGTACTCTGTTTATCAAGCGTTTCTTTACTTTTGCTCGTTCTATTACTAGTATCTGACAGCGGCAATTCCGTATCTGCTGTCAATTCCTCATTCTCACCTGTCATCCATGAACCAGAATCATCACTTCGCCCACGATGCAGTTTTATCTTTCTTTCTTTTTTCGAAACTTGATCCTGGTCCGATGAACTGTCAGCATCTATGAATGGTAAAGATAGACCTAACATAGTACTCTCATCAGAAACCTTTAGCTCGCTTACTTCTGTCAGCGATTCTTCCTCGCTAGTTAAACGCTTTATTTCTTGCTTTTTCTCTTCAAGTAAACTGCGTACGTCTTGGTTGCTCTTACTCGCCTGAATTTCAATTTGTCTCTGTTTATAATAAATATCTATTTTTCTCCTTTCCATTATAACTGTTTGAGTATCGTTTTCAATAACGGTATACTGTGAATTAGTCATCCACTCGATTGAAGAATCATCTTCGGTCTTTTCTTTAAAACTATGAGAAGGAGAAACTTCTTTAATCTCTTGTTCCTTAACTGTCGTATTAGTTTCTTCTTTGGCACTTGAATGAACATCCACAGTTACCAAATCTTGTTTAAAGTGTTTATCAACTGTGTCTTCAATGGCAGGTGATGCTGGCGTAATATAATTTCTGTCTAAGCTTTTTGATTTAGCCTTAGCATCAAGATGTATATCTGCTTTTCTATCCAGACTCTTCGATTTCACACTAGGATGCACTTTTTGATAAACTACTTTACCCTCAATTTGCTGCTTAATTTCCTGTTTCTTTGATAAAGTTTTTGGCGATTTCTGAAGTGCCGCAAGGTCGTCAAATTTGTCTTCCAACGACTGACTTGATTTATCATCCATGCTTTTGTTTAATTTATTATTACTACTTTTATTTGTTTTCTGGTCTTCAAAACTTCTGCTTATTTTGCCTCCTAGTTTATTATCAAGTTTCTTCGGCGATTTTGCAATGAAAACATGATCTTCTGCCTTACTACTAATCTTTGTTTCAATAATAATCTTATCTCCTTCAGTTTTGACCAATATTTTATCTTCTGGTGGTGGAAACGGTGGCAATGTGTCTTTTACCGGACTAATAAGGGTTTTTGTTTGTTTCAAAGCAGCTTCAAATAACATTTGTTGTTTTTCTTTACGCTTAGCGATTTCAGAGTCACTTTCCTCCTGTGATTTGGTCCTCTCTTTCTCTTTACTACTGCCACGTTTTACTTCCATTTTCTCTAATGATTTTGATTTTTCTTTTGAAACTTTCTTCGATATTTGTTCAAGCTCTTGACTCTTAGCACGAACAATATCCAAAGGAGGAACAGTTAGGAAGTCTGGACGTTCCTTAAGAGAAGACGGTAAAGATTTTTGTGTTTGTAGCGCTTTTATTTTAGTTGCATTAGTATCTAGAGAACCACCTTTATTTAATTTACTATTTATTTTCTGTTTATCTTCTGGTTTTGTTTTCAACGTCAGCTTTTTCTTTTCTTTGCGTTTAATTCTTTCTATGTCAGGAACTATTTGATCTTCGCTTAAATCAGATAATTTTCTTATGCTACCTCTCGGAGAGTTCAAGGACGAAGTTGGCGATCTTGACGGTGATTTGGACAGTGGAGAGCGAGATAAAGGAGATCTATTAATAGGCGACCGTGAAGGGGACTTTGCTTGCGATTTTATTTTAGTTAAATCATAACGCCGTTTGAAAGATCGAGGGCGCCTTTGTTCGATAAGGTCTTCAAGCAGTTTTAATTCTTCATTATCGATAACCACAGATTTTATTTCAGGTGGAGATTCGACTGAATGTTCCTCTTCAACTTCTTCAATTTTGTCAATCGTATCCTTTTTGATAATAGTGGCTTTTGATTTATCCTCAAGAAGTGGTTTTTCTTCGAGTATAACTCCCTCTTCGTTAACATCTTCTACAGTATCGTCTTTTGAAGAAAATGCATTCATTGGGGGTAGCCTGTGCAATTGTATAACGGGCGTATCTAAGCTTTTTGCTCTTCGACTAGCTGTTGGTGAATCTTGCGTGGCTTTCTGACGTTGCAGTGAAAACACAGATCCTTCCGATAGGTTTAATCTAGCGTGAGCAAAAAGAATTGGAGTTCCTCCAGTTTTGCGTAACATCGGAGAAATTAATTCGTCGCGTAAACTTTTCTTCACGTCCAACTTATTAATATAATCTTTCTTATCAGGTTGCATAGCTTCACTTTTTTCTTCTGATTGAGTTCGAATACCAGTAACTTTTTGTATTTCCATGTCAGCTAAATGTTCTTCATCAGATTTAAGAAATTCAGTGCTTTCTAGAATAGGTGAAGGTATATTTTCATTGTATTCCCAAGTTGAAGTCTCTTTACTCAATTGCTTAACTTCAGGTGCTTTCATAGCCACATCGTCTTCAGAGCTAGGAATTGAAATTGAACGTTCAGAAATGCGCCTTAATTCAGTAGCGGTGCCACTAACGCTATCCAGTATTTGTGGATTATATTTCGCTTCAAGTTCTGCTAGCTTGCGGCATTGGGGCGGAGAGCCCTCTATTTCAGTTGAACTCATAGTTTGACCTCTATGCCAAGCCCCTGAGGTTATTTTATCATATTCAAGTTGCAGAATTGGTTCTAATTCTTTACGCGATTGCGGAGGCGAGAACTCTAATTTTGGAGCAGCTTCAGTGGTTCCAAAAACGTCATCAGAATCAACACTTTCATCATCAGAAGAAAACGAAGTGATTCTGATTTTGTTATTACTTTTTGTTTTAATTTTTCCACCTACTCCCTTCTTGCCAGTGCCCCGACCTTTTACTATTCTCTTTGGAGGTAATTTTTCGGACTTAGATTTAATATCAGCGCGTAATTTTTCAGCCGCTGTCAACGGCTTAGGATCTTTACAAATGGGTGGCTGTAGTACGTTGCGTCCATTTATTACAAACTTAATATCATGTGGAAACTGAGGCTCCTGTATCATACTATCAGTTTTCGAACTCGTTGCGGAATCACTTTCTATTTGACTCAATTTCGAATTCAATGTTTCGAGTAAAACTGGGTCCAATTTTTTACTTATATCACGCTTCGGACTCGGCACATGTTGCAACTGGCCACTCTTATTCACCTCCAATGTAATCGGATCTATCTTAGACAAATCAATATTTTGAGTAAACAAGAAATCACGATTCTCCACTTCTAAGAATTGTGAGCTGTGATCAGCCTGGATGCTAGTCCTCGGTGACTTTGGTGATTTTGGCGATTTTGGAGATTTTGGTGATTTTGGAGATTTTGGAGATTTTGGAGACTTTGGAGATTTCGGAGATTTAGGAGACTTGGGCGACCGAGGTGACTTTGGATGATCGTGATATTTACATCTGGGATGTGCACTAACGAGATGCCGTCCATTTTGTGGAGGCAACGTAATTATATCGGGCGGTTGCCTTTTATCAATAAGTGGGGAGGGTGCAGTCCCGTTCATAACGTGTCTTTTATGGAGAACATACGGGATGTCGTACCCATCATCAACTACCTTCTTATTATCATTAAAACCCGCTTTGAATGAATCGAATTCTTTGAAATAGTTCTTTGGCAAATCAAACGGAGACCGCACATGATCAGGATGCACGGATGGTAGCTCAAAGTGAGACCTCTTGGTTGCGATAGGAGGAGCACTAGGTATTTGACGAAATATGTAATCTTCATCGCTCGACTCAGCAGGAGTCAAGTCAATAGATTTTTGATGCATTAGAACGTGTCGCCTAGAATTTACACTACTAAATCGAGGCCTGTTTGCTAAGCTGTTTGGATCGCTTTTAGTTCTTTCTACTGTAGGATGAGTATAGGGTGCCGCAGTATCCGCCAAACGGCTACTGGAACTCGTTTCTAAAATCACTTTTGGACTCCTGGCTCGAAGCGCGGGAACCGAGTGCGCGTTTTATCTCTTTATAGAAGCTGCCATCTGACCTGACGGACAGTTTCTCGCGTGGAAGTATACGCGGATCGTCTATAAGAAAAGGATCGAGGGGTATGTCGTTGTCACTTTTATACTTTACGCCTACAATGTTCATCGGTTCGTGATCGTCGCACTCCGACAGATGCGACAGCGATCGGTCGTCGTCGGACGGCAAGTCGTTGCCGGAGTCCAGCGAACACGAGCGGGTGTGCACCGCGGAGGAGCGGACGCGGGCATACTTCATGTGCGAGTACTCGTCGTCGGAGCGCTCGATGAGCTCGTAGCTGTCGTGCGACAGGTCGTCCTGCGAGCCGCCGCGCGCGGACGCGGGCGCGTCGAGGCGCGGCTCGCCCACGGCGCCGGGGAAGCTGGACGAGTAGGTGCGGCCGAGCAGCCGCCGCTGCGACTCGATGGAGCCGCGCTCGGCGAGCACGAAGGCGAGCGTGCGCGCGTCGTCGTAGCGCGTGACGGGCGAGTCCACGTACGCGTGCAGGTCGGCGAGCACGCTGCGCGTGTCGGCGCGCCGCTTGGCGCGGCCCGCCTCGTCGAAGCTGAAGTCGCGCAGGTTGCGGCAGCTGGCGCTGCGGCCCAGCCGCCGCGTGAAGCTGGGCTCCGCGTCGCCCAGCAGCAGCGAGCCCGAGCGGCTGGAGCGCGGCGACGGCCCCGCCGAGTACATGTTGCTCTGCGACAGCTCGTAGTCGACGCGGTCGCGGCTAGGGCCCGGCGAGGCGGCGGCAGGCCGCGTGGCAGTGTGCGTGTGCGTGTGTGCATGCGTGTGTGTGTGCGTGCGCGTGTGCGTGCGCGGGGCCGCACTCTGACCTGGGGCGGCGCGCGGCGGCGGGGTGGGAGCGCGCGTGCGGGCAGCCTCGCGCCCCGGACCCTGACTCCACGCACTCTCCGGGGAAATCTGCATAATCACAAGACTCTACTTCATCATTTATTCATTCAGTACAGTCATAATACTATTTATAATTGGACGCGAACCGATTCGATATCATAATATCATGCAAATTGGTAATGTCATTATCATCATTACAGCCTATCAAAGTCCATTACTGAACGTAGGGTTTCCACATAGCCTCATAGGGAAAATATTTGCCATAGTTACCACGCTTGACAGGCGAGTTGGCAAACGCAATTTTTTAGTTATTTTAGATATAATCAAAATGATACTACTAATATAGATAATAGAATGCCTTGCAGCCTGTAGTTATACAGTTATTCTGGTTCTCAATACCCTTCAGACCGGAACGCAGCGTTGATTGCAAGCACTGCAGTTTAATGACAAAAATAAGTAAGTGTGGTACCTACTCATACGGCCTCTTAAGCAAAAAAAAAATGCTATCAACCAAGTGTAATTAATAGGATTTTTTTTCTGTCAAAAAATCAAGAAGGCAGTGTTTCATCCCACCAAAGCACGTAAAGCCACTAATCCTGCACCTGATCTCCCTCTATTAAAAACAATACATTCATTTGATATAAATACATGTAGCTACAATACATACCAACGGTGTCGTCGTCCGATGAGGCAGAGGTGAATCCTCCGTAGGATGATGATTGACCTCTGCATGGATTACTAGCTCTGGAGCCGTCTGGTAAAATACATTAACCACAGTAAAATAACTGAGTTCGAAGAGAATACGTAAAGAGTTAACAGGTAGTCACAACAAAGAACATTGAAATGTGCGACATGATCGTGTGGTGCGTGGGTGGACCATTAAATAAACAAACAAAAGCACATGTTAATTTAAAACAGTCGCAGGAAACGAAACACATTAAAGCGTTAGCAAGGAATTTTGCTAAAATAATATATTATATGATTCCTCACATGTTATAGGCGAATAATGATGATTTTCAGATATTAAAATCATTATATTATATTAATGACTTTATTTCTAAATGGGTAACACTTAAAAAGAACGGGTCAATAAAATTTAATAAAATCGATAGCCATTCCACAACAGATTAGAAATGTTTAGATTAGGTTAGAAAAGAAAACCACACGAATGATGTGTCAGCGAGATCATGCCTTGTTACTACCGAATAAGGTTACTAAGGCAATTGTTGCAAAATGTTAAATAAAATTTACTTGTTGGAGCCTAAAAAAAGTATTTTCTTTACCGAAGCTTCGAACATCTTGTATAAAGTACAATTATATCAAGCTTCAATATTTAAAAAATGCGAGAAACAGGTAGGTAACGATTTATTTTTAATTCTACCCTACATTTTTATTAAAACTTGCCACTTTGTAGTTACTTTTTTTCCTTACTTTTTAGCAAAAATTATTATAAAATATACCAAGGAAATTTTAAGTGATTGTAGCTCAGGCGTTGGGAAATACTACGACATATATGCCGCGGTCGTAAAATTTTAGTCATCACACAATCGGTTAGCTTCGACTCTGTAGAACGTTGGCACTGTCACTCACACCCCAAAAACGTTCTGCTACTTATTTGTCAGTTTTTTTACAAGTTTCTTAAGGCTTGCTCGCATTAGCTATGAACTAAATAAAATAGAGTTGGTTGGAGACTTTTTCTTGAGCTCAATGTGAAATACTGACGACCAGGCATTATCTCCATATTTATACTTTTAAGAACTGCTCGCGACTTCATGGTAGGAATGTAAACAATAGAACTCTTTGTGAAGCAAGGCCAAGAATGTGGATTTTATATATTAATATTCTTAACAATTTTAGCGTTAACTTTATAAACATTACTTTAAGTCATATATACCTGCACTTTAGTTTTATACAAGTGAACGATATAATTGTTAGAATTTAGTGTTTATTTAAAATCGCTTCAATAAAAATTTGTTTACAAGACTGCAACAACTGTCAACATACGACGTAACCATACTCGGTTCTTACATAAATGCAAAGTAAGATGAGAACTGATAGAATGACTTCCAGCATAATATTAGGAGTTTTAATGTGAAGCCAATTCAATAAGGCTCTTACGATTTGGTTGCAGTACAGTTTTGTCAGCTGAAAGAGAAATAAATGGTATTTTCTATATGTGACAAAAATTAAAAAACGGCTAAAAGCTAAAAGAAAGTTCAGTTCAATATGTGGTCTACTGCAATAATAATATTTCAATGTGAAGTCGAGAAATGTCGATCTTTACATAAGTATTACTACACTATAGTATAAATTTCAAATTTTTAAACAGACTAAAAGCAGTAGTAACTGAAAGCTAGTAATGCCTTGAGTTTGTGTCAAAATAACTATTTTAAAGCAAATTACAAAATTCAAAATTATGCACAAATGTTATATCCTATAGAAGTTTTTATATTTTATTTTGTCATCGTTTCTAACATTTAACAACTCCTTTTTTTTTATCATCTTCATTATCGTGACAAAAGCCTGTAAAAGTCCACGGCTGGCCATGGGCCTCTACTGTTTTAGCGTCACGCTTGGCAGGCGGGTTGATGATCACAGTACCAGACGTGTCGCACCATTGGTGTCGCTGCTCGTAGCCGGTCTTATTATTTGACATCTGGTGTAATTGAGATGATTATACGATAAGATAGTTCTAGGATTTTCCATAGTCGTCTCTAAAGACAACCCAGAGACAAAAGACGAAATGGGGTAATGAGTTCTCACCATCACCACCACACGGCAAACAAGACAAAATAATTGTTAATATACATTGATTTTATCTATATGCATAGTGCATTTTATTTTACTTTATTATTCTAGGATCGTAATCCGTGTTTCACTTAAAAAGAAACACTGTGGGCTAACAAACTTAAAAAACACTTTGCAAAACTGTAAGCAAAATTGTTATTCAAAAATACACTTAGTACATTTGAAAACAGTTTGTAACATAACTTTATGTTGAGGCGTTGTGATGGAAATATCATAATATACTGATATCAGTAGCATCATCAGTATATACTGATGATGCTAAGATGTTACTAAGATATATTATATACTGACACAATAACATTAATTATTCATTACTCGATATGACCGAAGATAGGCATGACTATGAGGAGTATAAATGGCGAAAGAAGTCTACAGTTGAGCAAGAGTATCTGATGACAGCTTATCGAATAAGTAGACTCAAGTGGGTCAGCCATATAGCTATTAAAACCCGTAATGGTCCTCAAGCGTCCTATTCCAGTCAATGGATGCAGATGGCTAAGCACAGTCTTTTATTGATAGCTTATTATGACCATGACAAGCGTGAACCAATTATATGTTTTGTTTAAAATATTTATTTCAATTGGATTTCTTAATATATACAGGTCTACGGTCAGTCCGAGAATACAAAATGTCGATTTTTGGATCTGGTTACATTATAATCTTATAAAGACTCCTCTACTCTTAAAATGAGAGAGAGAGAGTGAGATAGGCATAGGTAGGTTAGAATAAGTGAGTCGCCTTTTGTGTTTGCGTGTACATTAGTGTTTTATTTTTATTTAAAAAGATTAAAGGTAACACCATAGAGCTAAGAGTACATAGGGCGGACTTAATGTCATGAGGCATTCTCTGCCAGTCAACCCTTGGTGCCAATGGCAATTGTTGGCAGGTGCTAAATATATCACATATATAAAGTGTAGATAATATATTAAAAATATAATATCACCATATCACATTTGAAAGTTCCCACCGTATTCTAAACTTGTCCCGGAGAGCATGAGTTGTGTAGCGTGTGTATAGATGGTGTGTATGTGTGTGTGCGAGCGAGAGGCAGGTAGTGCGCGCACCTTGTCCCTCGTGGTGGCAAAGGCGGTAGCTGCGAGCGGCGGGGGAGAGCGGCGGCGCGCGGGCGGCGGGGAGCGCGTCCGCCGCGCCGCCTCGCGCGCCTCCTCCGCAGAGTAGCCCTTCATCATCAGAGAGGCCTCCAGGTAGTGAGGTTGTTTGTCCCACTCCAGGGAAATCGCTGTCGGACAAACGGACACGCTCTCAACTTGCACGCGTCCGTGCGTGCACGCTTACACGCACGTTCACGCGTACACCCATACGTACATGCACATATTTTAAAGTTAATGCAGCCACAGAGACGACAATGCACATCTTTGTTTGGAATTTTCTTCATCGTTCATTACAGCCTATCAAAACTCACTGCTAAACATAGGCCTCCCCATAAAATGCCTCATAAGGGTTCATAGTTGCCACGCTTGGCAAACGAGTTGACAGTCGCAGTTTTTTTCTAGTTGTTATTAGGAAGACGCTGCCCATCTACTGGTTTGTTTCCCTCTGTCGCCTCTTACGACACCCAATGGACGATATAGTGTAGTGGATATTTTTACATATCCTCATGTTCTCCACACGATTTGTCATGAATCTAAAATAAGCTTTTTTATGCACATTTTTGGTAAAATGTTTACTTTGCTGAAATATTATTGATGTAATACAATTTCTATAAATTCTACGCAATAATGCACATAATTTAAAGACCATAATAATATGTTTAATAATAAAAAAATTACAACTATCATAGATATTTTCATAATCTAAAAACAATACAAAAACAAAAGGCATATTGAAGACATTGAACTGCGTTGCAATATAAGACTTTATATGCGAATCAAACAAGTGTTTAAACATGTAAACTTAAAACAAGCAAAGCAGTGTTTTTGATGATGATCCAATGATGTAGAGTTAATGATCTCAATGATTTTTTTTTATTTCATCGTTTTACACTATCTGTTAAATATAATGCATGCTTATAATTAATTTCTACTATATAGTTGTTGAAAAAAAAACTAGAGGAAATAAAGAAATTTAAACTTATTTTATCGTTTGCTTTTACGTAACATCATCATTTTAATTATGTCTGAAAATTATAAATAATATGTTAGGTAACTTATATTTACCCTTATATTTTTAAAAGTTAGTAAAGTCAATATGTAAGATATTATTTAGTTATTAAAACTTTAGTAAAAAGAAATCTATCACAAATAAATCTATATAAAAAGGATGGTAGATGTAGTCAGTAAAAAACGTCCTGTAAAAAGTAAAAACTATATTATCGTTTTGTTTGGCTGTTATTGCATTAAGTCACCTAGGTATAGCCTTAAAAAGCTTTTGTTTTGAATGCTTTCTTTATGATTATATTATTTTCAGAGAGTTTTTTACTGTTTAATAATTTCGGTTGTGATCAAACGATGTGTAAAGCGATTAAACATAAAATATCGTGCAGAGTGGATTATTTATACAGTTATGTGAGAGTCGGATGTGCGTGAGGGTGTCTGTGTGTGTGTGTGTATGTGTGTCTGTGAGTGCGTGTGCGTGTGCGCGTGCGCGTGCGCGTGTGTGTGTGTATGTGTGTGTGTGTGTGTGTGCGCGATCGGGGCATGCGTATTCGTGTGCGTACATGTGCGAGTGCATGCGTTTACGTGCGTTGTGAGAGTGTACGGTTGCGTATGTGTTGGAGTGCACGCGTGTTCGGTTGAGTGTGTGAGTGTGCGAGAGAATGCGTGCGCGGCAGCATGCGTGCGCGGGTGCATGCGGGTGCATGCGTGTGGGTGTGGGTGTGTGTGCGTACGTACCGTCGGAGCCGGGCGGCAGCGGCAGCAGCGGGTGCGCGGACACGCTCGCGTTGAGCGCGGCGGCGCGCGGCGCGCCCGCCCGCCACGCGCGGAACGACCCCGACCTGCGGCATCGGGCAGAGGATGGTGACTACTCACCAGCTTCCCGCTTCACGCTTCACGGTTCACGCGTCGCGCTATTGCGACCTTACCCACCACGCAATAAAATACGACTCGCTCTACCTACACAACGGTGTCAGAATTCACGAGCATACGAACTAACGCCGTCTCCTATGGTTAACTGTTCGCGAAACGGGACACGCATTGAATGATTTGTCTGTTTGTTTATCAAAAAGTAAAATAAATGATTTCACAATTTTTAACACAACAGAGTTTCTTCTCCGGTCAGAGGAACCTCATTTTGGCCACAGTAGGAATTTTTCAAAGGACGCTTTAATCCTTACGTCGCATTAAATATTCTTTAAACGATTGCTCAAATTCACAATGGTTGCGTAATAGACTTAAATTGCCAACATGTCATATCAATGAGTGTTAGAATCTTTTCAGTTTTATATTTACAAAACATTAATTACTTGTCATAAAAAGAATCAAGGAAACACTACTTATATAACATCAACTAATTTTGCTTTTTATTCAAACATTTACCACGTTGTTTAAATAAGAATATAATTGGGGAAAACAAAACGTATTTAACATAAAAAATGTAACTAAACAAGTAATAGCCTTATGATACAAACAAAGTAGCGTCTAATCAACTTGCAATGACGTGAAAGCGTCACAATGTATGAAAAAGAGCGTGGCGCTGTATATACAGAGACGTTTAAGAAACTATACGCGTAAATCTAAATTGACTCTTAATGCAAGTACATAAGGTACACAATTCATGTGTAATATGAAGTACACGTATTTAACGACCGCACCATCCTCTGACCGATTGTCACGGTGTCGTTGTCGCAACAACGAGCAACATTTCAAAACATTATGTCTTTAGAAGAAGCGAAAGTCTCAACGAATACAGCGCATGCTCGAGAACGCTAATCACCAACGAATTAGCTGGACTGCCATAATGACCAGCGTGCGTTGTCGCAAATTGATGGACGACAATTAAAATTTAACAAAATAATGGCATACACTAACCATATATATAAACACCACTTATCATATAATACACTTATATGGTAAGTGGTGTTTGATAACAAAAAAACATTAACCAATGAAAACCTTATATGTTTTGAAGTCTGGCAACCCTACTGCGATAACGTCACGCGCCATTACGACAATCAAGCTGATATACAAATCTATTCGAAGCCTCATTCCAACCATTTTTTTCAAATGTTTCCTATTCCATGCAAATTTCGTTATTTAAACCACACAAACGTCCAAAATAAACAAAACCCAAAAGCTATTTTCCCAACCCATGCTAACAACTCACCTTATGTTATTAAAATATTAAATATTCAATGTATAAACCCCGAAAGCCTATCAACAACTACTGTCCTATTAATTTTGAAGTTTTCAAACAGCTATGTTACAACTAGCGGTCTATCTACGCCTGAAATATTTGTAAAATACAGTGAGCTATAGTTTTACTATAAGATAGCAGCTAAAGCCGTCAAACTGTCTCAAGGCATGCAACAACTGTATATGTGTTATAATCTGTGTACGAACTAAGCCATGTACTTCGCGTGTTAGTACGCACCTCTGGAATGTCTGCCGTTTGACGTAGTTATCGCGGACGAACTCCACAATCTGCTTTTGCGTTTTGCCGCTATACCTGGAAATGAAAATTTACGACGTATTAGATAACTCATTAATTTTTTCATTAAGTTACTCTCATTAATTCAAATCCCCTCTTTCAAGTTCAAAGCTGCTCAGCGAATTAAGAAGAGACCTGCGGTTGACCTCAGTTTATAACAAAGTAGTTTAAAACAGATAAAAAATCACACAATACTTGCTAATCTATGTGCAATATGGACTTAAATGCCAACATAGCAAAAAAACAGGAAAAAAAATCAAGAATGTTTTATCTAATCCAGAGTTTAGGGAAAATACAAATCAGACCAACTAAGATAGACGGAGCGCTGAGAATTTGTTAAGTGACGTAGAAACCAATCTAAAACATACACAAATTATTTGATACCGACAATATGATTTTAGGTACATGTAGTTTAGCAGTAGACGTTGAGAAATTGAGCATGGTTTCAGATCACTGGAACGTACACAGTGCTCCCGTCCATTCCGTCCATCTCGTGTTGTTCTGTTGGGGTGAGCAAGAGATAGAGCAGCTAGCAGATACCAGAAGGAGGAGCCGCGCAAGGAGCCGTGGTTCTGTTGGTGTGAGCAAGAGATAGAGCAGCGAGCAGGTACCGGAAGGAGGAGTCGCGCAAGGAGCCGTGGTTCTGTTGGTGTGAGCAAGAGATAGAGCAGCGAGCAGGTACCGGAAGGAGGTCGCGCAAGGCCGTGGTTCTGTTGGTGTGAGCAAGAGATAGAGCGAGCAGGTACCGGAAGGAGGAGTCGCGCAGGAGCCGTGGTTCTGTTGGTGTGAGCAAGAGATAGAGCAGCGAGCAGGTACCGGAAGTAGGAGTCGCGCAAGGGCCGTGGTTCTGTTGGTGTGAGCAAGAGATGAGAGCAGCGAGCAGGTACCGGAGGAGTCGCGCAAGGAGCCGTGGTTCTGTTGGTGTGAGCAAGAGATAGAGCAGCGAGCAGATACCGGAAGGAGGTCGCGCAAGGGCCGTGGTTCTGGTGTGAGCAAGAGATAGAGCAGCGAGCAGGTACCGGAAGGAGGAGTCGCGCAAGGAGCCGTGGTTCTGTTGGTGTGAGCAAGAGATGAGAGCAGCGAGCAGGTACCGGAGGAGGAGTCGCGCAGGGCCGTGGTTCTGTTGGTGTGAGCAAGAGATAGAGCAGCGAGCAGGTACCGGAAGGAGGTCGCGCAAGGAGCCGTGGTTCTGTTGGTGTGAGCAAGAGATAGAGCAGCGAGCAGGTACCGGAAGGAGGAGTCGCGCAAGGAGCCGTGGTTCTGTTGGTGTGAGCAAGAGATGAGCAGCGAGCAGGTACCGGAAGGAGGTCGCGCAAGGCCGTGGTTCTGTTGGTGTGAGCAAGAGATAGAGCAGCGAGCAGGTACCGGAAGGAGGTCGCGCAAGGGCCGTGGTTCTGTTGGTGTGAGCAAGAGATGGGGCAGCGAGCAGGTACCGGAAGGAGGAGTCGCGCAAGGAGCCGTGGTTCTGTTGGTGTGAGCAAGAGATAGAGCAGCGAGCAGGTACCGGAAGGAGGAGTCGCGCAAGGGCCGTGGTTCTGTTGGTGTGAGCAGAGATGGAGCAGCGAGCAGGTACCGGAAGGAGGTCGCGCAAGGGCCGTGGTTCTGTTGGTGTGAGCAAGAGATAGAGCAGCGAGCAGGTACCGGAAGGAGGTCGCGCAAGGGCCGTGGTTCTGTTGGTGTGAGCAAGAGATAGAGGCGAGCAGGTACCGGAAGGAGGTCGCGCAAGGAGCCGTGGTTCTGTTGGTGTGAGCAAGAGATAGAGCGAGCAGGTACCGGAAGGAGGTCGCGCAAGGCCGTGGTTCTGTTGGTGTGAGCAAGAGATAGAGCAGGCAGGTACCGGAAGGAGGAGTCGCGCAAGGAGCCGTGGTTCTGTTGGTGTGAGCAAGAGATAGAGCAGCGAGCAGGTACCGGAAGGAGGAGTCGCGCAAGGAGCCGTGGTTCTGTTGGTGTGAGCAAGAGATAGAGCAGCGAGCAGGTACCGGAAGGAGGAGTCGCGCAAGGAGCCGTGGTTCTGTTGGTGTGAGCAAGAGATAGAGCAGCGAGCAGGTACCGGAAGGAGGAGTCGCGCAAGGAGCCGTGGTTCTGTTGGTGTGAGCAAGAGATAGAGCAGCGAGCAGGTACCGGAAGGAGGAGCCGCGCAAGGAGCCGTGGTTCTGTTGGTGTGAGCAAGAGATAGAGCAGCGAGCAGGTACCGGAAGGACGAGCCGCGCGACAGCACCCTGGGCTTGTGGCGCGGCGGCCGCGGCACGCTGGTGCAGCGGAAGAAGCCGTGGTTCTCCACGCACTTCTTCCAGAAGTTCTTGCACTCGTTGCGGCCCTCGAACAGGAACTCCACCACGTCGCGGTAGTGGCCCTGCACCCACACAACTCATAAACCTTAAGCTTAACCGTTCACATATCGAACAACATAATAAGTATATACGTATACATAATAAGATTCCGACAAGACGACATTGTCCAACTATTGCTTTTTAAGGCTAATTCAATTAATATAAACTATTATTAATAACTAACGAACCGCCCCGGCTACGCATTAGTAGGATCTATCAAAGTGGCGTTATTTGCATTTAAGATAATCAAAGACCATTCACTATATCAATTTTTCGTCGGATAAGATATAGCCTATATCACTCTTTGCATTGCTGTCTATCAGCCATTTCGAAGATTAGCCCGGGCAGACAAACAAACAGACAGACAGACAAACATTTTAAAAATCACAGTTCAATAATAATATTTCGAAGTAACAATGCAGTCATTTCGATATTCCAGACAGACACTACAATTTTTTTTAATGTGTTTACAAGAAAACAATAGATATTTATTTTAACCACTTATACCCAAATACTCAAATGCTATACAATTTTAAGGTGTCGTAAGTCTCGTGCTGTCTCTATCACTTTGAGCAGGTCTGTCTCACACCGCGCTTTACGGCGGCTCTACACGTTGGCCAACACAGTGGCGAATGTGTTGGCCAATACCGATGGCCATCGTGTAGAGCGGGTGTTTGTGCTTACGTTGGTATGTATTGGAATGATGGCGCATAAGTTGGCGCGAGATCCGTGTGGTGTCGGTTTTTTACAAAAGATCAAAGGGTTGTGGCAGAGTATTGGCCGCCGCATCCACACGTTGGGCGCACGTTTAGTTTGCTACGACCTCTCAGAGTGATCGCACGCACCTGGTTTAAATTTTGTATTTACGCGTCGTAACTAGTGTCTACAAAATGGCAGTAACAATGACCAATAAGGAAACTTTTCGCTTTATAGAGTCTACACTCACCGTACGAAACACAGCAGTGTTAAGCTGCTATTTTACGCTGGTATTTTGTGAGAGCGTGGTCCTTCCCCGGTCGAGCCGACCCATTCGTGCTACAACTATACTACTACCACCTTCTTTTTTCCCCATTTCTTTTTAACCCTTTTCTTATATACATTCACGTAGTAGCGGTATCCTGTGAATAAATAAACCGCAGCAGCTGTTAGCGCCTCAACATCAATTTTAATAAATTCGTCCGCACATTGGCCTAAACCGAAGCAAACTGAACGACCTTCCAACGTGTGGACGCGATCACAAATTCTTGGCCAATATCTTTGCCAACACATTCGCCAGTATGTTGGCCAACGTGAAGAGCCGCCATTAGGCATGAAAATATACCTACGCTGCCCGGTCACCTACAAGGGGCCTAATTCCGTGAGATTGTCACGCACGTGCTGACGCGCGTCTTACGTTAACAAAAAAGTATTTTTCTCTTATAAGTATTTAGGCACTTTTGATATTTATTAAAAGTGCCTAAATACTTATAAGTTATTCTAAAGCGCGGAGTGAGACCGGCCTGCTACTACTAATTCTACGTTTAAATATTATAAACAAGGAACATTATCAGAACTGTTTAGAAAAAACCATTTAATCATAAACTACAGTATTTGCGTTATAGCATGATGCGGATGACAGGTTGACAGGTCACTAGAACGTAACTTGAGTGCGTTTGCAAGATACGAAAAAATGTTTAACTATGAGAATATAACACTGAATTTGTTTTTATTAATTTTCTCAATTCTGTTATGATATGACGATTAGATTAACATTAATATAGTTTTTTTTTACTTATATAACTATAAAAGTTTAATTTATTTCACTTGGAATTTTTTTTTATTACTAGAGATGTGCCTCATAATCGGACGTAAAAACTGTCAAGCAAACACAATCGCAAAAAATAAGTAAGATTATTACGAATTTTACTAACCTCCTTAATCTGTATGACTTCGATAATTATGACAGCCAAAATTAATACATCTGTAAGCTGTTATTGTGGCTGTTACTACATTTAAATATTATAGCTTTGACATTTCGTATTTTCTCACCAAACTCGGACTAAATAGTCAACATCAAAGTTTTAAACTTTACGGGTATTGTGTTGCCGAGATACAGATATCATTCATGTGGTTTCGTTTTTTTTTTTTTGCCGAGTACATTTTTAGTCCGCGTTGTCTGTGTGCACTTTTGTCTTAAAAAAAAAGCAAGTGGGATACTGTGGCCAATAGATACTTACACCTATTGTCTTTTGAGAAACAAATTCAGATGCGTAGTCACCCCTGATGACTTAGATGCAATGCTTTGTTACTAGTAGTAAGGATATCCGGGTTTATGTCGCTCACCGTACGAAATGAAACAGTATTATATTACTATTTCAGGGTGGCAATCTGTGTAAGCGTGCTCCCTCCCCCCCTGTCGAGTGGATATGTTTCTCGTTAAAGATGTAATCTATACTGTCGATAGTTTCCCGAAATATCTATACAAATAAATAAAATTGAAGTGTCTGTTTGTAATGTCAAAATAACAGCTTTTTACTAATTGCATATGAAAGTATATACGGTACTTATAACAAAAACACAATTTTTAAAATTTTTGTCTGTCTGTCTGTTTGTTCCGGCTAATCTCCGAAGCGGATGGACAGATATTGACGGGACTTTCACTGGTAGATAGCTCGTTATAAGGAGTAACTTAGGCTACTTATATTTTAGAAAAATAATTGGGATTCCGCGCAACAAAATTAAAACCCTAAATTACACGCGGGCGAAGTCGCTAGTGAGAAATAACTGTGACCGAACATATCAATTCTACTCACATATCCCTCCGGATGCAGTTTGATTAGAAACTTTTCCTCTTGAACGATATCTTTCTGATCTTGGCCCAGCTGAAAGTGTTGATCTTGGTGAAGTTCTGGAAGACAACGATACCCATATGCGCTACCGCCAGGTTCAGTGGTACGCCGTCGTGGTCTTTCGCCGGGTGCATCTTTATTCCTACGGAGTAAGTTGCTTACTTAAATAATATAATCAACCCATTTCGTTCTCTGGATGTTATAAATAAGTAGTAAATATTGGATTAGACAGGAAGAATTTCATAGCTTTCAATAAATGGTAAAAATAGGCCTTTGACCTCCCCTAAAAATAGTCTATGTTGGTATTATGTAGTAAATGTAGGTATATTAGTTACCTTTACCTATTTCTACAACCAAATAGCAGCTCCAGTCAGGGCTGAGTTTTGGGTGTATGTGAGGCATTCTAAGGTTGTCCTCAGAGGTGACAACGCAGATGCATTATTTTTTGTTGAAGTTGGTTGAAGGTGTTCAAAAGCCATCAAGTAGACTGTTAGATGTTCTTGACTTAATTGTTATGAAACAACCAACGATTTTTGTATAAAATAGTCGCCAATAAACGACAAACCACGTTACGTACCGTACAGTTCGCATCTTCGTGCAGTTTCTAACAAATTGAGATCCGCCTCAGCCGGACTCTGGCCACTGCAACAAATGACATACAGCTTCATTTATACAGATATTTTTGATTTGAAACAAATCCAAGATAGGCTAAGCTATACTGACTTTTTTATAGAATACTAGAAATTGCATATTTTGATAAAATGTTCCTGAAACTACAGGCATACAAATCTAATTAACTCAAATATTTTCACAAAATCGAATAAATAATGTTTCTTAGAGTATCTTTTATGCAGACATTACATAAAGCAGAAAAAAAGACAAATTCTTAATTAATTAAAAACTCGAATTGCTATTAAAACATAAGTTTATAAAATTTGCTACGTGACGTTAGTTCACACGTGCAACTTTTGTAAAATAAAAATAAAAATCGATCAAAGATCAAAAAGCAACAGTAGACTAACGTTTAAGGGACTGCAAAACTAAAATTTCATTTTAAAGCTTTGAATCCTGTCACATTCCATTACTGTCATATCTGCTCCTGACCCAAGCAATTTCAGCTTTGTTAGTGTTTAATGTGACTACTAATAATGTTACATAAAAATTAATTTTTATTTGTTCGTATTTTATGCGCTGCCATACCGTTCATCAGATTGCGCTAAAGCTTTGTCAACTTATTGCTTGCACTTGTGAGAAGGTTATAGGCATAGTACAATTAACTTACAATAGGTGGCGCGCGTATCGTACTAACAAATTTATTTGAAAGTTAGGCCTTTTGCACATTATAAGACACGGACACTAGACAAGAAAAATGTCTCGTCTGGTTTATCGTACACATTCATGCAAGACGTCTTATCGTCGGTTTGTAACTACAATTCACGGAAGATACACGGGTACCAAATGGACAGGCGACAGCGTTTAATAGTGACTGCATACTTTTACCATAGAAGAAAACGCCGTAGTTGTAGGTGTCATTCATCAGACTCTTGTATATAAATCGAGTAATGATAACCAAATAATTTAATATTGTATTAAAAATATGATACAGCCTTTTTACTTTTTTTCTACCACTGGCAAATCTTTAAAATTTTCTATTAATATGGAACATATTTCATCCCAGGCGGCGGTCTTCAAATTTCTTTATTTATACTCCTCACAAGTTTTGTCCCAAATTACCGGTCTTTTTCTACAAGCGCTTCCATAAATATTATATATATATATATAAATGTTCAATATTCACTTTGGAACTCATATTTGATAGTTAAACTTAAATAAAAGTTTTATTTAAAAGAAAGCTTGTACACTACTCGTGTTTTTGCTCACGCAGCCGCGCCGAATGTGCACGCGCAAACTTGTTTACATAGTTGAGTAGACGTCGTGTCTAAGCAAGACGTCTTGTGTATGCGTGACATCGAACGTTCAGCCAACAAAATGACTAGAATGCCCGTGTCTGATGCGACATAAGAAAAAATATCTTGTAATATGTATGGTCTCATATAACAACCAGTGCGACTGAATTTCTTAGAAAACATTTCTCATAAGACGCAAGAAATTTTCTTATAATGTGCAAAAGGGCTTATACATCATTCAACTTCAATGAATTATTATATAATTATTATATTTCATTATATTATTATCATTCCTAATTAAACAATATAACTCTTCCAAATTTAAAACGATATTTCGACAATTATTTTTTCTGTGTCAGGAACGCGCCGTGTACCAGCTAGTTTTCTATAAAAAAAAGAAAGTTAAAATATATGACTACTGAATTTTCTGCGTTAGAATTCCATCAAAGCCAAATGTTTATGCAACACACATATGCACGCACGAATGCAGACGTATTCTACCTATGTCGTGGATGGACACCTATGACGTGAATATACAGCAGACCACACATGCAAAATTTTATACAAAGTCTATATATACTTACATATGTTTCTTGTGGTTTTCCATAATCCGTCGTTCGGACTCGGAATCTTGACCAGGGAAGAACTTGTAGCCGCTGAGGTACGTGTGGTCCGGATAGTCTTCCGGGACGAAGTCACCGCACTCCGCTAAAATAATACTCAATAACAATATCGTTATTTGCACACCTCGAACGCGAAGCGGAGAAGGTGGGCTTTACTGTCAACATGACAAAGTCACACAACCCGCTCTCATTAAATACGGATATTTTTTTTTATTTATTTAAAAAAAACGTTTTTTTTTTTAATACAAGGCTCCTACATCACTGTTCTACCTTAAATATATTTCCTACGTTATGATATGCTTAAATTTCATAGTACGCGAACAACCCAAGTCCAATCCTCGCCCCCACAAATGAAATTGTTAATTATAAGTGCATATTTAATATCCTCCATACCGGATTTCAATCACGACAGCCAATCTCAACACAGACTAGCCACCTGAGCCAGACGAGATATAGTGCACGTGTGTGTGGGCAAGCACCGGTGCACTCTTAGGCTGAGATCTATAGACCGTACTTTGACTTTGCTCAGACTTTACTTACGAAAAACTTAGCTGAGTATATGCTTAGCATAAACTTTGATTCCGAATGTATAGCTGTATTGGGCTAAGATTAAGCTAAGTTTATGATAAGGCCCAACAGTCAAAATATTAATGGATGCTTCATTCCACGCATTATGTTCTTTACTTTACTGTGTTAAATTAAAAAAATTAAATCGAAAACAGTCCAAATTATATTTCATAAATAAGTTATTATTACATTAAAATAGAAAACGGACGTATGGGAATGGGAACGGAGGAGAAGAGTGCAAAATCAGAAAAATAGAAAAAAGAATATTTGAAGAAATTCGGAACAAGTTTGAAATCACGCAATGTATAGATAATGGTTTAAAGCTAATTAAAACTAAAAGACGACCTAAAAATAACTATTTATTTTATTTGAGTAACATAAAAACAACAATTTAAAATTAATACGGTGGTTTTGGATAATATCCTGAGTTTTACGTAAGTCGTCGATTTCGTTGACTTAGGCTTTGCTAAGCGCGCACTCAGCACGACTTCGAAGTTAGCTCTATAAATACCGACATTGTCTTAGCTCGAAAGTAAAGTCTGAGTAAAATCAAAGTACGGTCTATAGCTCTCACCCTTATAGTCCGATGGGACGGCAATCCGGCACGACCAGAGAGAGATTAGGCTGCAGGACCAACGGATTTACGTGCTTCCCGAAGCACGGGGTGAACGACGCCAACTTCCTGACTCCTAGCTGCTATTGAGAATTTCTTGGCAGAAAAACCAATATTTTGAGTATTTGTTTTTATTAGTCCGTGAACAGGTTACTTTACACGTATATAAAGCGGAATCCTCAGGAGAAGTGTTGCTATTTTAAAAAAGTAAACAAATGAGCCAGTTTGTGAGGCGCTCGTTAATACGTTATGCTGATGAAGCTTTGTTTCAGCTTTGCTTATATTTCATAAACAAAATTTATAAACCTATAAAAATTAACTATTCAGTGGTCCAAGTACACAATGCCTCAGAGACGAGCTCGCCGCACCTTGCTATGCATACGTAAAGTGTGAGCGATATTCTCATAAATACATTATTAGAATGGGTATGGTAATTTATTCATAGTAAATAGGTTGCCGCTAATGAAATTGACGTAGAAAAGCTACGCTGCAGCTGTATTATGGCTGCATGAATAGGTCGGCTGGACCGGGGAAGGAACACGCTCACACAGAATACCATTGTGAAATAGCAGCATAATATTGCTGTGTTACATATGACAAGTGACAAGAGCCGAAGACCCTTTTTACTGATAATAAGGTATTCCATTTTTTAATCTTTAAGGAAGCAACGCATCTGAATTTCAATTCTTAACTGAGGATAGATGTAGGTGTTAATAGGCCACAGCACTCAATTACCGTCAGATGGGCTGTATGCGAGTCTTGTGTCTTCCTAACTTGAACAAGAAATAACGGTTAATATGGAATGGATGTCTTACAATTTAAAAATTCTAAACTGATTTTCACATTAACCAACTACAAAAACATACCTATAACGGATAATATGGAATGAACGACTTACAATTTAAAAATGCTATAAATTTCTTTGCACATGCAACAACGTAATTAAACTGCCTATCCATTGTCGACATCAGACGGGACAACCACGATTACACTCAGGACGCAGTTTACTAACCTTGAACAATATAGCTGGCCATGAGAGCGGCGGTATTCTCGTTGCACTGTATACATCCGTTTGCGAGGTCCCGCTTCACCTGCAGGTAGGATTGCCAACTACTATTAGAATAGATATACGACAAACATTTACGAAAGCGAAAAATAGGTTTTATTTTCGCTATTTAATTCTAACATTTAAAGACTTAGGGTTATTCAGAAATCGAAAAAATCAAGATCACACTTTGACTATTAAAAAAAACTATAAAAGTTGCCGTTGAACTAGTTCTTGTCTGCAAGAGTAAAAAGAAAGTATGAGATTTATTTATTTTTTATAAAACTGACGTGAAACCCACTTCAAACTTCAGATGTGTTGTGCTACAGATGATCTCCTAGGACTAAGATGGAACGCCTCACAGCCTGTAACTATATTGGCTCCCTACACCCTTCAGACCGGAACGCAGCGGTACAAGCACCAGCAGGGCGACAGAATAGGTAAGAGTGTGGTATTACCTAGATGGAGTCCCAGGAAAAGGAGTCCTCCCAACTAGTATACATTTTTCATCAGACACAAAATACAGTACTTTTGAGTAAAACCAAAACTATTTTTGTAAATGCAATTAAAATATAGTACTATGTAGTATTCTCGTAACAAGGCCAGCGAGACAAGATAAATAATGTAAAATAACTTTTAGGAGGCATAGATTTTTGTCTTAGTAGGCAAAAACATGGTCTAGAAATTTAGAACTACTTATACTAACAGTCTACTTACTAATGCATATTAGTTTTAACTTTATTTTCTTTATATTTTCTTATATACACTATTTGGATAAACTTGGTAAGAAAAATTTTAGTAACATCGTTAATTATGCATGTCATAAATCTACAATTTTCTATGAACACGCACACACATTGTCACACAATTACACAATATTTTTCATTATTTTTCAATCAAACACATCTACACACATTCATTTCACCATCATATACACTACTTGCCTTGACGCTGCCTTACACCAAGCACAAACTCCAGTTTTTCACATACAACATAACACATACTGTCTCCATAACTGTCTGCATTAAAACTATAATCCCAATATATACAAATATACAAATAATCCTGTTAAAATAACTTCATCTACGACTATCATTACACAAAACCTCATTATAGATAGTCTTCATAACTACAGGAATTAAACTCTTTGCAAATCTTTAAAGCATTTAAATGTAATATTCAAGACTTGACCAAACATGTTTCGTATAGTACACATAATAGTTTAATTGTAATCACCCAATATATTAGGAGTATATACAAGAATTTTGATGATCTACAAGTAACCCTTTCACAATTAAATCATGATATTAACTGAATGTAGACTGGATTTAAGTAAACAGTTACCATTCTTAAATAATTACACCTCTTATCAATCAACCAATCTATTAAATCAGAATGATGGTGTCGTTGCGTACATCAAAAATCATCACCAAGCTAAAATAACAGAACTCAATCTTACCAATGCAACTGGACTACAAATTGTGACTGCCAAGTGTGCTTTTCTTGCTATCTATCGTGCTCCATCTTACCTACATGCTGAAGGTTTTATTAATTCCCTTCATGCACACCTTGAGACAATTTCACAGTTCAAAAATATCTTACTTATTGGACATTAATATAGATTTGATTATTCCAGAAAAAGAAAAATCACACGAACGTTGTAATCGACTCAGTTATTTAAACGTTTCCCTATACGGTCTCCTGCCTGGTCATACCTTATCTACTAGGGAAGGCTCCTGTCTAGACCATGTTATGTTAAAATTAGACACCAATTTCAACCCTGCTTCTGTTGCTGTCTTAAACACTACAGTTACTGATCATAATCTTATCCTGGTCAAATTTTCTAATGCATATAAAAATCTTACCGCTTGTAAATACAAAACTGTTGTAGACTTTGAAAATGCATATAAAACCCCATAGATTCTAATGTGTCTTTTCTTAATGTTTTCAATAATTCGGAAATCTTTGCTAACTCATTTATAGGCATTATCAAGACAGCTATCCAAGCTAATTCTAAAATCTTAACAGTATCAAGCAATAAAAGGATGTGATAACCCTTGGGGCTCTAAAATGCATTAAACTTAGAAATAGCATGCAAATGAAGCTTAGTAAGGAACCCCATAACACAATTTTGAAAATAGCCTATAAACGTTATCGCAATTTTTGTTCTAACCTTATAAAAAAACTTAGAAGAAATTATAATAGGCAAAAAATTTATAATTCAATTAATCAACCTAAAAAATTATGGTCCACGATAAATGAGATTACGCAATATAAACCACCAAAAACGAATAATGCCGATCTACTTAATTCAAAATCGCATCCTCAAATTTCAGTAAATGATGTTAATAATTACTTTATCAACATTGGGTCTAATTTAGCAGACCTTATAATAAGTCAGTCTGGACCCGATGGTCAAATTTCAAACGTCCCCTCGACCAGCTATTCCAATCCCTCCTCGTTTGTTCTGCTGGAGACAGACCCTAATGAAGTTAACAGCATACTCATGAGCCTGGACTCCGGCAGTGTACCTGGCTGGGATGGTATAAGCACTGCATTTTTAAAACGTGCCAGAGACTTTATGGTCCCATATATCTGTAAGTTGGCAAATCTTTGTTTTAGTACAGGAGTCTTTCCTAGTGCTCTCAAGCGATCTATAGTAACCCCTGTTTACAAGAGTGGAGATAAATCAGACGTCAATAATTATAGGCCAATCTCTGTTTTGACTTCAATTTCAAAAATAATTGAAAAGCTCCTTAATAAAAGGTTGATTAATTATCTTAACAAATACAATATTTTATCAGAATTTCAATACGGGTTTCGTAAAGGATTATCAAATCTAAACACAATTCTAAATTTGATCTCTATTATAGCTAACGAAGTCGACAAGGGATACAAATGCCTTACGGTCTTTCTAGGCCTTGAAAAGGCCTTTGACACCGTTTCTATCTCCATTCTTGTAGACAGGTTAGAGAGCATTGGCATCAGGGGGATTGTGCCTCTCTTTTTAGTAGTTACCTTCGTGACAGAACCCAAGCCGTAAAAATAGATAGCTACATTAGTGACGAAGATACTGTTAAAATTAGTGTCCCACAGGGGAGTGTCCTTGGCCCGACTCTCTTTTTAATTTATATCAATGAATTGTGTAACTTACAGGACGTCGGGGGAAGGATTTTCTCTTATGCGGATGATACCGCTATTATCTTTACTGGCAAGACTTGGGATTCCGTACACCATCTGGCTGCAAGGGCTTAGCTCGTGTGTCGAAATGGCTGAGAGATAATCTTTCAACTTTAAATATCCAAAAAACGAACTAGATCTGTTTTGCTCCCTATTATACATCGTCGCAACCAGTACATAATTTATGTATCAAAATCAACAGCTGCCCAAATCTTGAAAATACCTCGTGTGAGTGTCTGCTTATAAATAAGGTGAACGAAACTAAATACCTCGGCATCATCGTTGATCAAAGGCTTAGTTGGCACTCTCAGTTGGAAGCTGTTATAAATCGGATCAGAAAGTTAATCTGGGTATTTAAATCATTAAGGTCAGCAATGTCTAGCACTCTATTAAATAAAATTTACTTAGTCTTAGCACAATCGATAATTTCCTATTGCATCCCAATCTGGGGAGGAACCACCAAGACCAACTTTTTAGATCTGGAAAGAGCACAGAGGTCTCTTATAAAGGTCATGATGTATCTCAAACCTTATAGATTCTCTACTAACACTATATCAGATTAGTAAAATTCTCTCAGTTAGAAAGCTTTATGTTCTTAACCTCATTCTAAAATATCATAAATCCCTACCGTTTAATGAATCCCTTCAAAAAAAGAGAAGAACTGATATTGTGGCCCCTATACCTCTTGTACGTACTGTCTTTGCTATTAGACAGTAGCCATGTCAGTCTGCTTTTATATATAATAAATAAAGTAAAATACTTAAAATATATCCTATGTAACTAAATATATGCAAAAAAAAACTTTAATGCATTGGTTGTATACAGTGACTTATGACGAGGTTGAAAATCTTTTAAAAAGAATTGTCTGAAATCTATCTCACCAACATCTTACACTTACAGGTAACAATTTAACAGTATGCCGTCTTTCATATTTGATCAGTAAAATTTTATTTTGCAAGACAACTAGTCTTCTTACTTATGCTTTCTTCTTCCACCAACACATACACACACACCACACATCATACATACAACAACACTCCTACACTCACAATCACACACTCCTTAATATACACGTACTAATTTCAAATTATCTAGAGGTTTAACTTTTTGTAATCCTTAAGGGAAGTAGCGGATCATTCCCAACACGAGTATCCTCTGATTACTCACTGGGAAGTCTCAGTAATATGTTGTTAACAAGATTACCGAAATAAACGCATTAAACTATAAGAGACAAGTGTCCCAATCAGTATCATCAAACTATAGAGAGTATTTCTTACGAGACCTCATGAATGACAATATTTTAGGTCAAACAACAAAAACCAAACAACGACAAAACTAGAAACAATAAAAATGAATTTGTAACAAACTAAACCAACAACAAAAGGCAAGCAGCATGTAATACGCAGTCTATTACAAACAGAAAAAGAAGTTGTAAGAGGTTATTCCTTACATTGTATGATTTTTTTTAAATAATTAGACGATTTATTGATAAAAGTTTTAACGTGCTTATTTAAAATTATATGATAAAATGATATTAAATTATTTTTCGCTATGAGTTCAGGTAATATGATTCGATGTCGCAATATCGTGCAAATAGGTATATTATATCATTGCAATTATGTACGTTATATAACTATGTATGTTATATGCGAGCGTAACTCGTACAAAACTTGAATTTACAAAATAGTGACCCAAAAGCTAAAGTCATCAGTACCGCTATTCACCTATAAACATCCTACCCTCCTAGTGACAGGACGCTACAAGCACAGTACGATGGGCGGGCCTACCTGCAGGCAGAACAGGTAGCGCGTGAACTCCTCCTCGAGGCGCGCAGGGTCCGGCGTGTAGAACTTCACGCAGAAGCGTAACGTCGGCTCCAGCATCGAGAGGCCCACTTGACGGCACATCGGTTTCTCCACGTCCAGCCAGTACTGCGGGTCACACAATATTCTTCCAATAAAAAACAGTTTTACGATAAATACCCCATAGATATATATAATATCCAAAATGACACGTGGTGGAAATACCGCGTGTCATTTTGAAAAGGCGCTAAACGCTCACAGTATATTTCAAAGCACGCAAGCAACTCTGGTTCGATTCTGTTGGTTCAATTTATCACGTGTTCGGCGGTGAAGGAAAACATCATAAAGAAACCTGTATAATGTGTCTGTGCCTGTGAAATGAAAATATATCCAAGATATGAGTATTAAGCCAACATGCCCACTGGAGCAGTGCGGCAAATGAATTAATTACCTACTCCATAACAATCTCTGAAATGTAAGGAAGCATATGTCCAGCTATGAGGTGATTATAATATAAGTTGTACTTTTTATACTTTACGCTACAAACGTAACAAATATGCATTAACATAGCCTCATGACTGATTCCTAACCGGAGACAACTATTTGAATCTGTTTATTATTAGGTCCTTACATATGAAATTGGCGTTTTGTACGGGAGGAATATAAAGTCATTTTTTTTTGTAAAATATATTTAATTAATCAAAGTATGCACCGTTGTTATCTATGCACTTTTGCCATCTCATAGGTAGTTCATTGATCCCTTTACTAAAAAAAACCATGGGGGCGAAAATCAATAAACTCTTTGAAGGCGGTTTGGACTGCCGCATCGGAGTCGAATGTTTTTCCTTGTAAGAAGTTGTCCAAATTCCGGAAAAAATGGTAATTTGTTGGAGCAAGGTCCGGGGAGTACGGTGGATGTCGCAGACATTCCAATTGTAGCTCATCTAACTTAGTGGTTGTTTGTTATGCAGTGTGTAGTCTTGCGTTGTCGTGAAGCAGCAGTGGCTAGAGCGATTGACCAATCTCGGTTGTTTAGCAGCTAGTTCTTCCTTCATGGTTTGCAGTTGCTGACAATAGATATCTGCCGTAATCGTTTGGCCAGATTTTAGAAAGCTGTAGTGAACGACACCGGCGCTAGTCCACCAAACACTCACAAGTAACTTTTTCTGAGACAATTTTCGTTTAGGGCAGGATTTGGCTGGGTCTCCAGGGCTCAGCCATTGCGACGAGCGCTTCCGATTACCGTACAGTATCCACTTTTCATCACAAGTAATATTCGATTTAAAATCCCTTCATTATTGTGTCGGTTGAGCAAAGTAACACAGCAGTCGACGCGTGTTTGCAAGTTCGATTCAATCAATTCACTCAATTCATGAGGTACCCGTCGTTCAAGTTTTTTTACTTTCCCGATTTGCTTCAAGTGGATTAATACAGTTTTATCACTTAACCCGAAGCCTGCAGCTATCTCTGAAATGCTTTGTAATGGATCCGCTTCCACAATAGCCTTTAATTCTTCATTTTCCACTTTGGTCTCCGGCCGTCCACGGGGTTAATTCTGAAGGTCGAAATTTCCAGAACGAAAACGTTGAAACCAAAAACGTACCGTGCTTTCTTTTGCGACACCAGCGCCGTACACATCATTAATCATTCGAGCTGTTTCTGGAGCACAGGTGCCACGGTAGAACTCGTACTCGTAAATATACCGAAATTTCATGTTTTCCATTGTGCGGTAATAAGCGACGCCAAAGAATAAAATAATGAGGAAAAAAACAAATGAATGACTGTTTTTAAAACTCAAATGTACCAGCTAAATGAATTTATAAATTTGAATTTGGAATTCTTAACCAAAGAGGAGATATTTCAGATCAAAGTGGTCAGTACGACAAAACGCTAATTTCATATGTAAGCACCTAATACAGGGTGTCCAGTGGCAGATTTCAAAGTTTGAATGAACCTAGTTTCCGAACGCAACATGCGAGAAGGGCGCGGAGGGGGTTGTTCGAAGCGCAACACTGCGGATTATTTATTTAGTAGCCATGGAGCAGTGGAGTGGAGAGCACCGCGCTTTTGCCGTCGAGGCGTACATTTCAAGTGGTTATTCGCTGTCTCAAGCACGCCTTCGGTTTAATACTCGTTACGGTATTCGTCGATTACGTGATGGACCATCGATCAACCTCATTCAGTCTTGGGTAGCAAGGTTCAGAGCTACAGGATCAGCATTAAATAGATCCGGACCGGGACCAACACCAACGGTAGCTACGGAGGAAAATCTTGAACGTGTTATGGCTTCTGTAATTGAAAGTCCTCGTTTATCACTTCGTGCACGTTCATCGACATTGGGAATAACGAAATCAACTTTACAGGTTATAATGCGAAAAAAACTCAAGTTTCATCCGTACAAAATTCAAATTGTTCAAGATTTACACGATTCTGACTTTGCATTAAGAAAAAGTTATGCGGAAATGATGTTATTGAAATTTCGTAATGCTGCTCGGATGAATAACATATTCTTTAGTGATGAAGCCCATTTCCACATTGGAGGATATGTAAATAGGCAAAATTTTCGTTATTGGGATGTTTCCAACCCAAGACAAATGCATCAAGAGCCTTTACATAAACCTAAAGTAACAGTCTGGTGTGCAATGTCTGCGTCTGTCATAATAGGGCCGTATTTCTTTGAAGATCAACGTGGCCAAACTGTAACGGTGAATTCGGAGAGATATGCTGAGATGATAAGTAATTTTTTTGGGGTACAATTGCAGAATACTCCATATTTCAACCAAAACACGTGGTTCCAGCAGGACGGGGCTACAGCTCATACTGCTGGTGTGTCGATGAATGCAGTGCGGCAGTTATTTCCTGGAAAAAACATTGCCCGAAACGGCACCATACCGTGGCCGCCTAGGTCACCAGATTTAACTCCGTGTGATTTTTTCTTATAGGGATACCTAAAATCTGTAGTTTACAAAACAATTCCGAACACTGTGACACAACTTAAAGAAAATATTCGAGCAGAAATTAGCAGGATTCCCAAGTCGCTCTGTAAACGCGTTTTTGAAAACATGCGTGATCGACTCGAGGAGTGTGTCAGGGTCGATGGTCGCCATTTGGAAAACGTTGTTTTCAAAAAATAAAATCCGCATATGTTATCTTAATATTAAAATAAATGTAATTTGTATTAAAGGTGTAGTTTTTTTTTTTTACAAGTCTTCAAAATTTGAAATCTGCCACTGGACACCCTGTATAAAGCTATCAACAGCGCAGTAGATATTATAGTGCGACAAGTGTATGCGCTAGCACAGCTGCAATCAGTCGTCTTACACAAGCGATGTAATGCTAAGCAATAAGTTTGTAGGCGGGCTGGGATGCACTATCGGAGACTCTGAGACAAACAAAACAAACAGCCCCGAAAACTTGTGTTTTATATGACAGCCGCTGCCGCGTCTTGTACCCAAGTAGTAAGCTTTTTCTTCCCTCTCCATTCTATTATTCGACCACCAGACGCTCGGCTGGTTCATCTCTTTGTTGTAGACATACACCGCATTCGAACCAAACGGTTTGCTTCGTCGTTCATAATGCGTACAGTAAGCATAGGAGTGTAATAATTTTCAAGCACCTATCTTTCCATCGGATTATGATGTGGATGTTTCTTCAAGGCACGAATAGGCTTTTCTTTGCCATCTTCAGCTACATCACCACTTACCATCAGGTGGTATAGTAGTCAACACTGGCTTATTATAGTAGAAAAAGCTAAATATTCCCAGGCTATACGGTATTCGTTAGTTTATACGAGTACATGTAACCACAGAATAAATAATAGTACTAAGTACAGAAGTTGCACTCTTTTGATGTTGACTGCTTGCCGACGTTTTAATAGCCTACATAGTTATTATTAATCAGATAAATCGCGCACGCAATCTAAATAAAACTTTATCGCTGCGCGCGAGTGTCCGTATTACTTTGCATCTTTTCTCCTTACTACGTCACAACGGACCTTCCGTGGTTGCTAAGGGCAACCACGGAAAGTCCGTTGTGATTAATAAAGAGTAAAAAAATACATTGTGAAATGGTAAGTTACTTAGGTAAAGTATCTATGCAGACTATAATCGACCATATTATCTACTATGTGAGTTCTGTGATGCCCAACGCATGCAACTTGCAAGGCCATTCGTCGGGAATCGCGATGCTTGGTTCGTAATTCGTATAGGCAGATAGCGTAAACAACAAATAAACCCGAAATACGATTCCTAGCAGAAATATGATCGTAATCTTCTTAGTTGAAAATCTTGTAAACAAGTTTTAATTTCAGTTTTTTGTGTTAATATAACTTAAAATATTTTAATTACAAAGACGAGTATAGGTATGTAAGTAGGTACTTGGGTAGTGTAGTAAATTTCAACTAAGTTTTGTAATAAAGTACTTAGGTATTACTTCTGTAGTTAAATTATTAGTTAAGTATTTACAAAAAATTATTTACGTAAACAGCGTTTAAAAAAAATTAACATTCAATCGCCTAGAACGCGCTAGCCCCGACTGCGATCTACCCCTGGGGCAGCTCGCTATTGTAGGTAATTAATTCACGCAGGTAGCAAGAGTGGCAGAGGCCTGATGTAACTAACTAAACACAGAAAGTGAAAGACTTGACTCATATCATTAATTGAAGTCCTGGGCATAGGCCTCTTCCATTGCAGGCGGATTACCAATTTATTGGACGTTTCGAGCCTTTGACGCTACTGTCTGTCAACGGGTTTGGATATTTTATGTCTGGCGTAAGCGATATGGTTATATCGCTATAAAATTCTTCTGGTGTTTCCCATTGTCGCCTCTTACTACACCCACGAAACGAAACCATAGTGATAGATTTTTTTACACAGCCGGCACACGGCAATATTAATAAATACAATATTAATAATATTATTATAATTATCATTACAGCCTACATATGTCCACTGCCGAACATAGGCCTCCCCCATAAATTGCCTCATAGGGGGATTTTACCATAGTTGCCACGCTTGGCAGGCGGGTTGGCAACCGCAGTTATGAGTTGTTATCAGGAAGATGCTGCTGCCCATCTCCCGTTTCAGTCACCCTCTGTCGACTCTTACAACGCCCGCGGGACGATATGGGATATACTCGTATACACGATTGAAATATAGTATATTAAAACACATTTATATGCCTTATTAGATTTGTAGTGCGCATTAGTGGCGATGAAAGTGAACCCTTTTCACTTCGTCGTAAGTTGATTAAATTTTACATGAAAATGCTCGCTCGCCATGTGACCAACAAATTTGCGTCTTAAATTAATGCCAATGACTGGAAGAATCCGATTGTTAAGCGTGGCAATAACAAAACAATTTACCCTTTATATTTGGCGAAGCTAACGTGAATTGTATCCAGTAGTAGATTAAAAAACATGTTGACGTTTGACGAACGAGATTTTTATTTCTTACGTCGAAAAATAAAGAGTATTCATTTCACTACAAAAGTACCTTTGTACCGCTGGAGTCTTGATATTCCAGTCCAAAGTAATCTGCTTCTAGGAGATGTAGCTGTCGACACACTTGATCGAAAAGCACCTTCCCCGGCGCCTTTGACTGTAACAAATGATGAAAATTGTTAAAAATTGTAAAAAAAATATATCTTCTATAGGATTTTTTTTAATGATATCGGATAAAATCTCTTGTAAAATCTAACCTATTGCCTTATTCTTAACATTTATGCAGTCTGAGCATTTGTAAAAGTGTTTTTGGAACAATCATTATGGTCGATAATTATTTTAAAATTAAAATATTTAAACGACGTCCAAATAAATTGTCATTTGAGGCGTTACAATCATCGATCACTAATAAAAAACTAGACATTAGTGATCGATGGTTACAACATAACATATTTTTATGTTTTCATATTATGTCTCTCATTTGTTTAATCTTTGTAAATATTGAGATATCCGGGCGGCGTTAGTCCATATACCTAAAAGTATTCCTCTGTTTTCACTTTGGATAGAGACACTAGAGCAAATATTGTTTTACAATACAATCTATAATCTACCGCTGCCGTTTCTTTTTTTTTCTTCTTTAACTTAAAAACTAGAAACCTTCGAAAATTACTTAAACTGACCAGTTACACCGCGTCATTATTAGACATCCAGCAAACTGACATATCAAACATAACAAAAAGTACAGACCGCCATAATCCTTCTCATATTGTTCTTGAAAAAATATAAGGGATGATGATCAAGTAAATTTTTCAATAATATACATAATCAGTTCGGCTGCAGTTGACTTTCTCTCGGCTGTGTAGCTCAGTCGTTCCGAAACAACACGACAACAATAGATCTTTAAAAACCTATTCTACAAATTTGTTGCAGCCTAGATATACTTTTAAGACTATAGACTAGATGTTACAGCTCCTTCTTTGCCTTAGTACCCTCTTACCTACTTCCATATCCAAGCAATAGTAGGTACAACTACTGACGTATACTGGTTTGAAGGGAATGGGGAGAGACTGTGAGGCACCTGTTTGGTCCTTGGAGGTGACAACGGACATGTAGACTTCTTTGATTGCTATAGGTTGCAGGTTTACTACGTGGTAGGACTCCTTTTTTGCCTCCATCTGGGTAGTACCTCTCTTACTCTCTCTTGTGTTCCGGTCTGGGGGGTATATAGAGCCAGTATTTTTACAGACTGAGGCATTCCATCTTATTCCTCAGAGGTGACAACTCATTCGTATTCTTATTTGAAGTTAGCTGCAGGTGTCCATGGATTGCAGTAGCAAATTACCATCAGGGGGCTGTAAGTTCCTTTGCCGTTTTAATGTTATACAAAAATGACTTCGACCAGTGAGCGCTCATCTAATATTAATATTGTAGATGTGGGATGAATGCCCTTGACTTGTAAATATTGTGAATATTTCCATCATTAAAATTTATGTTTAAAGCAGTTTGCATTCATAAATTGCAAATGCTGTAAAAAAAAATTAGTTAACCCAGAGGCGGACAATTTCCCACAGACGGAATATCGGGCCGAACCTTCTTATTTTCGCGAATCATAGCTGGAAGCACCCATCTAATGGATATGGGCACAATTTAGTAGCTAAGTAAAGTGATTTCTATTCATAGAGTCGTGGTTTATCTTATCTACAAACATCTGAATAATGAAGCCGCATATTTCACTTAAGTTACGTATTAATCTTTGTGAAGAGGTTGCGGTTATCTATTCAGTATTTATAAGTTTTGACAGTATTTAACAGTCAGTATTTAACAGTTTGACCTCCTACGAACATACATAGTCGAGAGAAAACCTCTTGACTATCTATGTACGTTCGAAATTTCACATGGGATTAGTTATAATAGATACTTAAAAACTTAATATTTTATTTAAAACCCTAGGAAATCCACGTTCTTCAAGAGTGGAAAATCAACCAAGCATCAGCGTCCTTGAGAAAGTGGTTGGTGCCACTTAAGTTCCATCAAGAAATCGATCGATATCACTTAGCACGATAAAATGGCCTGTCTTTAAAGAATTTTAAATATTAAGCAGATTAATGATATGTTATTTATTTTCGTTTTATCCAGTATGTGATAGTTCACAAATAATATATAAAAGTTTCTGAAATGTTGGTTTGCAATAGTCGAGCGAATAAGTACCAAAGCGAGGTAATTTTCCAACAAACAATGTACAACCAACCTCGAAGATGCCCCGGTGGGCACTCCAAGAGTAAGAGTATTTTTGGAGTGCCCATCGAGGCTTCTTCGTTAAAACATAGTCATTATTTTTATAAACAATACGTGTTAATTGACCGTGATCGAGCGTTTGATCCTGTACAATTTTTTTAAGGATTATTATAATAAAAACGAATTTATACAAGTGGTAAAATTAAAAATTTTGTACAACCGACTTCAATATAAATATAATTTATTGTTGATTTTTTTTTAATTGCTCGACCGATTTCGATAAAATTTAAATGGAACCACCTGGGAAGTATACCTTTTGAAACAAAAAAAGAATTTTCAAAATCGGTTCAGGCGTCTTCGAGTAATCGGTGAACAAAAAAAAAGATTCCGACAAATTGTAAACCTCCTCCTTTTTGAAGTCGGTTGAAAGCGTGCTATCAACATGATCTAAAATATTAAGCATTTTCATTTGAAATCAGTTTTCCAAAATTTCAATATGAAATATCTGCAATGTATCTTTATGATTTTTTTCGTGCCACTGTCAATTATTATGACTTGCGTTTGCCTTCACACATAGCTTGTTCTTATGTTCAATTTTTATAAAAATATTTTTCCCGCAGTACATTTCAGTAGGTTATCAAATAAGTAAAAAATAATTTTTTTTAATAAATAGTTAAAGCAGAATTCAAAAACTAAAAGGAATAAAATAATTCGGGGCAAAAAGTCGGGGCTTTAATTATGTATGGTATGTCTTAGCACCGACTTCAGAATGTGAAATTATTGTATAGTTTTTTGAAGTCGGCTTTTACTTTTTATTAATAGTTACTTTTTTACCTTTTGGACTAAGGAATATCACAATCTCAATGTCGTCTAAATATTAACTTCACCCCTATTTTTATATTTTTCACCAAATTTATATGGATGTTAATCATCAAAATCGGTTCACAATTGTCGAAGATATCGCGTAACATACATACAAAAAAAAAAGAAGAAAAAAGAACAATCGAATTGTAAACCTCCTACTTTCTTTGAAGTCGGCTAAACCGTACTGCAACGTCGTATTCATTTTTAGAAAATGTCGTATTATCCGTGTTTTCAGGCAATGAAAAACAGCTGCAATATCATTAGAATACGAAGGTAAATTTCGTCACCATCTATCTACAAGGTTATAATAGCTCAGTTGGGAAATCGGGCGGTCCCGAAACCAGAAGACCCCGGTTCGAGTCCATATGTCTCCAGTCCGATTATTTTTTTCCCTTTTTTATCAAGTTCCTTATTTTGTGAGAAAAACTATTATTGGGAGCCCTTTATCAACGCATCTAATTCGTATCAAGTATTTTTTTTAAAACACGAAAAAAAAATGACCGAGCTTTAAAAAAAAGAATACGGTAAGTAAGATCGAAAAATATTATTCATATTTCATCAGTATGTAATTCGTATCTAAATATGATTTCCAAAAAACACGATTTACAAAAAAAATACCGAGCAGAGCTCGGTCATCCAGCCCGGCTAGCATGGGCGGGGGACAAAAATTTTATCCCCCGATTATGTCCACTGACAAGAGATAAAATTATCTTGTTATGTCAAACGGGGAGAAGTATATCCCCGTTTAACATAACGAGTAGACATATATCCCCCGTCCGTAGCATGGAGCCAAATGAATGATAAAAAAATTATGCTTTTTTGACATTTGAAAGGGACAATTTTATCCTAGTTCATTGGACGTGGGTTGAAGTTTAAATTCATACAAAAAAATCTATCTAAGTCTAAGTCTATCTCTCATTTTATCTACTGTGGACATTATATCCACCGGTGTGCCCATGCTCTAAGGGTGGATAGAACTAAGCGAGGGGATAAACATTTTCTCCTTTCCCCGAGAATAAAATTGTCTCCTGCCCATGCTAGCCCTGCAGGTACTGTATATTATAATAAATGATATTGTGACAACGCGTCTACTTTGATTCTGAATCAAGGATAGATGTAGATGACTATGGTATGGGCTACAGCGTCCACTTACCATCAAGTGGACCATATGCTCGCATGTCACCCTTTTTGCAACTGATAAATAGTGAATAATGCCAATGTTGTATAGACAGCATGTAGTGACGCCATATAACTATAGCATGGGGTGACGCCATATAAGCCTATAATCTTTTAAATTTTCGAAAATCATGGTAAAGTGTTACTGACGCAAGTTTAAATAAAAATAAAGTAAAAAGTAAAGTAAGATATTGCAACCGTTCTACTGTCGTGCACAGGTCTCCTGTCACTCCTAACATAATTATGTGAGAATTAGAAATAATTTTTTAAAAACTGTATCATAATGGTTAAGTAATTAATACGGTTTTAAAGATTAGTATGGCAAACATTATTATTATGCTCTATAGGACCAGTGTCTTTCCATTATAATCTATACTACAGTACTGCAACATCGTGTGCCGCATACAAAGCTCGAAAACATAACACGGAATAAATCGTTGGTCACCTGGCCAAATTGCATAACAGTCCATCAGTCTTGACAGTAGACATCCGGGAAGGAACTTAAAGTACCTTATCTAAGTGCGATAAGGGTCCCCAAGTGCCCGATTGGGAATGAAATCGATTAGCGCCTTCCTTTTTAGAAGCAAATCGAGCTGTGACCTCTAGTCGACACTACACACAAACATTTGCGTCCCGCTCCCGTTACGCTTACGATCTAAGTACCTACATCCTACAGGTTTAACGCCCATATTGTCTGTCTCATTGGATTATGTATTGTTCTCTATAAATATAGAATAATAATGGACAGTGGAATTAACCAAATATTTCGTGCATTTATTCGATCAACCTAGTGCCGATGGACCTTTTCAAAATGCCTATATACATTAACCCAAACTTACCATGTTTGGCATGTTACGTTTGGACAAATAAAAATGACTTTGTTGTAATTTAAAAATAACATACTACACATGCATACTTAATACATATTAATATATAATTAAGGTTAAGGACAAGAATTCAGTATTAAAAGAAAGACCTGAACAAAGTAGTCAAAAAGGGTCTCCGGTTCTCTACTCTCACCATACGAAACACAGCATCATTGAGCTGCTATTTTACGCTGGTATTATGTGAGAGCGTGGTCCTTCCCCGGTCGAGCCGACCTATTCATGGTACAACCATAATATACCTGCAGCGTGGCTCTACCACATGTAAACAGATATATACAATGCAAAATACTAATTAACGCCTGCCTATTGTTCTCTGGGAATTATAAAAATAATCGTGGTAGCAAAAGCCGTTCAACATGACCTCAAAAACGAAATCCAACCATCTATTTTTCTTAAAAAATGTATACATGTACCTCATCGTTTAAAAAAGGAAAAAAAAGCGATAGTGTGAGCTGGAGCCACAAACGCATTTGCGCAAAATGACGTCTGAATAGTACACGAAGGTCCTTGTAAAGCACTCAAGGGGAAAGCAACACACAGCCATACCAACCTACACAACGGGAGTAGGGTTAGATTGTTACGAGAGTAAATCAATAGAAAAATGCGACTGTAGATTTTCTTTAAACGTTACCCATGGGTTGGTGATAGTTTGAAATTATTATTATAGCATACATATAAGAGTGAAAAACGAGCTAACGTTCAACCTGATGTAGCCACTGCAGCTCATTGACCTTAACTACCGCATTGACCCTCGAACAACTTCAAACATATAGTACTACAGATAAGTTGTAACCCCTGAGGAATAAGTTGAATTCCCTTTATGCATGCAAATAAAATAATAAATTAATGTGATGTCTACAAATCTACAATCATGTAATCACTAGAGATGGGCCGAATATTCGTTTCATATTCGGTATTCGGCATATTAGGCAGCTTTACCGAATATTCGTATTCGGCCGAATATTCGGCTAAATCACCGAACATTCGTTAAAGTGGTACTCAAAGTGTCCACTATATTGAAATGTACGAACATGTTTGGCCACATGTCAGATGTAGCCGATAGACATTTGGCCTTAGATAGCTCACCTTGAATAGTGCTTTTCAATTTTTCATACAGTTGTGGAATCACTGCTTCACCTATATATTTTCGGTTCGGTATTTGGTATTTGGGCTTTACCAACTGCATGAGCCAATTAAAGCCTTTATCTTCGACTATAGAAATTGGCTGGTTATCTATTGCTATCATTTCAGCAATTGAATTCGTAATTGGAAGTGATCTGGGGTCGTCGATTCGCCATTTGGAAATAAATGAATCTTCTAGTGTAGTTTGAGTGGTTGGACAGGTTTTAGTATTTGTAGAGTGAGCACCTCTGGTAGAGGGTTGGGTGACCTGTGCAACTTCAGATTCATGCTGTGTCGTTTTTAATATTTTATATATTTGAGCCTACATGATGCACTGGTTTTTCCAGACCAGAAAATTCCGCAGTGTGTTTCAATTTTAAATGATTATTATTACATTAATATTAGTATCCATCACGAATTATACGTTTTCGTTAAAAAATAATTTTAATATTTTTTTTAATGTTTGATTTACAAAAGAGATATTGGGCAAAATTCACCCAAAAACCAACAGCCAAAAACCCAGAGAAATAATTTTATTTGCAATTTTATCAAATATGTTATGCATATTTCCCCCTATAAAGAAATCTATGAGGAAGCCTACGTTCAGCAGTGTACTTTTGTCGGGCTGCAATAAATATAATAATAAAGTAAATTCATTTGAACAACTTTGAGTAATTCGAGTCACTTTTAGATCTAAATAACATTAAAGACATAGATTTAAATAACAAGATATAAATACACATTATAATAATAACACTATAATATAAGAATGTGTAAAGTTTTTATACGATCACCTAAGATGGATTATTATAGGTATACTCATACCATAATGGATATTGTTCTTTTACAACTTCTACAAACTTTACGAACGCCTTCTGCGAACAGTAAGGACCTCTGCGAAGAAACTTTCCAATGTGGATAACGTATTCGTAAAACTTCCAACGTGTGCAGAACATATTGCATTGATTTCTCAACTTAATCACCTCGAAAATAAAAACATTGATTGCTTAACTATCGTTCAAAGGCTTATGAGAGTGGTTTATTATTAGGAACTCGTACTCGTACTTTACCACTAAAATTATAAAATAAATTAACAACGAAAAAAATATAATAACATTAAATGTGTCATAGCTACAAACATTTTATTTTTCCCTGTGGGGGCTTAAAAAATCCATGGGATTTAATATGCTAAAGGATCGTATATCTTCCGTTAGATGGCGATGACCAGACCTGCCTCAATCTGGCCGCCAAGGGTGATGATTAAAACAAATCCTCTCTACGATGGGAGAGTTCCGTGTGTTTTACGGGCTGATGAAGAACTAAGAACAATTTTATTTGTTTTGGTGTTGGGTTTGTTTTACTGTGTAAAACGTGCCCAATCTAAAAAATCAGTATTTCACATCGTTAATCATATTCTTGTATTTGTCTATTTGGCAGTAAGCGGCAAAATGTGGAAGACCCACTCGTATTTATTCAGTTATCTGCACGACTAAATCAAATAAAACAAACAGCAACCACGCGTTTCCAGCCGACTGTCGGTTTTTGCTGGCTTTTCGATTAATATCGAAGCGTAATAATCTCAATGCTAGGCGGTCCACCACTGTGCGATTTAGCTTTCTTCCATGCACGACTTCTTTGTACAATCGGCTATCACTTATAATTTTTCCGGACCAATAGGACTCAGAGACCTTCAAGAAACGAGGTTCCTCCTTCTAAATCCCGGCAACGCACCTTTAATTCCCCAGGTTGCAGTTGTGCATGGGCGGCGGTCGACAATAAGCACAGGTGAGCCGCATGCTCGTTTTTCCCCACTTCTATAAAAAACGAGTGTGAAATGCAGGCAGACCGATCAACGTACACGGACACCTATTCGATTCCACCGCCCCTTTGTGTGAATAATGAAGACCATGCGTCTTAGTAAATATTATAGGGTTTAAGTGTACACTTATGGCTTATGATATTATTCCTTTACTTTCTTTCACTATGACTCTGTGAGCAAAATAAGGAAAATCTTCCTGAAATCTTTTAAGATTAAGTATTGATCTGTACCTTGTGCATGTATATTCTGTATTTTAAGTTGTTTTCTTTTCTGATAATCACTGCTTAGCGTTTACTCACTGTTAGAGCAAGTGCTGTTAGTAGTGAGTGGTTATCACATTTAGCTTAGAATTCGTTATATAAGAAACCTGTGATGTGGACAACCTAATGAATAATATAAAATTAATGTCTTTTCACATTACTTTCACATTATAATATTATATTAAAATTATTTGTAATAAATATTGGCTATATAGAACATCAAAATCACTCACAATAAAAATTCTTTCAACGTTTTACGGCTTCTACGAAAGGAAGAGTAGCTTTTGAATTGTTTCCTATTCCATACCATCCAAGAAAAAAACGGAAGTAGGTTCAGCTTCATAAACAAATACATAATATAATATGATCTTATTGTTTATCATGATTGATAATATTTCTAATTGTTTTTATATTAATATTTTCATTAAATGTTGTAACTTTTATTGTAAATTAATATTTAAAAAGTACCGTTACGTTTATTGCTGATTTGAAAACGCATGAATGACTTTCAAAAAGTTTTCTTGTAACCCATATTATATAAAAATTATTTTTCTATTCTATTCTTTTCTTTACATAAGATTACCGCTTAAGAAAAAAAACATAATTTATCAATCATCTAACCAGTAGTTAAAGGTTATAAAAATATAATATGGCCTCGAATTTTGCTCTCTATGTTGTAAAGTTTAATGGCATGCGTTTACAATTTATAGCTGTAAATTTATTCCCGCTGACACAAATAAGCGCTAACGATGACATCCTCGCATAAACGAATGAGAAGAGGGTCGCTTAAAGTATCTGACAAACAGACACAATACAGCAAAGCCCCTTAGCCCAAAAACAGGAAAACATTAATGTCTTCCTGGTCCCGAGAAAACAATGCGACATCTCACCAGTTGCTTTGTGTGGGTAAATGAAAACGGGAAAGGACAATATACTTACAAAGTATATGCCTTAGTCAAATTTTTGTAAGATTAATTTTGTTAAATTTAGTATCTAAGGGTAGAATATGAGTAATTTGTACGTAGCAGAACCAGGATGCAACTGTATTCCGACTGAAGAACGAATGGGTCGACTTTATAGGGAGAGACACACGGTTTAACAGAATGACAGCGTTAAATTTATGTGGTAGAGCCACGCTGAAGCTATATTATGGTTGTAGCACGAATGACCGGGGCTGGACCACGCTCTCACAGAATATCAAAAAAAAAATCTCTCGTAAAATAGCAGCTTAATGCTGCTGTGTTGCGTATGGTGATTGTAAATCCGGAGATCCTTTTTACTAGAAAGAGGCATTCCATCTTAGTCCTAAGGGGTGACAATGCATCTGCATTTTAATTCTTAATTGAGGATAGATGTAGATGTCTATGTACATATGCACCACAACATCCACTTACCAACTGGTGGATAGTGGGCTCGTTTGCCGACCTTATTCTATTAAAAATGTATCTTTTAGTATAGCCTTGTGTGCTCAATATACCTAGCTACTAATTAATTTACACATAAATCTAAAAACTTTCACGTTCTACATTAACCGCAATATAATGTATTGCGGTAACCAAAGTTTTGTTTTATAAAACAATGAATAAATTACATCCGAATACACTACTCCCTAAAAAATGTTATAAGCAGAATATGTCTTATCAATAAAATTGACGTAAACGGGCACATGCCAAGCCAAATTTTTGCCAACTCCACTACAGGATTAGATAAGAATAATGCTCCATCGCTTTTCGGTTTTCCTAATTCGGGACAGATATAAGTTATGTTTATTAGGATATCCCAACATTTATAGAGATCATGGATAACCAGTATAAATACATACTTACTTTTCTAGCATAGCGTAGCTTAAATCTCTGTGTACTATTTACCAACGGTTAACTTACTTTATTAAAAGAGTTACTGCCGTATTCGGAGTCGTGTAATAAACCGTTATATTTATTTTATTTATTTAATCTTTATTGTGTTAAACCTTAATCTAAGGATTACAATGGTCGAACTTAATGCCTTATGGCATTCGCTACCAGTCAACCCTGAGAGAATTAAACAAGTAAATGTTGGTAGGTGTTAAAAATGTTAAAATTACTAGACATATATTGTATATAAACATAAAATATATTCGCATCCGTACTAATATTTGATTATATATTTATATTTGATTCATAAAGCATTTCTGAGTGCAGCAGTAAAAGGTATTTGTGGCTTTCTCCAACAGCCCAAAAAATCTCCTGCATGATATTGGTCTCTCCCGTTGAAAAGAGCTTTTTCTATAATCGCTACGCTTGTTAGGCAGATTAGCGATTGTAGTACCAGGCTTCTCGCACTCTTGACGCAGCTTTACAACTCTTCATCACCGTTCTGGGTATGGTACTTGTGGTGTAAATGGGATGATTATACCGTCGTCTATCGAAAAGACTAGGATCTTACTGTTATTTTTAATAACGGCACCAAAGGAATGAAATGGCATGATGGATTTCCTTTACACCGCCACCACATGGCACTCAACAGGCCACTAATATGAACGTGACCATGTTCTTTAATACGTCCTTGTTTGCTTGTAAGTATGAATTATGCAATTTTAACGAGGCAACGTATAAGTTCTGAAGAACAGTTAGTTATAATGTGCGATTATAACGATGTCAGTCTCTTGAAACCTTGTCTATTTTAATCCTCTGTCTTTATTAAACTTTATATGGGTCCTTTCCCTGTTTACTCAAGTATCCAATTATCTCTAGTACCTACGTTAGTACCTTTTCTTTTAATTCAATAGTCAACCCTATCGTACCGTTACCATGACAACCTATTAAAAATCCACTACTGAACATAGGCCTCCCCCCATCCATCCTTCCCCGATCGTGCCGACCCATTCGTGCTACAACCATAATATAGCTGCAGCTTGGTTCTACCACGTAAAATGTATGTACCTACCTTCTAGCAATACAAAAAAAAATTAACTCACCCTTTATAATATACTATTCGAATAAGAAAAACAGTTACCTGTTTAATACAATATTATAAATTTAATAATTTAATATAACATAAAATGATAGGTGCTGAAAACTAATTTAAGTATAAATCGCCCAAGTAATGGTTTCGACTGGAATTCGAATCAAGGAGGCATAACTCAGTGACATGTGCCATTCACCCGACAAATGCTCACTGCTAACTCTTTCGATACTCATTTAGTTATTTTCTAAACTGTGATTTAACAATGTAATTACATTGTTAAATCACATTATTACAATAATTACAGATATATACATTCCCTATTTGGTTCTAAAAATTAGTTAGCCAGTACGATGCCGCTACCCAGATGATCCCGCAGAGAATTTCCGAGCATAGATAGTTATATTATAATTGGTTTATAATATATAATATATTGTAATATTTTAGTACCCTGTGGCAGCATACAGTGAAGTACTCCAAGATGCAAAAAGAAGTTTGTGCTTTTATTTATTTATTTAACATTTTATTTATTTATATAAATATAAACAGTTCATGTATAGTGGTAGTATAAGAATATCATCCCGTGGGTCATCAACAGAGGGAAACTGAACTAGGAGATGGGCAGCAGGATCTTCTTGATAACAGCAGAATTTAAAAAAAAACTGCGGTTGTCAACCAGCTTGCCAAGCGTGGCAATTATAGGAAATACTCCTCCTATCTATGGGAGGGCCTATGTCCAACTGTGGACATTTGAAGGTAAAGGTTAAGGTACACATATACACATACACATACTTGGATATTAAAAAGGAAAAAAGATTCATGTATAAAGGCACTGTTTATTCCATGTTGAAATTTCTTCAAGCAGGCATATTGGAAGATAGTTGAAAGAGATAGAAATACCCTTAGTGTGCACTTTTATACAATATACATAATATTATAAACATTATTATGTTTTATAATGTTAGATTTTTTTTTAATACGATGGTACATTTTTTGTGATTTATACCGCATACAGTTTTCGCCGACAGAATTTAATTTGTGAAACTTTCCAAACAATGCTTGATATCAAAGTTCATCCTATAATAATTAAAACTCGCCTTTTGGTAAGAAAAGTTTATTTCTGTACGGAACCAAAATATAATGATTGTTCAGTATGAGTTGATCGTTCAATGAAGTAACTATTAATTGAAATTAAACAAAATCAAATTTTTCGAGAATAAAAATGGTTTGTCATATTTAATTTTATTAAAATCATCTACCATTTTAAAACGAGGACTTAACGGGGAAATGAAACAGCGAAATAAACTACAGTACCTCATCTGTATTGTATTTTTTTACAGCCAATGATGCAATAAAGTAGTTTATAAAAATTAAGCGGAATAAAGCCATATGCAATGAATAGCTTGTCTTAAAAATACAATACATAACTCTTAATTTGCTTTTGCTATTTTGCCTTTGACAAATGTCCAAAACCATTGTCTTCCTCAAATGTTTAATCTGATAAAGGTTCTGGTACATAGTAAGAAACAATGGCACAGCAATGAATTTACAGAGCAAATTAAAAATATATATAATACACTACCTATAATAAATAGGATTTTAAATGGTGAAAAGGATTTGGCTGAGCATTTTGCAGCATCTTTTAAGTTAATATACTAATATGGTTAGCAATATGGTGTGAAATTGGGACTGCACGTTTTCAATTGCGGTTGTGGCAGATGTCTATTCGGTTATACGCACGATATACTTATATCAAATTTGTGTTATTTATTTCAGCGATTTCGAAAAACCGTGACGAATACTTTATCTAACTAATCTAATTTTGATACGGTAAATATAAATTAGATCATGCACTTTGAAAGTAAAAGGCGCCTTAATTATGCGTCTTTCTCAGTATAATGGTAATGAGGAAAAGCCTTAAGCTTGGAAAATGTTAAGAATTACGTCTCAATATATTCCAAGGCAGAGTAAGTCTCGTGCTCTATGTAATCCTTTGTTGTTTGGACTTGTGAGGATTCTCTTTAATTGGATTGCGGCATAGAGAACATTCGCATAATAATAACGACATGTATCCCTTGTAACATAATACAAATGGGATATACTTGTATAAAGTAAAAAGATTTAAGATACTTGCATTACTTAATGCCTTGCCAACGCTTAAATAGCCAGTGCTTGAGTACATTTCCATCTAATGATAATTTTGCCGTTTACTACTGCCACGATGAGGTGGTCCTCATAGTTTTAGCACAAGCATTTGACACTAGTACAGCAGTTTAAATAATTAAACTTTTGATAAAATTTGGAACAGTTTTTTAAACATTTTTATAAAAAAAAGCAAAAAACTTCTACATCTACTATTCCTTTACTTTTACTTACTTTACTACTAAATTTCTAAGCATTGCTAGTATCAAAATATCCTTCAGACCGAATTTCGGTCACGCCGGCCAGTCTCAATGAAGACTAAACATCTACTTAAGACAGGATTATAGCGCACAAGTGTATGCGCAAGCACAGGTACACTCTATTTCCCTCACTGTCCTAATCCGATGGGACGGCAATCCGACACGAACGGAGAGCGAGACACTGGGGTGAAACATCGCCAACTTCCTGACTCCGGGTCACCTGCTACTGAGAATTTCATGACAGGAAAACCAATCTTTGGCTCGACCCGGAATTCAAAGTTCAAACCCGTGACCATATGATCAGCAATCGCGGTTACCGCCACTAAACCAACAAGGCTGTCATTGCCAGTATTATTTGAAATATAGTAAGCACATATATTAAAATTAAAGTCGGTGTTCCTGCCGACGGGGCGTTTGTATTCCCTATTGCCCTACCACAGGATATTATAATATGTATAATAGGAGATAAAATATTAGATATAAACCACGTTGCTCAAAATGCAGATTGGCAGATTACAGATGAAATCAGATAAAGTATTTTTTAAGAAAAAGCGGTAAACAAAATTGAACCCTATAAAACCTACAGCATAAAAATAAAACACCTGCCACGCATATCTTAAGCGGGATTTACTTCCTACATACGTTGTCCATTACGTTATTTAAACTGAAACCCCTAAGGCAGCTTCTCAGTGAAACCGCAACGGGATAAAAACAAAAAGTTATGAGCGCAGTTTCCAACAGTGATATAATCTTATCTGTGACCCTTCAGTGCCTCGTCGTACTTACAGTAGACAATTAGGGCAAGCCAGTTTTATTTTTACTTCCAGCTATTTGCGGACTGTTTGACGTCAAAAAGCCCCGATACAAAGGCCGAGGGTAAGTAAAAATATACCCATCACAAGAGTAATGTGAACTTAAAGCCTGTTATATGATAAGCGAAGGTCTCGTTTTGGGCTTATTTATGTGAGTTGATGCAATAGCAGACATTAAGCCAATATATTCATATTTTATGATGTATGTTTTTTTTTTAAATAGAATAAGGGTGACAAACGAGCACACAGTCCACCTGATGGTAAGTGGTTGCTGTGGTCCATAGGCATCTACATCTATCTTCGTTTGCGAATTTAAATGCAAATGCGTTGTCAACCGTGAAGACTAAGATAGAACGCCTCTTTTCCAATAAAAAGGGTATCCGGTTCTCTACACTCACCATACGAAACACAGCAGCATTAAGCTGCTATTTTACGCTGGTATTCTGTGAGAGCGTGGTCCTTCCCCGGTCGAGCCGACCCATTCGTGCTACAACTACACTATTAATATAGCTGCAGCATGGCTCTACCACGTAAAAAGTTAAGCAATTGATGCAAATTTCTTTTTTGTTTATCCTGTTTATAAATCCACTTTCACCGTGTAGTGGCAGTGTAAGAATAACCACTATCCCATACCGTCCCGTGGATGTCGTAAGAGGCGATAAAGTAAAATAAACCAGAAGATGGGCGTCTTTCTAATTACAACTAGAAAATAAAAAACTGAGGTTGTCATGCGTGACAACTGGCAAGGGGGATATTCCTTATGAGACAATCCATATAATATATATAATGTACTCCTGATAGCACCTCAAAATAATAGAAATTGAGGTCGCTTACCCGCCTGCCAAGCATGCCAATTATTTAAATATATATATATATATATATATATATATATATATATATATATATATATATATATATATATATATATACTAAGCAGTAAACTGTAATAGGCTGTATTAATTGTTTGATTGATGTTTAAAATCCATATCGAGAATCTATCATTATCAGGTCTTTTCGACTTAATTCCCTCTCCCTTCCCATCTGACAATCAGAAGCTCGGCCTGTCTCCGCGCTTTTGTTGTTGACATACCACGCATTTAAACCAAACGGTTTGCTTTTTCTTTCGAAATGCGTACAGCAAAGGAGTGAAATAATTTGCCAGCATCTGTCTTTACATCCGTTTACAATCAATCAATCAGGTCGGACAGTAGTCAAGCGCTGGCCTTTATTAGTAAAAAGGCACTACAGAATTTAAGCTTCAGATAATATACCAATATAAAGCCAAACTAGTTAAGATATAGGCAAACTAAAAAAACTACCAGAAAAAGTCTGGCGATCGTGTTAAATACTTAAAATACAATAAATAAAATGTAAAACTGTTTTGCGAAGTGATAAAGATTAACCAGGTAACGATAAGCACCTGGCAAGGCGTGTGGTTCTAGGACCATCCGGCTGTCGTACGTGGCAATTGCCAATCTCAGAGCACGGAACTATGACCGCGTGGTTATCATCACCTGCGTTCTAATTCAATGATGTGCTCCATTATAATCCGTTTGATTATATAAAGGTGATATTAGGTATATTAGGTTGATAGGTGGTATCATATGAAGGTGGACGGTAAAAGTTATTATTACAAACTTTAAATACAGATAAAACAAAATACTAGGCAAACAACAAACCATTATTATGTTTTAAAAAGGTTTTGTCATACACTCTACACTGTAGACAGGGGCGCAAGGAAGAAGGAAAGGGATTTGCAAATATAGAAACTGGGAATAAGTGGAAAGAGTACTTGGCTATCGCCAATATTTGTGAAAATTGTATTTTTGTTTTAAGGGTCTGCTTTGTTTTGTGTTCCGAACCTACCCTCGAGCTTACCCATAAAAGAGTTTCGGATATGAGAGGGTTAGGACGAGTGCGAGGTCTTTTGTGCGTGCTTCAGATAATAGTTTCTGATAAAATTCGAAGGAATACCGGCGTGATCTAAGCTGGACTTAAGAAAATTTTCAACATACAAGTAATTTAAATAATGTATCGATTCATAATGAATATGTGTAAGAATTAAGTTTTTCACGACCAAGTGCGAGAAACGAGCAAATAGTACACCGAATGGTAAATGTATGTTTTGGCCCATAGAAAGCTACAATTATATAAAACTGAAGGCCAAAATAGATGCCTTGTTACTGGTAAATAGGGTCTCAGGTTTATATACACATAACGGCGATAAACCAGTCCATCTGATGGTAAGTGGATGCTGTGGCCCATAGAGACCTAAATTTATACTCAAATAATAATCAAAATGTAGATGCGTTACTACCCCTGAGGGCTACGATAGAATGCTTTTTTAGCAGTAAGAGGATCTCCAAATCTCTGCACTCACCATACGAAACACAGCAGCATAAAGCTGCTATTTCACGCTGGTATTCTCTGAGAGCATGGTCCTTCCCCGGTCGAGGCGACCCATTCGTGCTACAACCATAATAGGTATAGCTGCCGCATCGCTCTATCAAGCAAAGAGATATTTTAGAGTTTGTATTTTAATATTTCTAGTAATTGTTCGTGTAGTAAAACATAACCGAACGCTGGTGCGGTGCACTTGGCGTTTATAAATCAAGAAGTTTACACAAGGCGGGCGGCGCCAAGCAGTTTCCTACATAAACCAGCGGCGAGGAAAACAGAACAATGAAGTCATTGAGGCAATCCAAAGCGCCTAGCTAAGCCATTCCCCAACGAGCTCTGGCAGCGCGCCAGCGGGTTATAGATAAGGGCTAGCTCGGATGCACCACTTCTGACTTGCTACGACCTTACTACACCTGATATATTGCACTATGTGGGCCAGTTAGAACACCAAAACCGCAAATTAGTAAATATTAATTGTATTAGGTCCTCACATATGAAATTAGCGTTTTGTACGGGAGGAATATAAAGTCAATTTTTTTTTGTAAAATATATTTAATTAATCAAAGTATGCACCGTTGTTATCTATGCATTTTTGCCATCTCATAGGTTGTTCATTGATCCCTTTACTAAAAACCATGGGGCGAGAATCAATAAACTCTTTGAAGGCGGTTTGACTGCCGCATCGGAGTTGAATTTTTTTCCTTGTGAAGTTGTCCAAATTCCGGAAAAAGGGTAATCTGTTGGAGCAAGGTCTGAGGAGTACGGTAGACGTCGCAGACATTCCAATTGTAGCTCATCTAACTTAGTGGTTGTTTGTTGTGCAGTGTGTGGTCTTGCGTTGTCGTGAAGCAGCAGTGGCCTAGAGCGATTGACCGATCTCGGTTGTTTAGCAGCTAGTTCTTCCTTCATGGTTTGCAGTTGCTGACAATAGATATCTGCCGTAATCGTTTGGCCACACTTTAAAAAGTGAACGACACCGGCGCTAGTCCACCAAACACTCACAAGTAACTTTTTCTGAGTCAATTTTCGTTTAGGGCAGGATTTGGCTGGGTCTCCAGGGTTCAGCCATTGCGACGAGCGCTTCCGATTATCGTACAGTATCCACTTTTCATCACAAGTAATGATTCGATTTAAAATCCCTTCATTATTTTGTCGGTTGAGCAAAGTAACACAGCAGTCGACGCGTGTTTGCAAGTTCGATTCACTCAATTCATGAGGTACCCATTGTTCAAGTTTTTTTACTTTCCCGATTTGCTTCAAGTGGATTAATACAGTTTTATCACTTACCCCAAAGCCTGCAGCTATCTCTGAAGTGCTTTGTGATGGATCCGCTTCCACAATAGCCTTTAATTCTTCATTTTCCACTTTGGTCTCCGGCCGTCCACGGGTTGTTTCTGAAGGTCGAAATTTCCAGAACGAAAACGTTGAAACCAAAAACGTACCGCGCTTTCTTGCGACACCAGCGCCGTACACATCATTAATCCTTCGAGCTGTTTCTGCAGCACTGGTGCCACGGTAGAACTCGTACTCGTAAATATACCGATATTTCATGTTTTCCATTGTGCGGTAATAAGCGACGCAAAAGAAAAAAATAATGAGGAAAAAACAAATGAATGACTGTTTTTAAAACTCAAATGTACCAGCTAAAGGAATTTATAAATTTGAATTTGGAATTCTTAACCAAAAAGGAGATATTTCAGATCAAAGTGGTCAGTACGACAAAACGCTAATTTCATAAGTAAGGACCTAATATTATGAATAAAATTATTTACATAATTAATGTACGATAAAATATAAGCAATATGTTCTCACAATGAATTTAAAAAGACAGTAAATATATTTAATTAAAGTCCACTGCTTAACATAGGTCTTCTTCATAGATTGCCTCCTAGGGAAGAGATTTACCACAGTTGCCACGATTGGCAGGCGGGTTGGCAACCGCAGTTTTCTATTATGTTGAGTTATTATTAGGATGCTGCTACCTATCTCCTGTTTCATTTCCTCTGTCTCTGTGTGGGATGATATGATGTGGATTCCCTTACGCACTTTTAATTGATGTAAAATTGAAAGTCTTTACTTTATTATTTCATTGTATTTTATGCAATATAAAGTTTCTTCGCTGTTTAAAAATAATTGTTTAGATATTTTTAAAATTAATTTATTAAATAAAGATTATTCAAACTATTCCTGATACTCTTTTTGTCATAACAGGAATCTTGTGTCCTATAACTATAAATCTGGTTAAGCGCTGTGTGAACACGACCTAAGCAACCGATACTTCGAGCTTGGTATCAAATTTACGAGGCGGATTAAGTCGTTCCCACAACAATAATTAGGCAGTTGGTTTTGTCTTAACATGCGAAATGGGTCTCGAAAATTACGCGGTTTTGTTAAGGCTATTATATACATTAAAAAACAGAAACAATATTCGTTATAGATTAACGGCAAACATTTACCTGTCTTTGAACATTAAATCTGTTATATAACGTTACTTAAAAATGTAAAAGAAATTTTTCTGTGTAATGAATATGGGGTTTTAAACAATTTATCCTCAGCAATACGCTACACTACTGACGTAATGTTCCATTACCGAACGAAAAATAATATTATTCACCAGCTATACTTCTTAGTACATTTATTAAAATTATATCAATAGAATGATAGAGCTTCAACAAACAGCCGTGGTAGCTAAAAAGGGCTAAGCGCTCGATGTAAATATCACAGTACGCGAGCAACTCGGGCTTGATCCTCGCCGGCATCAATGAAATTATTAATTGCAATTATAAGTCCTGACTTACCACGTGCTCGGCGGTAAAGGAAAGCGCTGCGAGGAAACCTGCATGTCTGAGAAACTAAAAAATAAAAATTCGAAAGCATGTGAAGTCCGCCAACACGCATTGGGGCAGCGCAGCGGGGCGGACACAGTAATCCTACGTATTTTCGCGTAGTCCTACGTACTTTATGCCTTTTGGGTACATCTACGAACTTCATTCCCCGAATCTTAAATTCAAATCAGCAAATTAGGCTGAATGGGATCATTTCCTTTTCCTTGGAGAGAAACAATATAAACGATCCGCTCAGAAAAATAATTAAGAGGAGACCTGTGCCAAGCAGTAGGACATATATAGGCAGTAAATTTCTCCGACAATAATACTTCTCCTTCAGTCCGTAATAGTCCAGAACTGTACATGGGCCTCTCACGATGTAAGGAGGATTCAGTTAGCAGGCGGATTGACGATAGTAGTTACAAACTTTTGACGCACGCAACTTTGACGCTGTTTGCCCATCGCCGATGTGTATATTTTACGTTTTTTTTAAATAATAAGGATGACAAACGAGCACACAGTCCACCTGATGGTAAGTGGATGCTGTGGCCCATAGACATCTACATTTATCCTCGATTAAGAATCAAAATGCAGATGCGTTGTCGCCCCCGAGGACTAAGATTGAATGCCTCGTTTCCAGTAAAAAGGATCTCCGGTTCTCTACACTCACCATACGAAACACACACGCAGGTATTCCGTGAGGGCGTGGTCTCGGTCCACCCATTTGTGATACAATCATAATATAGTTGCAGAGTGGCTCTACCACGTAAATGTCTACGTCTGGTGTAAACGAGATGGTCATAATGGCATCTATTGGAATCTACAATGATACTTATAAATTTTAAACGGAACTTGTCTGAAAAATCTCTTTCAACTAATCTAAAGATTACATCTACCATACTACTGTGATTTTAACGTTCTTTCTTTTACTGTTCATGAAAATACTCCTCTGGAGCATCTTGCCCTAAGACATTAGAAGAACACCACGCCCAGAAAACTTTTATTTAAAAAAATCTATTGCATTTAGATATTTAAGGCACCTGCCACTTTTCACCACGCCATAGGTCGATTGCCAGTGAAAGTCGAATATCATTAGATCCGCTCCTTTTTAACTATACGGTTAATTAATGCACTAAACTTTTTTAAAGTATAACAATACCTACGTGACTATGTAAAATATAAAAGGCAAGCCTAAAAAAGGGCAAATCAAATAAAAAATAAGATAATGCTTATTATATTAATAGGAGGGCAGGATGTTATACGAGTATTTTAAACACTTAAACTTAACATTTTATTAACACTTTTGTAATGGTTACGAGCATTATTTTTCTCGTAACGAGTGTTCAGTTGGCTGTACGCGAAGCGTATAATACAGCTCCGTTTATTTAATAGAAAAAAAAACATATTCCTGCAGCCATTTATGGTTGCCTATTACAACACAACAATAAATTAAAACAGGGTTTAGCAGGGAATATGCCAACTTATTCTCTATCTGCAGACGGTGCTTGTGATTGACGAAACAGCGAGAATCCCCAAAAGACACTGGGTTGCGCGTTTATAGCTTAAAAAAACCTTGAAAAATGTCTTAATGTATGTTTGTGTGTCGAAGGTAAAAAATATAAAACTGGATAAACCAACTAGAAAAATGCAAATTGCAAGCTGCTTTTTAGTAAAAAATTATAGGAATGTTCTCTCAGCCATACCTACCCCTACCATAGGACAGAAATTTTGATACATTTTTTTAGAACATTTAATACTTTATGCCTTAAAACTAGTTCGTTAAGACAAACATTCGAAGTATACTACTTGAAATAGCAAAGCAAATCTGAATCAAACAAAAAAGAATGAGAGTCAGACAGACAGAGAAGAACTTTAACGATAATTTTCATTAAGACTTTTCGCGGTATAAGCAAGGGTAATAATACCTCGGATGAATCATTGGCTAGCAATATCATCACTATCACTACGGCCCATCATAATTCCACTTCTAACATAACCCCCCCCCCCCCCCACACACACACACACACACAACCATAGATTGATACAAAGTACAGTCCTGAGCCACATAACTTAAGCAACTAACTTCAAGAAGAAGAAAGCTACGGATGCATTATCACCTCTGAGGACAAAATGAAATGCTTCACAATCTGTAATTATAATAAATATACTGACTCACCATACCCTTTAGACGGTCTTTGTTTCATCGCACATATTTATAAGGTTCAATCCGAGTTCTTTTCTGAATCTTTGAATCAATTCTAAATCCTAAGCGCAACGAACTCTAAACATTAAACAAATAAAGTCGCGGAGTCGGATTCAATAAAATAAAATTACATAATATTAATAGTCCGAGAGAACGAACTTGGCAAAACTTTTTCGACTCATTCTGAGAATTGACAAGGGTTTGCAATCACATTGAAGAAAAAACGAGTTTCTGAGTCCATTTAACTTTCGTGAAAACACCAATTCCTTTGTAAAAGAAACCGACGGTATTATTGGTTTGAAAGTGGGATGAGGGGAAGAGACTAATATAAAAGAAAGGCGTTTGTAAAAAGGCCAACTCGTGGATATAGATAGTAAAAAGGGGCATACGATTGTTTATAATATAGTGGGTGAGTAGACTTCAAACAATCAAATTTTCAAACAAAAGACAAAATGTTCATGCTGCAGCTATATTATGGTTGTAGCACGAATAGGTCGGCACGACCGGGATAGCACCACGCTCTCACAGAACACCAGCGTGAAATAGCAGCTTAAAGCTGCTGCGTTTCGTATGGTGAGTGTAGAGGACCGGAAACCCTTTTTACTGGAAACGAGGTATTCCATCTTAGTCCTCAGGGGTGACAACGCATCTGCATTTTTATTCTTAATCAAGGATAAATTTATTTGCCTGTGGGCCACAGCATCCACTTACTATCAGGTGGACTGTGTGCTCGTTTGTCACCCTTAATCTATAAAAAATTACGTCAAAATGATGAGCCTTAACAAATAAATGTGATAAATAAATAAATCCTCAATAGATTTTTTTATAAACGTTTTGTAAGGACAACAGACAAGCATCCACTTGATGTTATGATGATAGTTTGGCCTCTAGACATTTTCATCTACCCTCAATTTTCAATCAAAATAAAGATGTGCCGTTACCCCTGAGAACTAAGATGTAATGCCTCGTTGCCAGAAAAAAGGTTCACGCCACTCACCGTACGAAGACAGATCAGCATTATGTTGCTATTTCACGCTGCATTACGCCGGGGCGTGGTCCTTCCCCGGTCGAGCTACTCAGCTACCATAATACTATTTCGTCTCGTGGGCTTTTCGATAGAAATATTCAGTTTACGTTGGACTCAAAATAACCTAACCAATGACGAAGAGGGTGGCGTCCGTCCAGCAGTGGACCTTCACGGACTAATGAAAAGAGAAGATTCAAAGTATTATACTCGAAAAATAATTTGAAGTACTCTATTAAAATGTTTATTGTCAATTATTTTTTGTATAGAAATGAACCTACACGTTTATTTCTCGTCAGCATATCCGCTACCAGAAATTTTTAAAACGAACCTTAGAAACAGCACAGCGTTAAAAAAAATCGATCACGACTTCCATTATCCTACTTTCTTCAAAATTAGCTGCGTAAAGTGCCCAAATTTATTATATCAACGTTTTACTTTAAAAATTATAGTATTTTTTTTTTATAAAACTGTAGTGACAAATTATCAGTCCACGTGATGGTGAATGGCTACTGCAGCCTACAACCAATGTGCAAACAACTTCAAACTAAGAGGGCTAGGTCCCGTCTGGGGACTAAAATGGAATTCCTCATAGCATGTCATTATACTAAGTCTCTATAGTCGTCAGACCGAAACACAAGAGTGCAAGCACTGCTTGCTATTAGACGGTAGAAATAGGTAAGACGGTGGTTCCTACCCAGACGGACTTCTAGGCAGAAAAGAAGGCCTACCACCTAGTAAAATTTATTTATATTTATATAGTTTGTATTGACACACATAGCCTGTATATAAATATTTTATTTTATTTTCTTAAAGATCATAAAGCAAGTTTACACCTGCCACAATAGCTCACCACGCTACGGGTTGACTAGCAGAGAATGCAGACAGGTATTAAGGCCGCCCATTGTTACCTTAGTTGTAAGGTGTTACAATAAAGAATAAATAAATAAACAAAATAGATATAAATTACCCAGACCGGCGAAGGGGAGCATGGTCAAATGTGTGAGACATCTACTAGGTGCTTGCGATCGTCAACTCTGTCTGTCTGACTGTCAAGCATAGCAAATGTTCCTCACATAACAAATGAGTATGTCAATGCCCAGCATTGGACTAATACGGAATAATAAAGATCATGAAGTAAGTTACATGTGGCCTTTATCGTATTTGCGTTTACCTTTCATACAACTCTAATGGTCATCGAGACGGGAATAGTTTACGGATACTCTTTGGATCGCTACAATCATAATTGTCAACAGAACTACGATGACATGCAACAAGTTTTAACGCTTTATTGTACTGATATATATCTCTCTAACAGAGTGAATAGGCTTTTGTACGCTAAAGCAGTGCGATTTATCATCTAGGGCTTCATCGCCACTTACCGCCAGGTGGGATTTAAATTAAGCACTGGAAAACCCGGTGACAGTGTAGTATCGGTGTAAGAATATCCTAAATACAACTAGAAAATAAAAAACTGCTGTTGGCTCTTGCCAACCTACCTGTCAAGCAAATATTCTTTTTTTTTTTGTTCACTGTGTTTTAGGTATAAGTATATCATAATAGAATATTATTTTACATAATTTAATTACGATTTCTAAGATTAACTTTAAATACATTTGATGACTCAACACCATTGAACAAACTCGTACCTATACTTCGTACCCATACCTCAGAATATTAATCATAACTTTTGATAGAAAGAACCGATTTTAATAAAGCAAAGACTAAATGCAACTCGAAGATATGTTTTATGATTTTCTTAACGAATATAATAACTATGGCAAATGTCCCCCTTTTGAGGCAAGCTATAGGGCGGCCTATGCAATGAATTTTGATAGGATGTAATGAATCAATGAATGAATAGAAAAAAAGTACATAAAAGAATGTAAAAATTCAACATGCTAATAAGAACGTAATATAATTACGTTCAGTAGCGAAACGCGAACGACGTGTCTGCACTTTTTAAATAGCATTGCCTTCATATTATTTTTTAATGGATTTGTAGGGCGTATTTTCATGAGTAGGGGAGAATATTCAAACTTTAGTAATTCTAAACCCCCCTTTAACTGTGAACAAACGAACACAAAATTCCAAACATCCATTCTGACTTTAAAACATGAAAGTATCTTTCGAAACTTTGAAGCTGGCATTCAAAGTTCACTCAAGGCTTCGTAGTCTCAAGAGCGGCAGGCGATCGCGTGGCGTCGCTTTTCTTATCAGGCAGTAGTTACAGTTCAGAACTGATCCGTCAAAAATGTGCAGTAAAATGGAGCATATAAATTAGTGACGGCGGAAAAGAACCCATCGTTCAATTTCTTACCGTAATTATAGAATTAAATGATCTTACACTTGAGAGACGACCGCCCGGTGTTTTTGCTGCAATCGCTACCACATTGCACTTACTCAGGCCGTAATAATAATAATTTCTATTCAATATAGATTATCAATAATACTAATGGATCGAAAAATACCTCTGTAGATACCTCTATCCAGAGCAAGACCAGCAAGTGGAACTTTCTGTAGGTACTGTTCTTTAGGACGTAAGCTCCATAACTATGGGAAAAGCCAGAAAGACCTCACGGCCACTGAAAAAAACTAAATCATTTCTTTATTCATTAGCATTCCCACTAAGGTTTCAAACCCAGTACCAGTGACGTTAGGCTATTGCCCCCATGACTACGCCTCAGTGACACGATCGCATTACGCAATATACAAGCTTATCATGACTTCTAACATAATATCCCGAAGTACTATGCATTCGGTCGTTTAATAAAGCTAAGTCAATTATACTCTATCAAATAACGATGACGAGATTAACTGCTTAATTAATACGAATTTCCAATTATTGGGTTTTTTCTATACATTTTTTAATATATTTACACTTTAGGACGTAAAAGTAAAATTAGATTTTCCTTAGGTATTCCGTTAAGCTGTAAAATGTCGACGTTAATTATTTCAAAGAAGTAAAGGCTCTTATAGTTGCAAAACAGATTACTTTTAATAATGTTAATAATGACTTCCATTGGCATTGAGCAAAAGTTTGTGTCTGTCGCCAGGCTTGATAAATCTTGATTTAAAGTTTATCGAGAGAAAATTCAAGAAAGTTAAATATAATAATAAAATTAATTTAGTAAGATTTCAATGAATTTATCTTGAATATAGTGAAATTCTGTTAAGTATTGGTTAGTCCTATTAATTAATATAATTTCGTTCAATATAGTTACAAACCAATTCAAGCATAGTTTTGATACTTCATCGCTAAATACAGAATTTCTGCTTATACAGAATTACCGCATAAACCGACAAATATTTAGTATTACGGGTCCTTAATTTTATTATGTAATCGAGTCTTAATAAACAAAGGAACACTGAAAAATCTTAATTTTCTTTGTGGGAAAGGTTAAATAGAATGGGTAACAATTAATATCTATTACGTTTACCTGGTAGCTCAGATGGTTACCGCTCGCTGTAAATTTCACAGTACGCGAGCAACCCGGGTTCGATCCCCGCCGGCACCAATGAAATTGTTAATTGCAATTTTAAGTGCTGATTTACGACGTGCTCGGCGGTGAAGGAAAACATCGTGAGGAAACCTGCATGTCTAAGAAATAAGAAAAAAGAAATTCGAAGACATGTGAAGTTCGCCAACACGCATTGGGGCAGCGCGGCGGACATTTCCTTGCCCTAAAACCCTCTTAGAAATGAGGGGAGGCCTGTACCCAGCAGTGGGACGTATATAGGCTGTAACTTTTAACGTTTACCTAACCCGTTAAACTTTCGATCCCTATTAAAATGTATTTCACTTAGTATGTTTAATTTAATCATATCTGGAGCTCATAAAATACACTCATATACACTAATACTAAAAACCTAATAATCGTTTCCGTCACGTATCGTAAGGATTAACACGAATTCAATTCTAGACACCTCACACCTAACACTTCTCTTCGTCACCAAACCCAATCTGTGTATAATTATGTTTTATGGTCTAGATTAGGGCTGCCATACATTGCGGCACACCAGGACATGTCCTGGTTTGATGCTGTGTCTCTGTATCCCGGCTAGTAAGTCATTTGTTCCAGTGAGTGAATTATAGATGGTGGAATTATTCAAAAATAGCTATGTTAGCGCACTATATAAAGCAGAATTACAAACACACGCACTAGTTAATGCATGTGTTTGCAATTCTTCTCCTCCTAAACGGCTAGACCGAATTTGATTAAATTTGTATGGAATACTTATAGGGTCACCTGGATAGTTCTTAACTATTGTTTGACCCTGTAGGTGGCGCTGTTGTCAAAATCTTGAAATCACGCGTGTAAAGCCGGGGCGGATCGCTAGTAGACTATAGACTATATAATATAAAATATAATTGTATTATACTTTATAGCCAACTTCAAAAAAAGATAAAAGGAGGAGGTTTACAACTGAACTGTATGTTTTGTCGTAGGTATGCACTCGTATGATACGCGATATTCCGACAATTGTGAACCGACTTGGATTGTTTTTTATTAAACAGGTTATACTTTAGATGTGGTCCCATATAAATTTGAAGAAAAAAATCACCCCTAAGGGTGGCAAAATAGGGGTGAAGTTCTAATGAAACTATTTAGACGACATTGAGATTGTGATATTCTTTAATCCACTTAAAAGGGTAAAAAATTACTTTAAATAAAAAGGAAAGCCGACTCCAAAAAACTTACAATGAATGAAATAATTTTATTATTTTTAGTTCTTTGAGTCGGTTATTTTTTTTTGTAATAAACTGTTTTAGAAATCAGGTCAGGTGTCATTACATCCCCCGGAACTTCATAATTACTTTAATGCATGCTTAAAGAAGACTTCTTAGTTTGGTTTATCTGTTACCTAAGTTTATTGTTTCTGTTACTCGTTCTAGACCATATCAAGAACCGCTATCGTAAAAACAACATTTTTCAAACTAGACGCACAGAATCTAATGACGGGGCATGCCTGCCTTAACATAATTATGAAAATGAATTACATGTCACAGGTCATTGCCTTCACACGTCTAAGAACAATATTAACTTGCGGAAATCCTTGTTTTCCGTCGCCGTTCCACGCAGCAACCCAACCTACGAGTATGTTCAGCAGTGGACGTTTTCTAGGCTGTAATGATGAAAATAATAAATGTTTTTAAAGGAATTAAAAAAAAAGAAGAATCACAACCATCTATATTTTTTTTTATATTATGTTGATGTGAACCGATTTTAATGTTTCTTTTTTTATTAATTAGGTTATACATCAGGGGTCGTCCCGTATATATTAAAAAAAAATTACCCCTAAGGGTGGAAAAATAGGGGACGAAATTTTAGTGTATTTGTAGTTGTTAAAACCGACTTCGAAAACTAAAAATAATAACATAATTTACAAATAATAACTTCTGAAGTTTAATTTTTCGATAAACCACCTTCTGGCATAATTTCAGAAACAGGTAAATAATTTTATTCATTTTAGTTTTCGAGAAGGTTTTAATATTTTTTAATTTAATTTTACTCTTAACATTCCCCTGTAAAATGATATAACAACGAAACGCCTTTTTTAATAAGAATTGAAACCACTGTCGTGGTTAATCCGGTCATATAACCTTAGAACAACTGATTACAGAGCAGAGCTACAAGCTCTTTTTCAAAATTTCATATCAGTAATGTCTCTCAGTAAGTAATTTTAAACATACTTTATATTATCATATCAAATTATCGTGTTATATTATGATAGAAAAGTTATGTAAAATATATGACACAACATCCTTAACTGTCTTAACATTAAATAATACAGTCGACGGTCATAAGTCTGTGAACCTTCATGCAATACTAAAATATTATTTGGCGTCTGCAACACCTGCCTCCAATTAATTATACGCATGAGGCTGTTTTATTTGGACAGCAAAGTAACTTCCATATACAAGCAACATATAACGCCCGCACACGGCGCCATGTGCCGCTCTACCTACATTGTGAAGGCGCAGCGTACGCTTACACGGTAGTTTATGCCTTGTCACGTTCACGTTTGTTTTCATAACTGAATTCTTGATGAAGAATATAAGCCCTTCTAAATCTGTATACTGAAATGGAATCTAGTAACACGAGTAATCAACAAGTAGATAATATTACCTTTCTATAACTTTTCATAAACATTCACAGAAAGAAAAGCTAGGAGAAAGAAACTTATTTATTCTCAAAATCAACATGTGTTAACGATTCTACAAAATAACGCAAGTATAGTATATCGAACGTAATAAAAGTAAGATTTGTTTTGGTTTGTAGCGTTTTGTAGATTTCAAATAAAAAATACGCGACAGATAACAACAAAAACTAACGAAACAAAACCTGCATATAAATAACCGTTACGCAACAGGAGAGTTAGGCAGAAGAATCAGACAGAGTCCAAAGAGCAGCGAGACGCTCGGAACAAGTTTAGCCAAAAAAATATATATATGGAAAATTGTGAAAGAAGTGATAGGTGGCTAGTCCATCGTCTACACAAAAACAAAGACAATATCCCTTTAGTCGCCTTTAACGATAAATTAGGCAAGTAACACTGTTGGCATATTCTTTTTAACCCGACTGCCCCAGAAAGAGGATAATGTTTTTCGAGAGTATGTATGTATTTATGTTTATTTTATGGATTAAAATTTGTTAACTATAGGGTCCCAAGCAGATGGCAGCACCCATCCATTTTCTCTATTGAAATTAGGAAGGTATTTTTTTATTTCAGTAGCGTATGATCCTTAGTAGGAATCGGTGTTCTTTGGCGAGGATTTGTGGTCTATCAAATCTGATGTGATGGCGGGGACAATCCCGTCATTACATCAGATTTGATAAATCCAAACCCAAACATACCATTGCAAGACTTCAAGATACTGTAAGCTCATTTTCCGTAGATGGAACCAAATATTAATATTCAAAAACTGAAGGTAGCCGGGCTAACTATGACATCGGGACGATAAAACGATATAAAACGCGATAAAATCCGTAGACATAGTTATATTCAATGTGTAGTGTTCGCGTAAATATTAGAAATCATTATATGGAGCGTCGTTAGATTCGTCTAAGTTGTGGTGAATTTTCAGTAAACTTTTAAACGCAGTCGGATTTTTTAATGACTGTTTTAACATTTAAGCTTGATTGTATAAGTCTCTCATAAAACAAGGGACTTATAAATTCCAGTCAACAGTTCTTAATTGTTACTTCCAAATTTCAACTGTCGTTCAAATTTGAAGTAACAATTAAGAAATATTTGCACAGCAATGCAGAAATAAACAACTTAGTAGATGAATCGAATATTTATTTGCCTTGGTCGATACTAAAATACGAAAGTATAAGTAGTGAGATGAATAATAATTTTCCCTCATTATCATTACCAAGTGGCCTAGACGACAGGCGTCTGATAATGAATGGCTCTCAAAGCATTTAACAAACTCACCTAAACAAAGAACGTAAATAATTACCTAATGGAAGCAATTTGCGTTTCACAGTTTTCTCAAATAGATCTTTGAGTTACTGATACTGTTACAAAGAATAACTTCGTACCTTCCGAGCAAGAAGGGTGATTATAGGGTGAACATAGTATTAAATATACAATTGTCTTTTAAGTGTTAATCACACATGAAACAAAAACCAAGGAGTATAGCGGTTGAGGCAAACTTTATAACAACTTTATCAAATTGAGTGAAATTGTATTTTTATATAATGTTCATTAAATACAAATAAAAACTATTAAATACTTTAATAAATAAATGTAAAGAATAATGAATAATAAACTAAACACTAAACGACTCTTGGATTAGGCTACGAAACTTTTTTCAATCTGAGGTAGGGTTTAAAATGTTTGAAGATAAATCGTATCGTCATATAGGTCCAACTTCAATGCCAATTTTCTATTTGTATAAGTATGATCTTTTTTTGTTTAAAAACAACTATATAATGATTGATTGAATTTAATCACATATCCATTACGCAATTAGCGTGACAAACAATCCTTTCTAAACATGTAGAATCGCCACTGTATGGACTACAAAACATGGAGATATCTAAAATTTAGACTTTCAACTGTCCAATGGGTCCGATGAAAACTACACACTTGGTTTGTTTTGTGTGTTGTGTGTAATGACAACAGTTATCAAAATTAAAAGTTTAAACTACCTGTCTTATATTGATTTTAAAATTAGTTGCAGATTTTAGCCGAATTAAAAAAAGAGGTTCTAAATTCTAAATTTAACTATATGTTGTTTTTTTTTGTGTAAGTTAATTGTGAACCAATTTTGATGATTCTTTTTATTAAATAAATTACACTTGTGGGGTGAACGACACCACAAGTACTACAACTCAGAACTCAGTACAAGACTCAGAACCAAAGAGTATAATCACTACGTTTAGTCAGAACCATAGTTAAGAGTGCTCAGAACAATTCTTTTTTAAATGTTATTTATAAGAATTATACAACTAAAATTTTATTAGAATTAGTTTCGTTACTAAATTACGCTTCTCTAAATTAAGAGAATTTACTTAAAATGACGAGTTTCCGCATTTACCTACGCGTCGCGTTTACTTCACATACTTTAAGCCGCATATCGATTACACGCGCCATGAATGACCACGCCAACCAGTGCGTTCCGTGGAATGCGCTCCAAATGTTCGAAGTGTATCAACTAAGTGCGCCTGGAGCGCGCGGCAGCCGTTCCAGTGTTTGACCGTTCAACATGGATGTCGGTCGTGTACGAGCAGCTGCCGCTTTCTGCATCTTCTCTGAGAGCTTTTATGATAAAAACGACTTTTGCTATTCCACAGTAGTTCTTTTGAACCATATAATTTTATCAATTTACGGCAACTTTGGTTATCCAATGCTCCGAACGCAACGAACACACGAATAATGAAAACAACCGTCCCAACTGGCGCGCGCGCCAAGACTTAAAAAACCGACACCAAATGGAGCGGCCCGCTCCACGTTTGAGCGTTCCAACAAACAATTTGGCGCGCGTTCCAAGGCGGTATCCATTTCCCGCGGCTGGAACGCGCGCCAATGTTCGACCTCTTGGAGCGCATAATCGATACGCGGCTTTAGTCTATTTCCTTCGCCGCGTGAGTGTTAAGAGGCAACTACAAATTTAAAAAAAATTAAGTGGATACAAAATAAAGTTTGTTGTTCGTTTTTTATATAAAAGGTAAGTAATTACACTGTTTTTAAGTTATTTGCTTATATTTTGCTTCGTAACAATTTTACACACTTTATAAAATTTCCATTTCAAATACTGTCTCGTTCACGTATCACTTTATATTTGATAGTCAAAATTAACTGAAAATTAAATATAAAGTGTGAGTTATCACTATAAATCATAATGATTTCTTATATTTACGCGAACTACACATTGAATTAAACTACTTTACGGATTATATCGCGTTTAATTTTTTGTTTAAACGCGATATAATCCGTAAAATTAGTTTAATTCAATGTGTAGTGTTCGCAAATATAAGAAATCATTATGTAAACCAGTACGGACTGGAAATAGCAAATAAAATACGCCGACTAGAAGATCTCAAGACCAAGCGCGCAAGATACGTAACATCATTAAATTTCTTGAAGAGATGCAGAGACCATAATCTCATTCCTACGTGTGTCAAGATATCTACTAAAAAGACATTCGAGGAAGCGCTAAGATCTTAAATCAGGCAAGCAAAAGTTGTTAATAACGGTGATTCAGCAAAACGTACCGATCTATGTTTCATAAACAAAACCATAGACAAATCGTCCAGTGATCTAAAGACAATTTTATCGACATTTGATTATAAGAATTGCATGGAAACTTTAGATAAACGGAATCAACTAAATACAATGAATGCAAAATAAACATATAGATAAATACCAAAACTAACAACTAAATCAAATGTCCAACACCAACGTCAATGTAAGAACGGAACACAACCATTGACAACAGACGCGAGTAATAAACAACGCGCGGTCTATAACCTGTCAAAACAATCTCTGGACGACGCGACAATAAAAGTTTTGGCCAAAGGTATGAATTTCGCAATAACACCGCGAAAATCCTGTATGAAAACATTATCTGTAGTGTTGAGGACTGTCTGTATAAAAAAATAATATTGGTAAGGAAGATTTAGAGGCCATACGTCAAGACATCTCGTCTTTGTTACGTCGAAGCTCAGTGCCGAAATTAAATCTTCCGAAGGATGAAATAATGCATTGAAAAACTTACGCAACAGACCAGATTTAACGATTCTCCGCGCAGATAAAGGTAATGCTACGGTTATAATGGATACGTCGGATTACAATTCTAAAATACAACAACTTTTATCGGATGAAAGTACGTACGTAAAGGTCAAAACAGACCCTACAACTAATACGCTTAAAACAACTAGCGATCTAATTAAGAAATACCTGAGAAATTGAATCTAGACGTCAATTCGATAATACCTGCGTGTGCCAAACCACCGAAGTTGTATGGGTTACCAAAATACACAAACCGAACGCTCCATTACGTCCAATAGTGAGTCAGATCGATTCGCCAACTTACAGATTGGCTCAACTCTTAGCAAAACACTATCACCACTCAGAGGACACACAAGAGCACACACTAAGGATTCATACCATTTTGTTAGTGAGATAAAAGACCTATGTCTTACTGACAATGAAACTATGGTCAGTTTTGATGTTCAGTCTCTATTTACATGCCTACCTGTTGAAGACTGCATCTCAATTGTAACTAGGAAACTAGAGGAAAACAACATGCCAGCAGAATATGCAGTACTGCTAGACATTGCCTTACATCTGGCTATCTATTGTGGAAGGAAGAGTTTACAAGCAAGTAGATGGTGTTGCAATGGGCTCACCGGTATCTCCCATTGTCGCCGATATTTTCATGGAGGACTTTGAGGAGAAAGCCCTGCTTACTGCACCAGTAACTCCAAGGTTCTACAAGCGGTATGTAGACGATACTTTCACAATTTTACCATCAGACAAAGTAACTGCATTTTAGAACATCTTAATTCCATAAACTCTAAAATTCAATTTACTATGGAGTTAGAGGCAAATAATTTTAGCTTTCCTAGATGTATTAGTCATTCGAAATCCTAACAACACCATAGGTCACACCGTGTATAGAAAAAGACCCATACAAACAGATATTTAAATGGTGAATCCCACCATCATCCTTCACAGTTGGCTACCGTGGGCAAATCTTTGTTACAGAGAGCACGAGGATCTGTGACAGCAAACACCTGGCCGCCGAGCTTCAGCACGTCAAGCAGGTTCTGCACGACAACAAGCTTCGGGTCCCGCGCCTACGTCACAGTGACCGAGTGAAGCCGGCCACAGTCGAGCGTGCCTGCTGTACTACCATATGTCAGAGGTGTCACAGACAAGATTGGCTACATCTTGAAGCGAGCTTCATAAGAACATTCTTCAAGCCGCCGAAGAAGATTAGTCAGTTCTTACCATCCGTCAAGTGCAACATCCCCTACAAGATGCAGGAGTGTACAAGCTTGATTGTGAATGTGGTCTCTCATATAGGGCAAACAAAAGATCTATTAAAACCCGCGTAAAAGAACACATAGCTGACGTGAAGCACCAACGTTCCGGGAAGTCTGCAGTTTGTGATCATATCCTAGACGGCCCCGCCATTACATTAGATTTGATAAACCACAGATTCTCGAAAGAACATGGATTCCTGCCAAGGATGATACGTGAGGCTATTGAAATTAAAAAATCCTAATTTCAATAGAGAGGAAGTTATTATTACCACCTGCTTGGGATCCTGTAATTAATAAAAATTAAAACTAAACCCAAGCATACCACTGCAAGACTTCAAGACACAGTTAGTTCATTCTGCGTAGATCGGACCAAAATTAATAATTAAAAAGCTGAAGGTACCTGTATTAACTTTGACATTGGGACGTCAATCACCTCAGTCCCCCGTGACCATGGGTGCTGTAAAGCACCCGAAACGTCGGAATTAATAAAATAAGTTAATTAAACGCGATATAATCCGTAAAAGTAGTTTAATTCAACTATAAATCATGTAAAACACAGATTTTCATATTCCACAAAGTCCAATGCGAAAATTACGTCTTATGTTATAATTTCGATATATATATAGTGAACACCATGGTGAAGTTGTTATCGATAATAATTAAAATTAAAAATTTTGTGCAACCGACTTCAATATAAATTATTAAGGATAACTCAAAACTATTGGTCAGACCTTGATCAAATTTATATGGGACCATATGTAGCACCAGCTTTCAAATAAAAAAGAATCATCGCAATCGGTTCACCCAGAAAGAAGTTATGAGGTAACACACATAAAGTCGAATTGAGTACCTCCTCCTGTTTGAAGTCGGTAGAAAATGGCGTTGGTCAAAGATAGCGTAATAAAGTATATGCCTATGATTTAATATTTATTTTTTATTTTATTTTTAGAGGCTCCGAGGCTCTTTTCTTTATGCAAATCGAGTGTTTCTATGTCCTTGTTTCTTTCTTCATAGTAGTTACTTGATTTTAACATATAGATATTGAATTTTAACATATGGCGATTCGTTAGATTTGCCCTAGTTGTAGAAGTGACATATAATATTTTAATTGTTTTTCTTTTCAGTAAAATTGTTTGGTTTTGTTATTTATTACTGTTTTAATTGAACATTGAACTTGTTTACGCAACTTTTGCTAAATAAATTGTTTAATGTTGATGTTTGATGATTTTTTTTTACACACAACAATATTTTTTCAAATAATAAAATTACCCCCTCCGTCTCCTTACAGTTTCCTTCCACTGCTGGCCATGGGCCAAGGAAATAAAGGGGAGCACAAACTTTTACTGCCACAAATATCACCCACCTTTGCAACGCTGCCCTAAACAACGCACGGAGCATCCGCGTTCCACCGAGAAAAGTTTAGAAAAATGTTACACCATAGTTCTGACAAGTTTGTCCAATAAAATGTCGAGGTCTGAGAGGTTAAGACGACATTCGAGCTTGAGACATTCCTTAGTCCTCTTCACTCATATCAAAAAATTACACTTTTAATAAAAATTAAACGCTAACTTCAAAGAACAATAAAGAAGTAATGTAAAATTACAGCCTATATAAGTCTCACTGCTGAGCACAGGCCTCCTCTCACTTCACAGAATTTTATGTATATCTATACAAATAATTAAAATTGGAGTGTCTGTTTGTAATTTCAAAATAAAAGGTTTTCACTAAATTCATATGAAAGTATATAGGTACGGTACTTATAACAAAAACAAAATTTATAAAATTTTTTTTGGATTTTGATGGGACTTTCAATAGCTTCTGAACTAGGAGCTTTAGTTCTTCGAGACACCTTTGAATACCGACTTCAGAAGTTATTAAGTGAAAATTATTTTTAAGTTTTTAGACCTTTGCTTTTTATTAAAAGTCAATTTTTTTTTATGATTTCTAACAAGGTTTATGTATTATTTAGAATAAGTTTAATTTTTAAAAATATTGATAAAAAATATATTACGTACATTTAAAACAGTCGTGAAGAATTTTTTCACTTGCTTACGAAACCTAAAATAATTCTTAGATATCTCGTTGCGTTGCTTTAAATCGCTTGCCATTAGTTAAGCAGCCCGACCTTAGCATTTGTCAAGGACTTTATGAAAGTAGATTTTCTTTTTATTCTTCCTACGCTACGCTATTTAACATCAACAAAAAACGAAGTTCAACAATTTATTTCTTTAATAAGGCAACGATGTTACCTTCTTTTTCTGTGATATTAATGTAACAAGTTCTTAGCCCCGAATGTAGGTGCTCGTAAGATTAACTAAAACAAACGAAGCTAACTCCATCACTATCCCTTCAAACCGAAACATAACCATGGGTGGTTACTATCTATTACTTGCTAAAAGTACATACAGAAACACTCACACCTGTCACCCAGAGGGGTAGGCAGAGACTGTGGACTTCCATTTGGCACGATCCTTACACACCTCTCTCGCCTCCTCCACATCCATATACCTACGCATACACGCTCGTCGGTTAAGGGTACTCCTAATCTGGCCCATTTTCAATATATCGCCAATTTGGTCGATAAATTTTCGCCTAGGGCGTCCCTTCCCGACTCTGCCGTTCACCTCTGCCACATAAATTTGCTTTGTCACTCTTTCCTCATTCATTCTTTCCACATGCCCAAACCGCCGAAGCATTCCTTTCTTAATCCTGGTCACAATATCATCTTGCAAACCACACTCTTCTCTTATCACACAATTTCTCACTCTCATTCAGATTCAGCCCTAACATACTCCTTAATGACCGCATTTCTGCAGCATTTATTCTACTCGTGCTTCTTCACACACCCAACTTTCACTACCATACATTAAAGTAGGGACTAAAACAGCATTGTGAATTGCCATATGTGCCTTTTTGACACATTCTGACTTTCCACAACAGAGTGTAGAGCCCCATTTACTTTATTTCCTGCGTTCACTGTCGTTCTATATCCTTATCATCTACCATCCCTGCTAAATACACATCCCAAATACACAAACTCATCTACTTGCTCGACCAATTCTCTATTCTTATTTCACATAGCGTTTTACTTTCTTCTCTTTCAAAACCATAACTTTCGTCTTACTTGCGTTCACTTTCATTCCCTTTCTTTTAATGAACTGTTCATTAATGTAAACATCATTGTAACTCGGCCGCCGACGACGCGAGTATGACTTGATCATCGGCGTACAAAGGCATTTGACGGTTAACTCACCCATTCTTAACCCGCATTCTTCAACTTTCAAATTTTTCAAACAACTGTCCACAAATAGGTTGAACAGCCACGGGAAGCCACACAGCCCTGTCTGACACCTTTATGGATGCCAAACCAGTCCGAGTAGGCCCTGTTGATCCTGACAAAAGCACTGGAGCCCTATACAGAGACTTCAATGCCTGTATCAACCCAGCGCTCAACCCAAATGAGTTCAGTGTTTGCCATAACACATCCTGTCCACTCTGTCATAAGCCTTTTCCAAGTCCACGAACAAACAAAACCTTTTGGTTTTGGCCAAAACTTCTCCGCGATCATGCGCATGGAAAAGATTTGATCCGTACATCCCATTCCTTTCTAAATCCTGCTTGCACATCCCAAATTTTTCCATCAGTATCTTTCATAACTCTTTCAATTAGTACCTTAGCATACAGTTTTCCCACAATGCTAAGAAGGCTGATACTACGGTAGTTTTACAGTCATGCTGCGATCCTTTCCTTATATAGTGGGACTATCACGGCTAAGCACCAGTCTCCGGTACCCGCTTAAGTTCCCAACACAAATTAAACAAGGTGTACAGCAGGTCTGCCACCACCCTCTTCAGCCCTTAGCATTTCGAGTGATACTCTATCATATCCGGCTGCCTTACCTGCTTCATACTTTCCATAGCTTATTATTTCATCTATACGAGGGTGATCCAAAAGTAATGATAATCGGTTACTTCAGGTCCGCATAAAAATCCAAAAATTTTTTTTGCTTGCTTATATACTCACTACGTCAGCCTAAAAATCATATAAATATATCACGATTTCCGGAGATACATTCATTTGAATACGAACTGTCAAAGAGATAACATCAACATGGAGAAAACGAAATTAGAGCTGTCATCAAGTACCTCTGTTTGAAAAAATGTCTTCAAAAGACATACACAGTGACTTAGTGGAAACATTGGGGACTCTGTCCTCCATATTCTACAGTCGAACGCTGGGCCAAGGAGTTTAAACTGGGCAGAACATCCACTGAAGATGAACATCGCGAAGGACGCCCATCCACGTCCCTCACTGAAGACAACGTGAAAAAGTCGAAGATGTTGTGTTGGCAGATCGAAGAGTGACCATCAGGCATGTAGCTGAGGTCACAGGGATCTCATATGGCAGCGTTCAAAGAATCCTTGCGAACGAATTGCATATGAAAAAGGTCTCTGCGCGTTGGGTACCCAGAATGTTAACCGACGAGCAAAAGAAAATCGAGTTGACATTTCGAGGTCAATCTGAAAGTTCCAAGCAGATCAAGAAAATGTTTTGCTCCGTTTTGTGACTATGGACGAGACCTGGATCCATCATTTTGATCCTGAAACGAAACTACAATCGATGACTTGGAAGCGAGCCTCCTCACCGACGCCAAAGAAATTCAAAGTTTCAAGTTCGGCGGAAAGGTTATGGCACCTGTTTTTGGGACGCTCCAGGCTTAATTATGTTGGAATATTTGGAAAAGGGAGCCACTATTACGGGCTCTTACTACGCAGACCAAATAAGAAGATTACGGGAGGCCATTAAGGAAAAAAGACGCGGCAAACTGCGAGCTGGAGTGCTGTTTCACCAAGACAACGCACCGGCTCACAAAGCCGCAGTTGCGATGGCTGCCATTCAAGAAACGGGGCTCCTAGTGATTTCTACCTCTTTCCTCGGCTCAAGGAACGCCTCCGAGGCAAGAAATTCGAAGACGATAGCGAAATAATGGCCGCTGTTGAAGCGTTTTGGGAGGGTCAAGACAAAGAATTTTTTTCAAAGGGTATCCTGGGTTTAGAAAAAAGATGGACTAAATGTATTGATTTGTTAGGAGACTATGTAGAAAAATAAATTATTATTTTAACTTTAATTACCTTAACTTAACTTTAATTGTTTTATTTTCATTATCATTACTTTTGGATCACCCTCGTACTTATCTCTCTATATCTTTCCTCTTCTTTCCGAATTTCTATTTCATTTAATTCAAACGTCTCATCACTCATAAACACGCTTTCAAAGTATTCCTTCCATCTCCTTAAACTCGACACTTCGTCATTCAGAATACAGCCATTCTGGTCTCGTATAGCATTAATTCTAGGCTGTTTTGAATGTCCCCTGGCAGTTCTTACGAGTTTCCAGAACATTTTAATATTTGCCTGGAAGTTATCCGATATTTTTCTATCATTCTTATCCGTTCTTTCTTGCTTTTCCTTCCAAACTACTTTTACTCTCTTATTTAGATGTTTAAAGACTGCCTTTTTCTTTCAATATCATCATTCATACCGCTAGATAACTAACCTTGGTTGCTAGTAAATCTAGCCATGCTCTTCTTTACTTCTACTTCCATCCGTACCTCATCATCCCACCATAAAGTGTTATTTTTCCTTTCATTCGTTCTCTTCATTACACCACATACATCGGTAGCTGCATCCACCAAACCTTTCTTGACATTATACCACACAGTCTCCAAGTCTAAATCATTCATACCTAATTGATCTATACCACTTATTTTCTCTGTCTACATTTGAACTTCTCTTTCACACCTTCATCTTGTAACATCTTTGTTCTTATACGCTGTAACGCAGTGGTAGACACAGATATCCGATGCCGCCAACGTCTGAATAGACTATTAATTCGGCATAAGACCAAGTAATGATCTCTACGTTGGACCCCGGTAAACCTTGTATCTACCACTGCGCTCCTCATTCTTTCATCCACAATTATGAAATCTATCATGCTTTATCACTACCTCTTTCCCATGTATACATGTGAATCTTATGACGAAAGAAAGTGTTCGTCACAAAAATTCGTTTCCACACATACGGTGAGGAGGCTTTCACCATTCTCATTTATACTTTCATCACCAAACGTTCCCAATATCCTTTCATAACCAAGCCTCTTCACGCCAAAACTTCCATTAAAATCTCCTAATATAACAATATTTTAATTACCTTGCATTTCATTAGCACCATCCTTACCATCTCTCAAAACTGCTCTCGGATATAAGTAGGCTTAGACATGTCTGGGGCGTAGACCCTAGAACAAACAACTTCTTTAAGCCCACTTTCATTCGTATCAAATCAGTCTCAGGCTTACATTTATAATCTTCACACAATGACCCATTCTTTCTGAAAGGATGATACCGACTCTCTGGCATGCCCGCTCGGTCTCGTCTACACCAGACCAGAACGCGGTATACATACCATGTGTAGTGGCATCCTTTCCTTCCGTTTCGTCTCATTTACACATAACACATCTATTCCTCTATCATACATCACATCGTATACTTCATCCATCTTATCATTCATTGCTCCACATACATTCAGCGTAGCCAGACGGGCTTCCGCAATCCACTTTCGCCCCTCCGGGAGACAGAACGTGACGGTGGCGAACCTCGTCGCCGGTTTTCCTCCCGGAGATTCTTCGCATCCCTGCCCCATTAAAGGGGCGCCGAAAACTCGGGGCCATTTTTATTTGTGCCTCATGGTGTGAAAGTTAGTGGTATTTTTACGCCGTTACCACACGGCGAGGAGCCAAGTCTGTTCTTTCGGCTTTGTCGCTTGTTTAGAACCACCCAGGGACACGTGTAGGTGGGCCTAGGATTAGGTGGTCGAAGCCTACGGACGCGAGCGACTCATCTCCCAAAAGTATTGCTAATATTGTATTCCTAGAATATGAAGTCTCTTTCTGTTTCTATACAAAAGCCTGCCAATATACGGCGAAGGTAAAGGTAGTACTATTATTTATGCTGTGGTAAAGGTGAAACCTTCCCGTGGCCCTCTCAAAATATACGGCGAAGGTGAAACACCATGACATTTTAGAGTATGCATAGGCCTTTTACGATTGACAAAAAAGGTGGCGGTGTAAGAATATTCACTACTCCATTAATTCCCGTAGGAGGCGACAGATGGAAATAAACCAGAAGATGGGCAGCAACCTTGCTTATGGGTCTAGGTATTCCTGTTTGATTTTTTATAAATTTTATTGTTTTTTAATTAAATATAAAATAAACGACAAAAACAGTGGAATTTTATTTTCTTACATCGAATAAGAAAAAGATTTAATTTCACAGTCAAATATAACATTTTTTACAACATTGGTAAAATGTCACAAACCAATTACATAGGTCCAATTTCATGCAAAGAAATTATATAAATCATACCCTCTCACTAGAAATGCGCAACGGAAGCAATCAAAAATACAAGGGTTTCCGTATCGGAAGTCAATAAAATGCAGAACCAGTATGAAATCATAACAGTTTAGCAAGGAAAATATGAGATATTATTAATATAAAATAGCTATCGTGTTGGATTCAATGCGGTCAAATAATAATGAAATTTGCAAAAGCATCAATTTTAGGTCTAGATAAATAGAAATCTAATTAGATAGATATTTAGTTTGAGAGATCCGACATCGATTCCCAGTAGCGGCACTCCCAAGTATACAAATAAACCCAAATTGGTATATCAAAAGGTTGATCTCACATTACGTGATAGTACGTATGAGGGGTAATCCAAAAGTAATGATAATCGCTTATTACAGTGCACATAAAACTCCAAAAAAAAATTTTGAAAAAAGATGGAATGATAAATACATTGACTTATTAGGAGACTATGTAGAAAAATAAATTATTTTTTTAACTATAATCACCGTGTTTAATATTCATTATCATTACTTTTGGATCACCCTTGTATATAAAGACTTGGCTGCACAACACACTGTTTTAAATATTTTGGAATATTTTTACATATTCTCTAAATGAAACATTGATTATATAATATTTCATTGTAAGGTCATATAACTTTTGTCTACTCCTATGGATTCCTACTGTCGCCCACTCATTAAACGATTTGCGACTGTTTTGATAAGACAATATTTGTTTTGATAAGATAAGATTTGTTTTGATAAGACTATAGTAAAAAAACTTTAAACTTATTTTTAAATAACAGATTTTAAGTAATTCTTAGTCAATGTTATAGTATTTGTCGGTGTATAATTAAAGTATAGAAGTAGAACAAATACAACCAAATACAAGTTATCAGGTCGTATTTAGTCGATGTTTTTATAGTATCTCACAAGCTTTCCCATAAATCTGAAGTACACGTGTAAAGTCTAAGTCTACATTGATTCTTGACAATTTTATAAAAATAGTCACACATCATTCACCTAACTGTCAAAACCAACCTATTATAGATTGAAATGCTGTGACGTAAGATTTCTCGTTCCAGCAACAAGAGTTTGACAAGCAAGTTGTTTGAACAAAGCTGTCACTACAAATAGTTCCACTTTGTACAAACACCGTTCAGGATCAGATTTTTTGTTTGATAATTCAATTTACTAAATAGACAATTGTGTTCCCGTCAAGGAATCTTGAAGTGGTGCTTGTGCTTGAGCTTGAGCCCACAACGCGGTAATAAAATAGAATAGATTAGAATAGAATAAAATATTTTTATTCAATATAGATCAATGTAATTCTTATTGAAAGTCATTTTTACTTTACCACTGGTTCGACAAAAACCTCTGTCATGGAAGAAGCAGTAAGAAATCCAGCGGAACTTTTATTTAAAGTAAATTTTACATGAATGTTTGTACAACTATTTACAAAATTTATTTTAGAAACAGCTTGGAAGTGACCACCTCATTCACAGGTTATTATCAACCATGTATTCATTTATATTATAATAACCCTTTTATACAGTTTTTGTTTAATAAAATATGTAGACTTGCTAATAGAGAAAGCTTGTATATTTTCTGGGACTTTGTTGTAATAGCGTATAAATTGCCCAAGAATGAATTACTGACTCTGTGGAGTCGAAAAACTGGTATCACGAGCTTGTGTTTGTTCCTAGTGTTTACAGAGTGTATATCACTTTTATTATTAAAACTACCTTTGTTTTGTGAACATACATTAAATTTTCATAAATATACTGAGAGGCCAAAGTTAATATATTTAATTTCTTTAAATTTTTCTCTCGGTTTTAGGTTGTAAATAGCTGTAATGGCCCTCTTCTGTAAAACAAAAATAATTTCTAAATCAGTTGCATTTCCCCATAGCAAAATCCCATAAAACATTATGCTATGAAATATTTGAAATAAAGTAATCTAGCTTATTTCACTTATTTAGGTTAGGTTTGTATTGAGTGCACTGCTACTGTTTACACCTGATCATGGTTGTTATAATAATATGACGGTATTACGTTTTGTACATATTTGTATGCTTGTTTGTATTATTATTGTCGATTTCTTATATCTCACATTCAATTGTGAAAACTATGTGTTGCTTGACATTTTTTTTTATAGAATTATAATCTACACATATAAATAAAATTGAAGTGTCTGCCTGTAATATCCAGGTATATATAACAATAACATAATAGGTGGTAAATATAGATCGGAACAGTGAATGCGAATAAACACAGCACATTCTCATACAAACTCACATTGAAGCTCCATCGCTGATTAGCTAGCTAACAGTTTATTATATTTTACAAAGACCCATCCTGGCTTCGCCTGGCCAATTAGTAAATGTAATAAAATGTAAATAATAAACAATTAATGGTCCAAACATCAAAGACCATTTGTTTTATAATTTTTCGATTTCACAAAAAATCTCCAAGTTTGAAATATAGCCTAGTTCCTCGTGGCATTGCTCTCTATCTGTTCGTAAGTATCTATCATACTCCGTTTAGCCATTTCGAAGGTTAGCCGAACAGACAGATAGACGGACAAAAATTTAAAATGGTTATTTATGTCTTAATAACGTGCAAAAAAACCCTTAACTTAATAGAAGCTCGCCAGAGCCAGCTTTACGTCACTTGTCGCCAGTGACATTTCATGTAATAAGGTGCAATGCAAATTATAATTAATCAGGATTATGATAGCGACATATAGTGTAATGACGATGGAATAATATCCATTACGCCATATCATCCTCTGGGTGTCGTTAGAGGCGACGGAGGGAAAACTGAATCAGGAGACGGGCAGCAACATCTTACTTGAACAGTTGCATAAAAAAAATTGCGGTTACCAATTCGCCTGCCAAGCGTGGCAACTATCTCAAATATCCTCTTCCTAAGGTAAATACCTCATTATTTCGCACATAAGGTAACGGTCCCTCGAGGTTCAATTTTAATAAGCCTTTTCATATTACAAGGACAATCGCTGTAAATTACACAATACTCAAGCAAATCGGTTTCGATCCTCGCTAGCACCAATGAAATTGTTAATTGCAATTTTAGGTAATTTACCACGTGCTCATCGGAGAAGGAAAACATCGTGAGAAACCTGCATGTCTGAGAAATTTAAAAAAATATTTAAAACATCACATGTAAGTCCGCCACCACGCATTGGAGCAGCGCGGCAGACATTTCCTTGCTCTAAAAGCGTCTCACAAATGAAAAGCGGCCTGTGCCCAGCAATGAGACGTATAGAAGCTGTAACTTTACTGAATTTTCACTACAAGAAATTCTAAATTTTTTGTAAAAAATGCAATTCCCAACACATTAAAAATGTGGGGTCGAACCCAAATGACTGTTTCAGGTTATAGATGTTTGTCCGCAATTTATGTATGTAAAAGCGCTCCTCGGTACATGATTCATTGCGTCTGTTTTTAAAAATAAAAAAAATAATGTCCTTCACGCAGGATACATATGAAGTGCAAGTTTATGTTTATGAGTTATTTATATTTATCACATCCGAGTGAGAAGTGATTCATACAATACAATCCAATCACTTTTACTGAAATTGTCTGCCTGATAACATAATTGATAAAAGCTTATTTGTAGACATAATGCAAAATTTTAGTAATCGACAAATTAAAATTACTAAAATGACATCTCTAGACGTTAATTAAAAGAGGTTCGAAGGATTCCTCTGAGACCTAACGGACAGCAGACAATAAAGTTCGCGAGATTTAGTAGTATTCATAATAAACTACTCTTATATTATATAGAAAGCGACTCTACCGTTCTATTACTCCCTTTAAAATAACGTCCACATTCTTAATGCAGTTAACAAATTTAAAACACGATATTATTTCAGTTTTGTTGAAATTATAATGAAAGATTTGATTGATTGATAATGACAAATTATTACTCAAGATCAAACAAGTAGTTTCTTCTTGGAAATCAAAATAAACTTTTAAAAAAAGTAAAAATAGACTTCAGGAACTAAACAGAATAAAATAATTTTCACACAATAGTAATAAATATTCAATTCGGAGATTAGACATAGGCCTATGAAAGAATTAAAGCCTCGAAAATACAACTAGAATATCGTCTTCTTAAATATTTACATTTAATCTTAATCCACTATTTTATCGCCTTTTGGGATGGAACTTTTTCTTCAATTTTTTACGGGATCACTCCTGAAGTACAACGTATTCAATAAAAGAAGAATCATTTAAATCGGTTCAGCCGTTTCCGAGAAATCGGCGAACATACATAAAAAAATACACGTCGGATGACATAGAGCCTCGTTTTCTGAACTCTGTTAAAAATGCAGACAACGTAACTATGACATAACGTCATTCGTTTACCTCCGAAATAAAATTTATGGTGCCAAAAAGTCCAAGACATTCTAGCTAACTAACCTTATTACTTACTACTTACTATTCTGGCTGTAGTGACCTAAAGTGGTTCTTGGCCTCTAACACTAAATAACGCTTTTCCTTCCTATCTTGCGCTCGATCTGAACAACTCCCTTCAGTCGTTTATCTAAAGGGCCCGCAGGCCCTTTGCACCTGGTCAGTCCATCGATACCTTGGACAGTAACCAGTTGCTTACCAACAGATAGTTTTTTTACAAATATGAAGCGAAAATCTAACTTACAGTCGACCTACCTATTTAACGGTAGAAATAGGTAAGAAAGTGGTACCTAACTATTAGGACTCCTAAGCCAACCTACCTAGGTTATACTTTGAGGTAGGTAAGTATAACCGATCTACCTCGCCTAGTCCAAGGTATGCCTCTTTCGCTCTACGCTTCCTCATTCTTTCTAAGTGTCCGAGCCACCGCATACTGGAAGATTTTATTTCACCAATTACGTTGGGCTCATCGACTAGATCTTTTCCATTTCCTTATTCTTCCTTACTCTATCTCTATCTTCGTCTTGAGTTGGCCCAAGAAATTCTTCGAACTCCCGAAATTTCAAACTTTCATTACTCGCACTGCTAGCACAAATATAGCTTCATTTTAAAACCAAAGAATTATTATTATCCTTTAACTTAGGTGGCCGCCTAATCCTAGTGTTTTTTCAAGTTAAATTAAAGAAGGTAGGTTAGTTATATTTCCCAGAGCGCCACTGACCTGTATCTGGAACATGGAGATGGTGTCGTCGAGCATGTGCACGCGCACGGCAAGCATTTTGCCGCCTTTCTTCGGCGTGGCGGGGGGAGTGCGGGCGCCGCCGGCACCGTCCACGCCCGCCGGCGTGCTCGCCGAATGGTGCATGCGACCTAGTCCAAAATGTTGTGATATAACTACAAGAATTATCTAAATGTACAGTAATGGTAATTTTGCGTGGTAGATCCAAGCTGCAACTATATTATGGTTGTAGCACAAATGGGTTGGCTCGACCGGGGTAGGACCACACTCTCACAGAGAATAACAGCTTAATGCTGCTGTGTTTCGTATAGTGGGTGTAGAGAACCGGAGACCCTTTTTATTGGAAAAGAGTTCTCAGGGATGACAACGTATCTGAATTTTGATTCTTAATCGAGGATAAATATAGATGTCTATGGATCACAACATCCACTTACCATCAGGTGGAATGTGTGCTCGTTTGTCACCCCATTTTATATTAAAAAAATGACCAATAAAACCAAGATTGTGCACTGCGCATTGGACACACTAACATTGTGCACTAGACTCTCCTGATTTTTGAAATTGTAAGGGGGGCGTGGTGAATTTGCTATGCTATACCCAAATACAGAATAACAGACTTGCGTGTGGATGTATGTGTATTCCAAATTTTTATAGGGATTCTTCATCTGGTGATTAAATCAATGTTGGCTCTACCATGTTAGGCCCATACTTAAAATTGGATTGTAGTGACCTCTAAACCGAGGTCGAACCCTAGATTACTGTGCGCTGTCTCTCTCTCTCTCTCTCTCTCTCTCTGACAATTTATTTTCCGCCTCGGCTTAGCACGGTGATTTCTGGATCTCAACAACAGCGCCACCTACCGGGTCTAATTGTGAGTCTAAACCATCCAAAGACCCACCAAACATACACAAATATTTTTTAATTCACTGAACTTATCAGATGGTAATCGTACAATCTAGATATACAGCGTGTATGTTCGACTTAATATAATTCGAATGGCCGCTATTCAAGATTCAGCGCCGTAATAAAAGTGTTTTGTTACTTAATAGCTTAATATTATCTATCATCATATAGTTCTAATCTTTAAATAAGTGCGTGTAATCTTTTGAAACGGTTGGAGAAAAACTGATTAATATTAACATTTAGTTTTATTATATTTGTTTTTATTGTTATTATTTCTTTGTTATTTTTGATTTGTTAATATATTTTTACTTATTAATAAAATATTTATCAATAAAATCATTAGAACTATTAGAATTGAACTATATAATAATAAAATAGAAATAAACTAACCTAAATTACAATGCATAATATCAGAAAATTGTATATAATAATAATATATATAAGACACAATACTCACGAAATACTTTAGAGTCTAAAGTTTAGACAGTCGCTGCCTTTATAAAAACGAAACTTGCGTAAACGGACTATAGATTTTACTGAACGTAACGTCCGTCCGAAAAAAGATCTGTGTTACACCTAAGTCGCGCCTAAAGAGGATATACTCCAAAAACAAAAGTACGGATCTAATAAATCTAGACTAAGCGTCATCTACGTCTTCGCACCTAATGCGATCGTAACATTAACACACGAGAGTGATCTCTGTTGCATAAGACTTGTAGGGACATAAACTTAGGAGTATTATAGTCAACGTAATGAAAATATTGGTGTTATAACATCAATGACTCTAATGTGGTATCTAATCATATCCCAGTGAAGTACATTCATCATCATCAACACGTAACAGTCCATTTTTGGATGTCTCCAAAATAGAGACAGCAGTATCAAACATTCAATAACCATCAGCATACAGCCCAAACGCTAATTTAATTTGGGCCTTTCAATGTTTTAATCATAGTTCGGTCATCCATTAAAGGCTTTGAGATCTCAAATTAAAAACAAGAGTGTACTACCAGTGCGTGTTAGGTGTTACCAGTGGCGACATATGAATCTCGACGTTGCCGTATGAGGAAGCTCAAGGTCGCTCAGCGAGCTATGAAGAGGGCTAGCTCGGAGTTGTTTCGTGTTAGAGACTTCGTAATAAGGATATCCGCAGTGGAACCGAAGAAACCGACCTAACCCAACGGATCGGCCGGCTACATAGTTGAAATAATAAAAGGAAAAAAGGTTCCCAAGAGATAACCTCATACCGGTAAACGAAGTGTAGAACGACTCCCCACTAAATAGAGTGACGAGCTGATACGAGATACAGGAAGACGATGGGTGCAGGTGGCTCAGGACCGCGCTTAGTGATATTTCGTGGTGGACGCGTATGTTCAACAGGGGAATTGTGATGGGCTGTCATGATGATGATGATGATGATGATGATAATGTGAAGCCCGCCACGCATCGGAGCAGAGCAGCAAATCATTTGTTGTTTTATATAAAACAGAAAATACAAACGTAGGTACAGTACAGTTTTAATATAAAAGGAACCTACCTGGTAAAGTATGGTATCCTATTGTGGACAGATGTCCAGTGGAATTACAGCTACCCGGTGGGAGCTCGGAATCCATCATATTGCTGTCTTTTTATTATGCTGCAATTCTGAGACCCATTGACAGGGACTATGTGCCATTATATGAATTACAATTGACATCCACAGCAGTTTGGCTAATTGTTTAACCTGCAGACAAGTAAAAAATGAAGTCAAAGAAGGAGTTTTGGCGGGAACTTGATCGGCGGCGGTTTGCTGCTCCTGTATTATTATTCGAATAATGGTTTGAAGTGGATTTTGATATGTAAAAGTGGTGCGATTTTGTGTATTAAGTGTCTGCGCATGTGAACTGTTAATGGAAACGGTGAAAAAAGTGCTCTGATGGTGATGTGATTCTCAAGATAGGTGTCTATCTGCTTAGGCGCCTTGAGATACCATCGCCAACTGTCAGCTGTCTGCTGACTCAAGTTACCGTCAAAATCTCCCAAGGGCTGCACAATGTGACGCATCAACATATTGTGAAGCATTGTAGGATAGAAGCTATGAAGGATAAATAAACATTTGGGAAATTATAATAAACCGAATAAAAATACCTAAGACTTGGCCTAAAGGTCTAGATACCAGGCCATAAACTCCAAAAAATAAAAAAAATGAAGTCAAAGAAACAATTATAAACAATTAAAAATCATAGTTATAGATTTAACCCCTTTGCTGTCCCGTGCATTACATATAGGTCATTTAATTATTTACACTTAATTATTTTCTTATAAATCTTGCCATTCTTTTATATTTTCTATATATATTTCTATGGCCCATACTTTCATATAAGTTATTACAATATGTTATTATGAAACTCTGACAGCATTATTTCTAAATTTTTCCAAAGATTTAGGGTGGTAAGATTTATATTCCATCCTTATCCTTATATATCCCAGGTATATATCCTTATTTATATTCCAGGCGTAAAATACCCAGACCCCAACGAGCAGAAGCGTCAAAGGTGCTATATATCTGGTACGGCAATCGTAAATCGAAATGTCAAACGTGAAGATTAGTTCAAACATCTTTTTTCTAAATGCATATAAAACATCTTTTTACTAAATGCAAATGAAAGTATATACCGTACATATAACAAAAACACAATTTTTAAAATTTTTGTCTGTCTGTCTGTTTGTTCCGGCTAATCTTCGAATGGCTGGGCCAATTTTAACGGGACTTTCACTGGCAGATAGCTGATGTTATAAGGAGTAACTTAGCTACTCAACCGTCCACAGTGACTAGTCTGCAAAAAAATTATTACCTCACCTGTCCATGGTGACTACAGTCACCAAACAACATCTTTCGGGTTAAACGTGTACAGTGCAAAAGATAGTTGTTATTAATACAGCAAAAAATTATAGATGGTGCTATTTTAAATTTGTCATCTGTGAGAGTGAATTTTATCTGTATAATAGTAACAAAATATTTAGAAAAAAAAGTGAAAATGAAATTACGCCTTTTTTGTTTGCGGACTGTTAAAGTGTGAGAAATTCGATCAAAAATGTGATAACTTTTCTGTTTTTATACCTTATTTCTAATGTTATTGTACATCAAACTGATTGTGAAGATATATTCTTTAGGAAATATGTATCATTACGACAATTCCAAAATGTTTATATATAATAATTTTGCTCGACATTTAAATCACTATATGCAATCATCGTTTATTGATTATATGTTGTTAAATGAATGCTAAATATAAAAGAATGCTTCACTATAAACATGTTGCCATTAATAAACGAAATATATGTTGAGATGTGCCTAGAAATTATTAAAACTTATTTTTATTTATTTATTTACTTATTTATTAAAATTTGTATTGAGTAAACATTATATACTTATATATATAAGATATTATTGATATTGGTGTCATTTTAAAGGGAATATCATGTACTATTATAATATAAAATAATTTGTCCAGTAAATATTACACTTTTCTTGTAAAACTCGAAATAAAAAATAAATAAGATTTTTTTTTTATATTTCCATTTTTAAGCGTTATTTTCAGCCTTTATTTTTTATTTGACCAATTTTCTTTTAACATAATTAAATTTTGAATTCTTTGAGTCTTTTGAGAATATTTTTTATTTGAATGCAGCTATAGTAGTTTTTCAGTAATAATCGTTTTTGTTGAGACAATCTCGCACGGTCGTAAAAAAATGTGACTTTTAATGCGCGGACAGGTGAGGCGAGAATCACTCGCGGGGGTGCACGGTTGAGTAGCTAGGCTACTTTTATTTTAGAAAAATTAGGATTCTGCACAAAAAAATTAACACCCTAAATTACACGCGGGCGAAGTCACAGGGAACAGCTAGTTAATCATAAAATTGTGACAAAAAAGAGGATATGTGGGGAGTTTCATTTGCCATTAGTCCACAGGTCACAGATTATCTCATATTAAAACAGTAGATTTGAAAAAAAAGATTTTAGACCAATGAAATTTTAATTTCGTACATGAAGGAAATAAATTTATTTAGATTCATTTCTTATAATAAAATGAATATTTATTTCTTATATTATTATACTAACTGGTCCCGGTGAGTTGCTGCCGCATAAGAAATATTGTGGAAATATTGTTTCAAATTTGGAAGTTTTTTTTTTTAAACGTTACCTCCACACTAGGATTTTCTCCTGTATCGTGGGGACAGTTAACACACATAAATTTCACAAGGACAAACATCCAGACCCGGAACAATTATTTGTAGACCATACAAATACTTGTTCCGTGCGGGATACGAACCCGTGGCCCTTAGCACAGCAACTCATTGCTAAGCCACTGCGCCACGGAGCCGAGTTATGTTGTTTAATTAGGAATGACAATACAATCATTTGAATTTGATAGCATTCATTGAAATTGAATGATTTATAACTTTCAATAAATTTGTCGGTACGATACGCGTGCAAGTGCAAGCCTAACTGCTGTGCGCAGGCCCCTTATTTCTGAGAGGGTTATGGAGCAATTAGTCTATTGTGCTACTTAATTTAAAGAAACTGGCTTGTTTCCTAAGAGGCAACTATGGAAAATCATGGCTTCTGTTAGATGGCAGATATAACCATCTCGTAAATGTGAGACACAAAATGCCCAGACCTGTGACGGACAATGGTACTGTACTCCAATAGATAATAGTATCTATCCGCTATAAATTTACCTATAGAGAACAACACCTGTCAGGTCCAGTGGGGTAAGCCAAGTTGTCTTTGTTACAACTCTTAATACTAACAGAAAACTATTAAAACAAATATGAATGATATATATCTGAATAATAAGACATGAGACTGTAGTGATATAAGTCACAAATCAAGTATTTTTAGGAAGATAATGCTACTTTATGACCCAGCAGTATCTATTAAATTACGATTCAGCATTAAAGTTAGATCAAATCAAGTATAAGGTAGGATTGGTCACAAAATCCAACATTCAAATGTTGGTTTCTTTAGGTTTTGTGTACCTCTCTTCTTGTAAAGACAAGGTTTGATATGTAGTTAATCACATTTTCCTGGTAGATAGGTAAAGGTGGTACCTCCATGCTACCCACTTCTGCAATACACCCATTGCTATATACTGGTTTGAATGGTAAGACAGCTAAAATAATAACAGGACAGCACAGGCTACAAAGCATTGAATGTTAATTCTCAAAAGTGGCACCACATATTTGCAAACTCTTGTTTAGTTAGTTGCAGAAGTCCATAAGCTGCAGTAGTCGCTATCAAGTGAACTGTGACTTGTTATGTAATAATATTGTTATAAAAAAGGTCATGTTTTTAAAAAAAATGTTTTTAAAATACTGCATAATTATTACTACCACTATAGATGGAAAAGTTGCATGAAATTTTTATAGACTAAACCAAAATTCTGAACAAATGACAAAAATTATGCATTAATATTATAAGTTGTATATATTTCAAAACTAAATTACCTCCAAAAATATTATATTGTTATGGCTATAAATATTTTATGAAAGGTAACAAATTTAAAATATTATCAATTTAAAATGTTAAGGCTAGAACTTTAAATTGCTAAATAAATGTATGTATTAAATAGATATTGAAAACATTTAGCCCATAAGAACATGATTAACTATTACATTAAACTTATTTCTTATAAAAGTCATTTTATCATAAATAAAGACATATAATTTAGGTGTACCTACCTACCATTTCGTTTTACATGGCACATTAATACAATTAATGACTATTAATGGCACATTAAGACTAATGACTTAAAATAAATAATTATAAAAAATAAACACATTGAAAAAATAAAAATACAAGAAATGTGTCACTCTCACCATCTGGGACTAAATTATTTTACTGCATATGATGCAGGATCGGCGCCCTAATTCACACCCTCAGACATAAATAGTAGCTCCGATGCAATAGCCAGAAAATAGGTCAACGGAGGTGTGCCCCGGCCACCCCGACAGAGACAACAAACTGCCTTGGCGCATCACAATCCTTCGCAAATTAAATTACAACTACTATTTGATTACAGCTGTGCAGTAATTTTGTAGCAAAAATTTATGTCATATAGATATACTAGCATAAAAAATAACTTCAAATCTCAACATACTTTAATACGCAAGTTTACGAGGGACGCAACGCACATATACAACTTCCAATTTTCGCACGTCTTGTCAACCACCAATTGACAAAAGTATGATGCACTGTACACTTACAAACACAAAATATTTGATATACACTCACGTTTACGTTGTACTATAAAGCAAGTATTTATGTTAATTTAAAATTTTAAAATATCTCTCGTCACTTTTGCACAATAAATTTGACATATTTCTTTAACACACACACACAACCTGAAGCGCACGCTCGCCATATTTATTTACGTAAAAGGTGTTGCCAGTGTGGATTGATAAAAGGTAACCATTACTAAAAAGTTACATTTCAAACTAAAAGTTAGGATGTTATAACTTTTTAATTTATAGTTAATTTAAGAGATTTATAAACGATTAATCATTCTAAGCTATGATGCTATCTATTAATATCGAGGTAATCAAGTCATTTATTGCTTAATTTCTACAAATAATGGTAAAATTATTTCTTTATAATAATTGTTATTATAATTCGGTATGCATAATAAATATTTATTTAATTATTAATTTACATTAATTTTTTTAATATATATTTTATTTCAATATCCTTTATATTTATTTAATAACACAAGAAATATATAATATCTACAATAATATTATACTAAATTAAATAAATCGCACACCTAGTAATATATTGGCACATTTACAAAAAATGCAAAATTGAGTTTTTACGGTCTAAGTGGTCAAAAATATATAATTTATACAAGAGTTTTGGCGGGAACTTGATCGGCGGCGGTTTGCTGCTCCTGTATTATTGTTTGCATAATGGTTTGAAGTGGATTTTGATATGTAAAAGTGGTGCGATTTTATGTATTAAGTGTCTGCGCATGTGAACTATTAGTGGAAACGGTGATACAAGTGCTCTGATGGTGATGTGATTCTCAAGATAAGGTGTATATCTGCTTAGGCGCCTTGAGATACCATCGCCAACTGTCAGCTGTCTGCTGACTCAAGTTGCCAACAAAATCTCCCAAGGGCTGCACAATGTGACGCATCAACATATTGTGAAGCAGTGTACTATGAAGAAAATTATAATAAACCGAATAAAAATACCTAAGACTTGGCTTAAAGGTCCAGATACCAGGCCATAAACTCCAAAAAAAAAAATTTATACAAAGGTAAAACGGCAGATTGTTAGCTTTTGTATTTATCAAGAGAGGGCGTTCAGTGCATAGACTAATATATAAGTTCAGTGTCATTGTAGCTCTTGGTGTGTTTCCCCACGCTTCCGCGTATAACAACGACTTATTGGTCGGTTGTGCGGGTTTCTCTGCAAACTGCAGCCACTTTGAGAACTACGATGGCGTAAATGGCAGTTATGACATTTTGTTCATTTAGCGAGTTATTATAATCATGGCATATTTGACAAATGTGTCATTTCTATTTTATTTAATACACATAGTAAAACAACTAGTTGTTACTTTTAGTATGAAGGCTTAGGTTCTAAAGTTTCTACAGAAATAGGTACTTGCGTGTACAAGTTCCTAGAGCACGTTGCTGAAAAGCATCCAAATTCTAATGTTATTTTCTCCAGTGAAAATTACTGTAGTCAACAAAAAAACAACCCGGTACGTGTAAAATTGTTGATCGCGAATATTTTGATATGCCTACCTACCTAATTATTATAATTTCTAATAAATCTGTTTTTATTTTTAGATATCTGTTCAGCATGTATTAACGCTGTCGAAAAATTTGCTATAAATTCTGTATGCCATAAGATTTTAATCAGCGGCTACAGTCAAAATGAAGGTGATAAGGCGCATTCTCTGATTGAAAAATCAATAAAAAGAGCTAAAAAATCTGGAACCATCTACGTACCAGATAATATAGAATACATTAATTTGATACAAGATACTAAATAATTTAAAATTAAAAATGTTGTACAAACGACTTTAATATAATACTATTAAGGATAACTCAAAAACTATTGGTCAGTTCTTGACCAAATTTATATGGGACTATATGAAAAGCACCAGCTTTCAAAAAAAAAGAATCATCGAAGTCGATTCACGTAGAACCAAGTTATGAGGTAACACAAATAAAAAAAAACATACAGTCGAATTGAGTACCTCCTCCTTTTTGAAGTCGGTAGAAAAGTGGGAACCCCTTGGGGATACAATAAAAATTACTGAGCTAATAATGATTATGTTCACTAAAAATAGTAACTTAAACTTAAAACATCTTTTGCTCCTTCAAAATGGGTTAAATTGTCAAGCGGGCGAAAAAGAACTCAACCATTAAAATTAATTTCAAACCAGCATATAATTAAAATATTAATATTTCTGAAAAAATATTTAATACAATTAGTTCGTTCTTACATATTGCCCAGCTATTATGAAGACTTTTATAACAGTATTTATTATAATAAGTACCTATGATACTTTAAAATTATTTTAAATCGTCAATTAATAAAAAGAAGATTATTTACATAATCTTAAAATAATTGCTATATAATAATATTATTCTTTCATGGTAATAAAAAAAAATTACAGCAATTTTTTAATGTTATTTAATAATTATTTGTTTTACACTAAAATTACTTCTTATTCTTATTTTAATAAACACTGATATTATTATTAGTCTTGGGGACAATCTTCGTAAATATGTATAAATACCCTTATCATACCTACCATACTGGATGATATGTATGGGGTAGTGGATATTCTTTCATCCCCACTACAAACTATCGTAACTTTATTTAAACTTAAACCACCATTAGAAGCTCTTATGTGCTTTTGTTTTTTAAACGAAGAGTAACCACTGACCAGTAATAATTATGATTAATAGAGCGACATTTAATTTTCTAATTAATTAAGAATTACTAAATACTGACAAATTAATCAAAACTGTGAAATATTTGAAAGCTACCAGTGACGCCAATTTTCTGGATGCACCTTCTTAAGAGAAGATAATAAGTGATTACTTTTAAATTTCATTTGTTATAGTTTGATAATGATTACTTTGAAATAATTATGAGTCAATTAAAGGTTTTTAATTTAGTTCAAGAACATAATTCATTTAAGTGTTTATTACAAACTAAGCTTTTTGTTTTCCATCAACCAGTTTTCTTAATTACTTGGTTTTCACACAGTGTACTATAAGTTCCCAGGCGCATATATGACAATTTTGGTAGTTCTTCGAAGTAACAACGACACAAATGCATGACTCTTAATCTTCTTTGATCTTTATGAAGTAAATCCTGAAAAACTGTAATGGAAATTTTTATCCCTGAATATCCATTAAGGTTCATACTAATAGCCAAAACCACGAAATCTGTGCCAAAGTGTAAAATGAATTGAATTTGTTGGCACCTACGAAGTTTCTTCCCTCGTCGCTCCAGAGATGTGCACATCTTCCCCTTCTGGCTACAAATCTTCTGTAAGCTCCATATAGGCCTCCGAGGTAAGGTCTCCAACCAATTCTAGGTGTTTGGGTTTTGTTGACATGCAAACAAAAATTGCTATGTAAGACTTAGTTGTAGTAAATCCTCTACCTTTAGATCTCAGGATTTGGTAAAGGCCAGCAAAGTCTACTCCACTGTGTAGAAAGGGTCGAGCAGGTGTAATTCTTACACGAGGTAAGTCTCTCATTAATTGTGATTTAGCTACAGCGTTTTGCTTGGCACATATGAGGCAATTGCGATTTTTAATTTTTACCAATTTCTTTGATTTCAGGATCCAGTATTTTAATCTTAAATATCCAAGCATCAATTGCGTTCCACCGTGTAGTGTCTTCAAGTGAGCATCAGCTACTATAAGTGCACTCAACTGATTTTCACTGTCTAATATAATAGGATGTTTGCTATTTTCATCAAGGTCAGAGTGACGTAATCGGCCGCCCACTCTGAGGATACCTTCATCATCTAGGTAAGGTAAAAGAGACTTTATTTTACTGTAATTTTTTACCCTTTTTATTGATTTTAGGTTTTGTATGTCTTCTTCAAATGTGTCCCTTTGTATAATTTTTATACATGTTTTTAAAGCTTCTTCTAATTCCTTGGTAGATATTGTAGTTCCCTTATTTTCTAATTCCCTTCCTTTTAAAAATCTATTGCAATATGTTATAACTATTAATAGCTCTGTTAAATTATCAAATCTGTTAAACTTAATAGCTATACTAGAACTTTCGCTTGTTTGTTTTAGATTTACTTGTACTGATATGATCTTTCTTTCTAGGTTCGTTGTTACGTTTTCTGGTCTGCTGTATTTAATATAACTTGTGCTTAGCCATTCAGGACCGTTCCACCACATTTTATCATCTTTCAGATCTAGCACATGCTTCCCTCTAGAAGCGGCATCAGCAGGTTGTCTTGTGATTGGACGTGATACCAGTTCTGGTTGCCAATGTTGTCTAATATCTCAACAACTCTATTTCTCACAAATGTATTCCACCTTGCAGGATCTCCGAAGAGCCAAGAGAGTACTATGGTGGAATCCGTCCACGCGAATATTTGACAGGTAGGTATTTTCATAGCTTCCTTTATTTTTTTCAGGAGTCCCACCAGGACTACAGCCCCGTTAAGCTCCAAACTAGGAGCTAAACGTGTTTTCGCTGCAATTATTTCAGTCTTAATCAATCCATCTATTTTTTGACCTCTCAAGTATGCAACTGCAGCGTATGCTTGAGTAGATGCGGCACAGAAACCATGAACTGTAATATTATTCATTACATTTTCAGATGTATGCAGCCACTAGTTGATCTCTACCTCAGGTAAGTATTGGTAACTTTCTCTAAGTTTTCTCCATTTTCTGCTATTAAGTGGTTTACTTCCTCATCCCATGAAATTCCTTGTGTCCATAAATGTTGGATGAGTAATTTTGCAGGCAATATAGAAGGTGCTAACCAGCCAAGTGGATCAAATAATCTTTGAATGTCGGCTAGAATTGTTCTCTTCGTTATAGTCTATGGTTATAGTAGCAGCCATAGAAGGTAAGTGAAGACTATATTTAAATAAATCCTTTCCCATGTCCCATTATAAGCCTAGTGACCGTATTATTCCATCTATCGTTATATCTATGTGTACTTGAAAACTTCTTTCAGAGGATTCAAATTGTTTTAAGAACTCTGCGTTGTTTGAGCACCACTTCTGAAGAGTAAAACCTCCCTTCTGCAAAATAATTTCAAATCAATCTCTTTCGCTACTTTGATTGCATCTTGAAGTTGGTCTTTGCCTGACATCAAGTCATCCATGTAAAAGTCTTCCTTTATAATTCTGGCAGCATCAGAGTAATCTCGACCTCCATCTCCTGAAATTTGGTGCAAGGTTTTTACTGCTAAATACGGAGCAGAAGCAGTTCCAAACGTAACTCTCAAGAGACGATAATCTTGTACTGGTTGGGTTTTGCAACTTCTCCATAATATTCTTTGTAAATCTCTATCTTCTTTTGAGACTAAAATTTGGCGGTACATTTTTTGGATGTCAGCAACAAAACAGATCTTTTTCATTCGCCATCTCATGATTAAACTTCTCATGTCGTCTTGCAACTGTGGTCCCACCAGTAACTCTTCATTGAGTGAAATATTATTGTTTCCCTTTTGCGAAGCATTAAAAACTGTTCTCACTTTACTTGTTTCTTTATCTCGCCTTACAACGGCATGATGAGGAAGGTATACTGCTGGGTTGTTAATTTCATTTTCTGGTAGCCTTTCTAAATGATTTAATTCTATATACTCTTGCATCACCTTTGTGTATTCGCTTTATAAACTTTGGTCCTTTTCGAATTTCTTTTTCAATTGATACAATTTTCTTAGTGCTATATCTCGTGTGCTTCCTGATGTTGATAAAAGTGGTTTTGTTTTTGTTGGAAGTTTTACAATATAACGTCCTTCTGATGTTCTGTACGTTGTAGCTTTATATATTTCTTAATGCTATAATATAGTTAATGCTCTTTTTTCGTCTGTACCTTGCTCCCACATATTGCTCAGCATGTCATCTAAATTCAAATTAAGATGCATGACATTGATATCATCATTTTCTCTGTTCCTTTGTATGTGGCCAAACAGAATCCATCCCAGGCTGATATTTTGAGCACTCCATGTGCCGTGCCTGGAGGACCTTTGATTACTTCACCTTTCATAATTTGGGCACATACGTCCACACCTAATAACATATCTATCCGTCCTGGTTGATTAAAGCCTGGATCTGCTAAAACGAGGCCTTGCTGCTGTAACTTACATTACGTGCTGGTAACTTACATGTAAGACGAGTTGGCATTGTGTATACTTTGATATTGAGCTTAAAGTTTGTTTTGTATCTTGATAACAGCTGTATTTCAGCAGCTTGCTTCAAAATTGTTTTGCTCTTTCACTTATAAATGTGGCTTGTGAGCCATGGTCTATTAAGGCACGTAGTACAGTTGTATGTCCCAGTTGATCCTTGATAACTATGAGTGCTGTAGCCAATAATGCTGTGGTGGTACTAGTAGCAAAGTGTGATGATAACTGAACATTTGAAATTGTTGGATTAGATGAGCTTCCTTGATCATTATTCTTTGCTTCGCACGCTTGGTCATTGTCTGGTTGATTTGATGACGCCACCATGTTTTGATGCACTAAAGAGTGGTGACGTTTATGACATATACGACAGGACATGTTAAGGTGACATTTCTTTGCAGAGTGTCCTGGGGCCAAGCAATTAAAACACAGATTGTGGTTCTTTAGATATTGACACCTTTCTGTTGGTTCCATCATCTCTTAGCTCGGCTTGTAAACATAAATATAGATCCTCATAAATAAAATAGTCTTCGTTTGCGAAATAAGGTATATTTTTCTTCTTTTCTTTGGGAATACATTTTACAAGATCTTGATGTGAGTTTTTAAAAGAAATCCAATACTCTTCTATTACTTGCAGTCGAGTTTCAATGTATCCTTTTGTAAGTCGCTGCTTAGGACATTTCTTTAGGTTGTTCTGAGCCTTTTGTAATAATACCTCAGTATTTTCCAGTAAAGATAATATTTGTTCCAGAGTAGTGGCCATATTTATATAAAAGTTCCACAAATGTATAAAACGTTCCACAAAATGTATTATAAACAAACTAGTTTTACTTCGATAACTCAAATATGTAATTATTCAAACGGTCGTAAAATGTCTTATAACTTGCACAAATCACACTCAGGTAAAAAAGGTTCTTTTGTTCTCGCCTAGACCGCCCGGTCCATCCTTTTGTTTAGCACTTGATAGTTATAACGTCACAAGAGACACGTCGTTGGATCCGGCTCGATTATCGACCATATGTTGTAGTATTAAGGTTCACTATTTTTACAGGAACTGATTACAGAAACAAGGTGTCAATGATACGGTGGTTTATTTGCTACTGTACATTAAATTGCATTTTACCTTATTAAAGACCTCACTTACATATGCATACTGTTCATCTTACGTACAACACACAAGCATTACAATATTCCTCGAACAGATACCTTTTTTCTTTTCGCCCTCGGTACTATCTTAATCAAGCTCACAAAATGGTGTACAGTTCGTTCAAATTAATGATATCCTGTAAGCACTCAACTGAAAAATGGTATGCTGTCTCTCATTCAATTACAATGATATGAACCGAGGCGGGCGAATGTTGTCAGTCAGTGTGGCTCTCAGGACAAAGAAAGAAAGTACAATAGCTGTTGAAGATCTTAAAAGTAACTTGGGGTCACACTTCAGTCGCAGCTCTTTGCAGTTTCAAACTTTTTTCCAGTGCGATTTACACAAAATTTTAACTGTTGCCACAACACGATGGCTTCCCCTGAAAAATTGTTGTTGGCGTAGTAATCTCTCCTTGAGGAATATTTGAGATTGCCTCTTTTCGAGGATACCTTTAAAACAACCGAAGAAATGATGGCTATATTGGATAATGCATTCATGATTATTTATTTAGCTGATTATTTATATGTATAGGCTTCACGTACGTCAAATGACGTACGTCAAGTATATATAGACCGTGTATAAGGCGCTTTAGTTTAATAAAACTTTCAATGGTTAATCATTTTTATTTCTTTTTTTTCCTATAAATATAAACTCCTCGATGAATTTCACTACAAAAAGTGGAATTTTTGACTTGACGCGGAGAATTATCAGACTGCCTGTGGCAACACTGGTGTCCGTGCTTCGTTTTTTTTTCAGGTTTGTGCATAGAGTAGAGGGTTTTGTTTGTGGTGCTACTGCTTCATTGAATTAGCTTGCTACGTATTTATTTATCTATGCATTGAATGTCAAATTCATAAATAGGTATATATCGCCCAAAAAAATATAAATATTATTGTGGCTGTTGATCAGATTCAGACATCACTCATTGTTGGTTATCGTCAATCAAATATGATCGTTTATTTGATTTAGCTTTTAATCTAAAATGGAAACTACACCCTTATTGACGAGATCAAAAAAGACATCCACCTGGTCAAGGTACAATTTCTAAGGGTACAATTAAGCTTTCTGATTTTTTTGCTAAGATTTTCTTTGTTCTAATAAGCTAATTTGTTTTTGTATTTATTTTTAGATTTAATTTTTTTAGATTTCGTAAGAAGGAATTAAGCTCTAGAGTTATATATATAGGACAATTACCTGAAGATGAGTTTCCACCAAACCATGTCTGTAACCAGGTAAAGATTTTATAATTTTACTAACTTACATCATGTTAATGCAATCTATGCATTTTATAAAAATATATATTAATAAGAACCGGAAATAATTATTAACAGTGTGTACATAATCCTTACTCAAGCACACCTAAGCCAAAGAAAGACTTGCATCAAAATAAACGAAAATTACTGTTGTATATATGTAGTATTTATTTGGCACAACCATATCTGATCATGAAGATAAAGACCTCAAGCTTTAAACAGATTTTGTAACTTTATTAAACATTTTAAATACACAATACTCTTTACACCTTAAATTTTAAGTACAATTGCTTACCATATAATATTACTTGAAGTGATTTTGGGTTGGGTTTAGAATCAAGTCGCCTGAATTTGAGGAGTCTGTCACTGTAGGGGGGTCAAGTGGGCTTATCTCAAGCGCCCCCATGCAATTTTAGCTGCCGGATCTGTGTCGAAATATTTAAAATCATTATCTAAAAATATTCATAAATCACTAATTAATACCTGAAACGGAACTTAAATTAATTTAAATTCTTAATCGGACTCACACACAAAGGATTGAGTCACAATGGAGAGCCATGAAGCGTTCTTTGGTATTTCTTTAGTAATCTGCGGCAGGAATAAATGGTCACCGAGTGGCCGGGAGAGGGGGGTAGAGGGGTGGGAACCTCCCCCTAAAAGTGGAAAGTGCCGGAAAACCCCCCTTTTTTTTTAATGAATTTTTAAAGTTTTATTACATATTAAGGCAAAATCGCTTTCGCTTATTAAAAAAAGTCACATTCGGGTCCCGGTGGGAATGTGGGAGTTTTCAGGGTGGGAATTAACACTATTTTGATTCTGCTTCTGCTCCAGCGCTGCGGCAAGTGCAGCTCCTTCGCCCTTGCGTAACTAAGCGCAGGCAGCGCATGAGCCGTAGCGGCTGAGGCTGGTCGCCGAAGGCGACCAAACAGCCGAAGCTGCGCAGGTGAGCTAGGTGAGCTTTCCCTCCGCTTCCGGGTTTTCATATACACTCTAGGGGTAAGAGCGGAAAGACCACGTGGAAGTCGGGGTTGACAGATTCGGTTTTGTGATTTATACCTTCTGGTTTGTTCAAAAGAAACGACCAAATATAATATTATAAAAACATTTATTTATAGACATGTATATTGTTGTTGCGTGTTATGTTTTAAAACAGATACAGACCATGCTCTATTGCTATCTCTTTCTAATAATTATATTGTTATTTCATTTTCGTATCATTTTTAAATGGATATAACCTCAAAACTATAATTATCGATATCTCGAAAAGTAAAGATTTCCGGCATAAAAAGCAGCTAGATGGTAATCAATAGCATCATTGCCTGTCAACTAAAGCTAAAATGATCACTTAAATCGTGCCGCAGATTACTAAAGCCGACCCCGTTCTTTTAAAAAAGATAATTACAATAATCCAGAGAATTTTGGTGATGCGATTGTGGAGTACTTGTGGAGGCGGAACATTACGAAATATAATAAAGATCCATTTTTGGAAATGGTGGTAGTAATAAAATATGTTTACTTATTAAAGTAATTATAAAAGTTAACATTTTGGTGTTTTAATTGGTGTAAGAGCGAGCGAAGCGAGCTGGAGACTTGGGGCACCCCGACTCGGACAGATTAGGTTAGAAGGGGATGGCGGGGTCGGGTGAGCAAGCGAAGCGAGCGTAGAGACCCCTCCATTACCTTCGTGGTTATTTTTTCATAAACCATCCAGAAATAGGAGTCGACTATTTCCTCCCTATTAGAGCTTATTTTTCTCAGAAATCAAACAATAAAAAATTTAATCTTCAACATTTAATATAAAAAAAAATAGGCACGTCCGGCGGGGGATAAAAGTGGGGGGCGAATCTACCCCTCCCCCAACCCTTTCCCCTGCCCCCTACCCCCATATTAAGGCGATTTGATTCTAAACCTTAACCATGCTTTTTATTCAGAGCTGGTTTAGCTAATTTATCATATGTAAAAATTAGCTCATTATACAATTATATATTTACTTAAACCTGTGTTTTTTTGTTACAGAAATATAGTTTTATTACATTCCTACCATTAGTATTGTATGAACAATTTCGTTTCTTCTTAAATTTGTATTTTCTTGTGATGGCTGTTAGTCAGTTCATTCCTAGCATCCGCATTGGATATTTATATACATACTGGGGTCCGCTATGTTTTGTGCTTGCAGTGACATTATTTAGGGAGGCTGTTGATGATTTTCGACGATACAGGTACCTTTAAACCCAATTATTTAATTCTGATTATAGAATATGCTTAAATAACTATTGGTTTTCACAATTGTTGAGTAAAAAGATCAATGTAATACTTATTATATCTTAATTATAAGAGCTGTGATATAACTTGTCATTTTGAAGAAGCTTAAACTAAATAATAAATATTATAATTTCTATCACACATTTATTTGTAGTAAATTATCACAGAAAGAAATTTCCTTATCTCAATTCTTATCAAGAACTAAATTTTCATTTGAATTTACTCGACTGCCCCAGGAGGTTAATTTTTAAGTTAATACTCTTAATGTTATTAACAAAATAGAACCACCTTTAAATATGCATGTTATTATTTATTCTTGCAGAAGAGATAAAGAAGTAAATAGACAGTTGTATGAACGTATAGTTTTAGATACACCTACTGATGGCTACCGTCCATTCTATACAGAACATGTGCCTGCTTCAGCTCTTAGAGTTGGTGACATTGTTATGCTTCATAAAGGTCAGAGGGTTCCAGCAGATATGATACTACTGAGAACAAATGAGACAATGGGCACTGTGTTTATACGTACAGATCAGCTAGATGGAGAGATTGATTGGAAATTGAGGTAAGACATTGGATATTATAATTCTTGTGTTTTTTGTAATTTGTAAATAAAATGAAGCTGAAGTTTCTGAATTTTTCAACAACAACCACAGTTTTTTAAAAGCAAGTAAACTTATTTATATTCTAATAATAGGCCAAAAAACTCATTATCAATGTAGTTGAAAGCATGAAGTATGTCAAAAAACATTTCTGCAGGAACTGTTTGTTTCAATAGTTCAATACATACTTAGTTGCATATAAAAACAGAAATTATAGTAAACAATTTACTGATAAAATTGTTTATTATTTAACTTCCTTGGTTTTGTAAGCAACTTATCTACAGGTTGTTTATAAACACTGACTTGTTATTTAAACATGTATTATTATTTTTTAAATCCAACCATTACAAATTACATTGGTACATTCATCCTTATCAGCCCACAAAATACTGCCGCTGGAAATAGATTTCTCCCATTGTAGGAATTTTTGCTTGAATCATTATGCTTTGCAGTCTAATCAATAATGAATTTGTTATAACTTAATTTGCTTAATTCCGCGTAAAGAAATAACATGATCACCTCCCACCCTCCCTCAATTGCGTGCATTAAGTTATAATATACATACATAATGGTGGTTTATGTATAACATAACATACATAAACCACCCAAAGGGGTAGGCAGAGACTATGGACTTCCATTCGGCACGATCCTGACACACCTCTCTCGCCTCCTCCACATCCATATACCCACGCATACACGCTCGTCTGTTAAGGGTACTCTTAATTCGACCCATTTTCAATATATCGCCAATTTAATATAATATTCATCTCTGCCACATAAATTTGCTTTGTCACTCTTTCCTCATTCATTCTTTCTACATGACCAAACCACTGAAGCATTCCTTTCTTAATCCTGGTCACAACATCATCTTGCAAACCACACTCTTCTCTTATCACACAATTTCTCACTCTGTCATTCAGATTCAGCCCTAACATATTCCTTAATGACCGCATTTCTACAGCATTTATTCTACTCTCGTGCTTCTTCTGCCACATTCAACTTTCACTACCATACATTAAAGTGGGGACTAACACAGCATTGTGAATTGCTATACGTGCCTTTTGGGACACATTCTGACATTTCACAATAGAGTGTAGAGCCCCATTTACTCTATTTCCTGCGTTCACTTCTCGTTCTATATCCTTATCATATCTACCATCCCTGCTAAATACACATCCCAAATACACAAACTCATCTACTTGCTCGACCAATTCCCCTTCTATTCTTATTTCACATATCGTTTTACTTTCATCTCTTTCAAAAACCATAACTTTCGTCTTACTTGCGTTCACTTTCATTCCCCTTTCTTTTAATGAACTGTTCATTAATGTAACCATCATTTGCAACTCGGCTGCCGACGACGCGAGTATGACTTGATCATCGGCGTACAAAAGGCATTTGACGGTTAAGTCACTCATTCTTAACCCGCATTTTTCAACTTTCAAATTTTCCAAACAACTGTCCATAAATAGGTTGAACAGCCACGGGGGAAGCCACACAGCCCTGTCTGACCCCTTTATGGATGCCAAACCAGTCCGAGTAGGCCCCGTTGATCCTGGCACAAGCACTGGAGTTCTATACAGAGACTTCAATGCCTGTATCAACCCAGCGCTCAACCCAAATGAGTTCAGTGTTTGCCATAACACATCCCTGTCCACTCTGTCATAAGCCTTTTCCAAGTCCACGAACGCACAAAAACCTTTTGGTTTTTGGCCAAAAACTTCTCCGCGATCATGCACATGGAAAAGACCTGATCCATACATCCCATTCCCTTTCTAAATCCCGCTTGCACATCCCAAATTTTTCCATCAGTATCTTTCATAACTCTTTCAATTAGTAACTTAGCATACAGTTTTCCCACAATGCTAAGAAGGCTGATACCACGGTAGTTTTTACAGTCCTGCTGCGATCCTTTTTCTTTATATAGTGGGACTATCACGGCTTTGCACCAGTCTCCTGGTACCCGCTTAAGTTCCCAACACAAATTTATCAAGGTGTACATCAGGTCTGCCACCACTCCCTCCAGCCCTTAGCATTTCGAGTGATACTCTATCATATCCGGCTGCCTTACCTGCTTTCATACTTTTCATTGCTTTGATTATTTCATCTATACTTATCTCTCTATCTCTTTCCTCTTCTTTCGGAATTTCTATTTCCTTTAATTCAAACGTCTTATCACTCATAAACACGCTTTCAAAGTATTCCTTCCATCTCCTTAAACTCGACACTTCGTCATTAAGAATACAGCCATTCTGGTCTCGTATAGCATTCATTCTAGGCAGGAATCGATGTTCTTTCGCGAGAATCTGTGGTTTATCAAATCTAATGTAATGGCGGGGGCCGTCTAGGATATGATCACAAACTGCAGACTTCCCAGAACGTTGGTGCTTCACGTCAGCTATGTGTTCTTCACGCCAACTCTTCCATTAAAATCTCCTAATATAACAATATTTTCATTACCCTTACATTTCATTAGCACCATCCTTACCATCTCCCAAAACTGCTCTCGGATGTAAGTGGGCTTAGACATGTCTGGGGCGTAGACCCCTAGAACAAACAACTTCTTAAAGCCCACTTTCATTCGTATCCATAGCAGTCTCGGGCTTACACATTCATACTCTTTCCCACAATGACAAATTCTTTCTGAAAGGATGATACCGACACCCTGGCATGCCCGCTCGGTCTCGTCTACACCAGTATGCGGTATACATGCCATGTGTAGTGGCATCCTTTCCCTTCCGTTTCGTCTCATTTACACATAACACATATATTCCTCTATATATCTTTTCGCCCCTCCGGGAGACAGAACGTGACGGGTGGCGAACCTCGTCGCCGGTTTTCCTCCCGGAGATTCTTCGAACCCCTGCCCCATTAAAGGGGCGCCGGAAACTCGGGGTCACTTCTTTTATTTTGTGCCTCATGGTGCGAAAGTAGGGGGTGGTATTTTTTACGCCGTTACATATTCCTTGGCGAGGAGCCAAGTCTGTTCTTTCGGCTTTGTCGCTTGTTTAGCACCACCCGGGGGACACGTGGAGGGTGGGCCTAGGATTAGGTGGTCGAAGCCTACGGACGCGAGCGACTCATCCCCCACATAAGTTATAACACTTTCATTATAATGGATTTCCACAAAGTAATGCCTGATTCTATTAATTGTATAATCGATCATCGCAGTACCAGACATCTCACGTCTTTAACACAAGTCATCGTGGGTTAAGGTATTAAAAGCCAGGTGGAAAGTGCCTGGTTTACCTCCATCTATCTGAAACCATAAGATTTCAGTCATCTCTTACGATACTCATTAATCGAAATAGGAATGCATCCTTTTACACCACCACTTCACTGTTAAGATAGTAGCTTACAGTTAGGAATTGACATTAGACTTTTATTTATATCAGTTAGAAAAATACATGGAAACAATTAACAAACAAAATGATAAATGACTGTATAAAGTGTTGACGTTATAGATTAAAAATATGAAGTTAAAAATTTGTTGAGGTTATGTTGACATCTGATCGCAGAATATACACACTGTAGTCTCACACCTACACGTTTACACACATATACATATGTTGAACGTGTACTTGGCGCGAGACACTACAGTGTCTCCGAATTATTTCCTTATCATCAAAGAATTAGTCAAGCCAAAGGATTGAAATTTTTTATTAGTGTAATCAATTATTATATTTATCCAATAACTGTGGTGAGAGGCTGAAAGCATTAATTGTGCATAGCTTCCACTTTTTTACTAATGTTTTTTTTTTTCAGAATTCCTCTACCATCGACCCAAAAACTGCCAACTGATGCTCACCTTCTTGATATAAACGCGCAAATTTTCATTGAAAAACCAGAAAAGGACATTCATTCTTTCATTGGCACTTGTACTCGTTTGGATGAGGAGGAAAGTGATTCTCTTGACATTGAAAATACACTATGGAGTGGATGCGTTGTTGCATCAGGACAAGCTACTGGCTTGGTCATTTATACTGGTAGGTGTTCTTTTCTATTTAACTAGCGGCCCAGCGCGGCTCTGCTTGGATTTGGGATTGTAGCAGTATTTAGATTTAAATACTCATTAATGAATTGATAATATAATGTATAAATATTATCAATTTCTAGACTTGCCAAAATATCGTTTTTTGGACAAAGTATAACTTAGATCACTCCTCGCATTGCTCTCTATCTGTTCGTCAAGTTTCATTACAATTGGTACAGCCACCCCAAAGATTACCCCGGGACAGACAGACAGAGAGACTGACAATTTTTTTTTTGAGTTTGAAGAACTTATAGGTGGAACCAGCGTTAGGTTTACCATATAGCAAACATCCAGTACATAACTGTGCTATGATTTGCTGATGAGTTTTTAAATGTTGACTTAATGGCATCATTATAATAATGTTATTTATTATTTAAATATTTGTATGCTGTCAATCACGGAATGTGACTACAGTCTATATGGAGTTCCTATCTATTTAGTATTTCTTTAGCTGGTCTCACTTATAAATTTTTTGAGAGAAATTATATAAAGGCAGAGAATTTACCTTACATCATGTTATTGTTCTCTTAGGCAGCGAAACTCGCAGTGTTATGAACAACGCAGTACCTCGATCGAAAGTAGGTCGTTTAGATCTACAAGTCAATGATCTCACCAAAGTACTTTTTGTGGCAACACTTCTCATCTCCTTCCTTATGATCGTCCTCAAAGGGTTTGATGGACCTTGGTATGGGTTCCTCTTCAGATTTATTCTGTTGTTCTCATATATTATACCAATCAGGTGAGTGAGTGACATTTTTATTGTTTAATTGCAACCTACTCCTTTTTGAATATAATCATTACAATTAGGGTACACTAGTATATCTAGAGCCAATAATAGGGACTAACTTTGATGAGAGGACTAACTATTAGAAAATGGCAGAAAAGAAATTGTTAAGTCTCGTGGTGTCACAGTCACTTTGACTTAAAGTGATAGAGACAGCACGAGACTTAACTGTGTCTTAAAATTGAGTTGCGTTTGAGTATTTGGGCAATAGTAACATACTTTGGAAATGTTACTTTGAGTGATGTTTCAAAACTTGTTTGTTTTGAGTTTTAAGTTATATTACATTTTTAGTATTTAAAATAACAAATTAATTACTGCTGTCATATACTGTTCTATAGGAGTATCGTTTTGCATACCCTAATACATGAAATTGGCTTCTATTCTTTATTTCCATTGAGTTCTATGTACTACGTACTAGAGAAGCTATTCCAAACAAAAAATGTGCACTACTCTGTTTTCGCGCATCCGCGGGAGATAGTAGATTTTAGTCTATGATTGTAGACAGCGTGGCATATAAATGAAGAAATTTATTTTTTCTATTGTAATATTATTACCTATTTATTAACTTGAACAACAAATAATTTTACTTATTTCACTACTGAATTATTAATTATGTTCAGGTTTAAACTTTAATTTGAAATCTCGTATTATTAGCGCAGCTCCACACTCTATGAATATTGAAGCCACGCTAAATGACACTAAAGGTGTACGGATTGCAGTACAGTTCATTTGAACATAGTGAATGTTCGGAATGCCAAATATAGTACGTAGTACATATATATCGATGTTTATTTCCCACAATCCAAGTTTTAAATAGTATTATTATTAATTAACAAAGCCTCTAATATAGATTAAAGACTGATATCACCTATAATATAGAAATATCTTGTCTGAGAAACGTTTAAAAGATGTATATATTAAAGTAAGTACATTTTTATGATCAACAGTTTAAGGGTTAACCTCGACATGGGCAAAGCATTTTATTCCTGGACTATACAACGCGATAAACGTATAGAGGGTACAGTGATGCGTTCTACTACGATACCCGAAGAGCTTGGCAGAATACAATACTTGCTAGCAGACAAAACTGGCACTTTGACAAAGAATGAGATGGTGTTCCAAAAGCTGCATCTTGGAAACGCTCTGTTCGACAGTAATAATTTTCACGAGGTACCGATAATTTACTACTATTTTGATCTATGGTTTCTAAAATTTAAAGAATGTATTAATATCAATTGAAAATTATCGAAATTTTGTTGACATGTGGGGATTGAGTTAGAGATGGAAACATTTTCCTTATCTCGTAGATGACTAAAAGTCGACTGAGCGATGTGCCACTAAAATCTAATGGCCTCCTGTCGACGGTGAATATTCTCGTGTATACATTTTTTTAAACGCAGGATACCAACACATATACCAAATTCTGCAAATACCAACCACACCTACATGCAGTGCATTCTGATAACAAACGAGGCGCTATTTACAGACAAATGGAGGTTACATTCGAAAATGCAGAACCCATTTTTATTAAGTTGATTGAGAGGAGCAGCATTATCAGTACGAGGGTATTGGCTGCATTGATCAATCCACTCTTAACCAAACTAACAAAGAAAGATAGATTATTAATAATGTTTTCCAGACCGAATTTCGGTCAAGGCAGCCATCTCAACAGAGACTAGCCATCTGCGTCAGACAAGATTATAGTGCACGGTTGTTTGCGCAAATACAGGTGAACTCTCTTTTCCCCTTACTCTAATAGTCAGAAGAGATGGCAATCCGACACGACCGGAGAGATATCATGTTCAAGACCAACTGCTCTGAACTGGGCTGCTACTGAGAAAAACCCAATAACAGATTTTGGTCCGATTCAACCCAGGACCTCATAATAAGCATTCGCTTCTACGAGCTCCAGACCAACGAGGCAGTCAGACAGAACACTACATAGATTTGAAGAACAAATGACGCGGAAAGCATGCTCAGCTAATTCTTAGAATACGACACGCACTCACGCATACATAATATCCACCTTACTGTTATATGCACTCTGTCTGTTGATCTGAACTTCCAACGAGTTGAATATCTGAAAGGCCTCTTAAGCATTTTCGAATAACTTCCCGTATCCAGAAGTAGGTACCCAGATCAAGAATTTACAAGACATCTGATACTCGGTTAATGATTTTTTTTAATCGCCAGTTACTAAGTCTAAAAGCTGTAGCACAACCGCTTTTTTAAGCTTTTCTATTTTTGATTAAAATATTATATTGGCACCACCCAAAAACAAAGATATTTCGCACTGTCACATGATGATAACGCAGATTCTTTATCATCACGTAACATTACACATGAGTCTCCCCCGTTCTAGGGAGGAGTTTCTGTAATCACTGTGTTTGTCGAGTAGACCAACGATCATTGTAGCGGCTGTCTCGCACCTTTAACTGAATATTCTACGTCTGGTATTTACGAAATCGATATACATACTATCGCCACAGAGTAAAGAGTAAGGACCAGAGGGGAAGCTTCCTAACAACGTCAAAAATTTATACCTATTCTGATAGGGTTATCACCTGATGCATGTGAAAATTTAAAGGAAAAATAAAAATATTATATAGTATAAAACAACATGTCTATTCATTGTAACCAAAGTTAATATAATAACTTGTCTATTATCTGTAACTAAAATTGAAACTGATATTTTGCTTATTTTCATGCTTAGCTTCACATTATATCTATATTTCTATCAATATCATTTTCGTAAGACAACGTATTCATGAGTACAAAATATCAGGTGATGGTGGTGGACTGTGATCATGGTAGTGGGCAGTGGCGGTGGTGGTGGTGTTGATACACCACCACCACCAATGACACTATCAGGATGATGGTGACGGTAGTAAGGGATGTGGTGGTGATGCTGGTCGTGATGGTAGTGCTAGTAGTGGTGCACTGTCCACCACCACCACCAATGATACTACCAGCACCACCACAATCACTGACACCATTACCAGCACGATCAGCACCACCATCCACCGCCACCAACACCGCGCGATCAGCACCACCGTCCACCATCACTAACACCATCACTGCTACCACTAACACTAACTCCACCACTGTCTGGCGATTGTATTATTTTCTCCCGAATTTTTCATACATACTGTACAACATAGACATTTAGCTTATACGGACACTAATTATCTAATATATATAATATATATAAATCTATAATGTCTTATTTTGTAGTACACAATCTCAAAATTTATTTAAAAAAACTTTAATAAATTTATTGATCTATAAAATTACGAAATATTATTCGTCTATTTATTTCAATGCGCATGACAAACAGCCCTTTCATTCATACTCCGACTGAGCCGGCGCAAACCGGTTTGTCGCTGAAATTTGGCATACAGACAGTTGTAATGACGTAGGCATCCGTTAAGAAAGGATTTTTGAAAATTCGCCAAATAAGGGGGTGAAAAAGGGGTTAAAAGTTTGTATGGAAGTCCGTCATTTTTGAGCTAGAAGCCTGAAACATTGTTTTTAGGTTAACGATTAGAAATAAACAATTGCCTGGCCTAGGATTTTTGAAAATTCAACCCCTAAGGGGGTGAAAAAGGGATTGAAAGTTTGTATGGGTAAACAAGATTAGTTAAACTATTTTATTCGAAACTTCACAGGAGTACTCCTATCAATAAATGAGTAAACAAATGTTTCAGGCTCTTTCAGAATTCAACCCCTAAAAGGTGGAAAAGGGGAGACAAATTCTGAAAATCAACATGGGTATCGTTTTTATGGTTTATCGGGTCGCTGATTACGAAAACAACAACTATTTCAAAATCCAACGTAGCAGACGGGAAATATCTACCATCATCCCCTGTGGGGGTGCGATGTAGTTGAAATGTCAATATGGGTGTCGTTTTATGGGTTTTTGGGACGTTAATTAAGAAAATGGCATCGATTACGGTTTGAAACCAACATCGATGGAAGGATGGATGGATGTATGTTTGTATGTAAAAATCATCATGGGTTGGGTGACTTGGGTGTCATTTTTAAGGTTTTTGGGTCGTAAATAACGTAAGTGATATTGATAAATATTTTAAACTTAATTTATTAGAATAGAATAGAATATACTTTTGTTGCACAAAAACAAAACAAAATAGACAAGAAGATTTGTACTAAAAATTACACCTGAACAAAAAAATACTAATTTAAAAATTAAAAAACAATGAAGATAAACAACCAAATATATCTTTTTACAAATTAATAAAATGACAAAACTAAAAGAAATACTTAGGTACCTACCTATTTTGTATTGATCTTCAAGTTCCAATCCCTACCAATAGATGGCGTTTGTATCGTTTTAGAACGCGGTAACGTTGTGTTTTTTCGAACTAATATAAAGTGAATGGTGAATGAGCGCTTCAACCTGTACGACATACGGTACCTATTCACTGTTAACGGATATTTGACTAGACTTCGACTTTGTTTGCTTGCTTACGGTTTAAGATTTGCTTCGTGTTCCGGATTAGTTGCTTGATTTTGTCTTTCTTACAACCACTGTTCAAACTTGGAATTCGACTTACTTTGTGATTAGGTATTGTTGATAGAAGTATTTTTTCTCACTGAAAAAATGACTACAGATACTCTTAATATTAAAGTAAAAATGGAAGAACATACTGTCGTCCCCATTATAGGTGACGGCGCCTGTTCGTTTCGTGCTCTTTCATTTTTAATGTACGGAACCCAAGAAAATGCGATGGTGGTGCGTTTACAAATTGTTAAATTTGTGGTAAATGATTGGCCTAGGTTTTCAGTTATGACCCATGACAGAAATGGCGATAATTATTCAACAGCAAATGAATATTCAGCCGATATGTTAAAAAATGTACACGAGCAAGCTATTGCCAATTACCAAACTGCTAATCTACAAGTGCATAGAGCAATTCAGTCACGGTATGAGGAAAACATTACACTGCGTTTATGGAAAAACAAGGTCCATTCCGCTATGGAGTATGACCCTGATATTGCTTATAGAACTGACAGCAGTGTAGCCTTGGGTTCTATGACATACAAGTGTCAGTGGTGTAATGCGCTGAAATGGAAGGATGAGACACCTGGTATGTGTTGCAGCGCTGGAAAAGTGCAACTTGATCGGTTGAAACAAGTGCCTGAACCACTCTTTAGTTTGATTAATGATCTACCCCTAGATCATGACCATTTTATGGGTAATATACGTAAATATAATGCCTGTTTCCAGATCTTCCTTTGGTGGTAAACAGGTAACAGCAGATGGTTTTTCACCGACTTTTAAAGTACAAGGCCAGGTTTACCATTTAATTGGAAGTATATTATCAGAAGCCGAACATGACGCTCAGTACCTTCAAATATATTTTGTAGGTGAAGATGATCGAGAAGCAAAGATTCAAACTTACAAATTTAATCAAACAATTGCAGAATATGCTTCATCAAGTGAACCCGTATATAAAAGATCTGAAAAGTGCCATTGATAAAGCCCCTCCTTCAGATTCATACAAAGTTGTCATACATGCTGATAAAAACCCACCAGAAGAACATAGAGGTAGGTACAATGCACCAACTACAAATGAAGTGGCTTTAGTGTTAGTGGATCAACAATTTGATCGAAGGAACATCATCCTCGAGAGCCAAAGTAATTCACTTCAGCGTATTAGTGAGATACATCGAGCATATGATGCGCTACAGTATCCATTGATGTTTTGCTGGGGGGATGATGGGTATTCAATCAACATACCACAACGCGATCCCACAACTAAGTTGCCGCTTAATAAAACTGTCTATTCTGCATGTTTCTATTCGTATAGATATAGAATAATGATTAAAGAAGGAGAAGATAACTATTTAGTGAACTATCGTGCCCTTTTTAGTCAATATTTGGTGGATGAATACGCCAAAATAGAAACGGAGAGATTAAATTATATCAAAAATAATCAAGCCAAATTACGTGCTGATAGTTACATCCATTTAAAAGATGCTATTGGACGACAACACGCAAAAGCCATCCAACGAGGACAAATGGTTGTCCTTCCATCATCTTTTACGGGGGGACCTAGGTAAATGCACGAAAGAACACAGGACGCTATGACCTATGTTAGGAATTACGGCCGGCCTGATCTTTTTATCACTTTCACGTGCAATCCTCTCTGGGACGAGATAAAAGAGCAATTGCTTCAAAGACAACAACCTCATGACACGATATAATTTCGAGGGTGTTTCGACAAAAGGTGAAAAAGATCATGAACTTATTGACAAAGGGCAAAATATTTGGTGAAGTGCGGTGCTATATGTACTCAACGGAATGGCAAAAGAGAGGTCTTCCACATATTCTTTTATGGCTTCACAAACGTATTACTCCGGATCAAATCGATAATATAATTTGTGCTGAAATACCGGATCCCAAACGTGACCCAGAGCTTCACGAAATCGTTAAATGTAATATGATACATGGTCCATGTGGAACTTTAAATCGACAGTCACCATGTATGAAAGATAACGTGTGCAGTAAACGATACCCCAGGCCTCTCATAAGGGAAACTCAAACTGGTGAAGACGGTTATCCGCAGTACAAGAGACGTTTACTAGATGACGGTGAGTTTTCTGTCGATATCAAAGGCACAACCATAGATAATCGCTGGGTAGGCCCTTATAATCCAGTATTATTAAAAACATTTAACGCTCACTTAAATGTGGAATATTGTCATTCGGTGAAATCAATGTAATACGTCTGTAAATACGTAAATAAAGGTTCAGATCAGGCATCGTTTGCTTTAGAGAATGAGAAGGATGAAGTTAAAACCTACACAAGTGGAAGATATATAAGTTCATCAGAGGCAGTATGGCGAATCCTTGAATTTCCCATTCATGAGCATTTCCCTCCCGTAGTCCACCTCGCCGTTCATTTGGAAAATGGGCAAATGGTTTATTTTAATGAGCAAAATCTGAGTGAAAGAGTGAATAGTCCTCCAACAACCACACTCTATCCTTTTCGATTTGTAAAGTGGATAACTTTGCAAAAACATTGCTCTACCTAGAAGTACCTGCATTCTACGTTTGGGATAAAAGAAAGTTCCAAAGGAGAAAGAGAGGAGCAAACGTTGAAGGCTGGCCAGGGGTCAAAAAAGAGCACGTTCTGGGCAGGGTTTATACTGTGCATCCGAACGATACAGAATGCTATCACCTTCGCATGCTTGTTCATGAGATCCGGGGCCCAATTTCGTTTGAAGCGTTAAAAACTGTAGATGGTCATGTATATTCCACGTTCCAATCAGCGTGCAAAGCTCTCGGCTTGCTTGAAGATGATCAGCATTTGTTCGCAGCAATGGAAGAGGCAGCACTTTGTCAATCACCGCAAATGATTCGGGATCTTTTTACGATTATTTTAGTGTTCTGCCAAGTATCAGACCCTTTAAGCCTTTGGGAGAAATTCAAAGAATACCTATCTGAAGATTTTAAAAGGCAATTAGAAAGACAGGGCGATGTAGATGTAGAGCACATAACAAGTGTGGTATTTAACAAATGCCTTTCGGTAATAGAAGATGCCGTATTAGCGTTGGGTGGTCGGCTACTAAAAGAGTATGGGTTACCTCAGCCAAGCAAAGAACAACAATTTGAAAATAGAGAGTTTCTTAAAGAGACAAGTTACGACTTAGAATCATTAGAAAACACAGTTAAAAATAATGAAGGATCACTGAAGGACGAACAAAAAGCAGTTTACAATCAAATTAACACAAAAATTGAATGAAATGAGGGTGGAATATTCTTTTTAGATGCTCCCGGTGGAACAGGCAAAACATTCCTCATAAATTTGCTATTAGCAAGAGTTAAAAGTACTCGCGGAATTGCTTTGGCTGTGGCTTCTTCTGGGATCGCAGCTACACTGCTTGAGGGTGGACGAACTGCTCATGCTACCTTCAAGTTACCACACAATTTAACAACAGTTGATTTTGGCTGAACTGCCTATTTGTAATATATCGAAACAAAGTAATTTTGCTGAAGTATTAAAACATACTTAATAAAATGATAGTGTGGAATGAAATAACCATGGCTCATAAGGGTGGCGTAGAGGCTTTAAACAGAACTCTACAAGATATAAGAGGAAATAAGAAGTTAATGGATGGTGTAACGGTTTTGCTGGCTGGAGATTTTAGACAGACTACCATTAGTGCCAAAAGCAACTAGAGCAGATGAAGTTAAGGCGTGTCTTAAGAGATCCACTTTATGGCCTTTAATTAAAATCCTCAAGCTCTCGAAAAATATGCGGGTTCACTTAGGAGAATTACCCGGTAAATGACGGAATGATAACCAAATGTTAATATCCAAAATTTACCCAGATATAGCTCATATCCACGATAAGCCAATGGAATGGTTGTGTGAACGTGCCATACTAACCCCGAAAAACGACCAAGCAGCGGCAATTAACGATATACTGTTAACGTCTTTTAAGGGGGAAGAAATGGTGTACACGTCAATAGACTCTGTGGTCAACACAGATGACGCAATTAACTACCCTGTCGAATTTCTTAATTCACTGAAACCATCAGGTCTGCCATATCATAAGCTTATTCTGCGCGTGGGCACTCCTGTTATGTTGTTGCGAAATTCAAAACCTCAACTGTACAACGGGGAACCAGACTAAAAGTAAAATCGTTACATCGCAATGTAGTGGAAGCCACAATTATAACTGGATGTGCGCAAGGGGAAACTGTATTTGTACCAAGAATGTCCTTGATCTCGAATGATCTTCCCTTTGAATTCAAACGAATACAGTTTCCCCTCAAAGTCTGCAATGACCAGAAACAAATCACAAGGGCAGACATTAAAATTTGCGGATATAGACTTGAGAGAAAATTGTTTTTCACACGGGCAATTCTATGTGGCTTGCTCACGCGTAAGCTCGCCCAGTAGTCTCATAATTTTGGCACACAGTAATAGATTGGCAAAAATGTGGTGTATAAAGAAGTTTTGTAGTTTACTAGCTTTTGCCCGCGACATCCAGTTATAATTGTGCCTTGTACCAGCAGAATCTTTTCACACATGGGCGCGATATAACCGAACTCCACGCGGACGAAGTCGCGGGCAAAAGCTAGTATAACTATAACAGTAATTCACCATTCTAGATATTATATTTTTCGAAAACTGCACTTAAAATTAGTTAAATAAGTACCGCATGTTTTGTCTATCAGACTCAGACAGTAAAGTGCGATAGAACCTCGGATCGGCCCTACCCCGCAGTACCCCCACCATTGTTCTGCACAAGTACATTCGTTTCCCAACTGTAAGGTCTTTAAATTCTGCTATCGTCCTCTTTTCGAGGTCTCGAGGTCTTTCTGGCCTTTCCTATAATCGAAGTGACTATTTTTATGGCGCCTTCGGGATAGATTATACGAGGGTGACTCTGAAAGTTCTTAGAAAACCAAAAACTGAACAAAGTAGCAAGTTATTAGTTTTATTATATTTTTCAAAATAGTGTCCATTTACATCAATACATCGCTGCACCCGATGGAACCACTGAGAAAAGCACTCTGCCCACTCGTCCTTAGGGTCTCTTTGACGGTATTTTGAAACTCAGCCACTGCTTCCTCGGCGTCCATAAAACGTTTTCCTCGAAGTTTTTCTTTTATTTTCATAAATAAATAAAAATCGCAAGGTGCGAGGTCGGGTGACCCAGTAATTCCACGTCTGACGTCGCCAAGTAGTCGATTGTTTGCTTGGCGGTGTGCGACGAGGCGTTGTCGTGGTGAAAGGGGATCCTACTGCGACGTCGTTACTCCCGAACTTTTTCCAAGACAAGTGGCAAACAATTGTCAGTGTACCACTATGCAGTAACTGTTTTGATCCTCTAAAACAATTGTTGCGTAATGACCTGTATTTCCGAAGAACGAGGCCACCATATTTTTTCCCACGTTTCGACCTCCATTCACTTTAGTTGGCAACTCCTCGGAAGGAAACACCCAGACAGCAGACTATCTCTTAGTTTCAGGATCATAACAATAAATCCACCACCACCAAATTTGAGTCACCTCTGTTAAATCTTTGAACCATTTCACGACACCAATCAATTTTTTTTGGGCCTCTTTCAAATTATGAGGTATCCACCGAGCACAAAGCTTCCTGACCGCTAAATGTTCATGGAGAATTTTGTGCACTTGATTCATACCGATGCCTAAGCGTGTCCGAATCTGCTGATAAGTCACTCTTTTATCAGTCTCTAGTTCAGTTTTGTAGTCTCAGTTCTAAAAACTTTCAGTGTCGCCTTCGTAGCTAATACGGTGACAGTGTTCACACGGTACCAAAAACATTGAAACTTATTTTTAACACTTTTTAACTCGTTGTTTTTCTTTTATGTATGAACATAAATTCAGGTGGAGGCGTTGCTAACACAATACGTGACGAACGACGCACCGTCTCTACCTACATCTCCAAGCAGTCAGCCAGGCGAAGCTTTAGCTCCGACTCCTCGCCAAATATGGGATGTTGTGTTGGCTTTAGCGCTCTGCCATAATGTGACGCCAGTGTATGACATTGGAGATCAACGGGCGGATGAGGCCCAGTCGGGTAAGAACGAAGTAATCGTTTTTTTACACTTTCAAATGCAAATGTTCATGTAGGTAATGTTTTATTGCATTTTAAATAATTTTTCGTATTCGGTGAACAAAATGACAAAGAAATCAGTTTGGTCCTTTCATCATATAGTTTTATATAATAATCGTCATTTAGATAATTCTAAAACTGAAACGTATTATTATTTAATTGAGATTAAGTACAGAGGTAGAGTGTGATGGCTAAAATATTGATGTAAACAAACTTGAATTCATGGGGCTTAAAGTAATAAAAAATAACTTACTCAACCACTTGAACCCTAAGCTAAGCACGCTTACGACCTAAACCCTAGTAGTATTCGAATATTTTGTTTTATTTTCCTTTAAAAAACGTTACCCAAACTAGGATTTTCTCTTGTCATGGAGGCAGTTTACATACATAAAATTTACAAAGAAAACATTTGTTCCGTGCGGAATTCGAACTCGTTACCCATTGCGCTGCAACTCAATGCTAAGCCACTGCGCCACAGAGCCGCCAATTGATTTTGATTTGATTAATTGAAATGTTATAGTTTACCCCTATTCCTATGCGGTAGCGAAGCTTCCATAAAGCCGAGAAGCCAGGCTTGCCCTATCAAACTGCTCAATCAATATCAACTAATAAAATAACTCTTAAACTGTTTCAAACTATTTCAAATTTCGCGCGCTCCTCTGTTATACAATATACACAGGTCGTGACCTCGAACGTCAACACGCGGCAAAACTGTGCGATACTGCTGTCGATTAGTCGTCTCTCTCGCACGCGTGGGCTTTTTACCGGGCTTTCGAAAAGACGATCGCTCCCTTTCTAACCTATGGCAAAATGTTCTATAATGAAATATAACTACGATTGTTTATATAGCAATTAATATGGAACGCCGAAGCCAGGCTTTTAGTGTGAAGTTAGTCGAGAGTGGGGGCGTCGGGCGATACATTTGCAGTGCACTTCACATTTCAATGTTTACTGTGTGTGTTTACTTGAGCGAATGAAACTCGCAATATTGAGTTGAAAATTTATACTTTTTTAAAGATTTTTAGTGAACATGGAGAATAATAGTGTTCCTTGTGATGAATTGAAGTGTGTTAAAGTGCTAATCGGCGAGGAAAAGGTAAAATCTTTAAACTTTGTTGAGAAAAAACAGCTCATATCCACGCCGAAACTTCGACGCCAAAACGCCAACGCCTGATTTGTGTATTTCTCAAACTAGTAAAACCCACAAACGGCAATTTAATAGATCTGTTTACAAAACTCATTGGGTTGATGGCTGCTCACATACCAATAAGTTGTACTGCTTTCGATTTAGAATATAAATAATTTGTTGTTTTAATTTTGTACATAGTTTGTTTGTACTTTGTTCATGCGTTTCTTTTGTTCATGTATTGTATTGTATGTAAATATCTTTTTCTTTCGCTCAAGCAAAACCCAACGGCTTTTTTCAAAGCCACTGAAGGTATGCGATTGCTGATATGTCATACAATATATCTAGCAGTAGTATGCCTTCTGTGTGCTTTGTTAAACACGTCCTCAACAGCACTGAATATGAAACTGAAGAGTGGAGACAGATCAAGATTGGTGTATTTTTATAAAACTGCTAAAAACAACAAAACCATATCTTGGGCTTGCCCTAGTTTGGAGCCCTAGCTTCGCCACTGTTCCTATGCATTAGAATTATCGATAAATAATAATATAAAATTAATTGAAATTAAAACAAACGTTTGTTTTCCTGCGACAGACATGGACAGCTCGGTGATGTCGGAGAGCTGCAGCGGCGCGGTGCCGCAGCAGCAGCTGTGCGACTACCAGGCCTCCAGCCCCGACGAGGTGGCGCTCGTCAAGTGGACCGACATGGTGAGCCACATTACTAACACATCCAAACTTTGCATATTGATGCTCACCTGCTATCTATCAGAATGATCAGTTGTCATCTGTGAAGGATATTAGTACCTATGTGTATGTGTACTATTCCATTTGGATCTAAGATGTAGTCCTTCACTGTATGGCCGTATGATGAGCTCAAGGATGCTCAGCGAGCTATGGAGAGGGCTTGGTCTTTTTTGCGTGTTTTACTTCGTAATGATGATATTCGCAGTTAAACCGGAATAACCGATGTAGCCTAATGGATCAATAAACAGAAGTGGCAATGGGCCGACAATATAGCTCAGAGAACTGACATCAGATGGGGAAGAAATTTTCTCGAGTGGCAGCCTCGTACCTACCTACCTACCAGGTCGTCACTCTGTCGAGTGGTAGGTACCTACTCGTACCTACCACTAGACAGAGTGACGACCTGGTAAAAGATGCAGGAAGTCTATGGATGTCGGTAACTCAGGACCATGCTTTGTGGCATTCCTATGTTCTGCAGTGGAATTGTGACGAGCAGTCATGATTATGAAGATGAACTTTTCTTTAGATAATATGGTAATATAGTATAAATATAAAGTATCTATAAATAAAAACATGGAAAATATTTTGAATTTATTGCAGATGGGTATATCACTGTACAAAAGAGATTTGCACAACATATCCCTGAAGCTTCGTGCAGCTAATGAGATTATGCATTTTACAATTCTACAAGTTTTCCCTTTCACTAGCGAAAGTAAAATGATGGGCATTATAGTACAAGTAAGTTTATTTACTCAAAGATAGTGAATTGTAATTGATGTAGCATTTTCATTTAATATACGTTTAAGATTTTTTTAAATATAAAATTCCTGATAAACCCAGACAAATCTAATGTTACGATGAGGTAAAGTTGTTATTTTTACCTCTTTTTAAGATGGTACAGTCACGTTGCAGCTATTTTATATCTGAAGCACGAATGGGTTGACTCGAACGGGGAAGTACCACGCTCTCACAGAATACCAGCTTAAAATAGCAGCTCAATGCTGCTGGGTTTCATGTGGTGAGTGTAGAGAACCGGAAACCTTTTCAATTGAAACGAGGCATTCCATCTTAACCTTCAGGAGTGATTGCATTTGCAATATGATTCTTAATTGAAGATATATGTAGATTTCTATGGGCCACAGCATCCGCTTACGTCACACATCAGTTACACACCAAGTGGGCTGTATGCTCGTATCACCCTTATTCTATAAAAAGAAAACCTCTTTATAATTTTAAACTCTATAATATTAATTTCGAAATATTTAAGTTTGTTTTATTTGGTGGAACTGCCAATTTGGTTCTAAAATTTCCTTTACTGATTTTGTATCAGCATTTCCAATTGACATAGACTGTGTCTTATTGTAAAATCAGGATATATTTTAAAAATAGATTTGGAGAAAAATTACCTCATTATCGGCGACCACTAATCAAGTGGCTTGATATACATAAGATACATAAGATAAAGCGCAGGATAACTAGTAAAATAATAAATTATGTACAAACTTTCCAAATATTTTAGGAAGAAAACACTGGCGCCATAACCTATTACGTAAAAGGAGCTGATGTGGCTTTGTCTAAACTCTTGGACTCTTCATGGCTCAGTAGCGAGTGCAGCAGACTGGCAGCCGATGGGCTCAGGACATTGGTAGTCGCCAAAAAGACTTTGTCTAAAAATGAATATTTGGAATTTGAGGTACTGCATTAGTTTCTAATTGATTGCATTAGTATGGAATTTTGAATATTAGAACATTTTTACAATACTTATAATTTTTCTGTGTATAAATAATGTACATATGCGAATAAAACATAGGTGTACATATGCGAATATACGTCTGTATCCTGCTCGGATGACCAATAAAGAGCCGTTTTATCGCATTTTTATACGTGATTTTCAAGCGTGGCAACTATGGCAAATATCCCTCCAATGAGGCAATCTATGGGCGAGACCTATGTTTAGCAACAGTTTAAAGACCTTACAGTTGAGAAACGCCTTTGATTTTGGCCTTTATTTACGCGGCCAGCTTGTATGCTAGGGTTTGTCACGAAAATTGAAATAAAATAATTAAGGATATTATAATACTCATTATCATTTATTAACATTATGGAACGGGTGTCTCACGGCAGAGTTAGGACTTTAAATTTGTTTATTTAAAAAACCGTTTGAATTGAGCGCGGGGGGAGGGATGCAGTAGATTTAATGTTCGTGCGGATTTGTCAGTCATGATGTCGCAGTGGTCGGGCGTGCATCGTGCTTGTGCTATCGAAGCGTTTTTAAAAGGAGGAGAATCGTACGTTACGGCACGGAGACAGTTTTGTTCCTACTACAATATCAGACGTTTACGAAATGGACCAAGCGAAAACTTGATTCGTGAATGGGTAGAGAAGTTTCAAGCAACTGGTTCCGCTACAGATCAACAACGCCCGTGCTCGAGCAGAACTTCATGGACGGAAGAAACAATAAACAAAGTCACAGCTAAAGTTCGTTACAATCCACGCTTATCAATACGCATAAGAGCAGCGGCTTTGAACGTCACCCGTAGAATGGAATTTGAAGCACGATTTGAAATTCCATCCCTATAAAATCCAGAAACCTATCCAACTGCAGAGGTGTAAGACAGGGTGACGTAATATCCCGAAACTCTTCACCGCTGCATTGGAAGACGTTTTCAAGCTACTGGACTGGAAAGGATACGGTATTAACGTCAATGGCGAGTACATCACTCACCTTCGATTTGCCGACGATATAGTCCTTATGGCAGAATCGCTGGAGGACCTAAGCACTATGCTCAATGACCTCAATAGTGTCTCCCAACGGATAGGTCTCAAGATGAACATGGACAAAACAAAAATCATGTTTAATGTCCATGTCACACCTATGCCGGTAGTTGTTGGGAGCACTAAGCTCGAAGTTGTTGACGAATATGTTTACCTGGGACAAATAGTCCGACGGATTCAACTCGGCTGGGCAGCGTTCGGGAGATTACGACCCATCTTCTCGTCAGGCATACCTCAAAACCTCAAAACTAAATTGTACAACCAGTGCGTGTTGCCAGTGATGACATATGGAACTGAGACGTGGTCCTTCACTGCTGGCCGTATGAGGAAGCTCAAGGTCGCTCAGCGAGCTATGGAGAGGGCTATGCTCGGGGTTTCTCTGCGTGATAAACTTAGAAATGAGGATATCCGCAGTAGAACCAGAGTAACCGACATAGCCCAAAGGATTAGTAAGCTGAAGTGGCAATGGGCCGGCAATATAGCTCAGAGAACTGACATCAGATGGGGAAGAAATTTTCTCGAGTGGCAGCCTGTACCGGCAGGCGAAGTGTAGGGCGTCCCCACTAGATGGAGTGATGACCTGGTAAGACATGCAGGAAGTCAATGGATGCAGTTGGCTCGGGACCGTGCTTTGTGGCATTCCGTGGGGAGGCCTATGTTCAGCAGTGGACTTGTGAAGGGCTGTAATGATGATGATGATGATAAGACTTTAGCTCCGGACTTGGTGGAGTGACTTGAAGGTATACTTCGGTGATAGCTACTGGAACTCCTCGACGAGTAGTACTAGGTGTGCCGAGTTTGGGCTCGTTTTGTTAGTTAAGGTCTAATCATAACTAACAAAACGAGCCCAAACTTGGCACACCTAGTTCTACTCGTCCAGGAGTTCCAGTAATGGTCACCGAAGTACACCATCAGGTCTCTCCATCAAGTCCGGAGGTAAGGTCTCATCATAACTAACAAAACGAGCCCAAACTCGGCACATCTAGTTCTACTCGTCTAGGAGTTCCAGTAGCAGTCACCGATGTACACTTTCAGATCACTCCATAAAGTCCAAGACGAATAGGCATTTATATATATATTTATATATAAATCCCACTTACTTTCAGCGAAACAAAATATTATAATAAAAATGTGTGATTATAAAAATAATAATATTATTTTGCCTTGTCAAGTACCTATGTATCAAATTCGAATATTTTGTGTATGTACAGCGATCTTTTTCAGCTGCTGCAATCAGGCAGGCGATACAGTATCCACTCACGACGGCGGCCGAGCGCGGACTGTAGTTTCATCGAAATTTTTGTACAACAAATCAAAACAGGCACCAAAATAAAATAACCCTTATTGCAATCCATTATGATTCATCCATATTAGCAAAATATGTGAAAAATAAGCATCAGTTTTATTTTTTTACGAGTATTTGTGACCTTTTGATAAAAAGTAAACACCACTATTTTTATTGAATATGTCTGCCCCGAAAAACAGCATAATTTTGCCCGATTTGCAAACGCACCCTAAAGTACTTTTACGGTGTGGTACGGTACGGAATATTATGTGTTGAAATATAAACTTTTTTATTCATTATAGATTATATGTAGTACTTATTAAAAGTCACTCTTATGATTAATTTACCACTGATTCAGTTATTATTATAATTTTAAGTTTAAAAAGTAAATAGTCATGATGTGATTAAAATTACTTATATATATGAAAATTAACGCCATCTTTTGTAATTTTGATGTGGCGGATTTCCCTTTGCAGCAAAGAACTGAACAATTCGGCATTTTTGTAGGATGTCGATTCAGTCGCGTAACTAGATTTAGTCTAGTGAGCACTGCGGCCGCAGCTAGTTTTATTGTATGCATAGTACTAAGTGGTCTTATACTATGCCAGAGAGGAACGCCTGCGTATGGCTGCTCACCTCCGGACCCCAAACTTTGTTTAATAAAGTTCTTGAACTGCGCTGAGGTTAAATTTTGTTGTTCGATGAATGAAAAATTAAATGTTGCAGAGCGAGTACAAGGAGGCGCGGCTGAGCGTGACGGCGCGCGGCGAGCGCACGGCGGCGGCGCTGGCGCGGCTGCAGCGCGGCCTGGCGCTGCTGGCGCTCACCGGCGTCGAGGACCGCCTCGCCGACCACGTGCCGCGCACGCTCGCCATGCTGCGCGCCGCCAACCTCAAGGTACCGCATGGCGCTGCTGGCGCTCACCGGCGTCGAGGACCGCCTCGCCGACCACGTGCCGCGCACGCTCGCCATGCTGCGCGCCGCCAACCTCAAGGTACCGCATGGCGCTGCTGGCGCTCACCGGCGTCGAGGACCGCCTCGCCGACCACGTGCCGCGCACGCTCGCCATGCTGCGCGCCGCCAACCTCAAGGTACCGCATGGCGCTGCTGGCGCTCACCGGCGTCGAGGACCGCCTCGCCGACCACGTGCCGCGCACGCTCGCCGCTGCGCGCCGCCAACCTCAAGGTACCGCATGGCGCTGCTGGCGCTCACCGGCGTCGAGGACCGCCTCGCCGACCACGTGCCGCGCACGCTCGCCATGCTGCGCGCCGCCAACCTCAAGGTACCGCATGGCGCTGCTGGCGCTCACCGGCGTCGAGGACCGCCTCGCCGACCACGTGCCGCGCACGCTCGCCATGCTGCGCGCCGCCAACCTCAAGGTACCGCATGGCGCTGCTGGCGCTCACCGGCGTCGAGGACCTCGCCGACCACGTGCCGCGCACGCTCGCCATGCTGCGCGCCGCCAACCTCAAGGTACCGCATGGCGCTGCTGGCGCTCACCGGCGTCGAGGACCGCCTCGCCGACCACGTGCCGCGCACGCTCGCCATGCTGCGCGCCGCCAACCTCAAGGTACCGCATGGCGCTGCTGGCGCTCACCGGCGTCGAGGACCGCCTCGCCGACCACGTGCCGCGCACGCTCGCCATGCTGCGCGCCGCCAACCTCAAGGTACCGCATGGCGCTGCTGGCGCTCACCGGCTACTGCCACGTGAAAATGTAGGGATTAATGTTTCTGTTTTAAATATTTGTTATATTTCATATTAATTAGATTAGAAATGGATAAACCAAACTGGATATTCCTGAAAGAAGAAGAATTATATGGATATTCCTGAAAGTGGATGTAGTAAACCGGAGACCCTTTTTACTGTAACGGTACGGTTTTATGGTAACGAGGCATTTCATCTTAGTTCTCAACGATGACAGCTCATCTACATTTTACTTTTCATTTATGTCTATGGGTCACCGTATCCACTTACCATCTGTGTCTCGTTTTTTAACTCTTATTCATGTCAGATTTATAATCAAATAAGAAAATGAGGGAGAATAGAGTGCATTTGTGCCTGCGCGCGCATACACTCGTGCATTATTATCCTACCTGCGCAAATAATCTCGTGCCCGAAAATAGGTCTGTAGGATATTTTACATTATTCTGCCGGTGCCGTGGGCAATAATGGAGTGTTTGCGTCCAGATCTGGATGCTGACGGGCGACAAGCTGGAGACGGCGCTGTGCATCGCGCGCTCGCTGCAGCTGGGCGGCGGCACGCACTGGCTGGCCGCCAGCGAGTGCACCACCAGGCGCCAGGCGCACGCCCTGCTGGACTCGCTGCAGCGCGCAGACGACTCCACCGACCTCATCATTGAGGGGGAGACCCTCGAGGTACGCCTTTGTTCACTGACGAATAACAATAGGAATGACCTTGCGCCGTTTTCTGACATCTTAGCTGTCAATTCAAATCAGGTAGGGTAAGCAAAACAGATTGTTTAAAATAATATTTATTTACAAAAGAACCATGAACGAAGTAGTTTTAATTAGAATAATAGCAGTTCTAGTCATCGTCATCGTCATCACCATCAACGCTGCTGCTGTCCCCTATAAAAGTAGAATATTAAATTATAGGTATTTAAAATATTTCACCAACTGTTATCAATATTTTAAATTAATTTATAAAAGTTATTACTTCAATATTAACATTAATATGACATGATTATTAATATGACTCAGTTAAATAAAATGTTAAAAAACGTTAATTTTCTTTGCAAAGGCTTTCTTTTCAAATAAAAGTTGTTGACAGATTGAGTTCATTGACGTTCGTATTCTTAGTTGAATCGCATTTTCTTTCGACTTTAAAAGGAGGAGGTACCATTCTGACTGTATGGTTTTTTTTTAATGTGTTACCTCATAACTTTTTCTGGGAGAACCGATTTCGATGATTCTTTTTTTATTTGAAAGCTGGTGCTTCTCATGTCGTCCCATATAAATTTGATCAAGGTCTGACCAATATTTTTGAGTTATTCTTAATAAGTTATTTATATTGAAGTTGGTTGAACAATTTTTTATTTTAAATTATTCCTAGTACCTTCAATTCTAATGTCCTACACATGTGTGTGGTTAATGATAACACTTTATTTTACGTAAAAACGTATAGTACATACGAATACAGAATGGGGTTAGAAATGGCGGCTCATCAAGTCCGTACCGTCAACAAGCGCAGTACCAATAGCGAAACCCGCTAATAACGGTATATCATTATAAAGTTATATTATTCTGTTAATTGAAAGGCGAACAGCAGGCTTGTAGGAATTTCGTACAGCAAATAAAATTTCGTGTTTTGGGATAATTTTGTTTTAATTGGTAGTTAGTAGGATAGACAAGCCCTTTTAAATTCTTAGATTTTTAAAACTTGGGACGTAACAGTTAAAACCAGTTTTATTTTTTTTAAGGTTATGTACTAGTGTACCAATGTAGATTGTTATTTAAAGGCACATAAACATTGTTTTGGTGATAGTAAATGTTCTAGATTGCTTGTCGCTATCTTTGTAGTTTTTACTTGCCATTAAGTAGGTAGATTGAGATGAGGATGTACCTACCTACCTCAGCGGGCTGCATTAGGAGATACCTATCCGGCAGCGGACTGCAACAGTTTGATAATGATGAAGTTCTGATAGGGTTTTGAGTGTAGTTAAATAAAACAATACTTTGTTTTTGTTATTGTAGTCACAAACCACAACCAAAACAACAGCAAAGAACTGTGTTACGGCCGGCAGCGCCCTGCTTTAACAGGAGCTGGATCCTCGTGGCCCATAGACGAAGGAGCCACGCAGGTTGGTCGGGCGTTCCCACCGAGGGTCAAAGTTTCAATGAACACACGAGGAAAGGTCACTGGATAAATGCACTTACCTGCCCCAGGAGCGAAGAAGACTCGTCGACCGGCCCGGCTGATGAAAGTGTTGTGAGGGCGGTGTAATTGTATGTGCTGGTGTGTTGACGGAACCGATCTGGATGACGCCACGACGTCCGGGAGAAGGCACGCTGGTATCCTCGGAACTTTTCTGTTGGCACTGCGATGGTTTTCACGAAATGGGACAGCTACCGCAGTCTTTCAGAGGTAAATCATTTGAGAGTTGCACGCGAATTTTACCGAGTTAGTACGTTCTAATCGCGATCCCTTTGTTTGCAACGATTTACGCGGTTTTTTTTTCAACAAAACTAGCGCAAAACAGACGTCCGTATAGCTCGCAAGAAAAACATACCATTCTGGCGAGAAATGCCCGCCAACGCGTCCGGCGGCGGGGAGGGGGAAGGAAGGTGCCCGATATCGAGGCCAAGCACGCGCGTTAAGACTACGGGTTTATTGTAAATTTTTTCCTGCCGGAACAATTCCTCGTCCCGGACATAAGGCATTAAGTCCGCGAGTAGATTGGTAACGGGACAAGGTCGCGACGGCCCGTTGCAAGACCGAATCGCCGACCAAAACCTCGGCCACCTAGGCACCCCATCCGCTCCATACGACAGTTTAACAATGCGCCCCGGCGCCAATACAACGGCAGCGCGTTTGGTTCTTTAATCAACACGAGGTCTCCCACCTGAGGAGGCTCCGTCTTGTCAGACCACTTAACGCGCTGCTGCAAAGATGTAGGTACTCCAGAGACCATCGGTGCCAAAAGCGTTGAGTCATCTGCTGCAGAAGGGCAAACCTGTTGTGAAGCACCTGTTTCTGAAGGGATACTCGGGCAGAGCGTTAAGAGGCTGGCCAATCAGGAAGTGTCCCAAGTTAGAACCCAAATCATTCGGGTCAGAGGAGAGGGACAGAGGCCGAGAGTTGAGTACCGCCTCAATTTTACAGAATACAGTGAGCTCCTCAAAGGTCAAAATGGCTTCGCCAATAACGCGACGGAGCGTTTTTGCAACCTTAACCACCGCCTCGAAAATACCGCCCCAGTGGGGACACGGAGGGTCGAATTTCCACTGGATGCCCCTTTCGACATAGCATTGCCTAAATAAGTCCGGTGGTTGGACAGAAATTCGACGACCTTGAGATACCATCCGTGCCCTTATAATTCGTCCCGCAATCCGACCGGATCAAGTCCGGCGCCGCGCCGCGACACGAAACGGCCAAGCGTGGCTAAGAAGGCTTCCGTGCTGAGGGCGCTCACCAGTTCCAAGTGAACGGCTTTAGTGGAGAGGCACACGAAGACGCAAAGATAGGGCTTACATGAACGCGCGTTACGAAGGTGAGAGGACTTATCGAGGAAGGGGCCAGAAGTCTGTTCCGACCCCGGCGAATGGTCGGATGGCCCTGACGCGGTCGGGCGGCAAGTCACCCATCAGAGGCTGCGATATGGGGCCTTCAGTTTATAACAGGATGCACTTAAAGATGACGTCTGAATGGTGCGTCGGCCAGACAAAATCCAGAACCCCGCTGCAAAATAGCCGACAGGGCGTTACACCCAGCGTGGGCATTCTTAACATGGTGGTGGGTTACCAACAACCGGACAAGGGCGCCGTCTTTAGGAGCAGCAACGGGTGTCGAGCCCCGCACGGCAGTTGAGAGTTTTTCAAACGTCCGCCCACGCGCAGCATCCCAGCGTCGTCCAGAAAGAGGTTCAGGCGGGCCAGAGCGCCCTTGATAACGGAGCCACGCTTCAAGTTTTCGATAACGGGCCAAAATGCCCGTCTGGACCATACGGATCCAATGCATCAGGGATTCCTGACGCTCGCTAGGAGACAAAACGCAATCAGAGAGTCGGCTGGACGGATCTCGAATTGTGGACAAAGCGGCAGCCAAGCAGTCACTCCTAAGAGCTTATCGAGAGAGCTGTACCGTTCCAGAAGGAGAGATCCTGAGTGAGCTTTATTGCCCACTCCTACTCGGGCCCGTAGGCCCGGCAACTCAGTAGGTGCGGAGTAATTACCCTGGGGCCAGAAGGATTGAGGTTAGATAACCAACCGGGACCCCACCACAATGAGTGGGCAACCAGCGCGGGGCCTCACAGCCGCGGGAAGCGCAGTCGGCGGGATTCAACTCCCGGGGACATGTCTCCAGGAGAGAAGTCTCAGAACTCTGGATTTGAGACACGCGGTTCGCCACAAAGACCTCAAGATTGTGCGGTGCGGCTCGGAGCCAACAAAGTACTATCTCACTGTCCGACCATGCGTAGACGTCCGTAAGGTCGATTACAGACTTCAAGGACGAGTGAACGTGGTTGAGGAGCCGCGAGAAGAGCGGCTCCGGACAGTTCCAATTTAGGATAGTTAAACGGGATCTAATGGGGGCAACCTTGCTTTTGGCGAGTACGAGATGAACTGCAGTATGCCCAGAGGAACTCACAGTCCGCAAATATACGACAGCAGCATAGCCCTTCTCAGAGGCGTCGCAAAACCCATGTAGAGTAGCCCTGCATTTCCCTGGAGGGAGGAAGCACCTGGGCATGGAAACCCGGTTGATGTCCGGAAGGGAGGAGAGCATGAGAGCCACTCGCAAGAGGGCCCCACTAATGGTCTCGTCCCAACCCGGACATCCAGAGCTTTTGAAGGAAGCACTTAGCCAAAAAGATGACCGGGGTGATCCATCCATTCGGGTCGAAGGTGCGAGCTACTGTAGACAGCACGGAGCGCTTGGTCCATGCTTTGGGAGGTGGGTCAAGTTTTACTCTATACGTGAAGGTGTCCTGAACAGGCTGATATTGAATGCCCAGCACAGTCAACAAATTAGGATTCTCAGGTGCTCGAAAAGGTGAGGGTCTTGTTGATCCTCTCCTGGGAGGTCCTCAAATGTGGGGAGTTCGACAACCACTTGCGCAACTCATAGCCTCCCGACTTCAGGATGGCAATTAATTGTCTCGCAAGACCAGAGCCTCCTCGACGGTGGAAGCGCCCGTACAAATGTCGTCCATGTAGACCGAAGTCCAAAATAGAAGCTCCCCGAGCGTATCTCAGGCGCTCTCTCAGCGAGTTCGGAGGGTTCGCATGGCGATATACGGGCTGGACCGAGTCCATATGTGGTGGTGTTCAACTCAAATACCTGTATGGGATCGCTGGGCTTCGCGCCACAATATCAGCTGATATCGGCGGTCATCACGATGTACCACCGATTGGCGAAACATCATCCGAATGTCCGCGACAAAACCACCTGGTGTCGACGGAATTGGGTCAAGATGTCGGATATGTCCTTGATCAGTTTAGGACCCGAGTGAAGACACTGATTCAGGACACACCGTTTGAGGTGGGGGCGAACCGTCAAAGACTACCCGAATCTTACTCTCAGGGTCCTCAAGACCGCATGGTGAGGGAGGAAGTAGTGCTCGCGTGAACGCCATTCGAAGTTGGACGGTGACATGTGACCCAGCCCTGATACTGCGCATGAACTCGACATATTTGTCGCGAAGGTTGGGTCACGCCGCATGCGGCGCTCCATGGAAAGCAACCTCTTCTCGGCCAGAGCACGGGATTGACCCAAGAGGGCGGGAGTCCAGAAAGAGTGACGAAACGACCGTCAACCTGCCGGCCGGTATTGTTCTGGTAGAACAACTCACACTCACGGTCCAGAGGGTCGACTCGAGCTGCATGTGGTGGTTCCTCAATGTCCCAGAACCGCTGGACGGCGTCCGATAGGACACGCCCACGACGGAGAGCGGGTCGGCCGTCGGAGGGGAGAAGACCACATAACCGGTCCAAAAGCTGTGCCCAAATATCGTGGAAATGGCTGACAGGCCATCGGGCTGCAGAGCCTGTATCTCACCCAACAAGAGGGCACCCAGCGTGTCGGCCCCGAGTAGCAAATCTATCGGCCCAGGTTGGGCCCACTGAGGGTCTGCCGGTCTCAAAGCGACGCACAGCGCACAGCGCTGTCATTTATACGAACGTTAGGAGGAACCCTACAATGTCGTCGAGGACATTTACCTTGACTAAAATACGAAGGTGTTCGCTGTCAGAGCTGAACACCAACTCCGCTTGTCCCTAGGAGCAGGAGGCTCGGCACCTCCGATACCTACCATCGGACGTGATTCAGAGCTCCAGGGGAGCCCCAGTCTCCCACCAACCGAGTAGAGGCCACACTACGCTGGGAACCTGAGTCCAATAGAGCTCGAACCGTTAAGTGCTCGCCGTTGTAAACCTTCACTGAGGCTGTCGGCAATAGAACAGTTTGACAGGTGGACTGCCGACGACTTATAGGCTCAGTGGAGGCGGCCATGGAGCTAGGGCGGCAGCCTATCTGGAGCTGCCTCTGTTAGGCCGGCACGAACCGGGGCCCTGAGCGCGGCACCCGACGGCGTCTCGAAGACCCTAGACTGGAATTCCCGAACGGGCCGACCTGGGGAAACCGGGGATCCTCGGCTCCAAGGCCGGGGCCGATATGCAGTCTCCGGAACCCGGTAGTACCGGCACCGGCCAAAGGGGCGGCGTTCCAGTCGCGGCCACTCAGCCAACGGGGGTGAGAACGGTCTAGCTGACCGCTGAGTGGCCGCGCATCCACTATCAACTCGCGGAGGGGGGGTGAGGACCCCCCCGCCCCTTGGGGAACGACTCCCAGACCGATCGGGGGAGGGACTCCCCTCAGAAGGAGGGGCGCTGTGGTCCACCGGTGAGCGCCGAGCGTCGCCCGACAGTGGGCGTGGCTGGGCGCCCCGCCCGTGGGAGTCGGGCCTGGCAGGCCCTGCGAGGACGAGCCGCGCGCACCCAGGCACAAGAGGACGTTGTGGTTGCCCTGGCAGTGCGTGCAGGGCCGCTGTGCAGTCTCGTTGTAAATGCCTCTCCAGGCACGAGAAGCACCAGCGGCGCTCCCTGGCGATGGTTCGCCTTGCGCCGGCCGGCGCAACAGCTTCGGGCACGACGCCGGCCGGTGGTCGGATGCTCGACATAGGAGCAGGAGGCGCCTCCGTGCCGCCAGGCCACTATAGAGGGCACGGGGCGCCCCGCGGGCCCGCTCGGCTTCAGGTGGGCGCCGCCTGGCCGGCTGACTCCGCCTTCCCGGGGCACCGCTGGGAGGCGGCCGGGGACCTCGACGGCGCCTGCTGCGTTCTCCAGCAGCCTGCACTGCTCTTCCAGGAACCGCAGCAGGTCCCCAAAGGGGCATATAAGAGGCGCCATCCCTCCGAACCTCTCCTCAAATGGAGCCGAAGGTCGAGGGGCAGGCGGACAGCACTATGTGAAGGAGCAGAAACGACCACTCGTCCACAGGCAAATCCAGCCGCCGCAACGAGTTGCACGCTACGACGACTGATTCACTATGTCTTCCCGTAGTCGAGTCCGGTCCTTCAGCAGCGGGAGGTTCAGCAGCCTCCGAACATGATCGTCCGCAATCCGCCGGACGTTGGCGTACCTTCCAGCGAGGAGGTCCCTGGCGTTTTGGTAGGCGTCGTCCGACAACTTAAGGTGGCCGACGACGCTCAGGGCCTCTAGTGAAGCCAGGAGGTACCCCATTTTTGGCAGGGGTCAAGTCCTCCGGCGTCCACCAGGCTGTCGAACAGGCCGACGAAGGTCATCCACTCGAGGACCCCGGAGAACCTTGGCAGGTCCAGCGTGGAAGTCGTCCTAGCAGCTCTGGCTGAGAAGACGGCCTGCGGGGACTCGAGAAGGCCACTCAGCCGAGCTCGCGCCTCTCCGCATCCTTGGCCCCCGCCTCGACCAGGTCGTCCGTTAGCGAGGAACTGCTCGTAGTCCGCGCGGCAAGATTCCAGGACCTTCTCCACCTCCAAGTCCTCGAAGAGTAAGCCTCCACGGCCGCCCTTCGAGCATCGACCTGCTCAAGCCTCTTCCTCAGATTGTAGAACCGGTCCGGTCGGCCTTCAACGCGTGTGCGCTGGCCCAGCGCAGCTCAGTCCGCAGGCAACGGATTAGCATTGGCGAGGACATCGCTACCAAATCCAAATTACGACACGGCTCGAGCACAATTACAAGAATAACAAATAAAAAATACAAAAAGATTAACGGCTAACTAATGCAGTTCCTATCAAATCGAGTTGAATAGAATGTACACAAATAAGAACCGCTATTATCAAATCAAACACAAGTTAGCACAGAGGAAAAGGTAAATCAATTAACAATAACAAATACTAGTGCGGTCAAATCAAGTTAATTTAGATTACGTAAATACAAATTACCACTCTTCAGTTCAAATACAATTTATAATACAAAAGACATATCAACAAAATGACTTGCTCAGAAATCAACCTTCTATACGTAACACACTACCATCCGACAACGACAATTAACCGATTACGCAAAATAACCTCTACCCACATGACGCAATCTCCCGCTCACGCGAACCGGGCGTGGTCTTTCAAATTTACCCGCTAACAAGCAGCTAACAAAGAAAGGGATTTTATTATTACGTATAATAAAAGGTATTTTACGTTATTACGGACGTAATTAATATTAAATTAATAAACTAAAATAAAATAAAATTAATAAACGTATTATTACGGACGGGCATGATTGTAGCCACAAAATCAACCCAACGCTCCTGCCACCAAATTATTTATTTTATCGAATACTATGGTCGGTGGATCGACCGGGAATCGATCCCAGAACCACGCTCTGCTACCAAATGTTACGGCGGCAGCCGCGCCCTGCTTTAACAGGAGCTGGATCCTCGTGGCCCATAGACGAAGGAGCCACGGGCAGATGCCGTCAGCGTTCCACGCCGAGGGTCAAAGTTTCAATGAACACACGAGGGAAAGGTCACTTGATAAATGCACTTACCGCCCCAGGAGCGAAGAAGACTCTCGTCGACCGGCCCGGCTGATGAAAGTGTTGAGTGTATGTGTAATTGTATGCTGGTGTGTTGACGGGAACCGATCTGGATGACGCCACGACGTCCGGGAGAAGGCACGCGCTGGTATCCTCGGAACTTTCCTTCTGTTGGCACTCGCGATGGGTTTTCACGAAATGGGACAGCTACTCGCAGTCTTTCAGAGGTAAATCACTTGGAGAGTTGCACGCGAATTTTACCGAGTTAGTACGTTCTAATCGCGATCCCTTGTTTGCAACGATTTACGCGTTTTTTTTTCTTTAACAAAACTAGCGCAAACAGACGTCCGTATAGCTCGCAAGAAAAACACCATTCTGGCGAGAAATGCCCCGCCAACGCGTCCGGCGGCCGGGGAGGGGGGCGAAGGAAGGTGCCTTGATATCGAGGCCAAGCACGCGCGTTAAGACTACGGGTTTATTGTAAATTTTTTCCTGCCGAAACAAACTGAAATGAACTGAAAGAGATTTTCTTACCTGTCAATAAATAATTGACATAAGAACAAAAATATTGATGATGAAAATCATTCCTATAATTAAATCGTTAACCATTATGATTTTATGCAATAATTATGCATTCTTAGGTATTATATAAGTGTTTAATTATATATAGTGTTATTTCTATTTCAATAATTAATTATTATGTTATTTTACATATGACAACTTCTAAAAACATAACTGCGTTTAATTTACGATTATATTACGTTTATTTGTTGAAATCTTTTATTGATGTTAATGAATTAATCCGAAGTTCTAAAAATAGTAGACATGTAAATATATGGCTTACTTGCCTTAATATGGTACAAATTCTATAACAGAACAACAAAAAGTATGCGGTACAAATGTGCTGTTCACCTTTCTATTAATAAAAAATATTTGAAAAAAATTATACCTGGAGTAGGTATATTAAATTTAAAAACATTTATAACTAGCGAACCGCTCTGGCTTCGCTCTGTGGGATTTATTAATGTGGCGTTATTTAGACTTAAGATAAACATTAAAGACCATTTATTTTATCTTATCAATATTTCTATTTTATTAAAATCTCTATTTTTTTTTGGATAAAATTTAGTCTAGATTACTCCTGGTATTACTCTCATTTGTTCGTGAAGTTTTATTACATCGGTCCAGCCTTCCGAAGATTAGCTCGGACAGGCAGACAAACGAAATTTTTAAAATGGTCACTATGTCTCAATGGCACAATATTATATACAAAAATATTAACAAACAAAATCAACAATAATTATGAAGAATACCTCAGAACGTGTCAGCTCACAAATTAGCAAAACCGAGTTGTGTATCGTCAGCAACGCAAAGTCAGGAATTTGAATTTAAAACCCAAAATTAAACTTGGTACCTAATTAGCACCTAAAAGCCCCAATTTTGGGCTTTTTCTAAAAGTAATTTTGATTCTATTCTGATTTTCAGAAACCTGAATTTTACATCTGCTTTGTTCTGAATAACGATTTTGTTTCATTAGCGCCTTATCATTGCCTATACTTGCAGTACCTAATTAGCACTTAATTCCTTGCTATTAATATTTATCGTATATCTAATAACTTAATTGCGTTGCTAGCAAAACGTATGCTTTGCTAATTTTAACAGTTCGTTGCGGTGAAAATTTTAGAGCACCTAATTTTAAACTTGGCACCTAATTAGCACCTAAAAAGCCCCTAATTTTGGGTTTTTCTAAATGCAAATTCTTGACTTTGCGTTGCTGGCGAGACAGCTGCAAAACCGGACTGAATGTTTTTGTAGTTTATGGGAATTTGTTATCATTGATTCCAATGACAAGTTGGACTGAAGTTATAGAACGTAACGAAAAACGCATATCGCAACGTATTTTTTTTTGCAGTCTTTACCGGCGTGTGTGAGTATAGATAGCGACAGTGTGCGAGCGAGAGGTGAATAGAGGCGCCGCCATTTTCAATCGCATTCTTTAACCGCACGGATAGTAAGAATGTACATTTAAAAATCAACGTATTTTAAATCTACTTCGGAGCGGTACCTGTGAATTAGACGTTGGCCCAAGCTAACAACTATCACTTCTTCGTCTCACATATTTTGTTACTCAGAAAATAAGTAACGTCTAAGTTTGTTTTAAGTGAAGACGTGTTGCGGGTGCAGGTGTGCCTGCGGTGCTACGAGGAGGAGTTCGTGTCGGTGCTGCGGCGCTGCTCGGGCGTGGTGGTGGCGCGCTGCTCGCCCACGCAGAAGGCGCGCGTGGCGCGGCTGCTGCGCGCGCGCGGGCACGTCGTCGCCGCGGTCGGCGACGGCGGGAACGACGTCGCCATGATACAGGAGGCGGACATAGGTCAGTGCTGTGCATATCGACTTGTTGCATATACAGGAGGCTGCCATAGATCAGTGCAGTTGCATGATACAGGAGGCCGCCATATTGAACTTTTTAGCTACTAGACCGATTGCCTTTAAAATCGATATCTGAGAATCTATATATTCTTCTAAGATAAATCCGTTGTCAAAGTTGACAAAATTTCCACAATTTTGAGAACTCTTGTTATAATACAAATACTACTTACTAATATTACTACGAATACAAATTTGTTATTAGAATTAAAAAATGTGAGTCGCTTTTGAATTTATTTTTGGATCATTAACTTTTAAAGCTTATGTAAGAGTCCGTATGGTCTATGTATATCGAATTTAAATGCAATTGATCCGTTAACAAATATCGATTTTAATAATCGGTCAATAAAAAAAAGTTTTCAAGATGGCGGCCATATTTTAAATTTTGATGATGAATTTATATTCATAGACGTACACTTTTTGATTTCATTTTAAAATCAATCTCTCCAAAAACAAAACATTTCCAATACGGTGAAAATTTTTTTGAAATTGGAAAATAAATTCGTTTTTCAGATAATAACGATTAACGAGTACGGCTTTGATAACAATCGGTCAATAAACATTTTTTTTTAAAGTTGGTAATTTTTTTAATATTGACGACGAATTTAGGTTTATAGACCACGTGCACTCCCGGATATTGATTTTAAAATCAATCGCCCCAGAAACCAAAGTTTTCAAAATGGCGGTCAGTTTATTCTCTTCTGGCGACAAAAAATCCATATCATTATAATATACTAATTTAACACAAAAGTGTTAGTTATTTTAGTTTCGTTTAGTCTTATTTTCTACATAATTTCATTCAATTATTTGAGCAGCCTAGAACGTAAATCAATTTTATAATAAATAAAAGAAATCTTTCATTTTTACGAAAATTATAAATATAGCCTTAACGCTCCAATAGGTAATAACGGAGCGTAGGAGATTATCTCAAAATAGGTGGCTAGTTGAGTTGTGTAGTGTACGATTTGTTTCCCAGAGTTTCGGCGGGAACTTGACTACCGGTGAATTGTTGCTTCTCTTCTCTGTTTTATCCTTTAAATAACGGTTTGAAGTGGATATTGATACGTTATGCGATTTTGTGTATTAAGTGTCTGCACATTTGATCTATAAGTTGAAACGACGAAACAAGAGCCATGTTGATAAAAACCTCAAGTTATTTTGTCTGCTTAAGGGCCTTGAAATCTAGAGATACTGTCGTCATCGACTATCTGTTGGGTTAAGCTGTCGTCAAATTCTCCCATTAATTTCATTACGACGCTTCGCCATATTGTGAAGAAGTTTTTGAAACAAAATAATATAAATTATTTCTTAATACTTGACACTGGCAAATGTGTAACCGTACAAGTCCATAACCAAAGAAAGAAAGAGTTGTATTGAGCGTATACAGAATATAATATTATAAATAGAGGATATAATATAGTATTTCTAAGGTATCCAAATTTAATTATTAAGTTCAAAATATAAATACTGATGTACCTCTTTTCACAGTTTTTAAAAATACGCATAAATAAGGTTTCCACATTTATTTGAAAATATCCGAAATTGAATATGATTTATGGGCAACAACTACAGCATACGCGCGCTTGTGTATGTACGAGTCAATGCATGGAGCTTATACCTACTATTTACTTCCTTAATGGCACGCCCACTACTAATGAGGTCGCGATCAACACTGTCAGTTGTCGGCCGGCCGGGCGGCCGTAGGTACCTAGCGGTGTAACGGTTAACGGAAGACGCGCAACCAGGTACCTAAATTTGTAACCGAGCGACCCTTAAGAATGTGTGCGTGCGTAGTAAAATAGTAGGCGTTAGATATTTTTGAATGACAATCAGTTAAAATAATGCATTACCCCGCATTCTGAATTTGAAAGATAAAAGGGACAGTATGTTAGAGTTTTTTTATTTTATTTTTTTCGCCATTCGCCTAAAAACTTACCTATTCTGAACCTACCCTGCAAAGAATAATGGCAAAAAAAGTCGATGGAATTATTAAGCGTCTAAATTATATCATCATTACTAGTTGTTGTGGCAGTTGTAGACTAGATGTTATGGCAGTTGTAGACTAGTTGTGGCATATTTTTGATAGAATTATTAGGCGTCTACTTTAGTCACCACTAAAGTGATATCTATGTAATAAAATAACTTACTATATTTATCGAATCAAGCTTATGGCCTATCGAAGTCTGGAAAAGATCATCATACATAATTTAAAACTAAATTGACTAGTCGTTATAGTTGTTACGATTCGCCAATAACGACAGGCAAAGGTCTTATACCATACAGCCTAGTCTGATGTGAATTTTGTTCAAACTGAATATCTAAATAATAACTCTTAATTCGTGGAAATTTCAAACTCTATATCTGTTGTCTCAATATTTTTCATTTGCAGACGCAAGAAGAAAGTGTAAACAAAAATTGTTTGGGAGTTGTCCTTTGGGCATAGTTTGCAAAATAACCTCTCTGTTACTAGTATTTATAGAGTGAATATCACTTATTATTCAAACTATTTATATTTTTGTGTACATACATTATTTTTTCGTAAATGTTAGAGTTGTAGAGGCTAAAGTTAATATATTTATTTCTTGATTTTTCAAAATGTTTGTGTGTTGGTGCAGGCGTGGGCATCGAGGGTGCGGAGGGGCGTGCGGCGTCGCTGGCGGGCGACGTGAGCGTGCGCGCGTTCAGCTCGCTGGCGCGCCTGCTGCTGGTGCACGGCCGCCGCGCCGCCATGCGCTCCGCCGCGCTCTGCCTCTTCATCGTGCACCGCGGCCTCGTCGTCTCCACCATGCAGGTGCCTGGCGCCCCCCTCCCCCTCTTATTTCTTTCTTGCTCCCACTCTTTATTATCATCCCACTTATCATCCTCTCATGTTTTTATCCTCCACACACTACCAATCCTCCTCCCACATCTACACCCAATACTAATCCTCTTCCGCCTGATCCTTCTCCTATTGCTCATTCCCCTCTAAATTCTTCTACTCCTCTCAATGCGTGGAGCATCCTCCTCCACTGTCGAACAATGTCAAAAATTATGTAACATTATTTTAATCCATTTT